>CAMGYJ010000010.1:10249466-10849466 GCA_946122785.1 Linum tenue | reverse complement strand
TGAACCAATCCTGTGCACAAAACCTGCTATCCACTCTCCACCGCTGTCCCGAATGATCCCTCTGCTGCAATGTCACCACTGTGACCTTGAGCTGCCCCGTCAGTGTTCAGCTTAAACCAGCCAGCTGCGGGAGGCGACCATCCAATGAGCTTTTCAATCCTGGCTGGTTTGTCGCTCCTCTCAAGAGATCTGCTCGCCGATTCCCAAGTTTGAGCCCACTCTTTTGCTTCGGTCACGACATAATTGCAAAGGGAAGAAGCAGAAATGGTGTTTCCCCTAAAGACCTTCTCATTGCGTTGCTTCCAAATGAACCAAAGAATAAGACTGAAGAAACTTCCCCACTCACCTGGCCAAAAACCGGCCTTGCTGTCCGTCAAGTTGCTTCTCAGCCACCTATCTCTGTCACTCGCCATAAACTGATCAATATGATCGGGCGGGATGATCTTGAGCCAGATGATTTGTGCTCTCGGACAGTCCCGGAGACAATGGATGGCCGTTTCCTTTGTACCCTCGCAGCTAGGGCAGCTGTCATCAGAAGTGAGGTGCCTGAACTTCCTTATACTATTGGTGGTGATTTTATTCTTGACTACCATCCAGATAAAAACTCGGACCCTCCCCGGGACTTGAAGTCTCCATATGCTCTTCCAAACAGCAGGCTGCTCGGTCGAGGAAAAGTGAGGGGAAATAGCCTGAAAAGCCGTCTTAGTTGAGAAGGCGCCATTAGTTGTAAGTTTCCAGCGCAATTGGTCTTCCTCCCGCGTCATCGGATCGAAGTGGAAGGCCCTTAAGGTTGCAATGGTTTCTTGGTTGAGATAGTTCTCCAGATCTTCAAACTTCCAGCCCTGGTCCTGGTGCCAGTAGTGCGCCACCTGAAGGGGAATGAGCTCATCGGGGATTGATTGAGTGGCCACCGATATTAGGGGAACCTGCATCAACCACACATCCATCCAGAATTTAGTTTTCATCTCGTTCTTAATGTTAAAAGCACATCCTTTGCGTAGTACCTCAGCCGAGTGGCTGAAACTACGCCAGGCAAAGGAACTTCCCTTTCTGGTTTTAAGAATGTCCAGTCCCTCCTTAGCTTGGCCATATTTTCCCTTCATGATTAGGACCCAGAGAGACTGGTCATTAGTCGCTAGCTAGCTTCCACGCACCCTTGGCAAGCATAGCTTGATTAGCAAGGCACGTTGGGTGAATACCAGCTCCCAAAAAGAAACGTGCATATAATAGATACCAAGCACACATTACTTTTCTCCTTTTCAGAAATGTTCATTAACATATTTTTATAAAAACAAAACATACATCAGCAATATAAACTTTGAAATAAAAGCGTAGAGAAAGAACAGTTTTGTTTGTAATGGTATTTGTTGGAATTAATATAAAGGAACAGAGAATTGTGGAACAATTCATCTCAGTAATCAAGATATAATATCTCTATTTGATATTGGTAGAAAATCTAGAGGTTCGAAATCTATGAAACTAAAATTAATATTACAAAAATAAAAAAATAAAAAGGAGTACAGAATATGATTCTTTCCAAATCAATAGAATTTTATAAATGAATGCTCCAAAATATATTCTCCAAACCAACTCCTAAAGTGAGTTTTTACTAGAAATCAAATCACTGCAGTTTCTGTCACACATGTCTAGCAGTTTCTCATAGCTAGGAATTGGTGTAGAAAAGCAAGCAATCCTAGGCTGTAACACCATCCAGCGACCACAAAAAATATGTGGCATCTGATCAGGAACGAACTCTAATTCTTTCGTCTTCAAGTTACACGATAAAATGAAAGTCTCTTGAGCATACCCACGATATTCTAAGAAAAAAAATTCCGGGTGTTCTGAATGTTGAGCAAGCAAAGAAGCCATTTCGAAACCCTCCTCATCTTCAATGTCGCTATTACATTTTAGCGTCTCAAGGAACACTTCATAGCATATGGTCCATGTCATGTTGCTTTCTTCCCACCTCCAAACTTCAACAACTTCCATTGGGAACCACGAATCATCAAGCGCACCATAGTCTATCTTGTGTCGAGATATGTAAAGAGCACCATCCGAGGCCGATAAAAGGGAGCAAACTACCATCGTCCCGAAATTCATATCAGGAATAATGGTTGGTTGTATAGTTGGGTTGAAAGGATCGAACCTCAAAAATTTATTTCTTCACCATGCTGCACCCAATACAACTTCCCATCCAAACACGTTGCCCTAGGTCGAAGATGCACGCCCTTTATCCTCGACCATTCTCGAGACTCGGAACAAAACACGTGCAGTTCTGACCGGCTTTCGAAATAGTACTCCTCCTTCGTTGCATATCCGCAGAGGACGCGGAATCGATGAAAATCGGAGTACACAAACAACTGGCCATCGCCGAGATCGAAACTGTTGCGAGCTTCTTCGCAGACCAATTTCACCTCCTTTGTTACGTACGGCCTCCTGTGTTCAGAAACTTCGGGCGCTGAAGGAAGGGCGACCCATTGCTTCGTGAACGGATTGCAAATCAAGAACAACCTGTCCAGTTCGCCCCGCGTCTTCTGAAATTCGCACAGAAGCAAGTCTTTGAAGGAATCCCAGATTATGAAGTGGGATCGAAGCCCGTCGGGTACGGGGAGAAAGCAACTCAGGAGCGATGGCAGGGGTTCGTCCTTCGAGAGAAGAATTCGAGGTGGTGGTGATTCTGCTCCGTTCCTGTCGTCATGGCGGTGATGAGAAACGAAACGGCGATTGAAGCGAGCGTTGGAGATGAGGGAGTTCCACCGCTTGCATACAGGTTTGCTGCGGCAGGCGGATCTTGGATTCGGGAAGCTGCGAATGAGAACTTCTTCAAGGAGATCGTCTCCCATCAGTATCAGCAGATCGATGGGTAGACTCGGCGACGAACTAGCGAGATAAAGAACTACGCTTTTTATTTATAGTGCCAAAGCTGCGGCTGATTTTTAACTCTACACATAATATAATACACCGAAGGGAAAAACGAGAGCCTCATTTCAAATTTCCTGCAACGAGAGTGAAAGTAGAAAGGACATTTTGGTCTTCACAATTACTTTTTTGTATTCATTAAAAAGACACGTACTGGGATTCAAACCATGACCATTTTAAAGAAAAGCAAGGATCATAACCAATCACACTAAATACATTTGTTGTATCTTTTTAAATTAAAAACATATAATAGCAGGGAGGAAAAAACCCTTCCCCCATTTCAAATTCCCTGCTCCATGAGTGTTTGTAGGAAGGGTAGAATAGGGAGTGTCAATTTTTTTCTCTTTCCTCTGTGGAACGGGCCAACTTACCGTACACATGCGGATTTAAACGGGTCCAGGAGTGTCAATTTTTTTTTCTTTAAGC
Source organism: Linum tenue (assembly GCA_946122785.1). Classification (NCBI taxonomy): domain Eukaryota; kingdom Viridiplantae; phylum Streptophyta; class Magnoliopsida; order Malpighiales; family Linaceae; genus Linum; species Linum tenue. The sequence continues at coordinate 10,846,121 of CAMGYJ010000010.1, read as the reverse complement.
CCTTTTATTTCTCCCTGGTGATAACATATATATGAAAAGGCAAAAATAATACTCATTTTTATTGCTAAAAATAAAAAATTTAACAATAAACTAATGCATGGTATCTAATGGGCTAACCGTTAACCATAAAATAAAAGAGTTGAATGTGTCTGAACTACACGGGATTTGGCCATCAAGTAAAACAAATGAACATCATTGGTTTGTCATTCTAAAACAAGCTACTTTCTCAGGCATAATATATATTATGCTATTATTTTATATCTTAGTGGCTAAAATATAATGTATTTTAAAGTTATTCAATGGTTAACCTCGACCAACCCAATTAGTCCAATTTTTATCATTTCAAATAAGAATGGCAATGGGGCAGGTCCGGGGCGGGTATCTCGATACCCATACCCGCCCCATGGCAGGTCAGGTCCAGGTCGGGTCATTTATCACGGGGCGCGGGTAGGGGCAGGTCGACCCGTTGGGTATGTAATTATGCGAAAAACCTTAGAAACATTCGTTATTTTCATTAAAAGACCAAGAAAGAAACCATAATAAGATAAAATGTACTTATATTATTGAAGAAATTGAGGTTTTCACTTATTTACAACTTTATTATAGCTAAAATATCATGTAATAAGAGGAAAATCCTAAGTAATTTGACTAAGATTATATGTAATATAGGCAAGAACGTGTCGAGAATGGGGCGGGTCAGGGCAGGTCGGGTCGATGAGAGGTACCCATGCCCGCCCCGCCCCGCCTACGGGGCGGGTTTGACCTGCTCCAAGACAGGTCAAACAGGTCGGGTAAATCGGGTCAGGTCGAAATTGCCATCCCTAATTTCAAATATATATATTATATAATTATTTGATATCATAATGATCAAATTATAGTGTATTTTATAGGGAATTGTTTGGTATTTGTTAGTAAAAAACTAAACAGAACGATCTATTTGGTTATTTTAAACATTAAAACGATCATAAACATTTTCAGTTCCTTTTGAATTTTTATGGTTTTATTCTCGAATAAGTGATGTGCAAATGGCGAATTGCAGTCATCTCTTTTCTTTCACTATTTTTTATTTTCAAATAGAAAGTTTAAAAGTAAAGAATAATTAGAATTTGGCATGGGTCGGTCAAACATGCTGAATTTCAAGTTTTGGCCCGTTTAGATCAAGTCTAATTTATAATCACATGGTTCCCTGATACCCGATAAAAATCTCAATCCAAACCAGTTTGGCAGGTGAGTCTGTGTTTACCACCATTTTCTTGGATACGACAACGGCGGTTCCTATCCCAAATTGTGTTATTCGTTCTTGATTTCGTTAGATTTTATCATGGCCTAACAAAAACCAGAAAGCACAATGACGACAAGATGAAAGTTTTATAAAGCAAATTAATCGACCAACGACCGAGTAAAAGCTAACAACGATTGTGAGATGCTCATTTCCCGAAAACCGAAGGGATAGGCGATTTTTTATTCGATTTTCTGGAATTCGGTTTCTATAAAACTTACTCCACCTCATCATATTACCAGAAACAATATTGTTTTACAAGGTAACATGTACTTGATTTTGGTTCATAAGGCCGATTTTTGATTCATTGCATCATTCATGTCTCTTTCCTGCTAAAATTCACTATTTTTATCACGAATTTCCCAAAACAAACTATACAACAATAAGCTATACACCCCATTATATTATCAAATTTCATACCACACCTTCCTCCGGCCAACAGGCCGGGGCCCACTCTAGTTCTAATTCTAACCCTAAACCTTTTGTGGTTGGTATTGTTTCAATCTTTTGTGGTCGGTACTGTTAAATCTTGCCCCACCCAATTCATGCGCTCTCTGAATGACTAGTATTAGTAATTTAGTATAAGACTATACGCAGAGTAAAATATCTCGGGTACTATTAAAGTATGAGAATTGGTGGAGCTAATCACTTAATTAAAAATAGGGCATCGTGTATTACTGAACTCTATTATATGTGCACCCGGTATCACTTAAGTTTACTGTCAAGTGCATTCCGTTAAAGTGACAGAATATTCTTAGAATATTTTGTTTTCTAAATTTCATAATTGGTCCTTTTACTTTGCTTATTTTAAAAAAATTATGGACTTATGAAAAACATCATTTTTTATTGTTTAGTGGGAATCCTCTTTTGAAAACTTGATATTAAACTTACTTTTGAATAGAAAATTTAGAATAAATTATTATTATAAGTATTTTCAATATGTTTTCTAATAATTGAATTATTCGTTTAAGCAAATATATCCTATGAATTTTGTTTAGTTGGAATCATTTTTGAAGACTCTTATACCAAACCAATTTTTAAATAAGAAGTTTAGAATCAATTATCTTTGTATGTTCTAATAATTAAATAATTCTCTTAAGTAAATATATACTAAAAAGTCTATCTCGATATAAATAATTTGAGAATATTATATTTAGTTCTCCTACATCTCATGTTGATGTATTCTAATTTTTCATGTTAAATTTCCTTTTAATTCTCTAATATTATATTATAGATGTTCCATATTGGTTACTTTCTGTCTCTTTTCATTCTAATTTTTTTTTCAATTACTGGAATCATTTTTTCAATTACTGGAATATGTTCCATATCATATCTCGATTGTGTCCATTTATCCTTCTTTGGTCTTGTTGTATTGATGATCGATTAGGTTCTATTTTAATTATTTTTACTGGTGCTTCTAATTATTAGAAGATTAATTAGATCTTCTAATATTGATTTTAAATACTTATTATTATCTTTTAGATATTTATTCTTCTTCTTGATATTCGTTAATTATTTTTACTAATTTATCTATTTATTTAAATTTTTTTATTAGCCATTCTAGTAATACTACATTTAGAAGGTTTTCTAATATTTATATTAGATAAAAACTTGTTGAAATATAGTTTTTTATGTTTTAAAAAGTTTTGGGTACCAAAAAGTAATTAAAAGTTTGGGTTGGATGGAAAACTAAACAGATGCACATTTTTGCGACTTTAATGGTACCCGACGCCCTATTCAAACTTAAGTGATATTTCTGCCCAATTCTCAAACTTAAGTGGTACCCGATGTATTTTACCCATTATACGTACATATAGAGTGATGAACCGGACCAATTCTTGCTCACTGACTCGAACTTCTATTCTAAGCAATTGAGTTGTGTCAAATGATGGGTACGGATACGATGAGTAACCAATAATACATATTATTTTTTTCTCTAGTAGATTTAATGAACCACATCTCTTTTCTTTCAATTCAGAACTGAAAATTTTATTTCACAAAGAATCAGATTAATCATACTTGTAAAATTGACACCCACTTTAAAACGAAAAATTGATGCATATATTGCCTTTGTATACTAAGGTGGTAAAGTTTGATAGTATATAAGATTATATCATGGTGGTAAGGATGAAGTAAACTAGAGCGATACAAGATTTTTCTAAAAATCGATGCTCTGTTGGTACCAAATTTTTTAATATGAAACCTTTGACACAACTCCAATAATTGTAATTGAAACCGGCATATAATGACAGGAAGAACAGTAAGTGAAGCCGCCATTTGGCATCTGTTGTGAACGCTACAGGGAAAAGGGTGCTTTAATCATTAAAAATATTGTGCTTGAAAGTGTGTTTTTCGTCTTAAATAGTTTTAGTCATGAGAAAATTACCATAATATTTACATTTGTGTCTATTTGTAGAGGTCACAACTCACGAGAAATATGTGACTAGTTAGTTATAACTAACCATGGTATAGTTTCTCATGGTTGTTTGTACCTATTAATTATGGGACACTCATAACTAATCTCATATTTTTTAGCACAAACCTTAGGGGAAAAAACACATTTAGAGATGAGATGTGCTCCTTTAATAGAACAGTTACAGTGAAAAACTTGATTTTAGGGACTAGCCGTCAACCACTAGTCACAATATTTATTACTTGTTATAACTTGTCCTCCCATGACTAAATAAGTAAATATTGACCATTAGTCAAAGTATTTTTCTCATTAGTTTCATTGCTACTGTATTTTGCAGCCAACACGTACAGTAAAGACAATAAAATCTCTCATCAACATTATAATGCCAAAAGTAACTAAAATTCCATTGCAAAAGCCAATTGTCACAACAGTTGGTTCAAATACCATTCATTAATCAATGTAATTGACATAAATTAAAAAACCATTTCTTGTAGCATGAAACTCCTAGCAAATAAAAATTAGGTACAAATATAAGAGAACATATTCTTGCTTTTCTAGAGTTTGCTAGTTCTGCCTTCCCTCCATGATGTCATAATTGCATTAGCAATTCTCATGTGCTCAAAGCATTCGAAACATCAAGTCTTTTTCACCCTAGAAACATAACTCAATATTCCTACTAATTAAATCTATTATTCTAACCATGATCAAGTGCAACTAATGATTGGGTGTAGTATAACAGAAGTAAAGTTTAATTATCAATCAGGGCGACAAATGTACTATTATTTTGCGGATTAACTTGTTATCTAGTAAATCAAAGTTTGGATTAATTAATCAACTGCAAAGCAAAGCAAAGAAATTGGGTAAAAACTATAGAGAGAAAGTCACTCGGGTGTCGTTCCCTCCAGGCTCCAGCTACAAAATAGACCGACGAATGATAATCCAAGATTTCCAAATCATGATTTATATAGCGGAGAATCCAATTCATGTTTGGACTCCCTCTCGAGTTATCCAAACTCACCTGGAACAGACTATCCGGAGGGAGAGTTTCCACGTCCGATAAAACATAACAATATCTAGGGCATGCAAAATAGATTCCGACTTATGGATAATGATCCAATACAACATTATAGTTCAATTTCATGATCAATCCATCGATCCATTATCAAGAATGAGGTAAGTGCTCTAATTAACTAATTTGATATTCTCTATATTAGGTCAATAACAATAATTTGAGAGGGACCACTGACGGTCATCATGGAGGAAACCACATGGCCCAAAAGGTGTTGAAGTCGGACTTCTACTAGCCCATGTTCTTCGCGGGCGCGGATACTTTCTATTGGCCAAAGGTAACGTCACATCTCTGCCTGTGATGAGATTCCCCTGAAGTTGTTTGGGACTTGTGAGATAATTAATGTCAGGGGCATCGACTTCATGGATCTCTTTCCTCCTTCCTTCGATAATCTTTATATACTGGTTGTTGTAGACTACGTCTCGAGGTGGGCAAAAGCATATGCCATGCCCACCAATGATGCAAGACGTGTGCACTTGTTCTGAAGCAGCTCTTTTCCCACTTCGGGACACCTCGAGCCATCATTAGCAATAGAGGAACCCATTTCCAGGGCCAGTTCACTAAACTCCTCTCTCACTACAATATTAAGCATAGGGTATCCATGGCTTACCACCATCAAACGAATGGTCAAGCCAAGGTGACGACCAGGAATTGAAGAGGATTACACAAAAGATGGTGGATCAACCTTGCAATGATTGGTCTACCAAGATCGATGATACTCTTCGGACGTATAGGACAGCCTACAAGACGCTAATTGGTACTACACCATATTTGCTTGTCTATGGCAAGGCTTGTCATTTACTCATCGAGCTAGAGCACAAGGCCTTCTGGGCCCTTAAACTGCTAAACCTTGATCTGAGTCTTGCAGGAGCCGAAAGGAAAATGCAACTGGTGTAATTGGAAGAGTGGCATTATCACCCCCTGCGTATAAGGAGTGTACCAAGAGTCTCCACGATACTCATCTGAAAGGTTCCAAAGAGTTTCAGGTTGGCGATCGAGTTCTTCTTTATATTTCTCGCCTGAAACTCTTTCCAGGAAAGCTGCACTCCAGATGGTTATGAACGTTCATAGTCACCTAGGTGTTTACCTACGGCACCATTGAGATTGCCAATTCGCAGACCGAGCCCTTCAAGGTGAATGGGCATCGCCTCAAGCTGTAACTGTGATAACACCTAAATTTGTGTTATTTACCATTCATATTAATGTTTGTTTCGTGCCAATTCATGTGCATAATTGCCTTAACTTCGTCAATTGCATCCCTATTTCGTTCCTACTTGAATTCGATGTGATTTTACGGTGTTTTAGACGATACATGCGAATTAGGTACAAAATAAAGTCACAAGTGTAGCAAGGGGACAGAAAACTGAAGATTGTGGCCTAGAAGTGAAGATCACAGCCGAGCTCATGGACTGCAAAGTCAAGCTGAAGATCGCGGCCTGGAAGCCCAAGATTGCGGCCGAGAATTGGAGGGCTAAGGGCGCGAACTTCGTGAAGAAGGAGCCATGGAGAAACAAAGAGTTTCCTTGGTTGGATCACGACCGTAGTGTAAATTGAAAACAAGGAAGATTGTGCCGGCGACTCGTGGATCGCTACCGCGAAGTCAGCCCGCGATCTCCTCGTCCCCAAAGCTCGAAACGGCAATGTCGCAAGATGACGTCCTCGTCATTGAAGATCCCACCCGCGATCTTGACCCTGTCTGGCCGTGAACTTCTCCATCCTCTGATGCCTATAAATAGATGACCCCTTTCCCCTCATTTAGATAGCTGATTTGAAGATAGAATTTCTAGTTTTAGAGAGAGAGAAGAGAGAGAAGCTGAAGGAAGGAGAAGAGGAGAAGGAACTAGAAGAGAGGAGACATCTTCCTCAACCTCAAGACTTCTTCAATTTCTTCTATATATCTTCTTCCCTCCTTTCTCTACTTACTCGTTATTTTTGGAAAATCGGATTGTAGATGTTAGGATCGTGAACTTTAATTTTTTTGTCATGTTTGAACTAGTTTAAGGCGAGGGATGTTTCTGCTTTTTGCCTGATAGAGGGCAGTGGTGTGTTATTGCTTGGTTCGCCCTGTTTGTGCCATGATGTGCAAACTGATTTAGTCTACTTAGCCGGTATTCATGTGTTTTATAAAACAAAGCAACTATTATGAATCCGAATGCATGCCTAGGTGATTATTAAATGTAGGGAAACTGGTTATTCCTTGAATGTGGTTCTAACGTGGTTTTTCCTTGGTTCCACCTTTGGCTAATCTATCTTGCAGGATCACGTCTCGCACTTACAGCTACCTGCGGAACCTGAACCACATTGCAATGTACGATGCAAAGTACGCTGAGGAACCTCAACCTGGGGCAGATGAACGTCACCACCCTAAGACTTGAGTGGCACATCATCAACCTCATACTCACTCGCTTGGTGGTCCCCAGCGCCACCAGTTCGCACAAGCTCACCAAGCGTGTGCTCTACTGCATGTAAACCATGAGGGATCTCTCCCATCTGCAGCACCTGGGTTCTCTTGTGGCGAGGAATCTGCACAAGTGCCACGAGAAGCCTCACTACCTGTTCTGTTTTTCATTGATCACACGTTTGGCGCACTACTTTTACGTGGACCTTCGAGCCTTGACCGACATCATCGCCTAGCATGGCTCCCACCCCGTTAGTAGGACCATACTCTTTAACGCCCTCCTCTTGGACGTAGTTGATGTCCGGGAGTGGGTTAACAGTCTATCCCTCCTCCATGATTCCGATGAGGGAGACGATGATGAGAATTATGATGAGGATGATGAGGCGGATGATGATGATGATGGGGCCATGGCAGCTGATGAGGTGGAGCCCGAGCTTTCCCCAGTTGGGGATCTTCTTCCCCAACGGAGTTTCGAGCATGGCGAGTCCTCCTCCAGTCCATATTTTTCGCCAATGGAGTTCTTCACCGACCACTTTCAGCAACTGGCCCTCCAGAACTAGCACCTCCAGACTCAGACACTCTAGTTCCAGTAGCAGTATTGGGCTCAGAAGGCGTGATATACTAGTCGTATTGATCAGTTTGACTCCTGTCTGGATTGCCTCCGTCAAAAGCGCGTTTCTACGTAAAAGCGTTTTGGTAATCTAGAAACGTAAAGTGGTAAGCTTTTAAGTTTTAAATCGTAGTTTTTAACTACATTAGTTATAAAAACAGAGATTATGCGTAGAAGCATTTTGGTGACCTAGAAGTGTAATACCGTAAGTTTTTAAGCTCTAATGGGCGATTTTGACTACATCGTGTGCTCAGTTCCCATCTCGAGCGTGAGCGTGAACGAAGTCGCCAGCTGGTCGAGGCTCAGCAGTTTCTAGATTAGTAGGATCCGGTTGCGCTTCTAGAGTGGTGGACCCCTTGGGTTGATTCACCACCTACTAGATCGTTGTCTTTTGGTCCACTACCTCCACGAGAGGAAAACGATGACTTCACGAACGATATCGGCTTCGACGTCCGCGAGTAGGTTGTACTCGCTGGCTCCTTTGTGTTTGTTTTGTATTTTCTTCCATTTGTGTGAGGAGTATGAACTGGATTGTTTATGTTTTTCGTTTCTTTTGGTTTGTCCCCATTTGGGTTATGACTGTTCCTAACATTCCATGATCTACTGGTTGTTTCTTGATCCCTTCTTGGAAACTGGTCCCCTTTCCAGTTTGGCTCGGTGACTGGTCCACTATCTAGTCCTGTTGCACTCACCCAAATTTACCCCTCTCCCAACTCAAATCCCTAAGTAGATTCCTTCCCAAATCGACCTCTTTCCAACCCCATTGAAGATATTTCTCCCAAACTTCCAGAGTTCGACTTAGGCGCCTTACGGAGAGCCAGAGCTTGCATATGAGGAAGCAAGGATCACGGATCGTGCTTGGAATCAAGGCGGCGAAAGATAAAGGATAACTTTTTCCTGAAGGCGTGCGTTGCTCTAATCATAGTCGCATATGGTTTTTACAAGGAAGGAAAAAATTGGTGGTGGTTGATAGAGGCCAAAGGGTGAGGAAGGTGTTTCGTTGGTCTGCCACTAGAGGGTAGATTGGTAATTCACCGAAATGACTCAACCACATTTCCGCATTCCACAATTCATTCCAAACGACACATTTATCACAAATTTCCTCAACCAGTTACCTCATTTTATAAAATGAGCCTTTTGTGTCCAATTTCCTCATTGTGAAAAGATCCATCCAAACGACCCAAAAAAAATTCCCAAATACAGTAGTTCTTAGCCAAATTCCTAAACGACACATGTTTTGTAGGAGGGCACGAATGGGTGGTTATTAAGGCAACTATGAAGGAGGTAGTGATGGAGGCGAAGATGTGAGAGATGGGGTACCATGGGGCGATGCTGGTCCGCATCATGCTAATTATATTGAGCCTGCCCCATTTGTTGAGTCAGATGGTGTGTTCAATGGCCAATTCGGGGTCCATAATGGTGTAACATTGAAACTACCGTTCGATCATCCAGGTGATCTGCATTAAGTGGAGATGATGATCTTGGCGGTGATGGACGTAAGGGTCACACTATCGAGATGCCGAGTTATCCTTCTGAAAGTGACGAAGATAGCGAAGAAGATTTGGGATCCGTGAGTGAGGAAGAGGATACGAACGATGAGTTTGGGTGAGTTTTTCTTGCTCCCCATAATCCTCATGGATCGCCTCCTCGACTTTCTCTTCCTCTTCAATTGGTAAGAGGCGATTGTGAGCAAGTTGTGCACATGTTTGCTGAACAATCCCTCCTAACCTCTCCAAGATTCGGAGGATCTCATCCGATGTTTGTAGGAAGGATGAGACGATAGGAGTGGTGGTTTCCACATTGGAGCGTGCTTCGATATCTCGGGTGAGCCGCTCCATCATGAGCTCCAGTTGGCTCTTTGGTTCTTGTGGAGTGTAGCCAGGTTGTTCTACACTAGAGGATGCTTCCTCAGAACCCCTGGCAAACCGCTCCACTAAGAGTTCCAATTAGCTTCTTGGCTCCAGTTGTGGAAGGAAGTCTTCTTTGAATGGCGAAGCCTCTTCATATCCCCAGTCATATGGTTCCTCTTCTTGGAAGGGAGGTTGATCATAGAACCCGATTGTTTGGCTTCCACTCTCTTGATTACTCCATGAAGCTCCGAGGAACCCCCATTCAGGTGGTTGTGGATACCCCCACATGTTGTAGAAGCCATTGGGATCCATGATTGAACCTACACAAACAAAAACACTAAAACAAATCAAACACACACAAACCACCCTTCGGGGAGAAGAGTGGTTGAAAAACAAAACACAAAAAGAAAACGTACTATATGATACTACTACTAATATAAACAAGAAATAAAGACTAAACTAACAACCTAACTCTTTCAACTAGCTACTGAAACTCCCCGGCAACGGCGCCAAAAACTTGATATCTGCTTTGATCGAGCTTTAAATTTATAAAGTCGAAGTGCACTCACTATTCAATACTAACAAGGCCAGGTATAACCAGCTAGGGATGTAATAAAGCGGCTCGGTCGTATTCCAAGGGTCACGATATCCTAGGCTACTTAGACTTGGTTGTTATCTAATCAACCCGCTGCTTAGCAGGTAAGCTGTTGATGATTCCAAAACTAAAGATCGATAGATGAGAAGAGGTACTCGGGGTGAATCCCTCGCCCTAGCCTAGGTCTATCATGCAATTTCTAAGTAAGTTAGGTTAAATCAACGTGGTGTGTGAGCTCTTTTTTGTGGGCCTTCGTGATTATCCACACGCCTCCGAGTACGCTTCCCCTAAACCCATGTTAGCCACCTCGATCTAGGCTATTGTATCTGGGACTTTAAGAACATATCTCATTTCAATGAGTACTACCCACCGTCCACACCAATTTTTTATCCCGTGCACCATCTAGGAAGGAATTTTTGTGGTAGGTGTACGATGCTTCGTCCACCACAAGATCCTATTCATTCATCTAACCCTAATTTGCCAGATGGCGCATACCCATCTAACCGTAAAACTCCATACCTAGTGTGGAAGCTCAAGTAGGCTAGTAGAGAAGATTAGGGCGAGTTACCCAAGCAATTAAAGCTATAAAAGAATTAAAATCAACTAGATGAACACATTCATACAAAACCCTAACATATTCATTACATAATAGCCCTAAAACTAGGGTTTTGATATTTAAAACCCTAGTACCTTGAGAGATCATCCAATGAAGGGGGGAAGAAAAGACATACAAAGAGGGGAAGAAATCAAGAATAAAGGGGTCTTCAAGTGATGGAAGTCCTCCTCCACTTCTTCTCCTTCCTTCAGCTTCTCTCTCTAATCTCTCTCTAGAATCAGAAATTTGCTAAAAGCCATCTTCTTAAGGGGAGGAGGCCCTTATTTATAGAATTCTAAGATTTCGGGCAAGTTCACAGGTAAGGGCGAAAGTTTGCGCTCGTGATCTTATGAGGCAAGGCCGCAATCTCGATTCAGCACCTTTACTCGTTAAAAACTTAGAGGATTGCGGCCAGACATCTCGGTCGCGATCCTTGATATCGCGGCCGCGATCTTTCTCACGGGCTAGTAAGAAGGTGGTTGTGAGTTGACTACCGAAACCTTTTCTTTCTCCTTTGTTGGGTGCATCTTTGCTCAAGAGATCTTGGTCGCGATCTTTAGGGATGCAATCGAATAGGAACGAAAGGGATGCAATCGATGACATTCTTCTGATTATACACATGAATTAGCATGAAACAAAACCTAGATATGAAGGGTAGATAACACAAATTTGGGTGTTATCAAAATCCCCCACACTTAGGCATTTGCTTGTCCCCAAGCAAACCTACTCAAACTAATGCAACTTGATAGACAAATAAACAGGGGGACGTGGTGCACTCTAGTTCTTCATTGCATAAAGAAGAGTAGATGGAGACGAGTAAACGTCTATCATCTTACTGTGCAAGCACAAACTCCTTGGTGAGGGCCATACCTACTACCTTGGGATGAACATTCAAGGTGTGCACTGGGGGACTTCTGAACATCAATTAAGCACAAGAACTCTTGAGGGTGCTCTTTATTCTTTCTTTCTTTCTTTCTTTCTTTCAATTTAGGAGTTGTCTTTTATTGGTCTCTTTTTTCAATGTTGACGCGCATTGCATCAAACTTTTGCAAACTTCTTTGCAGGTAAGCATCTCTCCCTCATGACCAAGAGCGGATGGATTATTGCTTTCCCTATCAAGGTCACGTGTGGAGAAGTTGATGGGTAGATTCGTCTTAGCCCGAGCACCACTTCTCATCATGCACTCCACATTGGGTTGCCACACATGTTGGGTATAAACGAGAGCTTGAGGTGTCTTGAATAGCTAAAAAGTACGTTGTACCTTGCCATATGATTCTGTGAGGAGGAAAGATGTTTGGGGGACGGGAAGTAGTGAAAGATGGTCGGGATGCAGTAAAGCTATCCGATCCCCAACATATCCTCAAATGACACTCCGAGCCGAGATGATCAGTTTCCTCTCACGTGAGAACCTCTTTTTCAAAAGGTTTTCTCAACAATAAGCACAAATTTGTAATATTTTCGAGTTAAAAAATGATGGAGAATCCCGCACACATGTTCTTCCTAAAATAGCAAACATTATCAACTCACCAAAGAGCAAGAAGAGAGTAAAATCCATCATACACCGGTACTCTAATCATGCAACTACTCCCTAGCGAGCACAACATCAATCATCTATCAATTCAAAGTGTATTGAGTAGGGAGTTGCAAGAAACAAGGTGTTTTGGAACTCTCAAATTTGAAATTTTTTGGGTATTGCATTCTAGGTTCCAAAACACTATCATTAGCCATTCAACACCACAAAACACAATCAATCAATAGCATACACTCTCATAAGAAATCATCAATGTCTTACATTCATAATCAATGGAGGCTACTACTATTCGTGGCACATTCAATCATGAACTTTTAAAGCATGCAATGCATTCCCCCCACACTTATGAGACATATTGTCCTCAACGTGGGAGCTAAAGATAGGGTTCAAGAAGCGTTACCATAGGTGTTTGTGGGTTGAGTAGGGTGCACAAGTGCAGGTCTTCATTAATCTGGAGAATTAACATTTAAGCACACACATAAGAGAGGAAGAATGGGTTATTCATAAACAAAATATACAAACTAATCTACCACAAACACATAATTTATTAAACATACTAAGTATTTAAAAATAAAAATATATAAAGATAGAAATTGGCCCCTAGATGCCAAGATATCTTTGATGTACAATTGGAGCATATGCTAGTTGAAAATCGGAGAATCTTTCTTGCGAAGATGGTCCATCATAGTTCGTAGTCGCCTCCATTGGTTGCTTTGTTGTGCTTTTTTTGGTTGCTCTTTGACTTGAGGATTCGTGGTTCTTCTCATCATGGGCAGTTTCGGTTTCTTTGTTGTTGAGGCTAAGAGAGGTAGCACTCTCACTCTCGGTAAGATAGCCATCAAAAGAGAAAAATTACAAAACATGTTCAAACAAACCATTAGGCAACTCACTAGATCAATTGAACAACAAAGCCGTCCTTAGGTTCACTCTATACACCCCACACTTAAGTGTTACAATGTAGAAACTAGAGGTGCATAGGTAGAAATGCATGTTGTAATAATTAGAGTCGAGGTCTATATGCATGAAAACACGGGCGACATGTCTTTCAAGAGGTTTCTAAACCCCTTCCAAAAGCTAGAATCAACTCATTAGACAACAACCAAAGCATGAACTCTTGGCTTTAAAAGCATAATGAAGCACAAAATGAAAAGTGAGCAAAAATTTCAAACTCAAGGAATATGCATCAAAGATTCAATCCTATGTCGTAAACACACTGCTAAGGGTCTATCTTAATCAAACAAGTTCAATTGAAAAGGAATGGAAGAAAAAACAAGTTTTACGTGGTTTAGGCATTTCATCGACACTTGGTGGACGACATTCAAACTCCACAAATTCATTAAGTTAAAGCCCACCATGGCTCCAAATACACATACACAATCATAATCATACATTCTATGATCCTATTGCATTAGTCATGCCATACCCTAGCTCTAAGTAGCTTAATTGGTAAGCTAAGCTAGCACACATGCTCAACACAACAACAATTGCAACCATTCCTTCAACAACTAGATAAACTCCAACAATCATTCATATAATTCTTAACAGTAAAGTAATTCATTCACTAACTAAAACTAGAGAAAATATCTAAAACAAGATTAAACATGCAAGTTGTATTTTGAAAAAGGTAAGAAAATGCAAATCGGTTGTTGGGGTACCTTCCAAGTTCCAACTAGTGTGTCTTGTAAGTCTTATCGCCGAAAGATTATCTTCAAGTATTCGATCCAACTTAGTACCTCCTTGAAGTTAAGGTTCTTGTCAGTGAGATAGTGTCTCAAGGGGAGGAGGCCCATATTTATAGAATTCTTAGATTTCGGGCAAGTTCACGGGAAAGGGAAGAAGTTTGCAGTCGTGAACTTATGAGGCAAGGCCGGTCAGCACCTTAACGGTTGAAAAATTGGAGGATCTTGGCCTTATATCTCAGTCGCAATCCTCGATGTCGCGTCTGCGATCTTACTCGCGGGCTCGTAAGAAGGTGGTTGTGAGTTGACTACCGAAACCTTATGTTTCTCCTTCGTTGGCTGTCTCTCCCATTTTGCACCCATCGCTCCAGAGATCTCGGTTGCGATATTTAGGCAAGAGGCCTAGATCATAACTCTTTCTTCGCGTCCTCTATTCCCGGATGCAATATTCCTTTTCTAGACTGTGATCTTCACCTTTTCGCCCAAAACTCTGCACTTGTGCCCTTTTTCGTATCTAATTCACATGTATGGTCTAAAGCACCCTAAAATGATGAAAAAATAAAATAGGGATGAAATAGGGATGCAAACGACGATATTCTTCTGATTATGCACATGAATTAACACGAAACAAATCTATATATGAAAGGTAAAGAACACCAATTTGGGTGTAAATAGGGGGTACATACCACCTTGTTGTTAAGGACCGCTCCTAGACGATGCTCCGGTTGGGTTATTTGGATTGGGGAATCGGACCTCCAATGGATCAGGAATGTGATATTGCTCAATCGGGTGCATCACGGCAAGAGGAGGCTCAGCTCGATGTTTGCTCTTTCGTGGACGCTATGACCTCCCTCCGCTGCTCTCGTTTGCAACTCGAGAGGTTCTTGAAGAGCGTCCTACAAAAAAAGAGATTTTGGGATCATCCATGGTTGGTGCACTCTCCACGGTGTGACTTGCAATTTCCAAACCATTGACCTAAGAAAAAAAACATTGAATAAGTTAGAGGAAACAATTTATCTTAATGTGAAAAACTAACTATGATACTAAGAGTTCACTTACGAGAGAACCCATCACGACACCTTGTTTGGAAACCCATCTCAACGTGAACTTCCGGTACCACTTCATGTACTCATCATGGTACCCCATCGACGTGGTCTTAGGGTTAATATGAACCACCCACACACCTCTGTTCTTTCATATATTCAACTAGTAATGGTGCTTCCAACACCAATCCCTTGTTTTGATGCGCAAGTCCATCCCATAGAGTTCTCCAAACCCTGGAGGTGGGATTTCTGGAATTGACTGCTCCAAATGAAACCGCATCAATGATATATCCTGTAGATGACACTCAATGATGTGCCAACAAATTAAAGGCACCTTGCACAACCAGTTTTCTTGATCTTTGGGGTGCCTTAGATTGTGAAAATCTGGGAAATGTTGAGTATAGGGTCCCAAATCGTCTATAATTGAAAAACATTTGGAATTAGTACTCAAGAAGCTCAACTCTAGTAGACAAAAAACACAAAGTATGCACAACAATTGACATATGAATTGTACCTGATTCCACCAAAGCCTGTCGAACTGATCACGGTAATATAACAAAAAGTGCTCGGGTTGATGGTCATTTGTGTTTGCACCAATCCACAATGTAAATAAATATAAGTATGTAAGGAACTTAAAAATAAATGCAATAAAAAACATATTTACAAGGTTTAAGGTAAAAATACTTACCTAGCACCATAAGGGCCATCTTGTTGTGGTTTGTCACGCGCCCAATTGTCTACTGGGAAATAAGGTGCGAATATCGGAAGATGCTCCCATGCCCATAGTTGGACGAAGAACATAGCACCACCGGCTTGCTTTGTATACAGCCTTGAGCATCCAGATAGCTCTCAATATAGCGTAGCCAAAACAACCTCTCCAGTGATCGGCAACTCTGTGAGGATGGCGGCATCCCATAGTGTGATCGTCATCTCGTCATTTCTCCCTCGAAAATGTGGAAGGTGTGTCTCTCGGGACGTCACCTCTCTCACTTAGCTGTGAGTAGCTCGTTGTCAATCTCCATCTTCACAAAGTGTCTTACCCTTTCTAACCCCCGCCCTTTCTGGATAGGGCGCAAGTCGGATGTAGAACCTGGGTAAGAGCCTGGTCTCTCTATGGACGACGAGAACAAGTTATTCTTACGAAAAAATTCACAAAGTAATTTTTATAGCAATGTTTTTAAATATTAAAAAAACATGATTTTGAAGGTAGGGCGTGTCTACCGGGTTGTTGTTCCAAATCGCATGGGATCGATGATTTTCTTGCTCGGTTAAATACTGGGCATCCCTCGACCAAGTTGGATATACAATCTAGGATCGTAAATATTCACCCTCATCTATCATTAAATACAATAAAATTATTAGATTTGTTAACAAATCATGAAAATACAAAACAACGTTTAATCATGGTTATTCTACTAAGACATTTGTCTTATAGCGTTCTTCCATGATTCACGTTGATAAATCACAGAAATAAAAAAATATATATGACATACCCTAAGAGCCTCTTCATCCCTTTTTGGTGGAAGTCGCACAGAGGTTTGATCGAGTTTTTAGCGGTACAACAAGACTTTAGCAGGACAAGGCTTTTTCGGAACTCAAGAAAACAGGATCTGATAGGGATGATCGTACTTGACCGCAACCTCAGAGGAATACCAGTATTCCTTGAGTGGTGGGGGAGAGGGAGGAAGAATGTGGTGGTGGTGTGAATGAAATGAGGTTTAGTGGGAGTGGGTTCGTATTTATACCTGAAGGGGGAGCCAAAATCACGGTTGTCGCACACGATTTGGGTCTGGAGGGCAGGAGAGATAGCGCCCGGATCGTGGTCATCGAAACCTATCAACGGTTAATCATTTGTCACCTTAGTGATCCGCTTCTCCCCTCTCTGAAATCGCTTTCCACATCAGCGATCTGCATCGCTAAAACAGCGAATCGCGTCACTCAAAAGCAATTTGCACGGATTGCGTGTTTCTTCAACGATCTAATGGTCCAAAAGTAATTTATGCCTAGATTGCCTTTATCGACGACGATCTGACTAAAACATGTGTTACTTCCAGAATTTTTATAAAAACTACTATATTCTGAATTTTTTTAATAACTAGTTTATTATGGGGAAATATTCGATGAAAACACAACCAAAAGTTCATAAATGTATAGCCATGTATTTGGTTAACATAATCCATTTTTAGCTTTTTGGATTGTGTATTTTCCCAAAAAAAAAATCAGATGGTGTCATATGAGAAAACACAAGGTAATGAAGACAATACAATAGTGAGTGTTTTCTTATCTGTATTGAGTGTAAGAGAATAGAAGCTCGTTTTGAAAAGAAAGAGGGTCCTTGGGTGAGAAAAATATACTTGAATTGAATTCTAGTGAGAAAGTGTAAGTTCAGAGAGTTTTGGGGAGATTATCCTTCAAAACCTCAAGAACATTCAACGAGGGAAAAATAAAGGAGAAGATGAATGTTACATTATGATAGAAACAGGATTTCTATCGGCTTTGATATTTGGGGATTAGGGTTTATACGAACAGAATTAGGGATTAAGATAGGGAATTAGGGAAGGAAGAACAGAATAAGAATCAGCCGAAGCTTTAGACTAGGGAAGAAGAGAAATTAGGAGGTAGGGAAAGTTTAGGGTTTAAGAAGATAATTCTTTAACTGATTTCTGCTTAATTGAACAAAAGACTCAACGTACATATTTATAGCTAAAGGACCGGAAAACCTAATAGACTATCCTAATATGACTCAATGACTACTACCATATCTAATAATATCATAATTATTGCAATAATAATTATTATGATAAATACCAAGAATTGGGTTTCCATCATCCCCTCCCCCTTGAGACAAACCTTGCTCTCAAGGTTGACTGACTCGACCCACTCTTCCTTCCTTCCCGCGTAATCCGCACTCCGATTCATCCATTTCTTGCGCTTCCGTTTCTTCCAATCGAGCTCCAAAGCCAATATTGGGCTTCTTCCACCGACCTTCTAGTGCTGATTTAATTCTTTGACCTTCACTTCTATGAGCACATTATTCGCTTCCTTGAAAAATTGGAACTTCAACAGCTTGGCTTTTGTTGGCCTCACAATCCAACAACTTAAGGAACCCAACGATTCGTTCTTGTTCAATAATCCATCCTTGAGTACCATTTCTTCAAGGCCTTCATAAATTTTTCTTAGAGCAAGCCTATAATCCTGATTTGTTGCTTCTCCAATTAATTTTGGGTCTTGCTCTCTTGAAAGCCCATATGTCAACCCAAATAAATTGTCCTTCCAAGCCACTGAACCCCTTTTCTTTATAACCAAGCCCACATGAGCCTTAATCCTCTCCTGCAAACTATACCCACCAGCAATCTCATCCTCAGCCCACTCCCTCTTAATTCTCGACCCATAGCTTATCTCCAGCCCAAACATTCCTTTCCACCCTTCAGACCTATCAGCCCATGGAAAGCCCACTCGTATTAGGTCATTTGGCCACTCAGCCCAACCCGACTCCGCAAGCAGCTGTGTGGCGAGGATCGATGCGGCCGACTTAGGGTTCGGAGGAGGATTGCCACCGCCACACTCCTTCTTTTCCTTCTTCACCCTCAGCATCTCCAGCGGCGGCGACGAGACTCCCCGACAGCAAGTCTAGCCTGCTTTCGCCGTCACCTTCAACCCCATCTCCTCGTCCATCGTCGCCCCGAGCGGATTTTCGTTCGTCGTCGCTGCAAAGGGAGCCGCACCGCCCGCCCCTGATTCCGCCTCCCCTTCGACCACGTGCTCGATCAAGAAGAAGGAAGCTTCGCCGCCCTCCCTCTTTCTCCACTCCCGTGCCTCCATTGTCGGCGGTGAGTCTTTCTCCACCTCGACCTTCGTCTCCCTGAACACGCCTCCCATTTCCACCATCAACCGTCTTCCCGTCGACGTTGCCACGATCGGCTCTCGTTTACCCAAACGTGGCTCCGGCGGAACCTTCTTCTCCTCCATCCCCGACGGCGAGACAACAGCCTGCCTAGTTCCCATCGCCGCGACTGCATCTGCCGGCGGCCGCGGCGCATCTTCTCCGTTCGCGATCGTCGACCAGATTCCCCCGCCGGATCCTCGAACCGTGCAAGAAGGGAATACGTTGCCACCCTTCATCTTCTCTCTCTTCGACGGCGAGGGAGGAAACTCACTGCTGCCTCCCTTCTTCTTCTTCCTGAATTTCCAACCATCGATTGGAATTTCTAATGGGATTGGGTTAGTTCTGGAATTTACCTTCTCCCATTCCAGATCCGATGCAGGCTCCTCAGCGCTTGATGCAGCACCCGAAGCCGCTAGGGATCGCTCACCCATTATCACCTTTGCTTCTTTCTTCGACATTGTGCTATTCACCGGCGAGACCCCCCAGTAGCTCTTCGCCGCCTCTTCCTCCTCGGTAACGTTGGTTTGAGGCACAACAGGAACTATTTTTCTCTGCTCCTTGATGGCGGCGACTGGAGCAAACTCCACGACATCAGGAGCGTCTTCAATGGTGGCTGATGCTGCTGAATCATTCGACGTCGACTCTGGCTAGTTGCGGCTCGCGCGGCGGTGAGTAACGCGGCGCTCGAGTTTGGCTAGAAGTTCTTTCAGGCCTGCCATCATATAGTTGTCGTGAGCTTCCCTTCTAGCTTCATATGCTTTCATGCTAGCTTCATATTTTACTAGACTGGCTTGGAGAGCTTCAAACGCGTGATAGAGTTTCTGATAACAATTTCCTGGTGAGAATTGTGATGAACTCAAATCTGTGACCATGGCTCTGATACCAAATGATAGAAACATGATTTCTATCGGCTTTGATATTTGGGATTAGGGTTTATACGAACCGAATTAGGGATTAGGATAGGGAATTAGGGAAGGAAGAACAGAATAAGAATCAGCCGAAGCTTTAGACTAGGGAAGAAGAGAAATTAGGAGGTAGGGAAAGCTTAGGGTTTAAGAAGATAATTCTTTAACTGATTTCTGCTTAATTGAACAAAAGACCCAACGTACATATTTATAGCTAAAGGACCGGAAAACCTAATATGACTCAATGACTACTACCATATCTAATAATATCATAATTATAGTAATAATAATTATTATGATAAATCCCAAGAATTGGGTTTCCATCACATTAGGCATATGTTCTTCATTTATTCTGTATATAATCTCTTCCTCTCTTTGAACTAATCCTCTCCAATTGCTTAGATTAACACCCTATTTAAGCTTGAACTTTGCATTAAAAGGTACCTTTGACATGGACTTTTAACTACAACGTCAAGGCCATCAAGAGGATGCCAACTGTCATCTAGGCGATGACAATGGGTCCCTGAGGTGGTCGGAGCATCTGACAAGGTAACGATTGCCAAGACGAAGTGAGTGGTCCCCGAGACGGTTGGAGCAACTGGCCAACTAGCAGTTAACAAGGCATTTACACCTATTGACTATAAATAGGAGAAACGAAGATTGTAAAGGGTCCAACATTTGATACCACATGTTAAACTTTATCATTTCTCTGCTAGCTTGTACTTTCTAGAAAGCTGCAGAAGGAAGAAGACGAGAGGATGCTATGGTTGTCTTGCTTGCTGCCGCTGAATGCAGAACTGTCATTCTTAGGGGTAAACAAATTAGTTCGGATAACAAATTGAAGATGGCATTTCTATGCTAATACATGTTTTCTTTGTGGAATGTATTAGAATAGCTGCCTACTTCGAACTTTTGCTCCCACTGTCATTTCTCTGCTAATACATGTTTATGTAGTGGGTTTGGGATGCAATTGTCTTTAGCTAAAACATCATCTAGTTTTAGGGATATGTTTTGAAATGAATGCTTGTGTATATAGAGATTGAATTTATGTTTTTATCATATCGTGTTCTTATTATTCCCCGCAAGAGCATATTATTATAAATATATGTAATGTGATGTTTTTAGCAAGTAATTAATGTCATTAAGCCAAGTTGTTTGGTTTTATTTTTGCAGGTGTCGATGGTAAGCTGCTGCTGGTGTGCTGTTGTTGGATGGTCCAATTTGGGCTCGTAATGTATTGCTCTGCTGGTTTTGTGGTGAGTTTTTTTGGCAAGTTTACTATATTCAATATGTAATGTTTGTGGTTGATTGAGGGGATATGTAATTACAATAAAGAGCTGAGAGTTTCTTCCTCTCATTATAGGTGAATTGATGTGGTTTTTATTGTGAGATTGATTGTTACTTGAGAAAGTTTACAAAGGCTTCTTGTTTCCAAATACAAATTGTGAAATAAAACCAAAGTGTTGAGGATAATATGGTATTTCAACACTTTATGTTACCAAATACCACATGTAAATAACTCATGCGTTTTGGTTCATCCAAACATGATAATTTAACTTTCAATTTTGCTAAATACCACAAACCTTAAAAAAATGAGTTATTTGTCTCTACAAATACCATATTGCCAATTAATCCATTCAAACGACCCTTAGAATAATTTAACTTAGTTTTCTCAATCATCACAAGTATCAAACACTCTTATTCAAACTTTGTTTGAACCCGTATTATTAATTATTGTGCAAAGAATTCAGATGCAATCCATTGAATATCAACAAGTTGTTCTGGCCGAAAAATAAAGGGGTTACAAATGGCTACCAGGACTAGACCTGACAATCGGGTCGGGTTTGGTAATTCCGGTTTGGGGACTCCGGTTACGGGTAGAGGTGTCAATCGAGAGGGTTCAGATTGGGTTCAATCGGGTTATGGGTTGGTCGGGTTGCGGGTTTATTGGGTTCGGGTTCATCAGATTTGGGTTCAAACGAGTTGCGGGCAAATCGGGTTTCAGGTTCATCGGGTTTTGGGTGAGGTAGGTTGCGGGCGGGTCGGTTGCGGGTTGTTTGGTTCAGCGCATCGAGTTAGTTTGGGGTGAATTTTCAATCAGGCAAGTTGCGGGCGGGCAGATCAGGAATGGTGTTGTACTGATATTTTTGGGTGAATTTTCAATTCATACTAATTTTTTTAATTATTTTATAACACGTGGAATTGTTCATATAAATTTTTGTAGAGAAAATGTTGGTTTAGCTAGATTGGTATGATTTGTTGTATTACCCTAAACTATAAATTTTAGTCACATTGTTGTGACTTTAATTGTAACTCTACTCGGTAACATATAATCTAATCCGACTCTATAGTCTATACCCTAAACCCCTAATGGTCTGATTCATGAACATATATGAATAAAAAACTTGATCCGTTATGATTTTGACTAATCACCTTATACTCTAAATATATATATATATATATATATATATATATATATATATGGTACCTTATATATATATATATATATATATATATATATATATATATATATTTTACGATGACTCTATGGTCTTTACCCTAAATGATTTTGTTGAAAGCTACAATGGCTATGAACAAACCCGTCAAAACTATTTTGTTCACGCAAATTGTTTGTTATTCACGCAAACTGATAGTCATTCACTTCAAAACTATCTTGTTCACGTAAATATCCAACCATTCAAACAACATGACAATTATCGGATATGAGTATCATAATTTTTCAAATAATCTCTTTTGTCGTCTACAAATCAATTTAATAACGTATGAAACTTGTTAAGACCGGTAGTATCATTTTCAAGAAATTTTAGCTAACCATTAACTTAAGAAGGATTAATAATACTTGAGCTAATGGTCTAATGCTTTAGGAAACAAGTTCAACAATACATACACATCAAATTGTGAAACGTTCTTATTCACGCAAATTGGCCAGCGATCACGCAAAAACTAGCTTATTTCAGGTCAAATATTGATCTAACCCATTCGGTTTCGAGTCGGGTTATGAGCGCTCTCAGAAACAATATTATACATGCTTCATATTTTCTCAAAAAACACAAATTTTCCTTACTTCGATAGGGTACAAATATCTAAATTTGATATTTTTAGATACCATTTCATATGCACGACAATAGTTTACCTAAACCCTAACACATGTCAATTAACATATTCTCAAATCCTCCCATTCTAATAAAATGAAATACAAATTGCGCAAATCCTAAAAAAAAACAATCACAAGACAATAGTAATACTACTACAAGAAACACATGATATTTTATTATCTTTAAACTCCAAACTTGTCATTTAAATGCTTGTGTTTTTTTTTTAACATCTCACCAATTTATAAGTGATTTTATCATTTTGTGAGTGATATATAAAATTGAACGGGTCTAATGGGTTGACCCGCTAACCCACCCAACCCGACCAAAAAAATCAAGGGTTCGGGTCGGATTTCGAGTTATAAAATTTTTTACTTTTTATACGATTTTGGGTCGGATCAACGAATCGAGTTGTAATTTGCCAGGTCTATAACCAGGACAGTTTCTTTTTAACCCTGCAACAGGGGGCTACGAACAAAGAACAAAAAAAAGTAGAGCTCCAAAATTGGAAGAAGAAAAAGACAAACTAGATAATTTAGTCCAGTAAGCTAAAGGCGGCAATCGCCGATGTTAACGAGCCAGAGCTTCTCCCTCCGATTCTCTCCGGTGAGGAAATCTAACAAGTGATACAGTCACTGTCTCTGAAATAGAGAACTTGGAAATTCCAAAGAATCCCACCATATAAAATGAAACGAGTCAAGTTCAAGGTCTCTGTTTTGCTTTTTCCACACCCACTTGATTTTGTTAATGCGCCACAAAGAACCATCTTCTACCCAAAAAAATATTCAGAGGCAGAGAGCAACCTCAATATGACCCAGTCAGTCTTCCATCTTGCTATAAAACAAATCCCCTGCCTAATTCCCCAAACTCACCCAAAACCCACTCTGCTGACAATGCCTCCACCCACTCTTACCATCACTCCCAAACTCCTCCTCTCTGTTTTCCTCGTCGGAGCTCTGGCCTCCGCCGTGGTAGCTCAAGACTGCGGCTGCGCATCCGACGAGTGCTGCAGCAAATGGGGCTACTGTGGAACCAGCCCCGACCACTGCGGCTCAGGCTGCCAAAGCGGCCCCTGCAACAGAAACGACATTCAGGTTGCCGACATCGTCACCCCTGAATTCTTCAACGGCATCATCGACCAGTCCGACGGCGACTGCGCAGGGAGGAGCTTCTACTCTCGCGACGCCTTCTTGCGCGCACTCGGGTCCTACCAAGGCTTCGCCCGGCTCGGATCCGACGACGACTCCAGGCGCGAAATAGCTGCCTTCTTTGCCCACGCCACCCACGAGACAGGAAGCAAGTTTTCTTTCTTTTTCTTTTTAACTCTGTTTTGAGTCCTTTGGCAGAGTCTTTCACTCTGTCACCTGACTATGCTGACGACAGCTGTACTTTTGCAGACTTCTGTTACACAGAGGAGATTGATGGGCCATCCAAGGACTACTGCGAGGAGGAGAATACCCAGTTTCCTTGCAATCCAAGCAAGGGTTACTACGGCCGGGGTCCGCTCCAGCTGTCCTGGAACTTCAACTACGGCCCCGCCGGAGAGCAGATCGGATTCGACGGACTCAACTCCCCTGAAACGGTGGCGAATGATCCAGAAATATCATTCAAGACGGCTCTGTGGTTCTGGACCAACAACGTCCAGCCGGTTATGGACCAGGGATTTGGGGCCACCACCAGGGCCATCAATGGCGATTTGGAGTGCGACGGAAGTAATTCCGCCACCGTGCAACGCCGTGCCGATTTTTACACCGAGTATTGCCGCCAACTCGGTGTTGCTCCTGGGGACAATCTCACATGTTGATAATAAAAAATGGTACTATATGTCCGTTTGCAGCTGGATTAAGATACCGGTTAGCGACGGTTTAAATAATTGTTGGCAATAATCTCACAATTGCCTCACTGATAAAACCGGAAATTGGAAAACTAAGTTTCATTTCCCCAAGGCTAAGCCTGTCTGCCTACATGTTATTTCTAAGAGCAAGCTACTACTACCTCTCCAGCCACCTTTGCCTTTAGTTTACATTCAGAATCAGTGCATGCATGCAGGCTGCAGCAATGCATGTCAATCAAATCGAATATCAATCAAATCAACATCACTATGCAATGCTAACACTTAGACCACAGCTAGTTAGAGATGCTCTAACCTAATCCTTGTTCCCGTGATTGGAGAAGAACCCTAATCGGTGCCTGTAGGGGGATCAAATACTCGTTACTGCATTGCTGCTTTCCCCGATTTGTGATCCAGAGACATCATGATGGGGATTGAATCTCGCATTTGCAGAACCGCCATGATCCATCGTCTTGCCTCTTCAATGCATACCGAATTTTGTACTTGCTGCAAAGAACTTTAATCATTAGATCAAATTTGATAATCCACCACTGCTCAATCCAGTCACTTAGCCTTTTTTTGTTTGGACAAAATTCAGTACTTCGTCTCTACCTATTCCGATGAACAATCAGATCACGGCGCTATATTTTACCTGTGATAGTTTGGGTTCTTCTTCTGCTGAGATTCATCAACAAGCTCAGCTGCTTCCTCGAGAAGAGCTTCGATTTCCGCCGTCTCCATCCCAAATCCATCAGAAACAACATCAGCTTTTACAATGGACAGGTCTAACAAAAGAAATCTCCAATAGCATGACTCGGAGTGAGCTGCATCAGCCAATTCTTGCCACTGCAAATCGGAACAATATAAGTTAGTGATACCCGACTGGTGATTGCAGAATCAATAACAATGGAAGCTATTCAGTTCCAATATTTTGTATGTGTTGCAACAAATGTACTATCACGGTTTGATTGACCTGATCAAGCATTGACTCGGCAAGTAGTTCAGATAGGCTCTGGATTTGATGTTCGGGACCCAAAGCTTCAGCTTTAATAGTTTGCCATTGCCTAATCAGAGCTTCAGCTTCTTCAACTGGCATCTGCTTCCTTGACACTGCTCTTGTAGAAGACTTTCTGCTAGTGGTCAGCCCCAAATTTTGTGATATACTATGTCGTGGCAGTGTGTAGAATTTTGTTTTGACAATTGCTGATAGCTTTTTCATTCTGTCACCGATACCACTTCCTCCAATGGTATCATGAGAAAAATCCATGGTGCCACTATGGAAAGTGGTATCAGCAATATGCTTATTGAAAGCAAACGTAGGAGACCTTAGACTCCTGTAAGACAACTTGGAGGTGATAAAAGTCATGCACCCTAATACTACAACAAATATGAACTTTCCAACCACATTCCCATACGACGGCCAACTTTCCCAATTTCCATTATCCCGCATGTCCAAATTCCTTTTCAGCTGAACAGGTGGTTGGTCCTCACTGGCTCGATCATCACTCTTGTCAGACATCAATGAGGTCTGCAAATCCACAAGAGCCAACTTCTTCATAGCTGATCCAAGGTGTTGAGAAGAGGTCTTCAATGAGAGAGACCCCCCACCATGATTGATTCGTTCTGATGCAAAATCTGAGAAAGGCCTTTGACCAGTAACCCATTTGGTTGAAAGAGAAGGTAATTTGCTTCCTCCAGAGAAAAAGTCTACCTGGAAGGCCAAAAGTTAGCCAACAATCCTCTTTTTTCTTCTTCCAATTAGTTGATCGGTTATGGTAGTACTCACCAGTGATGGTGAACAATCTCTTGTATCTGAAAACGCAGCAAGCACAGAGTCCTTCAGCCATGTTTCCTGGTCAAGTTCAGCAGGATTTCTGACATAAGAAAGCAAATAAATTGCTCAAATAAGGCATCAAGAAGAAAAAAAATGCTTTTGCAGAACTGTAACCTAATTCTATCTTCTAGTGCATAATTTAAAAGTATGACGCAAGCACACATGAATGCTCAACTCATCCATCAATTCAAGGATGCAACCCTAGTACGCTACCAAAAACGAGATGATGACTGCAATGAGGTTAAGTCAATTTTCTAAGGAAATCCTCAAAGAGCTGAAGTCTTCATAAAACATTTGAAAGTATCCACTTCAGCCCTTCCCCTAGAACTCCAACCAATGGAATTTCTGAACTACCTAGCATACAGTGATAGTCCTACAAAGAATCTGAAAATGCCTTAGCCGAAGCTGGCACTTAAAAACATTCACCCCCTAGATTTTGATGAGGCAAACCTATTGAAACATACCTTTGGTTCAAAGTTCAAACTAAGTTGAGCTTCGATATGTTATAGAAAAGAAACCCTCAGGTTGATGAAGAGATAAAGAGTACATAAATTTAACCTATAACAAAGACTTACCACAGGCGACTTGACAGAAGTTGCGACGTTCTTATCCTTCCCATAGATCAAAATTCGTGGTGCGGGGTTCACATTCGACTCCACCTGTTGAAGCTTCTCAATAACCTGGGCCTCATTGTCCTGACAATTATGAGCACATATCAGGAGTCATAAAAAGACAGGGATGAGCAAACAAGGAAAAGAAACTGAAAAGGTCAGAAGATTCTACAAAATGTGAGAATGCTGTTTAACAGAACAGTGTAGCAAATTGTGGAAACAAATTGAAACATACCTCCCCCAAAAGAAACAAGCAAAATGCTTCCTCCAATTTTAGATCAATACCTTCCGATGCTATCAGAGTGCCACATATATCTTTTGCTCTGTTGATCTAAAGGACAGGATCAAGGTCAACACAGAAGAAAAATAAAACTTAGCAAGGCTACATTAGATGAAATAAAATGTTTCTACCAATTTTGTCTGCTTGCTAGAGAAACCCAGAGCAATGTGAGCTATCAATGCCACATAGAAACAATTGAAGTCAATAACAGCCCTCTGAGTATGTGATTCAAGTGATTTCTTGTTTCTCCGAATAAGGGCTAAATCATCCCAAGGAAGAAGATCGACTATTTCAGTGGCCATGAGCCGATTAAGTGCTTGAATCAGAAAGCAAGGCCAGTCTTGGACTCTACATGACATTTCCGCATCAAGTCCCTGTCTGAGTAACTCACGTAAAGCTGCTATTGCTCCTCGTCGCTTTTCAGGATTTTCAGGAGAATGAGGCATGCTTAATATCTCAAGTGTGCAAGCAGGTGCCAGCTCCTCCATAGATTCTTCTATCTGAAAATAGAAGACAAAAACCATTACAAAGAAAGGGAAGAAGAAATGTCTCTAAGAACTGGAGAGCCTAACTTTCATCGCCATTTATGTCATCCTTCAGTACAAGTTGGCTTCCAAATGCAGAACATAGAGCTAGACATCAAAGAAGTAAAGGTTATAGAGTAAGCCTTACCTGGGCCAGCAAAGCCATCTTCCCAAGGGAGATCTTACTCCTAAGAAGACTCTGAGCACAGGCTAGAGCTTCAAATCCAAGGGATATCTTATTGTTCTCAAAACTAATTTTTGCAATTTCACACTGTAAAAAAAAAAGCCGCAGTCATAAGAAAAAGTGTCCTAATAAAGTTCTGCTGATTACCAATGAATCTATCAGTTCAGTACTTACTTCTGCCAGTGCCATTGATAGAAGTATGTCATGGATATAAGGCTTAGCATCTGGCTTCTGGATAGCCTTTCTGCCAATATCAAGCACTAACTTCTCTTCACCAACCTGTAAATGACATATATACCAAAAGATTTACAGCTGGAGCCAAGTTGTTTGACAACAATGCAATTCCATGAATTGATTAAGAACATATATAGCAGTTATTCTGGAAGACGGTGGGAACTAGGATACCTGAAAAATTGGGAATTTCTAATCTTCAGACAATAGTACAGGAGATATAAGTTATACCTCTTGAAGAAGGCAAAGAGCACCAGGCAACCAGGTCAATGGAATGTATAGAGAAGACTTGGGGGGAATCTTATCTCTCACGTTTCCAGCATATTCAGGTTCAAAAAGAACCTTGTCCCTCACATCCATCAAAAGATCCTGCATACATAACAGAATACAAGGGAAATTAGGAAGGCCACAACTGTCCTCCACTGCGAATGCGACTTTTGAACAAAAAAGGAAAATAATATTTATAAAAATAAAAAATTACTGAGGAACATCCACCTTGCGAGACATGATGGCATCCATTGTATATCCATCTTCTACCTCAGCGCTTTTCAATTGGATCACTGACTTCACTACCTCGTCTTTCTCTGCTTGATCACGAAGACCAACTAGCTGCAGATTACCAATTATCTAAAGGTTAGTAGCCAACCAACAAGCTAGCTGATACCAAAGTAACAAGAGCTACAAGCACTTTTAGAAGTTAATTATAGATGTGATTCTGCAAACGCATTGGTCACATACATCTAGAATCCTTTTGACTTTAATTATTCCTTCTGCCCTTTCATTCTGATCGGCGGCAAAGCCTTCAATTGAGCTGCTTTGAATCCAAATCAAATCATTTCTACAGCATTTTAGATGATGCATAATGTCTGAAATACCAGAAATTTCTCCCAATTGATTCCCACAACAGAGCTAGACATAGGTACATGAATTCAAATTCTATTTCGAAATGACTACTTCGTCGAAATCACTCTCTCGCTTCACTGCAATGCTAAAAATGTAAACCAAACCGGCCGGAAATCAGAGAGAGAAACAACCTGATAGCAGGTGACGTTGATTTCCACGGTGGCGGCGGCCGGAACGGTGGCGTTATCTAGGACGCAAGTTGGAGTGGCAGCGTTCAGTATCCACGGCGAGACAGTAACAAGTCTCTTTCTCAAACCCGTCGAAATGGAACCAGAGAGGAAACCCACAAGCCCGGCAGGGAAGGAAATCACCGGGCAGCGAGCAAAGCCCACGAGAAGGGAATGCTTCGGGGGTGCATTGCCACGCGGAAGTTGAAAATGTTTACACCGGCAGCAGCAGCAAGAAGTGGGGGGAGGAATTTGCGTCAGATTGAAGTGTGGCAGCGCCATTTGTCAAATTGCCGGAAACCCTACCTCCATTGCAGATGAAAGAGGAAGGTTGTGTGTGCGCGAGAGAGCGCCTTTTTGGATGGAACCTATGAGTAAGGAAATCTGGAAATGGTAATTATGTGTGCGAGAGAGATGACTGAGGTAGCGAGGTGAGAATGCTTTATTCCGGCGGGTGGACCGCTTTACGTGCCGTTGATTCTTCCGTCTTTCGATTTGCGTTTCGAAACGACACGTAAGAAGCAAAAGAAATATACTGAGAAATAGCATGGCCCAAGTTTTGGAATATTACCACGCTAGTTTTGGTGATTGTTTGATTGGATAGTTATAATACATGTATTGTTAACAATGCCTTTTTTTAATTTTTTTTTAACAAACAATACATGCATTGTTTGATTGATGTAACACAAACTATCGCTCAAAATGAGTAATAGTTAAATCTCAAGTTTTTTGTAATATTATTGAGATTGTTTGGTGGAGATTGTTGTGTTATTTTTATTCCAACTATATCCCTACATTCTCATGTATGTTACTTTTTTTATAGGGTTAATTACATGGTTGGTCACTGAAATTACAAAAAACGTTCATGTTTGGTCACTCAAAATATTTAAATCAATTCGTGGTTACTAAAATTAGTTCAACTGTACAAGTTTGGTCACTCTCCGTCCAACTCCGTTAATTTTTTCTGATGTGGCAGTGAACTTTTATAGTTAACCGTTAAAAGAGTGACGTGGCAAACAAAAAATTAATAAAAATAAATTTTAATTTTTTAAATTTTCTACATCAGTTTCACCGCTATTAAAACTAAAAAAAAACTTAAGATGTGTGATACGTCTCTTCACAGACTCCACCACCTCCTCCTCCTCTCCGTCGCGGTCGCTGACGGCGACGAGATTTTCCTCTAGAGTAGCATCCTGGCCCTCCTCTGCTTCCTGGAGTTGCGATTGGGATCCATGCCCGCGGGAGTCGCAAATTGGTGGGTTGATGGGAGTTGAAGGCGGTGCAAGCCAAGCCAATCCACCTATTTCGCCGCCGGAATTGGCGAGAAAGAGAGAGGAATCGTCGGCGAAGACATCTTCATATTTGGGGCTTTTGCGCCGGCGAGCTTGGAAGAGAAGTGGGACGCTTCTTCTTCCTCTAGTCTCCATCCTCGACGCCATCCCCAGAATCGCAACCCTATCCCCAAAAATCCCAAGCCAACATCAATCATCATTCCCAAAAAAATCGAACGCTTCTTCTTCCTATGTCTCAATCTCAACGACGACTCCCAAATCTTGGATGCAAAAGTATAGACCCACGATAGCTCTCGATTCTTGGATGTATGGTCTCATCGGCGACTCCTGATTCAAGGGAAGATCGACACTGATAAGAGACGGTAGATCCATAACTCAATTTTTAGGCTCCCTCTTCACGAACCCATATTCGCCAGCTCTTTGCTGAAACTCCAGCTTCTCGCGAACCAACCACGGCAAGAAAGGAAGAAGATGTTGTGGAGGTGAATGTTGACGACGGCAGTGGACATAGTCGGAGGAGGAAGGTTGGGAGTCATATTGGTCGGAGGACGAAGGTTGTAGGGGTGGGCAACGGGACCGGACGGGATACCCGTCCCGTTTGAAACGGGTACCCATTCCCGTTTGGAGGACAAAGTCCATCCCATATCCCAAACCCTTAAGGATTGACGGGTACCCGTTACCCGTACGGGACAGATAACGAGTACCCGTTTATTCCCGTTTATACCCGTTTATTCCCGTTTATACCCGTTTAACCTGGGGGGAAAAGAACAATGCATTGTTGTCCATCCGTTTAACCCGGGAAGCCCCTGCACACCCGAGGCAATGAGAAGAAAAACAATTGAAACAAAAAGAAATCTCAATCTAAGAATTGGGCATCGAAAAAGCTAAGGCAAGCGTGGTGGACACCCCTGCCAAAACACTCAATAAACTAGAATGAAAGTAAGCATTCATCCCTGCAGCAACGAAAGGGAAACAACTCAAAAACAAAAAGTTCTCCGATCGCAGCCGAAAAGGGAAGGCACGACGAGAGACACTGAAGAATTCATTAATTCAAGGTTAGGATAAATGGCCAGACTATCAGTATTGTTGTAACGGGTATAACGGGTACATGTATTACCCAAATGAGTATTAGCGGGTAACCCGCGGGTACCTATTGTTGAAATTTACAATCCCAAGTCTCATCCCGCAATAAATAAAACAGGTATTTGGGTACACGAAACCCTAAAAAAAGGGGAACGGGTATGAGTATACCCAAATACTCGTTTCCTGCTGCCCACCCCTAGAAGGTTGGGTGTTGCTGGCGGCGGCGACGAGTGAATAGGGAGAAAGAGGCCGCTGCAGAAAATGAATTAGGGATTATTTTTCCCTTAATATGAGATAAGTGAAAAGTAGTTGTGAGGTGGAATTGTTAAATAATTAAAAAATATATTTTTTATTTTTTAAATGCCATGTCATTTATTTAACGGTCAACTATTAAAGTTGACCGCCACGTAGGAGAAAGTTAACGGAGTTGGACAGAGAGTGACTAATGATGAAACAAAAATGTAAAGTTAGTCACCACGAATGGATTTAAATATTTCGAGTGACCAAACATGAACGTTTTTTATAATCTCAGTGATCAACCATGCAATTAACCCCTTTTTTATATAAAAAGCAAAGGGTAAAAGTGACATTTCATCCAAAAAGTAATATAATTTGTTTAAATACTATAATAACTATCACAAAAACCAAACGATGTAAACTACAATACACCAATTTTCTTATATACATGCATTGATGACAATCCATCAATTTAACTATCACCAAAACCAAACGAACCCCTCGTTTGGTTTTCGTGATTGTTTGGTGGAGATAGTTACAATGCATGTATTGTTCACAATGCATTGTTTTTTTGAATTTTTGGCACAAACAAGTTTGCTTGATTTGACACAAACTATCACTCAAAATGAGTGATAGTTAAATCTCAAGTTTTTAGTGAGATTGTTTGGTGGAGATTTTGGTGGAGATTGTTGTGTTATTTTTTCTTCCAACTATGTCCCTACCTTTTCATGTATGTTACTTTTTTATATTAAAAGCAAAGGGTAAAAGTGACATTTCATCCAGAAAGTAATATCACTTGTTTAAATACTATAATAACTATCACAAAAATCAAACGATGTAAACTACAAACACCAATTTTCTTTATATACATGCATATTAATATACATGCATTGATGACAATCCATCAATTTAACTATCACCAAAACCAAACTAGCGTTCTAATGCTATGATTTGAGCAATAGATATAGGCAATAGAATCATGAAAGTTACATACAAATGGTTTTGTTAATGATACTATATAAATGGGATATAACTTATAAGTAGCTTGCAAATATTAATTATTAGCCAAATCTTTTTTGCAATCTTATTTATTAGCCAAACCGATTGAATTACTAATAATTAGCCAAACGTTAACTTACCGTCAACTTTTTCGTTAGTAATGCTAAGTTGGCATCCCACGTGGCAGTCAGCGTACCATCATTTTCTGTTTTTAATTTAAAATATATCAACGAATTAATAAAATGAAGAAAAAAAAATCAGTCATCCCTAACTTATGACCTCCCTCCTCTTATCGCTCCCCTTGGTCTCCCTCGCCCTACGATCCCAGCCACTTCCCGCAGGCAAGGTAACGAAGTCTACCTGGCTGGAACACTGCATGTATAATTAGACATATATGGGTTGTGTTGTCTGATCTAGATACATTGTGGATTGCATGGTTAAAAGAATACCGATTGAGGAATCTGTCAATCTGGGATAATAAGATTTCAGGGTCATGGGCTTGGGCTTGGAATAGGATTCTACAAACTCTCTCTTTGGTTGCAGGTCAGTTTCAGAGCTCAGATCAAGGGATTTTGTGGAAAGATGTTCTTATGGATAAGTATCGAATCAAGTAGATTTGGGAGCACATTAGATCGAGGGGAGAGTTGAAGACTAGATGCAAGTTACTCTGGGGGCGACTTCAGGTCCCTCGGAACTCTCTAATAGCTTGGCTTGTTCTGATTGATAGAATCAATACCCTTGATAAAATTAGGGGTGTACATGGGTAGGGTGGTCCGGGATTAGCCATTTTAATCACCGGACCAATGCATTACGGTTGGGAAATATTAAACCCAAACCCACTCAAAAAAATTTAAACCCTACGGTTAGTTTCTTATTGGGTTGGGTCGGATTGACGATATTTTTAAGAAAAAACTCAACTCAACACAAAATATGTGATTATTCTACACCATAAAAATATTTTATAACTAATTAAAGTTTCAAACGAATAAACCGAGGTGAAATGTATCAAAATTCACAACTGTTGTTTGAATTTTAATAAAATGTGATTTACTTCAACATATGTCTAGTTTTTTTCATGATATTTGTTGAAATAGGCTAAAAAGGTTATAAACGAATGCACCCATAATATTTTATTATATTAAAATTGTACACAAGAAAAATGATTACGTGAAATCATAGCTATATTAAATTTATGTCTAAACTTTAAGCCGAAGAATGCATTAGATTAGGGAGACCATGAGAGAAAAACATGACAAAATATCTTAATTTTCTCATAAGTATGGCTATATACGACATAAATATTTTTTGGATACGAACTCCTACCATTAGTTGAAACACAGGTTGGGTTGGGTTTTACGGGTTGTGTAATCCAAAATCCAAACCCAACCCAAAAGAGGCGGGTTATACAAAAGAAAACTCTCACCCAACCCAAAACCTTCGTTTTAGCGATAAACGGGTGGGTTGGGTCTGTTTGGACGGGTGAGTCGGTTTACGGGTGTGTTTGTTCACCCCTAGATAAAATCAAGAAGTGGAAGCCTGAAGTTGATGGGATTTGCCCTCTTTGCTTTAATCTACTTGAAAGTCATGATCATATCTTCTCTTAGTGCTGCTATAATCATACTTGCTTGCAATTCTTTCCAACGAACATGGGGTACTGTCCTTCAGGTGGATGGCAGGAAAGTTTGGAGGTTGCTATCAATAAGCTGGGAAAATGTAAGGTTGGTTGTCTGATGTGGTGTTTGATTATTAGCGAATTTTGAAGG
Source organism: Linum tenue (assembly GCA_946122785.1). Lineage (NCBI taxonomy): Eukaryota > Viridiplantae > Streptophyta > Magnoliopsida > Malpighiales > Linaceae > Linum > Linum tenue. The sequence goes on along the minus strand of CAMGYJ010000010.1, from coordinate 10,811,216 downwards.
GAGCGTTGTTGCCGGTTATATGGCAAGAAGAGTCTCTCTTTTGATGAGTAACTTAAGAAAATGCGGAAGTTCTTGGATGATCTGAATGTGGAAATCCTGAATTTGCAGCAACAGTAGTAGTAAGCCCTTACTTGTAGCATACAGATGTGTATAGCTTTTTCTTTTGAATATGTTATTCTCTATTTTCTTTTCGAGGCTTAATGGTTTGGTTTTATAGTTTTTCAGGCAAGTTCTAATCTGTATAGGGTTCTGGTTTTGTGGCTTTACTCTTGATGATTGTATTTGATGAAATAAAATCTCCTTTTTCATAAAAAAAGGTGATGCATCTAACATGCTCATGTTAGCTCAAACTTTTCTCTTTGGGTTCATCTTGAAAATGATGATTAGCGTACTTGCAATCACCGATGAATTTTTTTGTGGCATTGAAAAGAAAAGACCAAGATATAGTGAATGATATGCACTTTATTCATGGAAAAAGTTTAGATTACAAGACATGAGAGATAATGGACGGGGGCCTCTTCTTCATAGTGTTGTTTCTTTTTTACAACAAAGAATGTCTTCATGTTTCTAGAATGGATAATTCATACATTCCTTTTGGAAGACCAAGGATAAAATGCTCAACATGTCACCAATCTACATCATTATCAAGTTGAATTGTTTTATACAGTTTTGGATATGCGATTACAAGAGCTTAAAGTTTGTTATGATGAGGTTAACATTGAATTGCTATATTGTGTGGCTTGTTTAAATCTAGATACTTCATTTGTTGACTTTAACAAGGAGAAGTTGTTGAAGCTTGCTACCTTTTATCCAAATGAGTTCTCTTAACAAGATATTATTACATCTTGATCCTCAACTAGATAGTTATATTTATGAGATGAAGAGAGATGACATGCTCATTAAGGGAATTGTTGAGCTTTATAGGAAAATGGTTGATACAAAGAGGCATCTTGGATTTTCATATGTACATATGCTTGTCAAGCTAGCATTGTTGCTACCAGTTGTCACTGCAAGTGTTGAAAGAGTATTTTTTATAATGAGTTATGCGAAGAACACTCTTCGAAGTCGAATGAGTGATAACATCATGAATGATTTTTTGGTAGGATACATTGAGAGTGATATTTTTATGATTTGGATGATGAATGTATTTTACAAAATTTCAAAATATAAAAACACGTTGTGGTTCATTGTTAGAAATCACTAAATCTATTTAAATTGTTAAGTCGGGCCCTCATAATGTAAAATTCTGGCTACACCACTGTGTTCAAATTAGGGGTGTTCAGTTTGGTTTGTGGGTTACGGGTAACCCGCAAACTAATCAAACCACACACTTTGTGGATAACCATACCCACAATTGTGGATAATTTGTTGGGTAAGATTAGCAAAATAGTACTTTTATGGTTAGTGATTAACTACTATCCATTTCGGTTAACCCACATTAACCTGTCTAATTATATTTATTTGTTAATAATACTTTATAATATTACAGTATGTGAAAAGTGAAAGGCTGAAAATCAAAGTAGTCACCAAAATCGAACACACACTTATTTTATAAAACAAAACCAATACAATAAGCAGTATCCATGTGTGATATTTTTATCAAATAAGTAGTGTCCATGCGGGATATGTTTATTTTATAAAACAGTACCAAGTCGATAAAAGTAGTCGGATTAATTAATCAATTCAATAAAGAGGGGAATAATAAATTTATAGTATATTTAACACTTTAGTAACTTTTTTTTATGTCTTGTGTGAGAAGAAATACAACATCAATATTAATTACCATATTCAACAAATGAAATTTTTGTGGGTAATCAAACCTCACCAAACCGTAGTGGCTAATGACGGTGCAGTTTGTAGGTAGCATTATTCTAAAATTGTGAGTGTGGTTAACTTCAAAATATGAGGTAAGTAACCACATCTGCCCCAATTTCCACCTCTTAGTTCAAAGAACATCCCAACGAATGGATTAGACACAAAATTAGTGATGGCAATTGTGGGGTGGTGGGGGGGGGGGGGGGTGGTGGCGGCGCGGGTAGAGATGGCAACAAAACCCGAACCCACGGGTACCCTACCCGACCCAACCCGGTCAACGCGGGTAAAATACGTGTTGACGGGTTTTGGGTTGGGTTCGGATTTAAACTCGTTCACTATTCGCCGGGTTGGGTTGGGTTTGGGTTTAGATATACCCGCTCAACCCGATCCATTGTCATCCCTAGGCACGAGTTCCTCATTACCCATGTCATGCCCCATGCAACTGCGGGTCGGGGCAAATTTTGCGTATGGAATTATTATCATTATTTTTATTTTTCTTATTTGGATTAGTCATATTATTAATAGTTTTAGCCTTTTAGGGATAATTATAGTAGTTATTAGAGTTGGATTAGGAGTAGCTAAGAGGGGTTGGAGTGGCGGCCAAGTATGTGGCCGAGTATAGTCTTTAGGGTTTTGAGTCGCTTGTTATATATATATATATATATATATATATACATATGGTGCCTTCTACGGTATCCCGGATGAAATTCGGGGCACCGCATACCTTGAGTATGAAAACGCTATCTAGACATCAAATTAGCAGGATTTTTTGGCATGATACTATACCATAACCCTTAATGAGTGAACCCTAGGTTCTAATTATCTAAATCATAAACTATAAACTCTAAGATGTGCATTTATTTTTTTGCCTATATTTGGATGAATCATAACCGTCGATTATTGTTTCTAATTAAATTGATCTTGAGGTATAAGATTTAGAAAATTAAGACTTAGATTTTGATCTTTAAGGGTTAGGGTATAGTATCATATCCGAAAGATCAGTCAATTCAAAGTTATGGATAGCGTTTTCTTACTCAAGGTATGCGGTATCCCGGATTTCACCCTGGGTACTGTAGAATATATATATATACGTACTTTGTGGTTCAGTTATTATTATCGAAGAAGAAGAAGAATCAGTTTATCGTAGCTTTTATCTTTCGTATCTTAGGAGTAGAAGTAATTTAACTAATTTCACTATGATTTTGGGAATTTATACACAACAACGGATAATACCCGCGCGGATACCGGGCAGGGCGAGTCGACTCACTCTTACATGTTATTTGGAAAATTCGCGGAAAAGTTTACTTTTTCCAATAGAATGAAGGGAAAACCACTTTATGAATGAAAAATATTGATAATGGAATGGGTAAATGAATCTAACTAGTTGAAAGATCAAATTTAACTAGTTGAAGAAAAGTAGATATGAATAGATACTATAAAAAATTGAGATAAAATGGGTCAAGAACGGGTAGTGTGGCAGCCTGCAGAGCGGGTCGAAGGTAGATACCCATGCCCCTCCGCAAACTACTTTGCATAGGATTATACCCGCTCCATCTCGGATCAGACCGGATAATACCGGGCAAGTTCAAATTGCCATCCTAAATTAATATGAGCAAAATTAAAATAGAGAAGGAAATAAATTCATTAATTAAAGAAAATTAAAATTAATTACACCAAACAAAAAGGTCAAATTCCTGCCTTGCACCGTCTCCCTCCCCGATCTTCTTCTACGGTCTCGTCTTACTCTCTGTTAGCGATGAATAAAAAAACTTAGACAGCAAGACGGTCGCTCCAGTTTGAGCTCTCTGTCTTCACATAATTTTGAGTTCAATGCCTGCACAGAAGCGTCCACTGCCGGAGGATTCAAACCCCGAGGATGATGATCAAGAAGCAGGAAGAGGAGAAGAACGGGGAGAGTCTTCTCGACGCCCGTCGTCATCGTCGCCACCGCACCAAAACGGCAACCACCATCATCACGGCTCATTTCCCAGGCAATCTCGGGACGATACTATGCCAGCCCGAAGTCAGCTGAAACCGGGCGAGGAGGTGGAAGACGACGGGGACGAAGACGAAGATGATTCGGAGGAGGGAGACGAGAAGCAAGGGGCGGCGGGAGAGGAGGAAGACGCCGACGACGACGACGAAGAGGAGGAATACGAAGAAGACGAAGAGGAGGAAGAGAAACGCCGCCGCGGCGCTGGAGGAGGTGAAGTTATAGCATGTTATTTGTCACCCCAACATATTGACGTAGATTTATTTTCTGCACTTGGGGAGACGAAATTCGGTGGACTAGGCAATTGATTTGGGTTATAATTTGCGGGCAATTGGGATTTGATCGTTCTTTCATTTTTTCTCTCTCCAGATTCTGAGTCCACTGAGTCATCCAGTTCGGAGGAGGAGGAGGAGGAAGAAGAAGAAGAGGAAGGGGATAAGCCTGAGTACAGTCATCTCACTCTTCCTCTTTTCCATTTTCTTTTTGCTTGTACTTGGTTCCAAACATTACCATCTTTTGAGTTGCGCAAGAGAACTGTTTCAGTGGGAAGTGATCGTATTACTGGGGCTGATTGATATTTCTTCAGCAAAACGTGAAATTGAGTGTTCAAAGAGAAAGTCGTTCCTGCCATGATTGTTAGTTCAGAAGCTGGTAGTTTGATGGTGCCTAGGCTGAAAACTGAGTAGGGAAGTTATTTTTTTGCATTTGCTACTTGATTGAGTGATGCTCGATCTTGTGCTAGAATGACTTTGTGAAGTTGGCGTGACTAGTAAAACTAAAGAAATCTGCTGCCACTTGTTGACCCTGCTAATCTTGAAAGTCATGCATGCTGCTGGGACTATCTGTAATAGATCGTATTGACTTTGCAGCATTCAGGAGCTGTTTAATCAAAGTATCAAACCATCAAGAATTTGATTGGGGTTATACTCTGTTTCTAAAGTAATATATACCTTCTTTTTATAAGATCTTTCTCATGTGGAGGTTTTCCTTTACCTATCGGTTTTGGTAACTTGATCTTGGAGTATGGACATGAGATATGCCACATGATGAAATCTAAGAATGATGGAAGAAACATAGTGAAGGTGAAACACAGCCATCTCGACACATGCATGCATGACATCCACATTCTAATTATTCCTAGTTTTAGTTTCACGGGGTGGTTATTAAGAAACTGTGAAGTTGCTGTTCACTTGCGTGTTATAGTTGGTAGCAGCTTATTTTCCTGTCGCTTACAAGTATGTCTGACTTTTCCAGTTTACTAATACAAGATGAGTGTCAGTTAGTTGTTGCTATTTAATGTGTTCAGTGACATAAGCTGTTATGGTTAAGGGTTGTGGTTATTTTGTCAGGCTGGTAGTGATGATGATGCCAAGATCCTGCATGAAGCCCTCTGGCAGCTCAACTCTTAGATATTAAAATTTGTCATGATCTTTCTAGATCGTAACTGATTATGTTTTCATTTGGGTCATTGTGAATCTAACCTTTCTGGCTGTATCTGCTTTACTTGTTCTATTAGGCGATGTTAGCTTCTAAGATCGAACCCAAGGTGGGTTAAGTTTTTATTGCGCATACTCATTAGGGTTAGATGTTCGCGTCTAGTCTACTCGTTAAATTCGGATCTTGATGAGGACAGGGGATGCAATTATCTAGGGTTCTTGGAATTGTTTACTAGATTTATTATCCCTGATGATCAGATTTTCCAAGTATGACTATGAGTTGAGTTTAATAGGGTTCTTGGAATTGTTTACTAGATTTATTATCCCTGATGATCAGATTTTCCAAGTATGACTATAAGTTGAGTTTAATAGGGTTCTTGGAATTGTTTACTAGCTTGGTAATTATGAGTCTTCGAAAAATGGAAGAGAACCTGAAAGCTTACTGGTTGCATGGGCAAAGACTGAAACAAAAGAAATGAAGACGTTTACATTTATTTATATGTTGTACGGACAGCTATTACAGCTGCACTGTCTTCTGGTAGTCGTTCATATGAAACTACACTGCAATCTTGCTTCTTTTTCTCGTTGAGTTGATTTGGGGGGCTTGCCATCTTGTTCACAACTGATAACTCCTTAGGGTTTGAGCCTGTCAACTTAAGATTGACGAAGGGCCGGAGATGAATTCTGTAGAAAACAAGAAAGAAAGAGGGAGAGAAAAAATCAATGGATGCTGGAAATTTAAATATTATGAAACATTTATCTGCAATGCTTAAAAAACTTCATGATCGCTATTTTTTTTTTGAATATTTTATATGAGGGTGCATGGCAATGCAATCACACGCTTGCACACATGGTATATCTTTTGGTGTGCACATGTTACAATTGATGTTACCTGCGTTAGTTACTCTACCAATTAAATCAAACTAATCTACTTGAGCCGTGGACCCAAATTTTAAATGGTTGATGAGTGGAAGCCATTAATATGTTATCTGCAGTCTTTCCACTGCAAAATGTTTACAAATGTGATTCAATTATCCAACAATTGCATAATTATCTTTTTGCAGGTTTGTCTTTGTTGAACTACCAGAAATTCGTAAAGATGTGCAATGCCCTATATGCCTAGGTACTGCTTTGGATGTGTGTTTCTTCCTGTAGTTGATATACATATTCAAGTGGCCATCTTTCCAGATGCATTGCAGGTCCATTCTGTTGAACTATCTCTGCAATCTATTTCTCCCCCATATTATAGTACTTTTTCTGTGATCTTAGTCTGTATTTGAAAAAAATCTCTAAAAACAAGGAAAATTTTAAAAGAAGTTGTAGGTGTGATAGAATGGAGTAATTGAATTGCTAATTCAGATAGACTTTTGTGCCAATAGTGCAAGATCAGGGAATAAGTTCGCTTGCATGGTGATTATTTTGCTCTCTGTTTAATATAAGTTATAAACTCAGTTGCTTTGTTCTTGGACGGTAGGAGATTGTCTTTCTCTCCTCCTTTTTATGCTAAGAGTTTGGACGGTTACCCAGCATCTTGCTGTTATATCTCCATCTGAAGTCTCATTGATGATGTCATATACGAAATGGAAAACCAAAAGAACACCAAATGGGAAGGTTAACTTGAACACAACAGCTAAGCTTTGTCTGTGCATCCTTCTTTGAAGAAAACCAACTCTTGACGTTTTCTATGTTTAGTTCCAGTAAACTTGCCGATGAGGCCATCCTCCACCTTTAGATACTGAAGAAACTACCTAGTGCCCAGGCTCCTCAGCTGTTACCACCACTCATGTATACCTTAAGGATCTGTAGCCATGAACCTCCTACTGCTCACTAATGAATACAGTTAAATACAACTCCTCTCCCTCTCTTTTATTATGAAGGGTCAAATTTTACTATGCTGTATCTGACAGCTTCCGGGGATTCCTGTGTCTGAGTAGCTTTTTTTTTTAGATATATCTGACGGTTTCCGGGGATTCCTGTGTCTGAGTAGCTTTTTTTTAGATAAGGGTGATATAGATTACTTTTTGTGATGAGGTGCTACTTAAGGGATATATAGACGACTTCCAGGGGATTGCTGTGTCTGAGTAGCTTTTTTTTTTTAGATAAGGGTGATGTAGATTACTTTTTGTGATTAGGTGCTACTTGAGGGATGTACAGACGACTTCCGGGGATTCCTGTGTCTGAGTAGCATTTTTTTTAGATAAGGGTGATATATATTACTTTTTGTGATTAGTTGCTACTTAAGGGATTCGAACTTGAGACCTCCAGGTTCAAGGCTAGTGGTATTACCACTAGACCAAACCCTTGTTTGTCCTGTGTCTGAGTAGCTTATCCTGAAGTATTTTGGCTACTGATGATGGATTCGGAATATAGACTTGAAATAGATTAGTAGGCAGAAAGCATATAGGTAGCTCAACTGGAATAGTCGGTTACTCATCGGAATATATATGTTACTTCAGTAAGTGCTTATTGGAGTAAATTGTTGGCATTGCTCTGCTTTTGTTTAGGTAATCTTACTCCTGTTTAGTTTCAACTTATGCTTATCTAAGAAAATCTTATTGAATGTAGGAAACCAATGTACTATACTTTGTAAAGCTCAATGCTGCCATTCGCAAATGGGCTGAGAGATGCTCATTTTTCTTAAATCCTAGGGTAAATACGATATATTAGCCACAACTATTATGAAGCAGGGAATTATAGCCACAACTATGTAAATTCAAATTATTAGCCATAACTATTGTTGCGGGTCAAGATATGGCTAATTGTCGGTTACTATTATTGAGTAGGCCACGGCAGCAGCCACGTCGGACTGCTTTTAATTTATAACTTTAAAACATAAAAGTTTAGTCAGTATTACTAACAAAATTGCTAACAAAGAGTTAACGTTTGGCTAATAATTTGAATTTTCATAGTTGTAGCTATAATTCGCCACTTCATAATAGTTGTGGCTAATATATTGTATTCACCCTAAATCTTATACCAGCATGCATGTAAAAGACATTTTACGTAGAATTTGTGTAGCCCTGCTGTCTACTTTTACGTCAAAAATACACCTACAAGGTTGTAAGATCCCGTCGGCAATGATCTCTAATCTTGAAAACGGCCAGGGTGACACATATCGACTAGCAGAGAAGAGTGGATATTCTTCCATCTAGCCGTGTCTCACTTGCCAATATAATTCTCATTGCCATATCTGGAATGCTTGTCTGATGTCAACATTATCCGCATTAATTTAGAAATTTACGATCATTTTCTCCCCCCCCCCCCCCCCCCCCCTTTTCCTAATAGTAACCACTTGCTTTTGGGTATGTGGAAAGCATTCATCTCTATGGATTTCTCTCTGTTTGTTAATTGATGGTGATGAATTGCAGATATGTAGGGATTTTAGACAGTAGTTAACGATCAATCCCTTCGTTGGTGTGCTCATAAAAAAATATGTTGGAAGCACAACATCTGGAACTTACTTATCAATCTGGAATATGTTCTGTTTTTTGTTCGTTAGATCCTTATATTATTTTCTGCCAGCAAATCAATGACTTCAAAAACAATGTTCAAGTTTTTACCAGAATGGCTTTTGCAAATCGTGAATATGACTTAACCTAGAAGGAGATCTTTCAGATCCTGATACTTCAATCTTTCATGCATGGGTTACTTGCTTAAAGCTCAATGTTTATATTCTCTTTTGAGTTGAATAGGGATCATAAAGAAAACAAGAACCGTCATGGAGTGCTTACATCGCTTTTGCAGGGAATGCATTGACAAATCAATGCGATTCGGGTAATGTATAACACACCGCATTTATATTCAAGGAGTTTTCTGTTACCTATTTATCTCAAAAATCTGATATCTTCATTTGTTAGGAGTGTGTTGTCGGTGATTAATGTAACATCTCCTGATAATATCTTCCATTTGTTGCAGGAACAAAGAGTGCCCGGCTTGTCGTACCCATTGTGCAAGTCGGCGTTCTTTGAGAGATGATCCTAATTATGATGCTTTAATTGCAGCTTTATATCCTGATATTGATAAGTATGAGGAAAAGGTAGATTATTTTGACTAGTCCTTTTTTTTTCAATCTTTTGGTTGTGTACCACAGCTTTTCCTTGATTTTAGCTTTTTGGCTGATTCAGTATTTGGTGCAGGAATTGGCTTTCCATGAAGAGGAAAGGACTCGGAACAAGCAGGTGTGTGCGTTAAATTTTTATTAGATCAACTATGGATTTTATTTACAGGGAATTTAATTTTTTCAGTATTGGTACTGTAACTGTCTTTACATTGGATCATAGCTTACTATGAAACATATCATACCATGCATTTGTTTCATTTGCACACCACATAAGGAAGTGTCTGTTATAATAAAGCAACTTCCATATCTTTGTTATATCAATGACCTTATTTACAGAAAAGTTCTGTAATTTGCTGCTGTAACATTTAGCTCATTGGTTAAGTGTTCACTATATACTGTCAAACTACAGAGTCAGAGGGGCTGCTATACTAAATTTGACTTAAGTACGCATTGCAACTCTTGTAAGCTTAGGCTCTATATATTTGTAATGTTTTGCTTCTGTCTCTTGTCTAAAAATTCCCACCCATGGCAAGTCCCTTTCTCATCATGCTAGTACTACCTTTGACCATTGAACACTAGCTGATCTCAGCTAAATTCTCCGGTTTAGGTGTGGAGATTATTTGTTTGACATCTTTTGATATACTTTTCTGCAACAAGTTTCATATGTCTCAATTTGTATGTTCAATTGAAACTTGCAAGCTGGTCCTTTCTCACAGATCTATGTGTAGGCAAACAATGGCAGTCACAGGACTCGTTGATTCATGGTGGGCTCATTTTTTCCTTAGGTAGAAATCAATTTGATTTTCTTGGTTCAGCCCAATTTTGCTATGATTGTTGAATCAACGTAGTAGTACTAAATCTATGAGAACTCTTCATAAGCAGATTGTTGCAGAAGAGACTTGGATTTTGAGTAAAACTGTTAGGTTGGATTGGATCCATATCCAAATTATCCTTCGATTTTAGCAGCCATATTTATATTTGTATTTTATCAACATGCCCGATGGCACACACCTTCGCCTTTGCTTTTCTTTTCTCTGAATTTGCTCCACTCCCTGTGCAGATTATCCGCTGCGTGTTCTTGCCCCTAGTTCCTGTGCGTTTTTTAATTTGTCAAGTAGTGTTTAAGAGTATCTAAAACAAATAGTGAAATAAAACTCATCTAATTTCTCCTTTTGTTTTTGCTATTTGTTTTCCCTTCCTCTATAATCTAAATCCCCTGAAATGGTTCGAGGGCTAATATGCTTTTGTCCTAATTTTGATGCCATTACACTGCTTCTTAATGTCATACATCAGTCTTTGCAATTTGATCTTGTCTGCAAAGACATACTATTGGTCAAATCTAAAAACTGTATATACTCTTACTGGATCTATTGATTCGTGCTGGGATTGTTTTCTTCTAATGTATGAGAGACCTTCTGTGATTTGAAGATTATGAAGAATCTTCAGGAGAACAGAGCCATGGTTCTGTCTGAAGTTTGGCATAGCAGTTCTTGTAATAGCTCTTATGATTTGCAGTCTGCTCTGTGTGAAATTAAGTTTTCCATTTCATATAAATTAAGCTGTTTGTTATAAATTACCAGTGAGCTTTCAACCAAATTGCGTCTTGCTCACTAAGGTGTCGTACCATCAGGCAACCCCCTCCACATTCTCTGTGAACATAATAGTGGCAGAACTCTTAGATAAAAGTTAAAATGGTTCTGAAAACATGTGCTATTTGGCAGGTTATAGTCATTTGTTCATCCAGAATCTGTACATAGGGTAGAACCCCAGACTTCATCAATTACTCCCGACATTGGATTTGTCCCATTTACAACAGTATCTGTTGGATAGTTGTACGATTGAGTGGATTTAGGTAATTAAAAGGTCCATATCTTGACCTGGTTTTTGTTGTCGATGGTAAAATTTGTTTTGTTGGCTGGCTACCGTATGTGCGGATAGTATCACAATGATGGAAATAGGGGTTGTTAGACAGTTACTTAGTTGGTAGCTTCTGTTGTCTTAGGTGTTGATGGATGTTTCGATTGCGGCGGTGTTGAAATTTATTTGGACACTCAGTAATGAACTTCAGAAAAAATTTCATGTGGTTATGAGAGATCTATCTGTTCATCACTGCTATACTTCTACTTTCTTTACTAAATTCTTGTGTGTATGATTCATTCGTCTCAGTTTTTTTTAAGTATGGAAGATGCAGTAACAAATGGATGCTGTTTTTTATGCATTACCATATGAATAATGCTGATGTCTCCGTTTGAGTATGCATCTTCTTTCCTGAAATTATGGTAGTTTTGTTTTTATGCTTTCAGAAGACTGAGTTGCACTATCTCATAAATTCATAATGCCAAAGTATAAAAAAAATCACTTCCTTTAAATTATGTATCATCAGATACAAGCATCTATAGCCCAAATATTTCAAAGGCAGTCAGAAGCATTGGCGAGGAGGCGGAACATTGGAAAAGAATCACCTGCACAATTTGCTGCCAGATCACAGAGGAACCTTCGAACTACTCAATCAAGGAGACAGAGAAACAGAAGAAGTATGGATTATCAAGGATCTGAAGATATGGAGGAAGAAAATAACGAGGACACTGTAGACGGCAAGGATTCGTCCTCTGCTGATGAACGATCTCCAGAAGTTAGGCCGAGAAGACGAAGGGGACGACCAGGGCTGAGGACCTCTCATCCGCCTTCTTCATCAGGAGTGAACTCTGGAGGAGTTACTGCTGACAATAATGATCAAGAAACTAGCCGAGAACACCAGGGAATGTCTCTCGTGCTCCCATTTATTAATACTGAAATGCTTAATTGGGGGAGGGGCGGCACGAGGAGCAACACCCGGCATGGCGCTGCTAGTAGCAGCAATAATAGGCACATGCGAAACAGTCGCATATCAAAGCTGATGGAGCATCTTAAAAATACATCAGTTGAAGAAAAAACTGAGGAAGAGGTAAATGGTCAAACTTTGATACTAGTGGGTTTGTTTGTTTTTGCCTAAGTTTTGGTAGTATTGAAGAATCATGTTCTTTGGTTAGGTTTTGGAAGAAGTTGAGTTGATCGGATATGAGATGTGCTTTAGAAAGAAAAACATAATTGAAAGGTTGGTAAATAGCTTGTTTAATAATGAAGAAATGAATGGTTTTTGGGAAAATTACTATTGTGTATAACTATATGAATATGCTTTTATTTTCAAGGGGCAATGTTGGAAATGTAATTTCATTTTGGAGGTGGCTTATAGATTTGAACATTTGTGGAATTGAGGGTGAATAGTCTGTTTGTTTTAGTCCTACCTACGGGCATTGTTTTCTTGAACAAATCCTCTGCATTCTGGTCTTTTCACCTTAGTCTCCTCTTGGCAATGAAGGTAGGCATACATAAAGATATCCTCACCGGACTGTTTAAACTTTGGTTTTGATTCCATGTCCTATTCACTGAAAATGAAGGACGAAATGAATTTAGGGAATTGGGAATCTGAAATCTCATGACTGCATGTGGACTTTGTTCTGCCTCGAGGAATGATAAAAGAGGATATGGAAGACCCTGCTGCACTGATGACTGAACTGTTAGAAATCCGACTGAGAGCAGTAGCCTAGTGAATCTCTGTGTCGAAATCTGACTAATCGAAGGAGCCTATGTGATTATCATGCATCTGAGGAGTATAGTATGAGTTGTGTTATGAAGTACCTGTTGTATTCATCATGGCTCCAGTGACCTCACTTGCTATTTTCTGTTTTCACAGTCGGATTTGAATCTGATAGTACTTCCCCTGGAGAAAGAATCCTCACCAAGTTTGGAACAGCCTTATTTTCGCTGCCGATCTACCTCGTCTATTGGACAAATCCGGGAGGTGAGGTTTCCTGCCCTAACCTATGTAATCTTTCCCTTTTGTATGCTTGGCAGTTTTCTCAAAGGAACCCTAAGTGATAATCATATACTCTTGAGAATAATACATTTTCTCACGTTACGCCTTATTGTAACATATTATAGAACACATTTATCATGTAAAAAATGTTACGGGAAACATAACACTTCCTTCTGGTGAATGGTAAATCATAATTTCAGTTCCCTTCCCCTCTGAGGACCTTCATGAGAACACATAATATTAGAGCAGAATCTCGGGAGGAAAGGTGACTTTTGGTTCAGATTGCGTACTTGCTTCATCAATAACTTTTTGTTTTTCTTCATAGTTTCTGCGAATCTCTGAAAACAGGGTTTAAATTCTGGCATCTCATAGTTACTTGGTCTCTATAACTTTGTACTTCCTCGGATTGATGTTGAAAGACTCAAGGCCTGGCATGTGAAATCTGTTAAACTTCTGCTGAGAACCAATATAGTCAAAATCGTGTTTCTACGTGGAAACGTTTTGATGATCTAGAAGCGTAAAATCGTAAGTCTTTAAAGTTTGAAAGCGCGTTTTTAACTACATTAGCTATAAAAACTATGATTTTGCGTAGCAGCGCTTTGGTGACCTAAAAACGTAAAAGCGTAAGTTTTTAAGCTTTAAAACGCGATTTTGACTACATTGCTGAGAACAAAACAACAGACCTGAGCTGATTCCTGTTCTGCTTTTTTCTTTTGCTCAATCTGATCGTGGAAAAATTCCCTGCAGTTCATTGCTCAGAAATTGTCACTGACTGCTGAAGAAGTCGATCTCTATTTGGTGGCTGAGTTCTATGGCATGCTTCCCACCCTTGAAACTCCATCTTCCAAGGATGGCCTGCAGGTATTGGAAAACAACGAGGAAACATTAGCAATGCTAACAAGAGGCCATGCTGACTTCACGAGCTACCTTCCCAGAAGTTATTTGGTGAGTGTCGGACCTAGCCTTACGAGTTTGCTTGAAGCCTCAGGCTTGATTAAAACTAGCTGTCGGCTGATGCAACATTTGTGTTTGTTTGGCTAAAAAGTAAAAACCATCACAAGCATAGTCCAACTCTGGCACTTTTTTTTTTTTGTCACTGGGAACAGATGATAGCATTCAACAAGAAGCTGAAGGTGGAGCGGGAAGCTGCTGCTAGTGGAGGACGAATGGAGGCTGAGGCACCTTCTGGCGCCAAGGAGGAAGTAAAGGAGGAGCAATAAAAAGAAAGAGGCTTCTGGATCTGGTCGATGAGGCGTGTCATACATACAAATACTGTAGCTTTGTAAGTTATGGGTTTGCAGTATAAGGACCAAAACTACAGGCAAAAAGTTCATAATCCTTCGACATTGAGGCTCTCGTGTGGCATCCTGCAGGTTTCTTTATCAAAATTGGAAGGGAAGGAATGTGTAGGACCTTTCTCCCGCGTTTCAATTTATAATCCGCGGAGAATGAAGCCTAGTCGGCATAGGGTCCAGTCTGTTTCCATAAGGACTTACCAGTGTTCAGTCTGTTGCACAGAAATATAATCGTCCTTTTCTGTAATTGCTGAATTAATCAAGGAAGTCACGGCAGCAGAACATAGCTACTTTCCAATGAACTGAACCAACCCCGGGCGAAGCAAGGAACACAGTGGTTGTGGAATGAGCTCCTCGTCGTGAATAGCAGTCTAGCCGAGCTTGGAAAAGCCATCGCCTCGAAAGGTGCGTGCAATACGATCTCTTGCCATTGGAGTCGGACTTGACTAAGAAATCATAGTAGCCAAGCTAGCTCCCACAGCAAGGTAATGCCATCGTCACATCAGTAAAGCTCTGCTTGTCTCGTCTCAATCATGAACAATGGGCAGTCCACAATCCTACTTTAGTACTACCACCCAGGTCCCAGATGACTAAACCTAGCAACCACGTAACTCCATCTTTTTTTACAATGAGATCAACTTCGTTTCACAATCGAAAGAGAAGAACAGTAAGATTATATAAGGAAGTATAAGACATGATCGAGAATAATAATGTAGTCCGTAGGGTGAGTGATGCCCCTGATCCGATATGATGTTGAACGAACATACAAAAATCACCTGAGACATTGAACTTCCAAGCCAATTAGTCTTTTGCCAACACCAGGTCCATTGAGAATTTGTTGTCTAAACAGACGGTCAAGTTCTTGCTGCTTCGTTGGGTATGATGGTGTGAGAACCTCGCTTCTAGGGATTCTCGATACTGATCTTCGGCACTCGTGATAATTAGGGATTTAGGGTTTGAGAGAAAGAATTAGGGATTTAGATGAGATATAATAGAATTGGGAATCGGCCGAGGCCTTGGACTAGGATGAGACGAGAAATTAGGAGTTGAGAGGATAAACTAGGGTTTAGGAGATTCTTCTTAATATTGTTCTTGATTGATTATGACGTAAACCCAGAGTACATATATATAGGAAATACTGGAAAACCCTAATAATAATCCTAATACGACTAAATCTCTACTAAACATAATTATAATTATCCTATTCATAATTAATAAGAGAAACCCCAATAAATGTGTTTCTCACAATCCATCCCCCTTGAGAACAACCTTGACCTCAAGGTTGTAGTTGACTTCTACCTCCTTGACCTTCCGCTTTCTTTGTTTCCAATTGCGTTCCAACTCAAGAATGACTTCTTCAACTCCAACGTTCTTCCACTCTTCTCGAATTTCGTGACACACGTCACATTTCCCATAAACGAACAATTCTTCCTCTTTCTTTTCAAAATCCACGAAATAAGAATCGGGAAATGGTTCTTCCTTGAGCCCATTCTCATAAACTGCCTCGAAAGCTTCAAGAAACTGCTCCCTCAATCCCGCAATGGGTTTGGTGGTGCAGATAAACTCAAGCCTTACCCATTCCTCTCTTTCTTCACTTTTGGGTCGGCCCACATGAATTCGGAAGAAAGAATTATTGCTCAAGCCAATTTGAAGCTCTTGTGCACTCCTCCTCCTTTTAATTTCGTTTGGGCTTATCTCCTCTAAAGACCCACTTGTTAAGCCCATCAAACACTCTTCCTCCTTTAAGTTATGTCCCTGCAAAACATATCTAAAGAAATGGCCCATTGATGGACTCGGCCCATCTTGCAGAGTTGGCCCGCTCAAGATGTGTCCAACAAGCTCATTATCACTTCTCGGCCCAAACCAACATAAAAGGGCTCTGGTGAGACTGCTCTCGGGCGGCACATTGATTACCTCTTCCTCCGCCTGCTCCGTTGGATCAGACCCAGCGAACTCCAACTCACCAAAAACGAGCCCGCTTTTTAACTCTGACCCATAGAGACTTGCGACCCAACCATCTTGGCCCGTCATGAGCTCGACCCACTCCGAGCTTCGGCCCAACCAAACACACTCGAGCCCACTCGTTGGCACATGGAAGGTGAGTAGGGTTTCATTGCAGGAAGGGAGACGCAGCGGCTTGAACGGAAACAGAGCGCCGCCGCCGACTTCCACCTTCCCCTCAAGTTCCTTTCCCGGCGGCGACCAGCCCAACCGGATGCACGGCGGCCAGCCCATAGCCGCCACCCCCGTCTTCTGCTCCCTCTCTTCGCTCGCCATCGACTTCGTCTTCTTCTTCTCGTTCAGCTTCTTCTTCAACTCGTTCGTCGATGGTGAGACCCTCCGGGAGATGGACGACAAGCGCAACATGGTGCTCTTCGTCTCCGTGCCCAGGACATCGTCCCCTTCCTTCTTCCCCTCCTCTTCCCGCGAGTTCATCCACGACGTTTTCTTCTTTGTCAGCGAACAAGTTGTTGCCGCCGCGACTAGAGCTGCTGCATTGCCGCCCAGCTCGCCTTTCCTTTTCGCGGCTGCTCGGTCGACGTCTTCAGCTCTGCCCCTGCTTCTCTTTGGCGGCCAACATCGGCGCTGCTCCCTGTCTTCACCCCGCCGTTCCAATTCGTCGGCGAGTTCGTCTTCCGTACTGGCCGACTCTTTCCAATCTCCCAACTCATCGAACTCAGGGTCATCTCTAACCCTTGCTTTCTTCTTTCTGTATTTCCACCCATCAATTGCGAGGTTCGATCGCTCTAGTGTTGACCTTTGCTCCGCATCTCCTGCTTGGGAGTCTTCTACAGAGGCGGCTGCTTTTTCATTGTCGAGAACAGCGGTAGCAGCAACAAGGCCACCTTCTTCTTCCGCCTCAGTATTGACTGCACCCTCGGAAACCTTGTTCTCCTTGTCAAGTGCAGCTGCCAGAGAAGCAAGTTTCCCTTCTTCTTCGACCACCGCCAGGACTGTCGCCTTTGCAACTTTGAGCCGCTCCTCGGTCTTCACGGCGATGACTGTTGGCAGTGATGGCGAGACTCGACTCGTCACTGCTTCTACCTTCAGTCCGATGCTGGTTGGCGTCTCTGCCGCCAGAGGCTCCACTATCTCCATTCTCTTCTCGAAATCGACGGGGAACGCAGGTTGTTCCAACCACTCTTCGAAATCGATTTCTGCCATCATCGGTTCGATTGGGACTGGACTCCTCTCCAACCTCTGTCGATGAGTATATCCGGCAGATTCCAACTTCATCTTAAGAATCCGAGTGAGTTCTTCGATTATGAGCTCTTCGAATCTCGACATGGCTCCGGTACGAATGCCTGCAACCGGGCTCTGATACCACTGTGAGAACCTCGCTTCTAGGGATTCTCGATACTGATCTTCGGCACTCGTGATAATTAGGGATTTAGGGTTTGAGAGAAAGAATTAGGGATTTAGATGAGATAGAATAGAATTGGGAATCGGCCGAGGCCTTGGACTAGGATGAGACGAGAAATTAGGAGTTGAGAGGATAAACTAGGGTTTAGGAGATTCTTCTTAATATTGTTCTTGATTGATTATGACGTAAACCCAGAGTACATATATATAGGAAATACTGGAAAACTCTAATAATAATTCTAATACGACTAAATCTCTACTAACCATAATTATAATTATCCTATTCATAATTAATAAGAGAAACCCCAATAAATGTGTTTCTCACATATGGAGTCTATTCTCAAACAACCCACAAATCAAAGTTAGAGAAGTCCTTGGAATCCAGAAACGTGAGAGCTGATTGGATTGCTCGATCATTAACTATTTTTCACTCATGTTTGACTAGATCAATATTCTAAAGCTGACACATGATGTTCTTCCGATCCGGTGTTTTGAGTATCAGAATTCAGCTCCGAGGTGTAAAACTAGGGACATATTTTTTCCTAGTTACGACAAATGTGTCATCCCAGAAAATACCTCTGTAAATTAGAACAGAACCAGAAATTAAAATCATCACATGATTTGCTTTTTTTACTTTCATAACAGATCTACAATGTTAGAAGACAACATCACATTGTGTACAACACAAGAAAGAATTTTGAACAGGCGGCGGCTGGCTTGGCCGGTTCAAGAGATCTTGAACAGAGGAAGTTACAAGTCTACCCATCAATCACCGCATGCATGAAGCAGGGCTAGAAGCTGCTGCTGCAGCCCTCATGAAGCTGCTCCTCCTCTTTTGCTGTTCTCTCCTGTGAAGCACTCGCAATTTCGGCGACTTTGGCTTCGTTGCTACTTTGCAAGATCTGTAAATATAGAACGCACCAAATGAATCAATCAACCGACCATGAATGCACGTACTAAGATCAGAGTAGAGTCAGCTGGTCTCATTTCTTTTTCTGCTTCTTACTTCTGGGGGCAGAAGGGGTGCTCGAAGTTTGGGACTGGTCTAGCATGAGGTACCATTGTTCTCCTCAGCTGCTTCAATGCCTTCTCTTCCTCAATCTGTTAACCCACCCATAATTCAGCCATTATTAGGAATCAGTGTCAACCAAAATAACAAATTCTATAAAATGTACCATGTCTTATAGGACGGACGACTTACCATCTTTGCAGCTTCACTTTCCTCTCTATATCGCTTATACATCATTTCCTTTTGCTTCACCTGATAAAAACAGAACGCAAAATAATTTATGAGCAGCCAAAATTTAGCTAGCTACACGTTCAAGTTACTTTGACACGCTGAAGATGGACCAGAGTGAAGCTTACCTTCTGATCAAATTCTTTCCTGTCTACTGCTCGGTGATCCACATGAAGATGGATTTGTTGAACCTCTGTAAGAGGTATCCGCACCTTCTCTGGTACTGGAATGGGATCCCTGTTACAATAGGAAAAATAATATGACTGACTGCATGCACTCACTTAGAGATAAATTAAAGCAGCAATAATCCCTATTTACTTACTCTTTGAGAACTGGCTGTGCTTTGAATATCCTCATCTGGGCTTCTTCCTTCTCCTTCCTCAGTCTGTCCTCCATTTCCTTCTGCATTTCTTCTTCATGTCTCACAAGGCTCTCCAATTGAAATGGTTCAGGTCTTGTGGATGGCTTGGGGTTTGGTTTTGGCGGAACCTGCAAAACAAAGAGCAACTGCAAAATTAGATGCTGGCAGATATTGAAAAAAAGTCTACCTACACACGTAAAAGGGAGTAGCAGCAAGCAACATGTTGATGGGATGGATGATATCAATTACCACTGGATAATCCGTTGTGTAAGGATACGGAGTTGCCTTCGGGACCCTAGCAAGTTCGTCCTCCATTTTTTTCCTCTCCAGTTCCATGGCAAGCCTCCTTTCTTTTTCTGCCCCTCTTTCCTGAAGACAGAAAAAGAAATAAAAGGTTGGCCATATGGTAACAAGATTCATTATCTGGGACTTGGATTGGATTAATGTGCAAGATGCTTTCTCATCTTCATGAAAAGATTGACCAAATACCTCCGTGTGCAAATGGAACGGGTTTGGTGCTGTGTTTCTAGGAAGCAGATGATTGTCCTGAGATTCCGAGTTCAAGGAAAGCTGCAAAGAGTTCATTGATGAGTCGAGTCACACTTTATGGTTTCAACAAGGTATACAAAAAGTCTACAAAAGAAACCTACCTTATCAAACATGTCAGCAAAAACAGTGGGAGGTGGAATTCTCTCATCTATGGCAAAGTGGAATTCTTTAGGTACCGTGACCTGCTTCTTGGTATTACAGAAGATCCCAAGTTCTCCTTTACTTTCAAATATCTATACAAGCACAGATGTCAAGTTGGTTAGATTAAAAAGTCTGATGTATCGTTCATAAAGCAGTACTCAATGAGAAGAAGTTAGATACCATACCTTTTTGTTCAAAGGCTTTGCCTTGAACTTAGGAATCTTCTCGAGAGCCTCTTTCTCAAGTTCAAGAGTACTTTTAACCTTTACTGGACGAGCTCTCAAAGAGGTCTGAAGCAATGGAGTTTTAGGTTCGGTGCAATGAGGCTTCCATTCATTGTTCTGCATTGAAGGTGACAGATAAATGGGGAAAACAGAATGAGTACGTTTGAATTAAGTTTTTCTGGGTAATAATTGACAACATCATTGTGGAGTGGTTACTACGTACCCGACGAGAAACTTCTGTTGAGGCTACTGACGCTGATTCTGCATTGTGAGTAGCCCTAACTGCTGTCTCAAGATGGAACTCCTGGTAGAATGAAGGAAACACTAAGTTAAGCGCCTTAACCAAGTGAGTGGAAACAACAGGCCAAAGGAACCATTATGGCTGGGAGACTTGCCTGAAACTCAGGTGCCTGTGGTGTACTTCTTGGTATTATTGGCAGAGTTGAAGCTTCCAGAATCTGTTGGAAGAATCGAGTGCATGAAGAAACGAATACAGAATAATGCAGCTGTAAGAGAAACAACGACAAGAAGCAGAAGCTAGTATTATTGTTACCTTCTTGTTTACTGGTCTAGCTTTGAATTTTGGAATTTTGGCCAACATCTCTTCTTCAAGCTCCGCACTACTCTTAACTCTGACTGGACGGACCCTCTGAGCCGTTTCAAAAGCCGGCTCCTTGGGCCTTGTAAGCGTGAGCTTAGGTTTCCCCTGAGTGGCAGAAGCACAATCGTCAACGAAATTGACTGGGACCGAAAGAAGTAAAACAGGACAAGCTTAGATTGTATCGTTACCTGTGGGATAGGTAAAGACAACTCCCTAGTACTGGTTTGGAACTTCCTCATCATTTCTGCCGTCGAGACAAAAGGAGCTTGCACAGCTGTTTCCCGAACGTAAACCTTAATAGAAGGATACAAAGAAATACAGTTCAATATCACTTCGCTAGAACTGGATCAGGGCGTGGTGGTAGATTATCATTTGTTCATGGCTGCAAAAAGCTAACCTTTCTCTCCTCTTTCTGCGTTCTGTTAGCTACACCGTTTGCATTGCTAGTTGAAAGACCCAGCTTGGACTTGTGGGGTAATGGTTGTGGGGGTCTAACATTAAGAATCTGAAATTTCCATCGACAGACAAATAGTTAGTTAGAACCAGCTTGCGTGAAAGTTGAACTTGAAAAGGGGGGATGTCAAGGCAAGCAACAGTCACCTGTCTGGATTTCCCATCTTCAAGCTTCTGCCGTTTGATGGCCTGGTTCTCATGTGCGAAGGAGAAAGCTCCAGCAGGATTGTTTGTATTATTATTACCTCCTCTGCAAAGGAATCCAGTGCAACTCATGATTAATAATGACTCAGACACAAGAGGTTTAAGGATAGAAAGATCACAGAAATATGCCTACTGACTTTTTCAGGCTTGACTGTGGTTTGACACCTTTGACCTGGGAGGATTGTGCTTGACTCTTGGATTTTAGCACTGATGGATTCTTAACCAAACTAGCTATGTGCCTGGCTGATTGATGCTTCTTGGAGTCCGTCAATGCACCTCCCTTCTGTGAATGCAATGATGGCTGAGGCGTGCTGCAGGCCTCGGTTCTGGTTTGATCTTTAACTTCAGCAGATTCAACTTTCATGGAAGTAATTCTGTTTCAAACAACATATATAAACTCATTAACGGCATTGAACGTAATCCCCATTAGCCATCAGAGCAATCTGTTGAGGAAATAAAGCATTTAAATCCATAAAAAAAGAGTACATAAAAAGTGAACCTTGCATGTTCTTGCTTGTGAATATTTGCTTTCTCTTTCTGCTCAAAGAAGAGAATAGCCTTCTCCACAACGCCCTTGCAAGTATCATTGCCAGCAGGTAACTGAAAGGTGTCGGAAACGAGTGTATTAGAACATAATAAATATGGTGTCCACATTATCATTTGATCTTCTACACCACGCCCTTTCAACAACTTACCACATTCAAACTTTCAAAAAAAAAAAAAAAAAAAAGACTTACCACATTCACCTGGCAGCCATTGTTTTCCTTGTTTGCTGCTGCTTCCCTTGTTTCAGCTGATTGCTTGTCTTTTCTCTCAGAAGCAGTTGACTCTGAGGATTCTGATGCCTATTACAGAATATGAACGTCATGTCAATTTGGCTTAATAATCACTTGATCAACGAGCGAAGGAATCTCAATCATATAATGACCTACCTTGGGGATTTGGTCAGCTTCAGTAAAATCACACAGGCTGTCAACTTTGAGTGATCTGCCAGTCCTAATTCTTGGCATAAAAGCTGCACAAACGAATCATAGAACAACAAAATCATCAAGACTCGGTACAGAGCCTTCTGCGATCGATCAAGCAGATTTTTTACCCTAACCCTTGATGTTAACCAGTAAACCCCTAATTCAAGAATTCAAATTAAAACCACACCCAACCTAACCTAGCAAACCAGGAGCAAAATCAGTGAATTCACAAACCCCTAATTCAAGAATTCAAATTGAAACCACACCAAACCTAGCAAACCAGGAGCAATCAGTGAATTCGCAAACTCCTGAAGACTGTGAGCGAGCAATGATTGTGGTGTTTTCCGACTAATCCAAGAACGATAAAAGAAGAAAGAGAGTGGGAGAGTCGGAGAGAATTGTAAGGAGGGAGGAAACGTACGAGAAGGGGCGTGACTGAGAGCAGTGTCGAACCAGAGCTCCGCCTTCCTCATATCTTCCTTGGACTCCGCTTTAGTGAAATCGAAGAACCTGGGAGCGGAGAACTCGTATATCTCGTCGATCACTGAAGAAACGGCGGCAGTGCCTCCTTCGGCCGCGCCGGTGGGATCCTCAGTCGCCGCGGCAGCCATAGTAAGTGGGGGATGAGGAAATTGAGCGAGACGTTGGGGGAAGGGAAGCCGGGGAGAAGTTGAGGAAGTAAAATCGGAGAAGAGTTTTGTGTGTGTCCGATGGAGAGTGATGAATTTTGGGGGGTGGGTAGTTTGACGATAATGGGGGCGGAGGAGGAGTGTTAAGACTTGTCAAGTATAACGTTAGGGTGGACGGGCGGATGCATCTTCCAACGGTCGAATTTTTTTCCCCGACCTTTTTGAACTCGCAGGACGGAGAGTGGGGGCCACATGTGCCATTAACGGCTAGATTCTGGAGAGCGTCAAATAGTGAACTACGCCCCTGAAACGCTGTCGTTTTCGTGGATGGCCGTTACAGCAGCTTATTTACCATGGATTGAATTTTTTTTTTAATGGTGATAGCCTTTTATTAATCCTACAAATAATATATAGAGGTTCTCTATAATCACCTACCCAATTCAGTTTTTCCAGCCCTCTGCGCACACTTCGGAAGGACAACAAAGTCCTTTTAATTACTCGGCTGTTCACTACTATTTTATTGGTTAAAGCTAAAAGGCAATTTAATTAGAGGCTTCACTGCTTACCTTAAGCTGTACAATTTGGAGTTCGGACTTCTCTTTGCATAATCCTTTCGGCATTAGTAATGGCAATTGAGAGTTCGGACTGTAATATTGTACCGGAGGTCGTACCGAAAAAGTTAGTGATAAGGTATTTTATATTAAAATTGTAGTTCAACCATTTCATACCGCTAAATATCGCCTATAGATTTTGCTTCAGGTAGAGGAATCTTCAGATAGAGCAGTGTATGGGCTAGAGATATATAATATGTTAATTTAGGAGTGAATTTATCACTACACATAAAAAATTTCAAATCCATATCATCTATCACAAAAAAATATTCTAACAAAACATTCAAATTATCTCACAAAAGAAATCATCTTTTTTGTTGTTGTTAAATTCAAGTCAATAATAGAGTGACACTCCATAGTGAACCAGATAAATCCGACAAGGAGGATGAGAAATGACAAAAATGAAGTATGAATAAAATTAGTGATTGATGATGGATGTTTTTAGTTTACGTTAACGTACTTTTTTTTATTTTTTTCTGGTTAAATAGTGAACCGGTGGATCAGTTAAACCAGGTCATCTGGTTTCATGTCAAAACATTAAAAATCGTTCAGTCTATCTCTAACCATCCTATCACTGAACTAAACGCTATTATTACTGGTTTAGTGATTCTACTCATAGTTAGTAAAATACGGTGTGGGAAAGTTACGTATAAAATACGTACGGATATTTTACTTTGTCTCTATGCTAATGTTACGTTTAATAGTATGTTAATATTTAATAGTCATAAATATATAAAATAATTTATTTTAAATATAAATATATATATATATATATATATACAAATAATGGTGAAGTTAATAATTTAATTCATTAAATATGGATATTAAACGTGTTATACGAGTTTTATACATGTTTAATACGAGAGCCATAAAATGAACGGAGAAAAATGAAACGGCTTGACAATAATACGGATACAGAAGTTTTAAACGGATAAAGTACATACGGGTACATATACGTGTGTATTAAACTGAGTATTTACTAACTATGATTCTACTGACCCAATGTTGATCCGATTTGGTTCTTATATCAAGAAAAATGATAAAGACTCTTTGAAGCCTAAATTAAGTGAATAAGAAAATATTTAAAAAATTAAAAAGCTTAACTCATCAGTTCATTCCAGAATTTATACGGCACACAAATAATGGAATTTTTTAATTGAATAGGAATACAAAATAAAAATGGTATTACCTTGCAATTGCATTCTCGCTATACCCACCGTAACTTTAAAATGTTGCTACTGACAATAGTGCATAAAGGCGGGATACAACAACTAACTCTCGCCCGACTACAATATAATTCATGGATCAGAGACACCCAACTGCTCTCTCTCAACACATCCCGTCCTTCCCAGTTGATTATATGAGCTTATGAATTATTTCATGTATTCTTTTTTTTCATGAGGACTTCAATTGTCACTGCTCTTTCACTTTCACTCACAAGTCCTTATTTAGACATCATTCATGTTTTACTAAATTTAGTTTATTTTTTTACTCACTACTCAATTGCCATTGCCTCCGTACTAATATGTTATTATGTATTGGTAGTAGAAAATTAATCTTTTCAGTTCACATGTATTCATGATTGTGGGAGGATCAAATTGTATTTAAGTGTTAAAATTCTTCAATCTTTGCTTCTATATTTATTTTCTAAATTTTACTACCAATATAATATTCATTGTTATATATGTTAATATTCTTATTTTAGAAAGAGCTAATCTATGTTTTTTAATCACACGCTCAGGCATCACGATTGAGCTTATTACATATTTTGTGAGTTAATCTAATATCTGTTGTGAAACAAAAAAAAATTGTTTGACTGTTATTTTACTTGGAGGATAGTGAATAAGCAATTCAATGTCAGGTTTCGAGGAAGTGGATGTCAATCAATCCCAAGACATATATTAGTCATTGCCTCGATATATTGACTCATAGTGTAAACTAACAACAACCACACAAATTCAAATGTATGATTCAAATTTGAAAAATTTATTAATATTCCTACTTTTTTCTTCAGGATAATGATATTATGGTGCAAATTCCCAAAGGAAAAATCAAGTACTTTCGGCCCCGTTTCATGGCTAGAGTTTGCACTATCAAGACTTTATGGCCAGTATGAGTAGGGAGATTATAGGCTATATTCTAAACAAATTGGTCATGCAATGATATTCCAGTCATACCAGCTTTTAAGCTTTATTTTATCTAAGAAGATGAGATTGATAAGAAGTGCAACAAAAGAAAATTTCTTTCAGGTTCGAATTACTACTCTCAGTTCAAATTTACTTCAATATGATGTGTATAAAACCAAAAATATTAATTAACTTTTTAAAATTTTCATTGCACAGATGTTGTTAGCCAGCTTATTCATTATTCGGGTTTATTGACATCTAACACTCACTAGAGAATTGCTTGCACGAAGACTCCAACTAAAACTTCTCGAGTATGCAAATAGAATACATTACTTTGACTCTAATCGCATATCTAAAATACAATTTGGTTGCAGGGGATTGGTTGTCAAGGTAACTTTCTTTGGTAGGATGGTTACTCAATTAAATGTTATCCTTGCAAATGCGGGTAACCGTCCTCTCATCCCGGTCATTATATCATTATATATCGTTATTTACAATGGGAATGGAATATCTTTATTACTTTATCATGATTAGTCCAACAATTTGAAAAAAAATTAATAAAATTTATTTAAACGATCGTCAAATTTGCAAGCGAGAAAACCTTCTTCTCATCTCGAGTGACTTTGCTCTTGGAGAATCCAAGAATTTCATAAATTAATTTTGGGCCAGGGTGAAATTCATGACAATTTAATAACCTTATTTAATTGCGCGTTATAAGTTTGAAGTTTCAAATAGAAAAAAGGGATTGATTATCACTCATTATTTTGGTAAATAAGTGACAAAGGTGGACCAATTCTTCGAGTGAAAAGTACAAAAGCACCTCAACAACTAATTTCAACCCAACCACCAAAAATCTAAATCAATTAAAAATTAAGGATGGAGAAGAGGTAAGTATCAATTTTGATTTAACGACCTATTAACTATCAAATGCTAACATTTTATGTAATATGTAGGAAAATATGTATTCCGTCAAATACAAATTTTTCAAAGTTAATATGGGTGGTGCTATGCTGGATGTGAAAACCTGTCGATAAAAGTATTAGTTTCTATTGTTGTTTATGTCATTATTAACATTATACTTATTCAAGATCCACCTTCGAGTTCTGAACAAAACCACTGAGGCTAACTTTGTTGTTATGGATTGAGTGAGATATGGAATATTTGGAATGCCGGCTAAAAGGCTATTCCCAAACGACGGTATAATGAGAGGATTACCACCTACTCATCTCTTACAAATTGCGGTAATGATATTGAAGTTTGAAATTAAGCTCACATATTGCATCGTTAATCCAACAAGTGAGTACATGATTTTCAGGATAGGAAAGGATGAGAAGAGCATAAATCAAACGATCTTCCTGACTTGATTGAGGTTAATTATACTTGCATGAAAATGATGATCAATATTAATTATAAAATTGTAATATTCTCCATTGGATTTGGAGTATATTTTGAACATGCATCCTCTGGTTATTATTTAACTAACCTGCCGACCATGTCTACTTCTCACATGTTGATTTTACAATGCAATTACTTGCGTCTATAATCCACTAAATTAACTGCTATAAACTGTATACAACGTGTAAATTATACATAGTTATATAATCAAGTATATAGTTCTTCAATTATTATATCATGCATGGTTGATACTCAATTATATTATTTTAACTCTAGACAAATGCAGTTTGTATAATTTAAAACCTCCCGAGGAACTTTCCTTTATTACCCACCAGATGCATCCAATTATATACTGGTTGTATTATCAAGTATATACGCCTTCAATTTCTATACCGTGCACAAATATATGCTTTCAATTTTAAAACCATGCACAAATGACACTTAGTTGTATTCTTTAATGTATATGCAAATGCATGTCGTTTATAACATAAAACTACAGTGGAACTTTGTTTCCTCTCGCACTAACATGCAAGCAATTGTATCCAACTACCATTTTAACTCAAATATATTAAACCCCTATGATTCTAGACAATCACAACATATATTCTGCTTTTGAATGTGAACGATCTTAATTCATAATGCTAACAGGAATGACACTGTTAATGATGGATGTACTGGATCGGTGCTAGAGATGACAATGATATTGAGAAGAAGAAATACATTTTTATGAGGAAGATACAAGTACCAGTGATGAGGAGAAAGAATAATTTTTTAGGTATTGTTCATAATTTGGACGAGGAAAATCCTACTTCAATGAAAAAGATAATTGGTATTTGTAAATATTTTATCATCAAATTTTTGTGCTCAATAAAATGCATGAAAACAAGGAAGAGATTACTGAAATGCAAGAGAAGAAGGTAGAGGAAATTGACAATGGAGATAAATGTATCGCTAATGGAGATGACATTATTATTGGTGCAGATGATGATGTTGCTCATGACGGAGGAAGTGCAAATAAGTCAACATGAAAATGTGCAGTAATCTCTCACGACGAGGAGTAAATAGAAGGATGATTTTAAAATGACTTTAGGAGTCGGTATGAGTTTGCCTTTCATTTCCGTAAAAAGATTTTAGTCAATGAGTGAGTTACAATGTTGAAAAACACTATGATATTGATCATTTTGAATTGTTGAAGTACTTTAATAATTTGAGTTATCTTATTCTAACAATCAATTTCAATATTTTGAGTATTTAAATACTATCTATTTTTTAAACTATCAAAACCCGTGTATATCACCTGCAATTTTATAATATTGTTTCTGTGGTTGAAGACTGAATCCGGCCAACTGGCCGGGCCCGCAACTAGTTTAAACAAAGGAAAAACACAATCGAACAGAGTACACGCACAGCAGGCGGAGGCAGAGAGCCAAACAATCAACCTGCATGCTGGAACAAAAACGAAACATTATGGAAACATTACAGGAAAGGAGCTGAAATCCAGGCCCTGTATACAAAGTAACAAAGAAGTCGAAGTGGGATAAGCTCGAATCTAGTGCTGCTGATTCTCGTCGAGGTTGTTCAACAACCTGTTAGTAGTAGAGATGTTCCTATGTAGCCGAGCCAGCCACTGCTATGTTGTTATGGCATCAACTTTGCCCCCAACTCTGAGCCGGTTAGGAGACAGGTTACGGTGATTAATAAAAAGGTTACTAAGGGTAAATTGGATATGACAAAAAAATTATTAATTAATATTTTTGACAAATTATATTTTAGAAAGTTACAAAAATATATTAATTACAATTCTCTCTTTCTCTCACTTCCACAATCTCCAGTCAGATCTCTCTTCCTTTTTTTTCAATCTTTTCCTTGTTTTCGTTCAGCCGAACTAATACCGCTGCAACAATAAAACAATACCAATCCTTTAAAAGAACACTACCAATGCATAAAACACCAATACAATTCGAGAAATAAACACACTACCATTTTACAAAAACCAATACCATTGCAGATTTATCAATATCAATACATGCAAATCAATACCATTACATGATAATCAATACCAATGCAGAAAAAAAAAAAAGAGAAAATAATATCAATGTGAAAAACACTACCACTACAAAAAAAACTACCATTTCACTGAAAACAATACACTTAGGGGTCGTTTGGAAGTTGCGAATGTTAAATCGTTGCATTGTAATGAATCACCATAATATAAATGCATGTATTGATACAATGGATGAATTTTAACAATACATTGTTTGGTTGTTGAGATTCTATTTTATGCATTGATTTACATAAAGTTACTTTTATGGGGAAATGTCACATTTACCCTCAACTTTTAGAATAAGACAAAAACTATTAGGGATATAAATAGAAAGAAAAAGTTGACACAAATCTAAAACCAACAATCACAACAATCTCAACTTTTAGTTGAGATTGTATAATGCATCATTTTTTGTGATTGTTGGTGGGACCTACCTAAAACAATGCATGCATTGTTTTACACTTTGAAACTTCCAAACATTGTATTGTGCACAATAAGTATATTCAACAAACACAACTCTAACAATCACAACTTCCAAACGACCCCTTACATGATAATCAATACCAATGCGAAAAAACACTACCATTATGAAAAAATCACTACCAATGCAAAAAAAAAACAATATCAATGCGAAAAAAACACTACCACTACGAAAAAATCACTACCAATGCGAAAAAAACACTACCACTACGTAAAAATCACTACCAATGCGAAAAAATCAGATCTAGGGTTTTTATTCATCCCACCTTTTCCAGCCACAGCCGTCTCCCAGAGAGAGCTAGAAAGAGAGAGAGAGAGAGAGAGAGAGAGAGAGAGAGAGAGAGAGAGAGAGAGAGAGAGAGAGAGAGTCACGAGGTGGGTGGGGAGGAGGGGTGGGCGCTGGGGGAAAGAAAGGGTTTTGAGGGTTGGAAGGGGAGGGATAGGAAGGAAGGAGGGAGCATGGGTGGAGGAGGAAGAGATGGAGGGACAGCGGGGGAGGGGAGGGGGTGGGATGGTAACGGCGGGTTGAGTGGACGAGAGAGGAGGGGAGATGCGGCCGGCAAGAGCCGGTTTGATGGAAGGAGGAGATGGTAGAATTAGGTTTTGCATATATATAGAATAATCCAGTGTGATTTATTTTTTGTTTCCAAAATTATCCTCAAGTAATCATAATCGTGAGATTAGAAAAAAATGAATGGTGGATATTGATGTAGCCAAGATGGCTACTAGAATTTTAGTAACTATCCTAACACGTTCCTCTCCAAGAATGCTAAGTTAGGTATGCCGGCTCATATCCTCCAATAGAGTTGTGTTAATTATTTATTTTATATGAAAAATATAAATATAATGATTTAAACCCGAATCTGTTCAAACAAAGACAACAATCACACTAAATAAATTTGTTATTTCTTTTTTAATACAAAACATACACGAAGTGAAACTCTGAAAATCGGAAGACTTTTCCATCATTATTAACAAGCCCAGTAAGTCAACCGTATGTATTATTATGGTGCCCGATACTGCAATTTTCATGGTAGAGTTTAACGTAATTTCCTCAATTTTAAAATTACTGCTCTCTCCTTAATTTTTGCTAAAAGTAAATTGGTAATTGGCTAACTAATTCTATTACTACGTTATGTGTCATTGCATTTTTCAATTTAAATTTACATTTAGTACTTTTTTATCTTTGTTCTTATCTCTTTTTAACTTACTCCAAAATTCTCTCCATCGTGCAATGATTTGCGCCCCTTTTACTTCCCAGTACAAGGCCGCATTTGAAAATGAATCTTCTTATATCTCTTGGCACTACCATTTTATTGTTTGAGATTTAAGCTGGGCAAGTAGAAGATTTCAATTCCATATCAATCTATGGCGAATAGAATGGAGTTCAATAAAATGAATTTCAGAAGGAGGATTAGAAATTGAATTTTTGGTTGAAACATATGTATCTTGAGATAGAAGATAGAGTGGATAAAATTATGATTGTACAACGGAGAGTGGTGGTTATTGAATCTTTAGGTTTATGATTTTTTTTAGCTATCACAACCTATTTCTATCTTTGTTCTTGATTGATTTACTAAAGTAAGTCAATTCTCTATTCAACATACTCTGGAATTGATAGATAAGGAAATTTTGTTCCTTATTACTTTGATCGAGTCTATTAGTATATTGGACGTAATCCTAATTTTGTCGTTTGCTCTCAAGTATTGATGGTCCCCTTATAGCTGAGTTGTTAGTATATAGTTGACTTGAATCAACAACTCTCCATTTCTTTTTGATTAGTGACATATTATTCCTAAAAGGAGAGCATTAAACCCTTTATGTAGGATTGCAAGGTTTAAGATTTAGTTTCAAACTATCTATGTGTCGTGTAGGAATTCCAATGAGTTTTTATACTCTATCTTTCTTGACAATCAACTAACCAATAGCATTTTATATTCTTAAATGATGATGATATTTCTCTGAATGTCCGACCTATTTATTCTATCTTTATGTATCATCTCGATCGAAGGATTGTCAATAAAATTAAACGAGTTGATAGACTTAATGTAACATAAAAATATAAATAATCAAATATAAACATTCCGTCCAACGGGCCGGTTTATAAGCTAGTATATATAAGGTAGGAGTAGGGATGACAACTTAATCTAAATTAATGGTACCGAAACCGACCCGACTCAATCTGGTCAAATTTTGTAAAATACAGTTGTGATGGATTTCGGGTGGGGTGTGGATTTTACCTCTTTAAATATGGTGGGTTGGGTTTGTCAAAACTCAACTTGCTTTTCATCCAACCCCTAAAGTAAAACGACATCATTTTGTATATAAGAGGAATAATATGACTAATTTATGAATGCTATTAATCTTTATGACAATATAAATATGATAATATGGATAATTTATGGATGTTAGTAGTATTTATGGAGATATAATTTTAGGTAAAAAGTTTGATAACTTTGCGATGTGGGTGTTAGAAGAAATAATACATGTTAATGTTCGTGAATCTATGGGTACCCATTATGTTGGGTTGAGCTTTCACTTCTAAAACTGAATGAGTATTCTACCTGGTTTCTTTAATGGGTGCACACGCTCGTTTGAGTTTGAGTTTAGAGAAATCTGATCCATTACCATCCCTAGGTAGGAGTCGACAATTATACTTCGAGTGTTATTTTGGGGCGCTATTCCAGTCTTGATAAGTGTGAATGATTCTCATTAGGCAATCTAATATGTTACGAGATGGAGGTATCTTATCATATCATAAATTATTTGGATGGTGAATATCCTTTCTTATTAGTTTGTTTTTCTTTATTCATTGGAAAATTTTGGATTTAATTATTATTCGTATTATTTAATAGTAGGACTATGACTTACTTTTAGTATTTTTTAAGGATTTGAGTATTGTTTTCTTGTGTGATAGGTTTGATATTTTGGATAGGAAAAGGTAAATGATTATTAGGATATCTTAGCCTACAAATATGTATTCATTTTCTAGCAATCTAGTTAATGGCATTGAAGATTATACCCCAAATATTTCTTTGCGATGTTTTTTTTTTTTTTGTACCAGAGCTAGAGACGTCATCTCAACCTCCTATCCACGTAACAATTGGTATCAGAGTCGGGATTTGGAATGACGAGCAAATCGGTCCATACCAGTTCGTCAAGCAATTGTTAGGCGGCGGAGCATGAGTTAACTAACCTACGAATCCATGCTATTGAGGAGCGACTCGTAGGTCGTGATGGGCGATTGGACCAATTGGTGGATCGAGGGCCTGGACCAAACCTGCCATGAAATCAAGAAGACGATGGCAGAGGGCTTTGTGGCAGCGCAGGCAGCATCAGACCATCGATTTACCAAACTATAAGAGATGATCAACAACATCATCCTAAGATCTCTAGCGATAACAGATCAGAATCTGGTAGCGGTGGTAGGCGGCGACGACAACTTACAGTCAACGTCGATGGCGATTAAATCCCGAGAGTGTCTCGGGTAGGGGTGTTCAAATTACCATGGTAATAACCAAACTAATTAAGCCTAAATTTCATTAATCATGGAATAAAATGTCTTGACCAAACCATCCAAATTAACACGAAAACCAAATTAACCAACCCAAAGTTAAATTGATTTGGTTAATCAGATAATGGAATTAACCAAATAACATAACATTACATGAAAGCAATTATCTTGTAAATGAATAAAACATAATCTTATGTTCAGGGGCGGAGCTATGTTGTTCTTCGGGGTGGCCCCGGCCCCCCGAGAATTCTGAAATCACGTGTTAAGTTCGATAGGAATTTGAAAATTTACGTATACACCCAATAAAATATAACTAAATTTGTGTGCAAAATTGTGACATAATTGTTTGGGTGGCTCAGCGGAAGGATTCACGCCTATTAAATTGAGTGGCCGGGTTCGAACCCAGTGCACCTCCTTTTTTACATTTTAGAACATAAAAGTTTAATGTACAGTACTCTAATTTGAACAAAGAGCAATCTTATAATTTTTATAGTATGTTTTATAAGTATTTTACTTTGACCAAAGAGCAATTTAATAAGTTAATAATTATCATATATAGGGCAATTTTAATTTCTTTAAAATTAAAATATAGTTTAATTAATTTCTTCAACTTTTAAATTTATATTCTTAATGATTCTCTTGGTTAGATGATTAATTATGTAACTTTTTATTTGACAAAGAGCAATCTTATAATTTTTATAGTATGTTTTATAAGTATTTTACTTTTAATAATTTGTTAAACATAGCATTTAGAAAATTTGTTTTATATTCTAATTTGAGTGACTTTTTAATATCAAATAACGTCTTATATTATTATTATTATACTATTAATTAATAATAATATTATTATTTTCTTAATAATTTTCTTATCATTTGTTTACTTTCGATGATAATGTACTAGCTAACTCCGGCCCCCCATCACCCAATCCTGGCTCCGCCCCTGCATATGTTGTTACTATCATAAACTATCATTATATATAAGCAATAATAATAAGACTAATCATCCATGATTATCATCATCATTCATCATCTCTGCACCTAATATAGTTAGCTTACAACAAACCCCTTAATATAAATACATACCAATACCCCTCATCACGAAGTTAAAGCTCTCCTACAAAACACTTAAACTATACATATTTTGAGGTGACTGTCATGGTATTGTACGTAATCCTAAAGTCTAGTAGTTGTCCAAAATGTTTTGGTTTAGTAAATAGGCAGACCCATTTAATTTTTTACCCATAATGTTTTGGTTTGTTGTGCACATGGAAATAGATTAGGGAATCACGAAAGTTTGGTTTGGTTGGTTGCATGGAAGTATAAATAATTATATATATCAGGTGTATCATTAATTGGTTAATTGGTTTCATTGGTTAGCAGCGTTGAAACAAACCAAACCAAACCAAACCACCTAAACCAAATAAGCTAAATTGTTTAACCAAACCAAACCAAACCAATTATCCAAATTAACCGAATGCTACTGGTTAATATAGTTACCAGCGTAACCAATCCGTTTCAACACCCCTAGTCTCGAGTCTCACGGTCGAGAATCTCAAGGCCTAATGACTAGGGCAGAGGTTGGCCAACCTGCTAGCAATCCACCAAAAGCTGTAGGTTTTGGCCTTGAGGAGGTGAGAACACTAGCGGCTAGTCGGGCTCATCTCGCATGCCAATGATCACTAGAATGAGCTTATGGGCTCCATGCGGGTGGAAGCCCACACGGGTTTAATATAATGTTATAGAAAGGAGTGGGAAATTCATGTCTAAATTACCCCAATTGGAGTTTCCTAAGTACAAAGGAAACAAAGACCCACCCGGATGGTTCGCGCGAGTGGAACAATTTTTAAATTTCAGGTGACTCTAGAAGAGCGCAAGGTACCTCTCACGTCTTACCTTAAGGAAGGGTATGCTAATCAATGGTCAAAATGAATGGATCAAACCTATGCTACTTCTGGAATGACAATCTTTGGTCGTGCTTCAAGGAAGAACTCTAGGCTCGATTTAGGCCAGCGGAAGAGGCATCTAGCCACAAAGAGCTCACGCGAGTCTAGTATACTGGATCTCTCAAACTTGGATTTTGAAAAGTTGATAAATCGATGCTTTGGTTGGACTGAGGAGGCGTTAGTGGGCTTTTTTATTGGTGGGCTTAAATGAGAGATTTCTGACTCAATCCAAATGTTTAGGCCGGAAACTAG
The DNA here is from genome assembly GCA_946122785.1 of Linum tenue. Classification (NCBI taxonomy): domain Eukaryota; kingdom Viridiplantae; phylum Streptophyta; class Magnoliopsida; order Malpighiales; family Linaceae; genus Linum; species Linum tenue. Next base: position 10,775,666 of record CAMGYJ010000010.1, on the reverse strand, counting down.
GAGGGGAGCTATATGAATAGCCAAGGTGAAAAGTGAGGAACTCGACAAACATCGATTCCTATCTAGAAATCCACCACGTGCAGTCATGGAGACCATGGCAATAGTAGTGGTGGCATCACCACAACCAGCTTCGCCTTCTCAGAATCCGACTACTAAGAGGATGTTGCCGGAAGAAGTGGCACGACGTCGAGCGCAAGGGCTATACTTCCATTGCGATGAGCAGTTCACTCTTGGTCATCGTTGTGCCAACGCCAACGTGCTATTGATGATTGGAGCATGTGAAGGCAATGAAGAATGTCAATTCATTTTTTTAATATTAAAGTCTATTGATAGACCGTTATTTACACATGTTTTTACCCTCGTTCTTACACCATTTGAGGTGTTGATTCTCGTGTTTTAGGCCGATTTCACGCTAGGTTGTTCTTGTTTGTGATATTTCAGGTCCTAGTACGTGAATGGAGGCTTGGGAGCGAGTCTGGGGTCGATTGGACGAAGATCGGACGAATGGCGAGATTTCAAGGAAGCTGCACGGGCAGACCATGGCATCGCACGGCCATGCGAAGTACAATCGAGGCCGTGCGGAATTCTGCGAGAGCATGCACGGGCAGGCCAGACTTCTCACACGGCCGTGCCATTGAGCGCCCTGGCCGTGTGATTTCTGCCGAGGCCAAGCACGGGCAAACTGGGATTCTCACACGGCCGTGCACCCTGGCCGTGTGACGAGCCTGAGGATCGAACTTAATGAAACGTTGCGTTTTGAGCCGCACGGCCAAGTGGGTGAGTCGCACGGCCGTGTGGCCTGGCCGTGCGAGTCGGGGAATCCTGGTTTTAGAGCCTATTCCGAGCCAAAAGTGGGAGAATCGAGTTTTCAGAGCAAAAACAGAGCCCTAGAGAGAGAAAGTACGAAGAACACGTCCTAGAAGCTATCTCGGAGCTGGGTTTCGTTGAATCAAGCTTGGAGATCGTCATAGGAGTGGAAATCATCATCCCGGAGCAGATTTTCCTCATCGTTATGAGTATGACTACTCCGATTACTGTTTTCTCTTCTCTCTCTATGGAGTAGAACCTTTCTCTCAATTGGGTATGAAGAACCCTAGTTCCTTGTGTTAGGGATTTGATTGTAATGACTTGGGATGATATTACTGTTTGATTTTAATCGAATGATGCATGTTTATTGAATTGATTGGAGTCTGATCAGCTTTTTTCAATTTCTGCTGCAACCTGAGATAGATAGAATCTGATTAGGTTGTTAGAGCCTCTTCATTCGATAGTAGGAGATTGGCTATACGAGAGTTAGCCAGTTTACTGCTTTGTACTGGAATTCAATTCTAGTAGTGGAGTTCTGTGTTCATAGCCTCAGCTTTCTATCCCGGTGAAGACTAGTCGTCTGCCGGGTAGTTAGACTGAGAGGGCTTGGTCAGCTTAAGAGATTCCAGGCTACTGTCGGATCTTCCGCAGTCTAATCAACAGTAAATCAACCCAGGGAATTACAATTGAACCTAACTAAGGGGCTAGGAGGACTCAATCCCGAGTGACTCTTTCCTGACTTTGAAAACCGAACAATTTACTGCTTTCTTGTTGCTTTTACTTTTAAACAACAATCACTCGAACTAGTTTGCTAGATAATAGAGAATCGCGGAGTAAGCAGTAGATCTAGACCCCGGGTTGATAATATAACTTGCCTGTTACTGCATTCCCGGACTGCGATTACACTTGGTCGCAGTTTGGTGTTGTGTTTTGGCGTGTCATCTATCATTGTTAACATATTTGTTTTAGCTTCAAACAAAACAAACAATTCATATGAACATTTCGGATGATATTTGATCCTTAAAATTAAGCCCATGCATTATTGATGTTTGTGATTATTCTCAACAAAATACTTTTTCATTATCAATGATTTATTATATTGTTATTAAAGATTTGGTGCTCAAGTGTGAACATTGGTTAGCTTGAACTAATATTTTGCTTTACTAATATTTGTTTGACTGAATCATAGGTGCATTATGTCAAAAGTGTAAATTTTTTTGAAAATAAGCGTTGTACTTTCTGATCACTGAGAACGATAATGTAAAGTGATATCAATTGATTGCAAAACTTTAATAATTAAAAGTCATTATTAGAGGTCGTGATTGCCTAATTATGAAAATGACGTGGAAAATATGAATCAATGATAACGATATTCTAAGTCAATGATAACAATATTCAATTCATTAATAATGATGTGATATAACTTTAATAATTTTCTTGTAAGTATTGATGACAAAAATTTAAATTGATAACGCAATGAAAAGCAATGAAAATTATATTTAAATTATTAATTATGATGGGGTATATCAATAATAATTTTCTTAATAAATATTAATAATATTATTGAAAACATTAATAATGCTATTGCAGGTCTATAGGAGAAGGTGAGTGTACATTTTTTATTTTAAAATTTCATTTCTAAAACATTAAATATTAATTTCGAATTTCCACTTTTGGAGAGAGGATAAAGTTTGTTTTCTTTTTGAAGTTATTATTTTATAGTTACTAATGATTATTTTATCATAATACCACATTTGCCCTTTTAGATAGTTAGCCCTCACTCTTCTCTCTCCTCTTTCTATTAGCCAACAAAATTTAAGAAACTTTTTAAATTGATAGGTTTAAGGATAAGATCTGATTCGTGATGGGAACATGAGAATGAGAGGATAGAAAAAGAAAGTTGAAAAGTTAAAAATTATGAGAGACATAGGTGGAATGTATTATGCTGAGACGGGAGGAGAATGGGTTATGCATTTATTGCCCCTTTCTCCTTTTATTTTGTTATTAAAGAAGATTCATTTTCTTGTTTGGGAAATAATAGTATTTATTGCTTCTTTCTTTCTTTATTATTTTATTCAAGATATTCTTTTTATTTAATATTTACTTATTTAGAGTTAGATTTTAGTAAATGGTTTAAGAGTAATTTATTTTACTACGAATTTATTTGTGTTCTACTTACTATATTCTTACCTATAGGGAACTTTTTCATTAACGGGGTTTTAACGTCTTAACACTGTTAAACTGTTAAAGTATGATTTGTTCGCTATACCAGTTCATACTCTGGTTCTGTTCTAACAACATGGTTTGTAAACACCGAAAGGTAGACTAATATGTCGGTGTGTTTCAACCTAACTTCGATGAGTATGTAAGATGGTAGGTTTATAGCTGCCCGCCTAACATTCTTCAATCTTCATAGAATATGACCAATGATGAGGTTGTACATGACCCTCAACAAGGCTCCTAGATCTTCCTATAGAAATACTCTTAAAAAGTTAAGTTAGGGAGAGATGTAGTTTGTAGAGAGATAGTGGTAATAGGTTGTGTTAAACTAAATAAGAAGCATAGTGGTAAATGTAGTTATTCTTGCATTAGTTGGAGCACTAATTTCAATGTTAGGCATTTTGAGGAATTTTATAGAGCTTGTTGGGCATTTAGCAATCATTAGTTATTGTGTCAAGTTGTTTTTTATTTTCATGTCATGTATTTATTGCACATTGGTTGCTCCCTGTCATAGTGCCGCTCTGCACTTTCCATTTGGGGTTTATGTGTTATTTTTGGTTTACATCTTCGGATGGACTCCTTTGTGTAATTTTGGTTGGGTCGATCTTTAATTTATCTTCTTTATGTTCTTTTACTTTTTCCCTTAGGCTTATTCTAAATGTAAAAATTTCCTATATGCAGTAATAGAGCGTAAGTTGATGAGGGAGAAAATAATCTTTTCAGAATATTTTGTTAACTCTTACCAAATCGAACAAGTAGTTCATACCGCAGAAGTCAAACGTTTGGAGTCCCGAGACTTGATATGGGCATGAGAAAGTAGAATGTTAACTGCCCTCAAATCAAAGTTGCTAACGTGGCCACCTCCAAGGCCTCTAAGCTTTGTCACGACCTTACTCTCGATCGTGCGGCCCTAGCTCTCAAATCCGTTAGAGCGCTAGGCAGCCTTTCTCTCAACTCACTTGAAAGCAAAGAACAAGAACAAAGACAAAGGAAGTGGGAGAACTCTCTAGTGTGTATTACTCTAAAAAATGATGGAATGAGTTACAAGTGAGGGAGATGGCTCCTTATATAGGCCTCTCCTCATACAAGGCATCAATGCCCCTCATAATGGTCCCTCTACATCAATACACCCCATAAAGTCCCCCCATAATGCACTCTAATAATGCTACCCATAATGTAGCCCATAAGTGCACCATTAAGCTCTCATTTAGGTGGAGAATCCTAGGAGCATCTCTATGCTACTAGTCTTCCATACATGCCACATGTGCAGCCGCCTTGTTGTCACCTTGTTGGCGCCATGTCATCGGCCACATGTGACATCCTCCCCCACCTATGCTCGCGACGCCCTCGTCGCGTCCTCTTGATGGAATGCCTCGATCAAGTCCTTGTTCTTCCAAAGCGTGAGCTCTTTCTCCCAAGTTTCTTCACTTTCCGGAAGGTTGCGCCACTTGACCAAGTACTCCACAAAGCTTGGATGTACGCCACGACGAGGAATGACACGACGCGCCATGACTTCTTCAACTTCATGGCCGTGTGTCTTGGTGATGAGTGTTGGAGCACGTTGCGACTCTCTTCGCTGCTCGTCCTCCTTGTCTTCGTGGAAAGGCTTGAGTTGGCTCACATGAAAGACCAGATGGATCTCCAAGTGCGTCGGCAACTCAACCTTGTACGCCACCTTGCCAACCCTCTTCTCGATGGGGAATGGCCCTTCATAGCGGCGAAGCAGTCCCTTGTGCACGTTCTTGAGATGCTTGAAGCGATGAGGATAGAACTTGATCATCACCATGTCTCCCTCTTCGAATTCCAAGTGCCGCCTCTTCTTGTCCGCCCATTTCTTCATCTTCTTACTAGCGCGGGCTAAGTAAGACTTGGCCATCTCCATCTTCTCGTGCCAGCCTTTAGCAAACTTGTAGGCTGCCGGACTGTTGCCTCTATAACCCGTTGCCACCGTCGTAGGTGTCAAAGGTTGCTGCCCCGTCGCCAACTCAAATGGACTCGTGTTGGTCGACTCGCTGCGGTGCAAGTTGTAGGAGAATTGTGCCGTATCCATCAACTTCACCCAATCTCGTTGGTTTGCACTCACGTAGTGTCGCAAGTACACTTCCAACAAGGCATTCACCCGCTCCGTCTGTCCGTCGCTTTGAGGATGAAATGCCGTCGAGAAGTTCAAGTCTGAGCCCATGATCTTGAACAACTCTCGCCAAAACCTGCCCGTGAAGCGCCCATCTCTGTCGCTCACGATGTTGCTAGGAACGCCCCAATACTTGACCACGTTCTTGAAGAATAGTCGTGCCGCATCCTCTGCCGTCATGTCTTTTGGGCCGGGGATGAACACTCCATACTTCGAGAATCTGTCCACCACAACCATGATGCAACCGCATCCATCGACTTTGGGAAGTCCGATGATGAAGTCCATGCTTACACTCTCCCATGGTCGTTGAGGTGTGGGCAAGGGCTCTAGCAAGCCTGCCGGGCTTCTCTGCTCCATCTTGTCTTGTTGGCACACAAGACAAGTCTTCACATACATCTCCACGTCATCTCTCATACGCGGCCAGAAATATGCTTCTTCGATGAGCGCTTGCGTTCTCTCGATGCCGGGATGGCCCGCCCACTTGGAATCATGGCACTCCTTCATGATCTCCTTCCTCAAGTTGGCCCACCTTGGCACGAACACGCGCTCTCCCTTGGTCATGATGAGCCCATCCTTCATCCAAAACCGTCGAGTCTTGCCTTGCTCGATGTACTCCGCTACGGTTTTGGCGAAGGGGTCATGGCCAAGGCCTTCAACGATCCGCTCCTTCAAAGGAAACATGGGCTGGCTGATGCTTGCGGCGGCACTCTTGCGGCTAAGAGCATCGGCAACGGAATTCGCCTTGCCTGGGTTGTACTCCATGACGAAGTCGAACTCGGCCAGAAAGTCTTGCCACCTCGCTTGCTTGGGGGTGAGCTTCTTCTGCGTCAGAAAGTAGCTCGTTGCCACGTTGTCCGTCTTCACTACGAACTTTGACCCCAACAAGTAGTGCCTCCATGTGCGCAAGCAATGCACCACGGCCGTCATCTCCTTCTCTTGAACGGTGTATCGCCTCTCCATCTCGCTAAGCTTCCGACTCTCGAAGGCAATGGGATGCCCATCTTGCATCAACACGCCTCCAATCGCAAAGTCGGACGCATCTGTCTGCACTTCGTAGGCCAACGTCGAATTGGGGAGCACGAGCACGGGCTCCTTCACCACTGCTGCTTTCAAGGCCTCGAATGCTTCTTGGCACTTTTCCGACCAATCCCATGCCTTGTTCTTCTTCAAGAGATCCGTCAAGGGTGCTGCAATGTTGGAGTAGCCCTTGATAAACCTCCGATAGTAATTGGCAAGGCCGAGGAATGACCGCAACTCTGGCACCTTCGTCGGCGGCTCCCATTCTTGGATTGCCTGCACCTTCGCCCCATCCATCTTCAACTTGCCTCCACCAATGATGTGCCCCAAGAATGGAACCTCCGTGGCGGCAAATGTGCACTTCTCCCTCTTGACATACAACTCGTTGTCGCGAAGGACTTGGAAGACTTGGCATAGATGCTCGGCATGCTCATCGAGTGTTTTGCTATACACGACGATGTCATCCAAGTAGACCACGACAAACCGGTCCAAGAATGGCTCGAACACTTGATTCATCAAAGTGCAAAACGTGGCTGGTGCGTTGGTGAGACCGAATGGCATCACAAGAAACTCGTAAGAGCCATACCTCGTCACACAAGCCGTCTTTGGTTCGTCGCCCTCTGCTATCCGCACTTGATAGTAGCCCGAGCGAAGATCAAGCTTGGTGAACCACATCGCATCTCCAAGCTGGTCGAACAAGTCGGCAATGTGGGGAATCGGCCACTTGTTCTTCACCGTCAACTTGTTGATGGCTCGGTAGTCGATGCACATGCGCAACGACCCTTCCTTCTTCTTTTGGAACAACACCGGTGCTCCAAAAGGTGACTTTGATGGCCGCATGTAGCCTGCGTCAACCAAGTCCTTGAGCTGCCTCCGCAATTCTTCTAACTCCGGTGGCGACATGCGGTATGGTGCTCGCGAAGGGGGCTTTGCACCTGGCTCCAACTCGATCTTGTGGTCCACCTCTCTTCTTGGTGGCAGCTTCTTGGGCAACTCCGACGGCATCACGTCATCGAACTCTTTGAGGACGCCTTCGATGATGGGAGTTGTGATTCCCGTTGGGCCTCCTTCTTCCTCCATTTTCAAGGACACAAGAAAGGTTGGTTCATTCTTCTTGAACCCCTTCAATACTTGCATGGCCGATAGAGCACTATGGGGGCCATCTTCTCTCAAGAGATGGACCGCATGGAACTCCCCCTCCTTATCCAAGCACATCGTGTTGGAGTTGGGCTTCAAGAGCACTCCCTCCTTGTCAAGGAAGTTGATGCCGAGGATGACTGGGTGATCATCCATGGTGACAACGGAAAAGTCGATGAGGCCTTCCCACTCGCCAAGCTTCACTAGCATGTTGTGAGCAACTCCATGGATTGGGATGGACTCTGAGTTGATCGTCTTGAGCCTCCCTTGCCCCTTCTCGTAAGCAATACCCAGCCGGTTTGCCTCCTCGATGCGAAGGAAGTTGTCCGTGGCACCGGTATCCACCAAGGCTTTTGACTCGCCTTGCATGAATTGCGGCAGAACATAGCACCTCCCACGCTTGCTCTCCTTGACGTCGGTCTTCACCGCGCCAAGCTTGCGGATTGAGCCAATCTTGGCCTCCGCCGCCTTGGGCTCCTCCTCTTGAGCTTCTATGGCCGCCTATCTCGCCTTCCTTGGGCAATCCCGCACTCGATGTGGTCCATCGCAAAGGAAACAAGTCATGGGTTTTGGCTCGTACTTACCCCCTTTGCTTGAACCACCTTGGTGTTGTTGAGCGCGAGTGCCCTCCTTGAAAGGCTTCTGCTGCTCTCCACCCTTGTTGGGCTTCGAACTCTTCTCTTTGCCGCTGCTCTCTTGCCTTTTGTATTCAACAAAAGACTCCACCGTGGCCATGGCAGTTGCAAGGTCTTGCACTCCTCGACGTTGCATCTCCATCTTGGCCCATGGTTGCAGCCCATCAAGAAAGCCGTGCATGGCCTCCTTGTTCGTGATGTCCGGGATCTCTAGAAGCAGCTCCGAGAATTCTTTCACGTATTCTCGAACTCCACCCCTCTGGGTGAGTCTTCTCAATTTCGAACGGGCTTCAAACTCCACGTTCTCTGGGTAGAACTGCCTCTTGATTTCTCTCTTGAAATCTTCCCACGTTACCATCACACAAGTACCTCTTTCGACGTCCGCTTCACGTTGCCTCCACCACACCATTGCAACATCAACCAAGTATAGTGGAGCGGTACGGAGTTTTACCTCATCCTCTTGGATGCCGGACGCCTTGAAGTACTGCTCAAGACTCCAAAGGAAGTTCTCTAACTCCCTCGCGTTCCTTGAACCTCCGAAGTTCTTCGGTCTTGGAACATCAGCACGTGGGACGGATTGCACCGGGACTGGTCCGCTAGCCATGGCTCTCTTCACGAGAGTGACCTCACTCTTGAGGTCTGCAATCTCCTCCTTCACGCCGGCCAGCTCAGCCTGGACTTGCTCTTTCACAACTTCAAGGGCGTTGTTCATGGAGGCGGTGATGGTGTTGTTGATGAGGGCCACAAGCTCTTCCCGCATCCCATCATGGTTGATCTCCAAGCTTGTCAACCTACCAGCCATTCCTTGAACATCTCTTTTGACTTGGGCGAAGTTACCTCCCAAATCCTCGATGGTAGTGATATCTTCCGCCATCTTCACTTCCATCCTCGAGACTCGCCTTTCTAGAGACTTGAGAGGATCACGAGTGCTCGACGTACCTTTTGCCCTCTGGCCCGGTGTGGGCTCTCTTCCACGCGGCTTCTCAGCATCGTCATGGACTTCTGATCCCGACATTTTTGGTGAGGTTCTTCCTTTCCTTCTGGCTCTAGGTTCAACTTTGCTAGCACAAAGCCGAACCAGGCTCTGATACCACTTGTCACGACCTTACTCTCGATCGTGCGACCCTAGCTCTCAAATCCGTTAGAGCGCTAGGCAGCCTTTCTCTCAACTCACTTGAAAGCAAAGAACAAGAACAAAGACAAAGGAAGTGGGAGAACTCTCTAGTGTGTATTACTCTCAAAAATGATGGAATGAGTTACAAGTGAGGGAGATGGCTCCTTATATAGGCCTCTCCTCATACAAGGCATCAATGCCCCTCATAATGGTCCCTCTACATCAATACACCCCATAAAAGTCCCCCCATAATGCACTCTAATAATGCTACCCATAATGTAGCCCATAAGTGCACCATTAAGCTCTCATTTAGGTGGAGAATCCTAGGAGCATCTCTATGCTACTAGTCTTCCACACATGCCACATGTGCAGCCGCCTTGTTGTCACCTTGTTGGCGCCATGTCATCGGCCACATGTGACAGCTTCCCATGGAACCATGCCAGCTAGGAATGAATGGGGTGGGTATCTCAATACCAAGGTTCACGTGAATGCGAGACAATGTGGGATTAGTCGACTTAAGAAATCAACAACTCGTATGTTGCTGATACGAGAGCATGTGTCTAGGAACTCTAGGAGGAGCTTACCTGCGCAACACCTTCCTCTCTTGTCTTCTTTCACTGGCCAACTTAGTATACATTTCCTGTCCTCCACTTGCTTTCCTTTTCACTTTTTGTTTTGCAAAACATGAGTCAACTCAACCTCCTGCATATGCTTTCTAAAATCATATAACTCGTCTCTCACCACCTGAGTAAGTGGTTGTGAGAAACTCTAAGGACTACGATCATGACCTTTGGGATAGGTAAATTTGAACCACGTACTACACGCGATCAAATTTTGACACCATTGCAGGGGTTCGCTAATGAAAATCCTGTCCAACTTAGTATACATTTCCTGTCCACCATTTCGAGAACTCGATCTTAGAATATGAAGCATTTTCATGGGTTCGCTAATGAAAATCCTTATGACCATCTCGACAAGATCCAAAACCTATTAGTATTTGAACGACGTTTTAATATGGAACCTAAATACATACTTGTAGGTCTCTTCTCCTTTTCCCTCAAAGGAAGAGCGAAGAAATGATTTGACGACCTTCCCTCGAATTCACCCTTACGTGGGTGGAGCTATCCCAGACATTCGTTGATAAATACTTTCCACTGTGGAGAGATAATATGCTAGCAAGTTGAATTATAAACTTTAGGCAATAGGATCAAGAACCTCTGTATGAGGCAAGACAACATTACATGCTATACGTTGATAACCACTCCAGCCATAGATTTGACCCAGTCCAGCTAGCACATATGCTTGCTGATAGGTTGAATCATGAATTAGAACAGTTCTTGCATTTTGTTTCTGGAGGTAACATTTGGGAGGTGCCTAATAACCAAATCCTAGGTCAATTCACGTATGTTGCCGAGCTATCCCATAAAAGAAGGGTGGTTGCACCTCTGGGCAAGAACTCTTCTTTCAAATGGAAAACAAACAAGGAGTGTATTCTTGACCAACCCCAACGCATGAACACACCTAGACCAACTTATGGTCAGGTATTCCCCACACAATCACCATTGGCCGAGAGTGTCAACTCCATCATGAACGAGTGGGACTCAGGAAAAGGATCAAGAAGGGGATCAAGCTTGTCGCCCCCTTCAAACATTTCTCCATTCGACATAGAGCCTTAAAATAATGAAAAACAATTAACGAGATGGAGACCGAGCTCACTCTAGTTGAGTCACACCCCACAAACTTAGAAGTTGAATTGATCAACTTTAACCGAGCATAACACATGGATTATCTGGGTGAGGAGATGAGCCTCAAGCCCAAATCAAATAAAGTTAAGCCGACTACCTATTACAACGCTGACTCTTGAGTCGTTACGTGGCAATGATCAAAAGCTACCCTCGGAAACAACTTGAAATAAGACCAATATGATCGAGAGAAATCGGGCAATATGAGTGAAAAAGGAATCACGAGTTGGGTCTTATTCATACATAATGTCCTTTATCTGGCTTCAAACTTCTAGACCTTGTGTTTGGGGCAACCACATGCAGAAGGGACTCGTACGAAAGAAAATTCTCCCCCTTGGGGAGATCCAAAAATTGCCGCCTAATTTAGCAAGCCAGACCGCCGAATTGGGCTTCTGGCCTCCGTTTTCTTTGGATTGAGTCAAATCCACTTTCGATCGGCATGGACCCCCGGACGAACTTCTATCCTCGTACAAAATTCCTTTTTGCATACCCAATTAAAAGGGAAAACTTTTTCCACAAGAAAAAAATTATTAATTTCTAATTCCTTACTTTTTATGGAAAAGGGGTCTTATCTCTGTATATACCCCTTCCTCTACCCCAATTTTGCATTGTGAAAAACATCAGAAGCAGAGGTTAACACCAAAATAGCGAAACATGAAATCACTCCTTGTTAGAAGAGAAACAACGGTCAAAACGAAGAAAATTCACTCATAAATGGCGCCAGGACCACAAGTTTTCAGGACGAACAAAATCATGCTGAGCTTATTCCCACAAGTACCCATGATTTTCTGACAAGGTTGGGCGGGGAAGAGACAACACTTCCCATTATGAAGGCAATAATAGGAATGCCTAATCCCATTAAGGCCATGAAGGATCTAGTGCATAAAAAAGAGCCTCCAAACCTACCCCGCAAAAGATAATAACTAAAATTTACCCCCAAACATGCATATCAAGGATCTTTGAAAGAGCTTGACCCGAGAAGGTTATGTATCCCCTAAAAAATTTATGGATGCCACATACATGATGTGCTTATCTATATCGTGTCCAACATTAACATAATGTCGGTTGGTTCATATAAGAAGATAGGAGGGGAAGATGTGGAACCCAATCCCATTAGCATTCAACTAGCTTATGGCTCCATATACTATGCAAATGGCTTACTACGTAACATCGAGATTACAATAGGATCTTTGATCTTCAATTGTGACTTCGTAGTAGTAGACATGTAACTCACATTACTATACTTTCCCCTACACCAAACCACTTTGATGTCATATGTGGTTAGCATATTTGGCGGCTTGTGTTTAGTGACTGGAGTTGATTTTACGAAGACTTATAGATGGCGAGGATGATCAAGTTATAGAGTTGTCATTACTGTAGAGTTTCAAAGTATGTATTTGTTTCGACCACAATGCTTGATTGTGAATTTAATTTGATCCCAACTTTCATAAAGTTAGACTTGGTTGTATTTCTATTATTTTCGAATGGGTTTAAGGCATCTAAAATTTCAGGAAGGCTATAAGCACAAGACAGCCGTTGGGGTCATGTTTAGCGCCTAGCACACTTAGGCAGCATGAAAACATGCTTAGGTGTTTTAACCGAAAATAGCAGATTTTAGTATGAATAACAATTTTATAGCACTTTTATATTTATGTTCAAACGATTAACAACTTAACTAACTTTGAATAACAAACAAAATATATCATGATTTTATAAATCACAACTTCATAGAAAGATAGAAATACAAGTTCTTGAAACAAGTTCATAGAAACTACAAACACATAAAAACAAGTTCATTCATCATCATCATGAAAATATGTCTGTCCAACCACCATTTCATCTTCAACATCATCAAAAGGATTCTCCTTCCCATCCTCCTCTTCTTCCTTCTCGTGAGACTCGAATTGTTCATCATGGAGCTCTCTCATTCTTGCACTCCTATGAAGTTCATAAACTTGCTCACTAGTTACCAATGCAATTTTTTTTTTAAATCCTTGGTCCCCCATCTCGCTTAAACGCGTGTCTCTTTTCCTAATCAAGCTTCTTGATGAATCATGCATAACTCTGTCTAAGTATTATGAACGTCTAATTATCTTCCTAAAGCATATATGCGAAATATTTTGTCGCTACCTACCTAGCGCCTAGACGCAACTATATGTAGAATTAAGCATTCTTGAACCCTAAAAAAAACATGTGAAGAAGAAGCTAAAAAATCATAAACCATGCTCTTTCATATCTAAACTTATCGAAAAGTGTATTAACTCGATTGTTTGCTTTATAAAAGAGAAATTGAGGACCGTATTGTATATTTTCTGGAGGCTGGTCCTTGTTGCATATCGTAAGGAAATATTGTGACCTATTAACACATTTGTCGGAGGAAAAGAAGGACACGCACGAATTACGAAACCTTCACAGTTTTTTTTTTTCCTCTCCAAAAAACTCGAGGCCTTTTCCTTCAAGGACTAGGATTCCCAGCCCCCAGTGCAAAACCCTAGCCGTTTCTTTTCCGCCATCTCTGCCTCCATTGATAAACAATCCGCAGAGAATCTGATTTCTTTCATATTCCTCAGCCATCAGACTGTTAATACTTGTGGGAAATTCAAGGGTTGCTTTGCTCCTTTTCTCTGTTCTTTTATCTATTTTGTTCTTTTATAGGACGGCGATGAATCCTCCCAGCAATTTGGTTGAATTTGCAAAAGAGCTCATGCCCGCCGGGATGAAATTCTGCCCGACCGATCAAGAGCTGATAGCCCACTACCTCCACCGCAAGATCACCGGCGGGCTGACCAGGTTCCAGACGGAGATTGTGAAGGAGTGCGATTTGTACGGGGAGGAGGAGCCGTGGCAGATATGGGATAGGTTCAAGGCCGAGACGGTGGTGGATATGGAGCAGAACCTCTACTTCTTCACTCGGCTCAAGTCCAAGAGTACGAACGGGAAGAGGATTCTCCGGCGGGTGGGGAAGAACGAAGGGACCTGGCACGGCGAGGATGCCGGCTCGAAGATCAATTGCTGGTCCGAGGCCGAGGGCAAGAATGTTTACCTCACAGGGTTCAAGAAGCGTTTCAATTACAGGAACCTCAAGTCGGACCAGAACGGGCAGTGGATTATGCACGAGTTCAGTTTGAGCAACACCGAGTATGTGATCTGCCGGCTGAAGAATAACAGGGCTGTTCCCGTTCCCTCCACGCCCTTGCTTCCGCTTCCTCCTGCTCCTCTGCAGCTTGAAGATGTTCCCGAGAGGTCCAATTCGCTGGGTGTTAGGAATTTAGATGTAAATAGCTCTGTAGAAACTAATCAGCTGCCCAAAGATGATGGGCGGAAGGAACAGATTCTTGCGGAAAAGAGTGACCAAGCGACGGGGAGGGATGGAAGTCAGCAGGCGAAGGAGAGTGATCGAGAGGTGGATGTTCAGAAGGAGGAGAAAGCTGCTGCTGCTGGTTCTCTGGCAAAACCCGGTATGGATAATGGACAGGGTTGTGAAAATCCAAAGAGAATTGATGGAGAAACGGATGAGCAGAAGAAGGGAAAGGCTGCTCCTGCTCAGGCAAAGAATGATGGGGAAAAGAGTCCCCAATGCAAGGGTGGTGATGACTTTGATAAGGCCAAGAAGAGTGACCACAGAGAACTAAATGAGCAGAAGAAAAAGGAGAAAGCTGCTTCTGTTGAAGGGAATGAGCGGAGTGATGGCGGAAAGAAAGAGCAGAAGAAGAAGAAGAGGGTGGGTGGTAGACTGTTAAAGAAAGTGGACCAAGTATTCGAGGCCTCGCCCAAGGCAGGGAAGCGACCAAGAGTAGAGGAAGAAGGTCCAGGGGAAGATGAAGCCACTTGTTCTAGCAAAGATAAGAAGGCACGAGGCCAGATGGACTTGCTAATGGAGGTTCTGGGGATAGAATTTTGATTCTGGTCTTGGTTCCTTTTCTCCTTCAGCTGTACAAATAGGTCTTCTCTCTTTGTTCATTTCCCAGGATTCAGATTTGGTTTCTGTTTTCTTTTGCTCCATTTGGTCATTTCGTAGTGTCTAAAAGGCCTGCTCCATAGCAAGTGCTATGTTCGAGGTGTTGAAGCGAAAATTTACTTGGTTCTTGGGTGAAATGAGATAAATGTTTGATTATGGATCGAACATAGCAAGTGCTATGTTCGAGGTGTTGAAGCGAATTACTTGGTTCTTGGGTGAAATGAGATAAATGTTTGATTATGGATCGATTTTCTGATGTGTTTACGAGTTTCTGACCTGTATCTAGTATGAAGAAGATAATATTGGCAATGGGAAGAGTTATTGGCATCTACTTATCATGAACTTCTGGGATTTTAATGGAGGGGGTGCTGTATTCGAAGGCCTTCTGCTTCTTTATTTAGTAAGCACTAGTTGATATCCCAATCCAGGACTTGTGCATTTGAAGACCTTTCGGTTAACTCTACATAAGAGCAATTGGCGGGAGTCAAGTGAAAGTGTTTCTTCTGGGAGAAGCCTTTAAGTGTCTTACAGCCAATCCTAAGCACTTCGACAATGCCCTCCAGATTTGCTGCAAGGTCAATTTTGTCAGCAACTGCTTCATCACAGGTATTACAAATATTGTTGTTGACTTGAGGATGATTAAGGTACTAGTTAGATCTATATGGTGTATTCTTCTTCTTTGCCATGGCGCGGAGAGGGGGAGCTCGATGATAGTCTGGTTTCTATCCAACTTTGTGATTGCATGTAATTGCAGATAGTATACAATGCATAGTTAATTTTCAATACTTGAAGCATGAGAAGTACATGTTGGTTCAGAGATTCGACCCATCGGCAGTAATAGATAAAGCATTTCAATCTCAATTCAGCTCAGGAAAGAGTCTCTTTATAGTTTCCTGTTTGGGGAAACGTTCATACTTCTAAAATAAAAAGCTGCAACCGGAAGCTGGTTCAGGGCAAGATCTTATATACTATCAGAGAAGGTGCAAAGCGTACACTGGAGGCTTTTTTTTTTGCGCTGATGTATCAGTTATTTGATGCTTTTGCTCACATTGTACTTTCTCGCTCTCTGAGACGTCCTTGAAATTAGATCTAATGTGAAGAGAAGCTTCTGATCTTGTAAGTAAGTTCATGGTGGTTAGATACGCAGGAACTTGTAGGTGCGTACTTAGATGAGGGAGGACTATATATTCTCCATTCCAAGTATCATGACTTTTCGATTCTCCAGAAATCAGAGTTACTGCAGTGAGCACAATTCATATTTCTGATTATTAATATCGTTGTTGTTGTTATTATAATTATGCCTATCTTCTCTTTGTTCCATAACTGCGGAATCCTTGAAACCATTTTTCCTCAACTTATACTTGTCGAAGTTTTGCAGGTGACGAAAGGAATGACGTTTTGCAGATGCATCCAGTGGATGTAGCAGGGCTCAGCAAATTACATGGAGAGCAAAGCTGTCACTGATGCCAAGAGTTTGGTGGACGAGCTATATCTGCAGTTGTGTACACAGACCAGCTTATTGTCATGTCTCCTTCTGGTAAAACTCTCACTCTATCCTCTGAAAAATACATGTCCCCTTGAATTTCCGATGACCCTTTGACGAATCGCTTTCTATCTCGTGCAGGTATCCCAACAGAACAAATGGTTCCACAAGATATGTGCGTTATGTGGTCACAAGGGTTCGTGTTGTCAAGTTCTAGCCACAAATCCAATTCGCATCCCCCACAGCGCGCACCTGCAAAGTGTACTGATTCTGCTTCTCTGTTTATGAAGGTGGATTATCCATCTGACTCTGCTTCTCCTCCAAGTTTACAATTTGCTGTTGTACATTTATGGTTAGTCTTCTATTCACTGATAAGTTTGAGTTTCACGATTCCTTAATAGGTTACTTATTCTTAGGATCGTTATAATAGCTAGTTGTCTGACGCATTTACAACAGATTATACAAGGAATTTAACTTGATATTAGTGCCTTCACTCACAGATCTTGTGTTTGAATCCTTGTGGACTCAGTAGTAAGAGTTGATTCAAGTACAAAACTGTGGTAAAATGAAGCTTATAATTTGGTCAGAAAAGGACGTGTAAGAGAATGTAGCTTTGTTTATCTCCACATCTGAAATCCGAATTAACGAATGCAGCTACAAGTCTGATACAAACGTCAAGTCGTCTTCACGCGCCAACGCTTCCTAGATAATAAATCGGAGGGAAGGCCCGTAGATGCTCGCCTTCGGCACAACTGTTTCTAATTCGGCCTATACTTCAGCTCCCGATCCACTGAATAAACGACAATCTTACTATGTGAAAAAACTTCGATGTGACAATGAGAACAGAAGCACCTCAGTTTGTGGATCAAAGTCCACGACTAGGATGACAATCAAACTCATGGCCGCGGGTACTCGACCGCCCCCGATCCAGTCAACGCGGGGAATTTCCGTTTTAACCGGGTATGGGGTCGGGCTGGTATGGGTAAAACCCGCAAAAAGTTTGATGGGTATGGGGCGGGTATGGTTTTAGCCTCCCCGCCCCATACCCATACCCATATCCGCCCCATCAAGAGAATTTCTTCACATATACAAAATATATGGATAAAATTGTAATCTATCAATGGTGATGATGATACCTCGAGGAAATAAATAGTAGAAATGCAATTGAGTGACCACGTTAATAAAAACCTAATTCATTTCTCTCCATTCTCCTTTCACTCTTTCACTTTCCCCCTTGTCAACAAGATTATGTTAGTTAATTATTACTTAGTAGATGTATCAGAGTTAGAACATAATAATTTGAAAAATATTATACTCTATATTATGTATTAATGAATGTTTTAGGATCATATTCTTTGAACCGTATTAAGAAAATGATCGCGTTTTGTTGAATTTGTGATATAATAGGTACGTTTAGAGTTGTAGTTAAAACTTTTCATGTAAATTTTAGGATAATAATGTTGGATGTACGCGTATAGGGATGGGTTTGCTAAACATTCGCCCGCATGGGTATGGGGCGGATATGGGTTTGGATATTTGAAGATGGGGATGAGGATGGTTTAGCCAAACCCGCCCCATTGCCATCCCTATCCACGACCAACTTCTTAAAAGTTAAAACCCAAAAGCCCATTTGAGAGAGACTATCTCGCTTTAAGAGTTGTTTAAATTAGGGGTGTTGAAATGGTTGTCATACTAATTATCAAATTAAATAAGTCTAAATTCTATCAACCATGAAATATGATATTATAATCAAATCGTCCAAATTAATAAAAAAACCAAATTAATCTAGTTAAAGTTTAATCAGGTTAATTGGTTAACCAAAATAACCAATATACCATTACATTATCATTAAGTGAGAATTTGTTTTCAGTTAGTGCATTAATTCACAATTTATATAGTGAATAACACATCTTTGGTGGAACATTTCTGTTTCCCACCTCCAATCAATAAATAAAAAATATAGTGAATAACACATAACGATCAACACAAAATTATTGTTAACCCTTAACATATAAATACATGTAACTAATAGAATTATCTCACATTTGACTCTTGAGTGGTTATGCAAAATATTAAGTATTTAAAAAAATACATTATTGTTATTAAACTAAGAAAAATATAAACAACTACAAGAGAAGATTAGAGAGGGAAAGACACAAGAGAAGATAGGGGAAGACTTCTTCTTATTCATTCTTCACTTTTGATACAATGGTGTGTTATATTTATAGGCACACTTTGGTAACTACTACATCCTTATATCAATGCATATGAATGAGAGATAATGATGTAGAAATAGGGGTTACATGTAACTCCCAAGTGAGCATCTGATGTGGTAGGTCATTGGTCATCCATATATCAATATTTACATAATACTCCCCCTTGGATGACCACTAGATTGCATTACGCTATATCATACTGCCTCGTTACAAACCTTACCAGGAAAACTCATTGGGAAAAAACCATGGTTAAGGGAAAAAGAGTGCAGTGCGTATATACTCCCCCTCATGATCACATCACTTCAGATTATTGAGTCGTTGAACTCAAATTTCATGAACAATTTTTAGAAAGATTGTTGTCGGGAGTGAGTTAGTGAACAATCTTCTAGATTGTCAATTTGATGCATGATCTTTAGATTTTCTTCATGCATGATCGTCAGGATCATTTCATTTGAAAATAGTTCACAACCACAAGTACTTGAGATATGGTGGATCACAAAGTGTAACGAAATACATTAAGGACTTGCCCATTATAGTTTGTTTTGTTTCTTTATGAAACATTTATATCACCATATGTAAGAGATAGCTCGTCTCCGATAAACCAATATGAGGATCAAATGATATATAGGATTTGGATATATAGTTTATCAAATCTCTCTTTGATAATACCATAATAGAACAATCGCATATATTGTTCCTGGAGGTAACAAAGTATTTTCCAACGTTCTAATGAGGGAAACATTGTATCTTGCCAATATTATCAACACCAAAATGATAGTTTATATGGTGCTTGGCTAGCAAGGTGCATTGGTGCTCTAATGCATCAACATATGGTACTTCATGACCTAATGTTTCACTTCTTTCTTGATTTCTAAATGGATCTTTGGTCACTTCTAGTGATCTTAGGATCCGAATGTTATTTGATGAACACAATTCGTTCATGCAAAATTACTTTCCCACTTTTTCAACATTACCTTCCTTGCTCATAAAAAGGATCTTAAATCCTTCAATTTTACTTATGTCTCGAAGCAATCAACTGCTTTAGGAAGCTCTTCAGGAGATCCAATAATAGTCATATCATTAACATAATATGAGATCGTACAAAAAAACTTAACTAACACAAATTGATGCAAGCAATTCTTTCATATAACGAAAGATAATAACAAAACTCACATCATAGAAACATATGAACTATAAAAAGCACACTCATAAAACACAACTCATACTTTAAAAGTAAATCACAACTCATAAATCAAGAATTTAAAATCCTTGAAACACATACAGACAACACAACTATATATGGACAATGCAAATACTCGTATGCACTCTATCTGAATTTAACCTTTTAAGGTCCATTCACCCTACTGTTGTAGGTGTTCACTTAGACGAGTATTTCACATTCGTCTATATTGTCTCAACCCACACAAGGGATTTTCTTAGTCTATCTATATATGTTCTCGAGAACTTTACTTGTTTACTTCAGGTAAATTAATCCTTCTAGGAGTAATTAATCCTTCTGGGAGTTTCAAATATATTTAACATCTTCAGGGAATTCAAACAAATAGGCTATCACAATAATTTTTAAACATTGATTTGAAAAAATAGTTGCATCCACCACAAGGGAGTATAACTCCTCTTAAACAATGATAGGTCTCTTCGAGAAACCCATTGCAAAACATTATGCGATATCTCTCACAATTTCATACTTTCCAATAGCACAAAAAATTGTTTATATCCCGCTAGTTTTGCCATTTTTTAGGTGCAAGGACTTTTGGTCCTTAAACTTTATGCTCCTTGAGCAAGTTTCATGATTTCTTTCTATATTGGCCAATAACATCATCATTTGCATGTATCAATAGAGTTTTACTCTTGATCCTCACTTGTACATATCATATTCAGTACTGAAGTACAACAAACAAATTTCATCGACAATGATTTCATTACGGTTCTAGTATTGTAGTCTAATATGGTTTTGAGATCTCTTCACTTTCATAACTTTCAGAGACATGCGTTCTTCTGGAACTAAAATTATATTTTATTCTTGGTTACTCTTCTTGAGTTTTCATGTCATCGAGTTGACCATTCTAATTACAGCTTCTTTTCTTTCTCAAGGATGTTTATCATTGGAACCAATTGGTCTATCACGCTTCATGCGCTCTTTCATACACATTTTTTTATATATTAGAGTATCCAACAAGGATGTCAAATTTAGTTGGAGCATTCACAGATAGTATATGTGACTTGGTCACTTCGCATGACCAGTAAAGGCATTTGATAGTTGGTAACGATAATTCATCTTATGAACTTCAGGTTCATGTTTCTTACTTTGAGGATCAAAACTAGATAATGATAACTCATTCCAACTCATCTCTTTGTCTAGCTGTTTTTTTTCTCTCCCCCTTAATGTTGGAAAAGTGATTCATCAAAACAATAATTTCGCAAACAAATTTCCCATTTGGGATTCATACCCAACACAAATTCTCAATTTCCAACGAGAATCAACTTAAGATACTATGGTGGAGTAATTGGGATGTATGCGGCACACCCTGATATTCTCATATGAGAAATGTTAGGTTTTGACCAAAATTATTTGTAAAAGGGGGGAACTTATGATTACTTGTTGGTTAGATGTGAACCAATACTATCACTTGCCAGATAGCATGTCCTCGACAAGAGACCAGAAGACTTAGTTTGTTCTCTTAAGCAAAGTGATGTTTGATTGGATAACCATGAAAATGTATTCATAGTGAGGCAATCAATCTCGCAAACATCGGGTTGCGATTAGATAAAATAAAAGTGATCATATAAAATCTCAAGAGATTTGCCAACTCTTATACATGCTCTGATCAATTGTTCTATTTTTTTTGAGAACAAACATGGCATAATAACTCTTTTAGTTGAAGAGTTCTTTGACTTCTCATATGATGTTCTCATGAATTCTTAAAGAAATTTTTTCACATCAAGATCCTTGATGGTCTAACCGGACAAACCAATTATCAAGTTATCAAATCTTGTAAACTTCCGGTTTACACTTTTATGTGTACGGATTGTACTAATATACATGCAGTACATATTTGTTATGCAAATATTAGTTTCATTATTTTCTTGATAAGATATTCATTTTATGAATATCCTTTTAATTGGGTAATGCATCATCACTAGGTAGTTTGGTTCCTTCAGGCCACAAAATTAGCTCCTTTAAAGTTTTACCATATTTTGTACCATATTCCACCCTTCCGGGGACTCATGATTTGATGCATTCTTAGTAAACACATATTCATAGTGAATATCATCACAAATTATTATCACAAGTACATAATTTAGTTACTTCAAGTAACCAAACATAAGCTCTTCGGAAGCTTTTTCTCATTTATGTACTCTACCATATAGTTTATATGGAATTTTTCTAACAATCATACTTTGCAAAAACATACTAAAATAATAAATGAGAATATTTCAAACTTAAGACAAAAATGATGAATTTATCAAGTTAATTGTTCTAGATAAAGGTTATCAAATTAAATTATGCATGAAAAATAACGTTACAATAAAACATAAAAGAAATAAGGATCATAATACTACAATTGTGAAAATTAAATAAGATTTATTTGGAACAATATCATCACTAACTAGGTGATTTTAAATTTATATATGCGTTTCATTATACATTATTATGTACAACAGGTACATTATGTTATTATGACTTTGATAATGCAATTATAGTGTCAGCCTTATTTATAGTTCTCCTTTTACTCCTCTTTTCTCACTTCTGGTGAAAAGATCCAAATATTACATTTAACATATATATAATTATGTTTATAGCTCCATTAACTTCGGAGAATAGATTATTTTATTCACTTCTGGGAATGAAAATTTCTCAAGTGCAATATCATTTTCCTCTTTAATGGAGAATGTACCAACTTTTAGTACAAAAAATATTTTCCATAACATTGATGTTGCAGGAGTGTATATAAATTTGCTTTTTCCTTTGATTCTTGATAGAATAAGGTTGACACGCCAAAACACAACACCTAACAATGGCCAAGTGTAACCAATGAAAGGGACTGCAGTATAGTGGCACAAGTAATAAATATCGAATCCACGGGTCTCTAGAGTTACTATTACTCAGCTTCAGTTCATTATCTAGCAAACTAGATTAAGGATTGATTGATAAACTACTCTACTGACTACTCTACTAATTACAAGTTGGGAACTCACTTAGGTATGATTCCCCCTAGCTCCTCAATTAGGTCCAAGTTGCAATTACCTTTGGTTCATCTACTGTTGATTAAACTGCGGAAGATCCTAAATTAGCTTGGAATCTCTTAAGCTGACCAAGCCCTCTCAGACAGAATACCCGGCAGGCGACTAGCCTTCACCGGGATAGACTGCTAAGGCGATTCACACAGATCTCCACTACTGGAAAGAATTCCAGTACAAAGCAGTGAATTGATTGACTCTCGCACAACCAATTCACCACTATCAATCAAGGAAGCTCTCTTAACCTAATCAGATTCTATCTATCATAGGTTAAAGCAGAAATCAAGAGAATTTGATCAAGATTCAATTGACTCAATAAATCATGCCTCAATCGATTATAATCAAACAATATAACATCCAAAACTTCATACAAGAAAGATCCTAACACATGGAACTAGGGTTCCTCAAAACCTAAGTGAAGGGAAGTTACTCCATAGAGAAGAGAGAGACTGCAGAAATCTGATCTAGATCTTCAATCTCCATTTCCAAGCTTGATTCCCGAGCTCCAATGGCGAAGAAATCCTCCAAAATAGCTCCAAGAATGTTCCCAAGTCGCTCTCTCTCTAGGGTTCGTCCCTTGGGTGTTTGGGATCCAAAACCCAGCTCTCTCTCTCTAAAAATCACAAAACAGCTTTTATACCCGCTGAAACTCGCACCCCCTACTTGCACGGCCGTGCAAATTGAGGTTCTGCCCGTGCACAATTTCCAGCATGCACTCCTAAGCTTCATTGATCTCGTTTGAGCTCGTTTGACCTCCGATTCAGTCGCCGTTTGATCCCAGACGCTCGTAGTCTCGTCCTCTTTCTTTTCATAACAAGCTTGCATGATTTTTTGTCCATAAAGTGAGGTAGAAATCCATTCTTCTTCAGGTCATGCCCGAGTTTCTTCTCTCGAATCGTCAATTGATCTCTGATTGACTTGAAACTTGCGCCTATGCTTCACTTTATGTGATTGGACCTGAAATGTGAGAAAGGAACACAACCTAGCGTAAAATAGGCCAAAGACACAATAATTCAAGCTCAAACAATCAAGAAACAAAGGGGAAAACATGTGCAAATACCGAGTTATCAAATCCCCCCACACTTAACTGTTTGCTTGTCCCCAAGCAAACCTAACTCAAACCAATGCAACTCTCCAGAGCTCTATAGCAACATACAACCCCGATCGTCGGTAGTGGATTTCCTAGATCATATAGCAGCTTACGAGGTCAACTGGTCTTCTAAGACGTTCCCTATCTCTCTCAGTGCGAGTACTAGACTCAAGCCAGGATCATGAGAAAAAGTAGAAGTAAGACAGTCAGTTCATGGATAAAGGGACTCACACCATTCACAACCAAGGACTCGTTGTACCGGGGTGCTCTTTCACTTCATTTCACCGATGGAACCCCTTTTTCTCACTTTCATTTACATTTTTTCTTTCATTTGGTGGGGTTCCAACTGCAGTCTTTTGCACGGTCGACCCTTATTAGTCGAGCAAGAGCAATTTCTGTACATCTGGCGCTCGCCAGAGTACTTCTTTTAACTCCTTTTCCTCAACTCGTGTGGAGGGTCAATGAAATTAAGGGGGGGTCGGAAGCTCTATCCGTGCCCTTAAAAACACATCCTCAAGTAGGCAAACCGTTCAACGGGTGAAAATTTTACTTGTACTAGAGACAGCTTAGCTTCACCTTGTAGGAGTACCCCACTAAGGATCACTAAAATCTCTTCCAAAACCCGATTTTGTGCAATGAACGGTGCCACACACGTTGGGCTTACCCCATGTTTAAGATTTCAATAATTTCGACATGGAGGACCAACTGCTTCCCATTTTCCATATGAGCACCCTGTTCGATACACGAGTCCAAAACACAATCCACATAGAGTCACCATTACCACATGAATTCAACGGTCCTAGCTCCACTAATTCACAAAATCAACTGGCACAGCAAAGAGCTAGATAGAAAAAATCTTATACTTCAACACCCTCCATAGTGCTACACTACCTCCCCAGGTTGCACATTACTATAGAGTCTGTCAATTCAAAGCATACTGAGCAGGCAATTTGCATGGAAACACGTATTTGGAGCCCTCAAATCGAAATTTGGACAGTGGACTAGGCTCCAAGCACACAAACAGCCAAACATTCACCCGCATACATAATCGAACACCCCCCCACACTTAAGCACGACATTGTCCTCAATGGAGGAAAGATAAGGAGGGTAGAACGAAGTTACCAGATCAAGGGTGAATGATGATGTACGGGTCAGGCGGTGCATTCCAGGAAGAGAGAGTAATCAGAACACAAACACCTCACAAAATCTCACAAAGGTTGAGTTATTGACTCTAAAATCAAATAACAAAACTAACTCAACCGAGGAGAAATAGAGAAAGAAATACAAACCGACTGGTTGGGTTGCCTCCCCACAAGCGCTTCTTTCACGTCGTGAGCCGGACGATGGCTCCTAAGTTTCGGTCCATGCTAGAACCTCCTTGAAGTTGAGGTTCTCGTCGATGAGGTGGAGTCTCAAGTCACAAGCAGGTGGTGTGGCAGGTGATGAAGGCTCGTGCACTTGATGCAGATGAAGTCTCCATCCTCGAGACCTCTTCTTCTCTTCTCTCGTCTCATTGCCCCAAACCAGATAAGACAGCATCGATTGGCCACCATCGCGTCCACCAAGAGGGACCGATGTCGACGTGGCCTTGGTTTGGCAAAGAGACACTGCAAATGGGTCCTTGCCAAGCAGCTCCTCGAAGTTTGGTGGAGATATCACATGTAACTCATGGCCGGTGCATGCCTCTTCCACCTTAACTCCATCCTCAGCCTGGACACCAATTTCTTCTTCAACCTTCCTTTCCTCTTCATGTGGTATCACCCCTGGGAAATGATCAAGAACTCCTCCTGCTTCACTTTCGTCATCCTCCACAACTTCTTTCTGCACCCTTTCTTGCTCTTCTTCTTCTAGCACGGATTGGAGAGCAAGTTGCCAAGCATTTTCTTTCATGAGATCTTCTTGCATCTCCTCACTCATGCCCGCCTCTTCAAAGCTCGGTGTGGGATGTGGGAAGGTGTGGTCGGCTTTGATAGGACATTCTTGATCATGATCATCACGGGAGCTCTCCGGGACAACTTCAGTGTGCTCCATAATGTCCTTGTAGCCTTCTTCTTCCTCCTCCTCTTCTAGTATGGTAGCAGAAGGGTGATCTTGAGCAGGTTGTGCATAAGCTTTCTCAAGATCCTCGAGACTCTTCTTTATGCTCAGGAGGGTCTCCTCTGTTTCACGGTAGGAGAACCCAGTTTGGGCATTGTCTGGGATATCCATCTTTGGAAAGGATGTCTCAGGTACTCGAGCAATCTGCTCCACGAGAAGCCTCAAGTGATAGTTTGGATCTGGCTGATGGAGGAATTCTTCTTGATAAGGAGATTGTTCTTGAAATACCCAGGGGTCTGATTGTTCTTCGTAGGATGGGGGTTGGTACTGAAACCCGAATCCATAGTCTTCTCCTCCTTGATTGCTCCAGGGGGTCTCGGGGTAATACCACTCGGATGGTGGTGGATACCCCCAATGGTTGGAGAAGCCATGAGGATCCATGATTCAGATCTGCACCAACAAAAACAAAAACACCCAAGTGAAAAGCAAGGGTGGAAAAGAAAAGAAAAACGCTAAAGTAACAAACTTCTGCCTTTCCTAATAATCTAGAAAGTCCCCGGCAACGGCGCCAAAAACTTGACACGCCAAAACACAACACCTAACAATGGCCAAGTGTAACCAATGAAAGGGACTGCAGTATAGTGGCACAAGTAATAAATATCGAATCCACGGGTCTCTAGAGTTACTATTACTCAGCTTCAGTTCATTATCTAGCAAACTAGATTAAGGATTGATTGATAAACTACTCTACTGACTACTCTACTAATTACAAGTTGGGAACTCACTTAGGTATGATTCCCCCTAGCTCCTCAATTAGGTCCAAGTTGCAATTACCTTTGGTTCATCTACTGTTGATTAAACTGCGGAAGATCCTAAATTAGATTGGAATCTCTTAAGCTGACCAAGCCCTCTCAGACAGAATACCCGGCAGGCGACTAGCCTTCACCGGGATAGACTGCTAAGGCGATTCACACAGATCTCCACTACTGGAATGAATTCCAGTACAAAGCACTGAATTGATTGACTCTCGCACAACCAATTCACCACTATCAATCAAGGAAGCTCTCTTAACCTAATCAGATTCTATCTATCATAGGTTAAAGCAGAAATCAAGAGAATTTGATCAAGATTCAATTGACTCAATAAATCATGCCTCAATCGATTATAATCAAACAATATAGCATCCAAAACTTCATACAAGAAAGATCCTAACACATGGAACTAGGGTTCCTCAAAACCTAAGTGAAGGGAAGTTACTCCATAGAGAAGAGAGAGACTGCAGAAATCTGATCTAGATCTTCAATCTCCATCTCCAAGCTTGATTCCCGAGCTCCAATGGCGAAGAAATCCTCCAAAATAGCTCCAAGAATGTTCCCAAGTCGCTCTCTCTCTCTAGGGTTCGTCCCTTGGGTGTTTGGGATCCAAAACCCAGCTCTCTCTCTCTAAAAATCACAAAACAGCTTTTATACCCGCTGAAACTCGCACCCCCTACTTGCACGGCCGTGCAAATTGAGGTTCTGCCCGTGCACAATTTCCAGCATGCACTCCTAAGCTTCATTGATCTCGTTTGAGCTCGTTTGACCTCCGATTCAGTCGCCGTTTGATCCCAGACGCTCGTAGTCTCGTCCTCTTTCTTTTCATAACAAGCTTGCATGATTTTTTGTCCATAAAGTGAGGTAGAAATCCATTCTTCTTCAGGTCATGCCCGAGTTTCTTCTCTCGAATCGTCACTTGATCTCTGATTGACTTGAAACTTGCGCCTATGCTTCACTTTATGTGCTTGGACCTGAAATGTGAGAAAGGAACACAACCTAGCGTATAATAGGCCAAAGACACAATAATTCAAGCTCAAACAATCAAGAAACAAAGGAGAAAACATGTGCAAATACCGAGTTATCATACATAACCAATATTCTTGTTACCATGTCCACTTCGTTCTTTGCCCATGGATTCTTCAATTTCCACTTATGGGGAATATATGGGCTCTTGGAACTTACATTTTCTATAGGGATGGCAATCAAACCCATGGCCGCGGGTACCCGACCGCCCCATACCCAGTCAACGCGGGGAATCCCCGCTTTGACCGGGTATGGGGCGGGTATGGGTAAAACCCGCAAAAGGTTTGATGGGTATGGGGCGGGTATGGTTTTAGCCTCCCCACCCCATACTCATACCCATACCCATACCCGCCCCACCAAGAGAATTTCTTCACATATCAAAAAATACTTGGATTAAATTGTAATCTATCAATGATGATGATGATAACTCGAGAAAATAAATAGTAGAAATGCAATTGAGTAACCACCTTAATCAAAACCTAATTCATTTCCCTCAATTCTCCTTCCACTCTTTCACTTTCCCCCTTGTCAACAAAATTATATTAGTTAATTATTACTTAGTAAATGTATCAAGAGTTAGAGCATAATAATTTAAAAAATATTATAGTCTATATTATGTATTAATGGATGTTTTAGGATCATATTCTTTGAATCGTATTTAGAAAATGACCGTGTTTTGTTGACTTCGTGATATAATAGGTTTGTTTATGGTTATAATTAAAACTTTTCTTGTAAGTTTTAGGTATAATAATGTTGGATGTATGGGGATGGGTATTACCCATGGGTACCCGAAACCCATGGGTATGGGGATGGGTTTGCAAAACATTTCCCGCATGGGTATGGGGCGGGTATGGGTTTGGGTATTTGAAGATGGGGATGGGGATGGTTTAGGCAAACCCGCCCCATTTCCATCCCTAATTTTCTACATATCAATGTATGATTGATAAGAATAGGATAACACAGAGAACTGAGAAATTAACTCATCACTTATATTACTTTTCTTGTTAATCTAAATAGGTCGACGTGATAAAATATCAATGGATATGAGAAGTAGCACCCATCTTGATATATTGGAATGAGATAATCTCAACACAAATAAGACAATAAGATAAGAAAGGATCTAAGATTTACATACCTTGATCATATTGTGATCTTACTCCAATATCTTAGATTATGTCGAGAGTCTTTGAGGCTTGAGCAATGATAATTTTGGCAGAGGTTGGTGCTGATAACGTGTTATTAAACTAAGGAAAATATAAACAACTACAAGAGAAAATTAGAGAGGGAAAGACACAAGAGAAGAGAGGGGAAGAGTTCTTCTTATTCATTCTTCACTTTTGATACAATGGTGTGCTATATTTATAGGCACACTTTGGTAACCACTACATCCTTATATCAATGCATAGGAATGAGAGATAATGATGTAGAAATAGGGGTTACATGTAACTCCCAAGTGAGCATCTAATGTGGTAGGTCATTGGTCATCCATATATCAATATTTACATAATATATATAACTAATTACTTAACTAGTTAATTTGGCGTGATTGGTTATGAGTGTCTGAAACCAAACCACCTAAAACAAACAAGCTAAAAAATTTAACCAAACCAAACCAAACCAATTATCCTTATTAACCAAACCAAATCATCCATATACTACCGGTTAAAACGATTACCACAGTAGCCACACTGTTTGCACACCCCTAGTTTGAATGAGCCATTAAAAAAAATGAGCTTTTTTTAAGTAAAAAATTAGCTATTTGTTCAAACGTAAATATTTGAAAAATGTAGAGATTTGAAAATATCTTGTGTGTTTAGCATCTTTTTGGATGACAGAAAGGAAAAAATTGTAGTTACGACTTTTTTTATTTGATTTGCCCATCTTCCCTACTTCGCAATTTCAAGCCCAAACTACTGCTATACTATGCAAATTGAAATTTTTTCGACAACAAAAGAAAAAAATCAATCAGATCTACAAAACTAATAAAAAAACTCCATTCATTATTATAATCTAGGTAAAATACACTTGTATAGCCAAAACTTTCACGTTTGTGACAATAATAGTCAGATTTGAAGAAATACCACTTATAGCCACTTCCGTCCAATTCTTTGACGGTGTCAACTAACAGACTGACTGGACTAACGATAATGGATGACGTGGCATATTTTATTCAGAAATAATGCCAGATCAGAATTTTCCTTTTTATTTTAATTAATTTAAATAAAAACATAATGAAAAGAAAAGGAAAAAAAACGTCATCGCCATTCTGGGCAAATATCCTCAACCAGGGGAAGGAGACTTTGCTTAGGCGAGGCGGAGAAGTGGCTCTGTCGTCGTTTTCCCTTCTCTCTGAACGGCTGCGAAGCCGATGATTTCTCCGACCACCACCGCCGCCTTTCCTCCTCCTCCCTACCACACTATTCTTCTTCTTCTTCTTCCTCCTCCTCCTCCTCATCTTGTTCTTCGAAATGGGCTGTGATGAGATTTTCCTGAGAATCGGTTAAGGCGGCGCTTGAGATCGGCCTGCCACGACGATTCCGGCAAAGCGATGCAGTAGTATTCGACTGCTTGATTTCGCAGCCGGAATACTGTTGGTTGCCGTGCCTCTTTGTCACTGGATTGGTTCCGGATCTGAACTCCTACTCTCTACTTTTCCCTCTGTACTCCTTTCCTCTTCTCCATCAACACACAAAAACAAGACTCCTCCTTTCTCTTCCCCACAACGACACCAAACCTAAAAAAAGAAAAACAAAACCCTTCCTTCTCCTCTCATCTATCTATCGTCCATATGTGAGACGCAGTGCACGGAAGCGACGTCTTAGAACCCCCAAATCGAATAGCCCATGTCCAGAGCTGGAATGTCGCCGGAATTGAATCTAGCTATGGCAGAGACAGAGCTTGAATCTGAATCGATAACCGCCATTGCCTTTGGATTTCCGAGATCCCATCTTCCTCTCCGTCGAATCAAAATACGGAAATCCCTTCCTCCCGTTTCTTCTCTGCGAATCAATAGATGAAGCTGAGTATTAATTGATGCCTCCTCTCTGGCGAATCAATAGATGAAGCAGAGTATTAATTGAAGTAAAGGCCTAAGATTCTACCCAACGGTTCCACCCAATAGAAGAGGAGATGAAGGTGGGAAGACGGAGATAAGGGTAACGAAGTCGATTCTTCTTCTCCACGATTTTTTGGTGGATGAATCTGGGCTTGGGGGTTGGTGTGTTTTGGAGGGAGGAGAGTTCGTGGAGATGGAGTAGAGTAGGTGCCGGATGCGAGAGAAGTTTCCGGCGGCAGTGACGCTGGGTTCTTGGATTGGAACGATGCTTTTTTTATAAAGATGGGAACGAAGATTGAGAAGGTAATGATTTTTTTGTTTATAAAATATTTTTGGTTTTTAAAAATTAATTAAATATTTATAAGTAAAATATGACATGTCATAGTTTTAATTAATGTTGTAATTATTAAATAAAATTAATATATGACGTGTCACTTTTAGCTTATTTGGCGCTGACGTGTGCGCTGAGTGGGATCCTAGTCAGCGAATTGTCAAAGAAGTTGACGGTGTTACTAACACCGTTAAAGAATCTAACGTAAATGGCTAGATTTGTCCTACAACAACTACAAAATCTGGCTAGAAGTGGTATTTCTCCAAAATTGGCTATTATTGGCACAAACGCCAAAGTTTTGGCTATACAAGTGTATTTTGCCTATAATCTACAATTCATGCTAATTACCAAGAATTCTGGCAAATGGGGATGAGTGGACATAGAGAAAGAATAGGGGCTTTGCAGGTGGAGATGAATGAAAAAAGAAGGAAGAAGATGATGGGGTTCTAGTACTTGATCGAAATAGGAGATGAATTGACGGGTTGGAGAGAGAACCAATTGAAAGAGTTTTTTTTTGTGAGAAATAGAGCGCAGAGGGGCGCTCTAACCTTTAATTATTAATAAATCGAGATGTTTGTACGCCAAGAGAATCGAACAACAGCCAGTAGCGTAAGCTAGGACCCGGAGTATCCACAACATGCATCCTAGTAGGTAGCGAATGGCCCACAGAAGCCATGAAGTCAGCAACATAATTGCTTTCACGAAAGACATGCTCTGTTCCAACCTCCCATTGGCGGTTGAGGAGCTGTCGGATCGAAGCTGCCAAGGTCCGATGCGGGTGGTTATCTCTGTCCATCTGGATTATTGCTAGCGCCGTCCTAGAGTCAGTCTGTAGTCGCACTCGTCGTATCCCCATATCCCAAGCTATAGTAAGGCCATGATAGATTCCGGCCAGTTCGGCATGTGTGATAGATCGGCCACCCAAATTTGCTGAGAAAGCCCGCATAAATCTGCCCTCGCTATCCCGAAGAACACCTCCCGCCGTGGCACTCCCCGAAGCTAATATCACTGACCCATCTGTGTTCAGAGCGATCCATCCCGGAGACGGCCTCTCCCAGCTAACCAAGCTCGAGCTCCTCTCCCCTCCGAAGCCCATGACTTCCTGCACTTTATTGAGCGCGAGGTGGCATTGTTGCTTCATCTCTTCAGCTTGGCGAGCCAGTAGTGAGGTCGGCGCCAAAACTTCATCAAAGACCCACTTGTTCCTATTTTTCCAAAGCTTCCAGCATAGGACGGCGAAGAGGGAAGAATCCACAACAGCACTCCGGTCTGCCAGGTAGTGTAGTGCCTATTTGACTCTGTCCTCCATAAAAAGTCACAATCCGGCTCATCTCGTAGGACCTCCGACCAAACAGCCCGGGCATAAGGGCAATCCCGAATCACATGCATAGTCGTCTCTGGTCCACTCCCACATATCTGACAATCATCAACTTGAGTTAGATGTCGTCGACGGCGCTCCCCATTGGTAAGCAGCTTGTAATGAAGTACAAGCCAAAAGAATGTTCTTGTTCTCTGGGGGACCTGCAACTCGCCAAACCTTCTTCCAAACCGGGTGGGATTGGCCAATGTCCTCCTCCCGCAAGAGCTCGCAAGCCGACTTGATGGTAAAAAGTCCATTAGGAGAGAGTCGCCAAACAGGGATGTCGGGCCCTTCTTCGTACGGGACTGGGTGGAGCAACAGTTGCATGACCAAGGCCTCGGGCAAGAATGCACGAATGAACGGGAGATTCCATTCCCCATTGAGAACTAGGTCAGCCACCGTAAGATCCCTTGCCGCCTCAGGGAGATCATTCGCGAACTCGGCTAATGGTGGACCGTCCTGGAGCCAACAGTCCTCCCAAAATCTCGTCTGCGACCCACTCTTTATATTCCACAACGTCCCCTGTGGCAAGTGATGGAGGACCTTTAGAACACCCCGCCACAAATTCGAAAGTCGCCCCTCAGTTCTTGGTTGCCACCCTCTGTCAGTGCGCCGCAGATACTTACTTCGCACAACACGTGTCCATAGGGAGTCAGCCTCTGTCATTAATCTCCAGGCAATTTTCATCATGAATGCTTCGTTCATACGGGTGGCACTACGCAGACCTAAGCCACCCTCCTCCTTTGGTTGGCATAGTGTATCCCAGTCCGCTAGATGTATCTTCCTTCCCTGATCAGAACTCCCCCAAATAAATCCTCGGATCTTCTTATCAATATACTCACGAACAAAAGCCGGGAGTACCGATGTCTGCATCGTATAAGCTGGAGAGAGGATAGGACCGACTGTGCTAGAGTAATCCTCCCTGCCAAAGACAAGGATTTGACTTTCCACCCTGCTAGCCTCTTGTCAATCCGATCAATGAGCTCTGTATAGGTCGCCTTGGACACCCTATCATGGATCACCGGAACTCCTAGGTACCTCCCAAGATTTTCAGTTTTCGGGATATTCAAAGCACTGCTAATCGCATCCCCCTCCTATGGTGAGAGCAGGCAGCCTTGGCGAAGACCCCAGCTCGGTGTAAAGCCCTCCGTAAGACCTCCATTCCACTGGATCTGCATAGACGGAGAAGAGATACAACTCATAGTAATGTCAGTAAAACTCCGTGGAGCCCCGACTGCCTGCAGGGTGTCTCGCACAAAGCTCCACTTAATCCGGTCGTACGCCTTAGCAAGGTCAATCTTGAGGACCATCCAACCAGATCTCCCTTTCTTTGCCCGCATCGAATGCACCACCTCCTGCAAAATACATATGTTATCCGTTATGTGCCTTCCCGGGACGAAGCTCGTCTGCGTCTCATGCACTAATCGTGGCATGTGAGGTTTGATCCTCTCTGCCAGGCATTTCGTGATAATTTTGTATGTAACATTGCAGAGGCTAATGGGCCGGAACTGATCAACCAATGCCGGTCTGGCCACCTTAGGGATGAGAACCACAATCGTCTCATTGATCTCTTTCACCTTTGACGGTTGATTCCAGCAAGCTTGCACGAACTCGGACACCGCTGGCCCCACTAGCTCCCAATTTCGCTGGTAGAATAGTGGGTTCAGCCCGTCTTTGCCCGGGGCCTTCATCGCCCCCATCGCCTTGATCGCCCCAAAGATCTCCTCAGTCGAGAGTTGTTCGTCAAGTGGTGCCCAAAGCTCTGTAGGAAGGCCTGCAAATCCTGACTGCAAAGTACTGAGGGGGTTATTATCATCAGTGTACAGCTCCTCATAGAACTGCCTCGCCATGTCGAGAAGCAGGTTTTGGTCATCCACCCACTCCCCTGCAAAGTTCTTTAAAGCAGCCACTCTATTTCTCCGTCTCTACTAATGGTTCTCGAATGGAAATGCTTGGTATTACTATCCCCAGATGCAATCCACTCCAACCGCGATTTTTGATACCAAAACATCTCTTCCTGAAGTAAGACGGATTCCAGTTCAGCTCTAGCTTGGACAAGCCTCGCGTCATTTGAGTCGTCCCCATGTCGAAGCTCCAGACGCTCGATCCAACCGAGAAGATCATTTTTCTTCTTCATAATATTTCCAAAGACATTCTTATTCCATTGTTTTGCCTCCGCCGTGAATTCAGCAATAGAGCTAGCAAGGTCTGTGCCACGCCCCCAAGCACGGGTTACCATATCTTTAAAGCCCTCATGCAGTAGCCACGCCGCCAGAAACTTGAAAGGTTTATGGCCCGCAGGTTGAAACAGAGGGTTAAGGTTGATAAGAATGGGGTGGTGGTCACTTTTGATTTGGGGCAGGTGACTAATAATCGTGTCAGGAAAGGCTGAATTCCAAGCGGGGTTAGCAAGCCCCCTATCCAGTCTCTCCTTCAAGCCCGTGCGGAACCACGTAAAAGGTGGACCTTAGAATCCCAGGTAGAGCAACCCCGCATCTAACACACAATCCTAGAAGTCCCTAGCCCTCGCAGCATCAAAAGGTGCGCCGCCCAACTTATCCGCCGGATGGAGAATCGAATTAAAGTCTCCCGCTAGTAACCATGGTTCAGTTACTTCCTCCACTATCGTGCGAATAGCTTTCCACGGCTCCCGACGTTGTATAAGCACCGGGTTGGCATAAACCGCCGTGAGAAGCCAATTCTCCTGCCCACAGTGCACCCTGACATGGAGAAATTGCTCCGCTCTGTCCACTTTAGTGATTGTAACCATACCTGAATCCCAGAGAATCCAAATACCGTCGGAACGTCCTGCCGCATCCACAACAAGCTGCTTATCAAACCCCATCTCTTTGATCACCTCTTCCGCTCTATCCCCGTTAATTTTAGGTTCAACAATAATGACAATAGACGGTCGATACTTCCTTCGATACTCCCTAAACACCCGCAAGAAGCGTTTGGTTCCCGCTCCCCTACAATTCCACGTAAAGATCTTAATCATCGATACTGCGGGAACGTAGGACACCCTAGAATTCACGGAGAGCTTTAGGAGGGGGGAGCCTCATTTCTGAGGCCTCCTCCTACCTTCTCATTATCATCACATGGCAGCATCACTTGTGCTAAATTGATCCCTTCTACATTTGATCCGGGTGCTTCATGTTGTGGTATGGGATCAGGCGGCTTCTCCTGAGGGTTCCCAATCTTACCCTCGATCGGCTTGTCCCTCACACATTGCCTTGTCTCTCCTGATTACTCCTTTCCGAGTTCGAGTTAGGTTTACGTGAGCGCGGTTTTTTCTTAGCGATCATCCACTCCCCGTACAAGGCTTCAGTTCTTTCCGGCACCACAGGGGTGGGTACAACCACTGTTTCCTCCGTCTCCATCTCTGTCACAGGTGCCGTGCATGAGCACCTAGATTGCTCAAAATATGTACCACATTGCAAACATATTTTGTCCAGCCCTTCATATTGGATGAAGTATTTTTTCCCATGAATCGTGAATTGGGATAGCAGCGGCTTCTGGAGATCAACTTGAACACAGACTCGGGCGTAATCACTTCTTGCTCCTGAGCTTGTTGCTTGGTCAACCCTTAGCGGTTTCCCAATGCGCTCCCCAATTCTCATCACGGCCACTGGATGGAAGTAGTGGATCGGCAGCTCCAAGAGGCGTACCCACACAAGGGTGGACGAGATCTGGTGCTCATAGGGATTAAAGTCCTTCGTCCATGGGTGCACCATCAGGTAATTATCACCCACCAACCAAGGGCCACCCGTTACAACTCGTTCATAATCAACCCCACTCGTAAAACGGACGAGAAAATAACCCTTCTTGGCCGAAGTGACTTGTATCGAACCCGCTTTCGCCCATAGCCCTTGAAGGCGTTTCAGCATCAGCGTATACGAGACAGTCCGACCCAATACCTTCACAACAAGAGCGGACCGCCATTTTCGTCGGAAAAGTCTTTCCTCCGCCACAGTGTAATAGATAGATGGGCATTTGGGATCCTCATTCGCTTCCGGTTCTGCCTCCAACCCATCCTCGCGCATACCGGCCATCACATCTTCGGAGTCAGAGTCCACTATGTACCACATCTCTGTCAGGACAGCGTCGCTGAAAAGGCGTCGCGCCGCCCCCGTTCCAGAACCCCACGCCTGATTATGTGCTGCCGGCGGTGAGGGGCTTCGCTGGCTATCCTCTCTTGCTTCTGCAGTCTTCCCTGGCACCTGGCGATCATCGTTCAGGCTTGGCATGGTTTGTTTTGCCCTCTTCTTGGATTGCTGCGTCTCTCGCTCTCCCTTTGGGTTCGGGGACGAAGACCCAATAGGGGGTCTGCGTTGGCCAGTAACAGTATCTTCATGCATGGTCACATCCTGGCCGCCCCCGTCCAGCGGTGTATTCATCGCCGGCATTGGCTGCGGGAGAAAAAACCCTAGCTAGCTGGTACGTCGGTAACCTACGCGACTCCTAAAATTCTGGAGCAAAAAAACCTCCTAAGACAATTATTGCACCAATTGAAAGAGTTAACAACAAAGAAGAGAAAATTGGATCGAGAATGAAAGTAGTAACTGAAAATGTTGGAGAAAAGTAATAAATAGGGGAAGAGGAAAATTGAAAGTATATAAAAAAAGAAATTGGAAGTATAATGAGTGTAATTTGACTTTGTTTAATTCATCGACCATTTTTTTACTTATGATAGTAATTACATATATATCTATATTATCACTTCTAACAATAATAAATAATTATTTTTGTAGTTGTATATTGTAATATTTGTACGTATTATTCTTTTTTATTTATTTTATGTCAAAGATGTTTTTTTGCTGTCTTGTTGTGCTTATAGCCTTATACACAATAGTCAATAGAGTCTAAAAAATATTAGTCCCGACATGACCCATTTATAACCGTGTCGTGTCAATGCTCGTGCCCATAAAATTTAGAACCAGCACGGCCCACAAATTATTCGTGCTCTTACCGAATTGGTTTATATATTTCGTGCACGTACTCGTACTGCATGTGCTCTAATCGTATTGTACCGTCTTAACCTATGGGCGGCCATGGCAAAATCAAATTGATGTGGTTCTTCAATCCTCACTATATATCATTCTTTCCCATCGGTGAGTTCTAGGAACCAAAACCGAGCCGAATCCTCGTCGACTTATATCATTCAGACATTTACAGAAAACGGTTCAAAGGCTGTTGCTAATCCAATTAATTACGAGGTAGGAGAGAAGCTGTCATTAATGGCAAGGAGACAATAGCATGCAATATGTACTAGGTCTGGTTTCTACGTTAGGTACTAGTGCTAGTGTCAGCATCCAAGTACCCTAATTCATTTTATTAATTTCCCTGCACAGACAGACCAACCCATTGCAGATTTGCAGTGTTATTCGTGCTCTTACCGGGAACCCAAACTGTTTGCCTTCAAAGACAACCCAATTCCGCGACCGCCAAATCCGCCAAAGGACAGCAACGACGGCCATAAAAAGTGTTGGCTGATGAATCAAGGCCAGAAGTCGTTTGAGGAACAGCGGGAAGGTATGACGAGGGAGCCCCTCCCCCAGATAGGCGAGGCCGAAGTAATCCCAGATTGCCCTAGCCACCAGACAGGATAAGAACAAATGCTCCATCGTTTCTGTGCTGGCCCAACACACCGGGCATCTAGGCATCACCGGAACCTGCTTCTCAATAAGGGCTTCCGTGGTAGGCAAGATACGATTAAAAATTTTCCAGACAAAGACTTTCAGTTTCGGGGGGATATCAGCCTCCCATAACCGAATCCAGGATTGCCTGTCCATCCAGCCTACCATTGACCGCCAACCACCTCCCCTCCGATCTATACTGACAGCTAACTGATAGGCCGACTTAACCGTGAAGATCCCATCCTTCGTACCATGCCAGATGATCTTATCAGGGACATTTAGTCTCGGAAGGGGAATAACCTGAATGGCCTTACAGGTTGGAGGATCAAACCATTGTGCCAGCTTACTAACATCCCAACCCCCCCCCCTTCCCGGACACATAACTTCCGCGACAACCGGATCCCCCCTCCCTGGCAAGATTTGCGGATTATAACATGGGGGATCAGCCTGCAACCCTGGGATCCAATTCGAATTAAGTAAGGACGCAGTTTGACCATCCCCTATTTGCCACCGTAACCCCTTTTCCAGAATTTGTCGGCCAAATAATATACTCTGCCACCCCCACGATGGCCGGGATCGAGCCGAAGCGGCAAGAAAGGTCCCATTGGGAAAGTACTTACCCTTATAAACCTGGGCCAATAGGGACTGAGGCTCCATCAGGATACGCCACCCAATCTTAGTAAGTAATGCTTGATTGAATTGCTCAAAGCGGCGGAACCCCATCCCCCCATCATGCTTACTTCGGCATAGATTCCTCCATGAAATCCATCGGATCTTATAATGACCCTCCTCATCACCCCACCAAAACCGAGCCACATGTCTATCTAAGAGGCGACAAAGGGAAAGTGGAAGTTTAAAACAGGACATCACATGAAGCGGGAGTACCAAAGCAACAGATTTAATCAAGGTTTCTTTGGCAGCCCACGAAAGTGTTCTCCGTTTCCACCCCTGCAGGCGCTCAAGCAATTTCTCCTCCAGATAACGGAATGTGGTCATTTTAGATCGAGCAATCAGAGTTGGCAACCCCAGATACTTGTCATGGACCCCTACCGCCCCGACACCCAATACTGCAGCCAAGAACTCCTGGTCCGGTCGAACAATATTCTTACTAAAACAGACAGCTGACTTTGCCAAATTCACTTTTTGACCACTCAGTTCCTCATACTCATTCAGGACCTCAATCAAGTTTTCACACTCCCGAAGAGTACCCCGCAAGAATAAATAAGAATCATCAGCAAAAAAGAGATGCGAGATTCGGGGGGCACGAGGCGCCACTTTCACCCCTTCTAGTCGTTTCTCCATAATGGCTTTACGGAGCAGAGCCGCAAAACCCTCAGTGCAAAGCACGAAAAGAAGAGGAGACAGAGGATCCCCTTGCCGTAACCCCCTGGACGGCGTGAAATACCCAGAGGGAGTCCCATTCATAAGAACTGAGAAAGACGAGGATTGTATACACTCACGAATCCACCCTTGCCAGGTAGAGTTAAAACCCATCTTCTCCAAAACCGCAAGGAGAAAAGGCCATTCGACTCTATCATAGGCCTTTTCCATGTCAACCTTTAGAACCATGTACCCTTTCTTACCCCGCGTTTTGATTTTGAGATAGTGCATTAACTCATGCCCCAGTAGAATGTTTTCAACAATCTGACGTTCACGAATGAACGCATTTTGGACCTCAGAAATAATAATAGGCAACAGATCGGCAAGCCGCTCAGCCATGATTTTACTAATAATTTTATAAACAAATTGGCAAAGGCTGATTGGACGCAGCTGGCGCATGGATTCCACATTATCGACCTTGGGGATCAAAGTGAGCCACGTATGATTGAAACTGCGGAGCATCCGACTAGAAGAAAAGAACGAACACACTGCTGCCACAACCGAATCTCCCACAACATCCCAAAAGGCCTTAAAAAATTTGCCAGTGAACCCGTCCGATCCTGGAGCCTGTTTGGACCCCATAGCAAACACCGTTTTACGCACCTCGGAGGGGAGAACTTCAGCCGTAAGTCTCGCATTCATCTCCGGGGTAACACTACGATCAATGGGCAAAGCCGCCACTCGCTCAGCCATATTACCCACTTGATTCTCCGTTGTAAACAGGTGCTGGTAAAAAGACACAGCGATATCAGCCTTTCCTTTCTCATCAGTAACCCACGTACCATTCTCATCATGAAGGCCTGCCACAAAATTTCTCTTTCGACGAGTCCTAGTGACCGTATGAAAGTAGGACGTGTTCTTATCCCCTTTTTTCAACCAGTGCACCCTAGACTTCTGTTGCCAATAAATTTCCTCCGCCTCCCATTGCCGGTTTAATTCCACCTCCAACTCTCGGATTACATCCCAGTTAGTCGGCTGTACCAACTTTTTTTGATAACGAGGAACACCCTCCACGGTCACCACATTTTGTGATGCCGTAGTCAGGCTAAACCCCGGGACCTCCGCCAGCGGTCCGGGTGATAGCGGGATGCCTCCGGGAACACCATGGTGGCGGTGAGGATCGAACCTGGGACCTTATGGTCACCAGTCCTCCTCCCTTACCACCAGGCCATGTCGGCTGTACCAACTTAACCCTATCAATTTCGCTCTGAAGAGTACGGATATTCCTCAAGGAATTCGTAGTACCCGCTCGACTCCAGTCATACTGGCGTATCTCAATGCTACAATATTAGGTTTTTTTTAATGTATTTAGTGTGGTTGGACCATAAATACATGGTCCCTTCGGGGACATATGATAAAATTGGAACCATAACTTTCATTGAGTAGCCGATCTAGATGGACATGAGCACTATA
Organism: Linum tenue; assembly: GCA_946122785.1. Taxonomy (NCBI): domain Eukaryota; kingdom Viridiplantae; phylum Streptophyta; class Magnoliopsida; order Malpighiales; family Linaceae; genus Linum; species Linum tenue. Next base: position 10,734,806 of record CAMGYJ010000010.1, on the reverse strand, counting down.
GGAAGAGTGTTTGGGCATCTAAAGAGAGTTTTTTAAATAATGGAGTCTTTGTTTTACCATCTCTTTTCCGGATTCTTTTACCTCTCTTGGCTTTAGCTGTTCGCAGCTAAGAAATCATGTATATTTTGGAATTCTGTAGATCAATGGGCATATGCCATTATTCATTGATTTTGTTTTCCAAACAAATATCACTATGTATGTTTTAAAGTATTGATGTTTCAAATATACAAATTGAAGTTGTACCACAACATTAAATATACAAGTTCAGTTTGTACTATAAGAGAATTTGTACTTTATGTTATGGTCAGACCCGGCCCAAACCCTCTGCTGATCAGACCACAACACAATGCCTAAAATATTTGGCGCTTATAATCAAGCCCACTAAATTAAATATGCATATAAAAAACCCTAAATCTTGGTTAGCCGAGCGTGCCTCTTCCTCTTTCCCAAAACGTCATTAACTCATTATTACCACGATTTTCTCAACTTCCCAAAATAATTCAACGTGAATCTTCACAACCAATTCTAGTTAACTCCTAATTAATAATTCAACTTCCCCAGATTTTCTCAACTTCTCAAATGTTCATCCCTACTATCTAGTCGTCGCCGCATTAATTAATAATTTTTATTTTTAATAAATTCATAGAAGAAACGTTTAGGGTCACATTTTAAATGTTTGAACAGGGCCTCTGAATATGATTGGCATGTCCTGGTTATGGTACAACTTTAATTTGTACCATAAAGTAATTTATACAGAAGAATATAGACATGCACAACCTGAAATTGTAACATAACGTTAAAGTAAAACTTCAAATTATACTGTATAGGCAAAAAACTAAAGCTACCTAATAGCACATGATCAATTTGAGCCAAGCACAAATATCTCCTTTGTTAGATATAACAAATACGAAGAGGAAAGACAATTCATGGTTTATGATCATGTCCTATTAGGTAGCCAAAATAATTTAGTAAGAAGAAATCATAATTCCACACGGTAGATACTGTTAATAACCAGTTGATCCCAATAACTTGAGTTGTTGGGAGAAGGTTATTATGGATCTTATAGCACTCTCTTATTGTCTTACAAGCCCCTCAAACGAAAGCCAACTCACGGGTTTGAATTTTGCACAGGCCCACCATACCTCATGCTTTAATCAAATGTTAATATTGGGGGTCGTGGAGATTCGAAAACATGATCAGTTGGCCAAACCGGGATCTCATACCATCTAAACAACCAGTTGATCCCAATAACTCGAGTTGTTGGGAGAAGGTTCTTGTAGATCTTATAACACTCTCTTATAATTGACGACCCACATAGATAGGCCGAGATAGACAGCAGACATGGTCAGGATGATCGAGATCACCCAAGCCAGAGGTTGTGTCATATAAATTATTTCCTGCAGGGAACCTTGAAAAAATGCATTATTTATGTCAAACTGCAGGATCGACCATTGATGAGATAGAGCAATAGGAAACACTGTGCGGATTGTGACGGGCTTGAGAACTAGGCTATATAAATCATGCAAGTTGATTCCCGGACGTCGAGAGAAACCCTTGGCCACCAATCGGGCTTTAAACAGATCAATCAAGCCATCTGGATGGCGTTTAATACGAAAGATCCACCTGCAGCCAACAATATTGAAGGCAAGAGGTCTAGGAACAAGAAACCATGAGAGATTGGACATGATAGCATGAATTTACGCTCGCATGGCCGCATTCCATCGTGGGTCAGCGAGAGCCTGCTTGATAGAGGTGGGCCAAACATCCAAAGAAGTAACCTATGTAAGAAATAACTTTTAGGGACAGAATATATCGCGTTTGCTGCTGGTGAAAGGCCGACGTCCAGGTTTGGTCGGTGGTAGAGGCACCTAATTCTGTTGAGAGGAGGAAGCATCTGGGAGCACATCCAAAGATAATGAGAGGTGATGACTATGAGCCAGAGTGCATGGCGCAGGTAGGGAATATTGAGGATAAGTGGGGGAGGTTCTAGGGAGAGGAGAAAAGGATTACATAGTGACCGGCAGAGTGGTAATAGCACCTAGACCGGCTGATCATAAGAAGGATCCAAGGGTGAGGAGATGCCGGGAAATATTTCTTCGTTGAACTAAACATGGCGAGAGGTGAAGATGTGATGGGTAGTGGGATCATAACATTGATAAGCACTCTGGGTGAGGTGAGTAACCCTAAAAAAATGTAACGCTGGGAGCGGGGTTCTAATTTGTGGGCAGAGTAGGGGCATAGCCAAGGATAGCAAAGGAAATCAAACACACACAGTTTGAGATAGTTCAGGTTTTCATTGAAAAATGCATAAAACAGACAGGTACCTTGGAGGGGATTGACTGGCAAACATTCTCTCCAATATCGTCCAGGCTTGACGAGAGAAGAGAGTTGTTGAGACATATGGAGAGACAGTAGGCGAGATAGAGGCAAGAATGGAATGAAGAAGTAGTTGGTCTTGCCTGTACAAGTGGCAGCGCTCGGCGGCAGGAGCTGTAGCAGCTAGTTCAAGGTGAGTTCCATCTAAGAATTTGAGGAGATCTAGACCATAGAGTACAGTGAAGAGTTGTGCCCACCAGGTTGGGAAATTGTCACCAGTAAGCTTAGTAGGGAGCTGTGACGCATGGTTCAGCGTAATGATGGTGCTGGCATTATCGAGATTGAGAACTGATTCGCCGGAGTTGGTAAACATGGTGATTTTCGTTGGGAAAAAGGAGACATTACATGGGTGGAAGAAGAAATAGAAAGAAAGAAAGAAAGAGAGAGAGAAAGAGAAATCAGAGAAGGGAAGATAAGATAAGAGTTTGATTAGGTTAAGGAGATCAGAGGTCAGCTCTGATACCATGTTGTAAACCAGTTGATCCCAATAACTCGAGTTGTTCGGAGAAAGTTATTGTGAATCTTATACCACACTGTTACACGTACTACATTAATTAATATATAAAGAAGAAGTTTGGTTACTGTTCGCTAACAACATATGGAAAATTATTACAGATTAGTAACTATAATTTATATTTTACATTTTGATACCCCAAATTTAATTTTTAATATAAAATATTATTGGAAAATATGTTTTGAAGAAGCACATTTTCGGTTCACTAATATATTTATATAAAGAAGAAGTTTGGTTACTGTTCACTAACAACAAATGAAAAAATACAGATTAGTAATTATAATTTAAATTTTACATTTTAATAGTCCAAATTTAATTTTTAATGTAAAATATTATTCAAAAATATGTTTTGAAGAAGCAAATTACTGTTCATTAATATTTGTATTTGGTTGGGGCTTAAGCCCATATCTCCAACTGTACTTTAATCCATTTTGTGGGATATTTGTCTAATATCAGCAATATTCAAATGGCCAATAAGATCAAAACTAAGCCATATTTTCCTATCAATTTCACTATTCCACAACTTTTCAGAGACCATATTGAAACCTAGATACATTTTTCTCATCGTCGTATTATCTAGGTGTGACAATGGACTAGAGTGTTGGAATCGAATCACAAGTTGCGAATTTACACAGTACTTAACCACTTCTTCGTTGATTCCGTTACTTCTATAAGATAACCCATTGTCTATGATTTGATGGGTTCTATTTGGGTTAATTCTATACCAAAATATCTACATATGGGGACAAATCGGATATCATGAGAGGAACTAAATGATCGAGAAAGCAACCACTCAGATTGATAGCATGAAGATAATCATAATAGAAGGAGAAATCTAAGAATATTTCAAGTAGAAACGCAAACCTTTACGATTAGATGACAAATTTATGTACCCTGAGTTGTGTCGGAAAATTATATACCTGCATGAAACCACTCCAACCCCACTACAATCCCTGGTGACATTGGCATAACTTCAACCCCATGGTTTGCTGCAAGGACTTTGCAAGTACACCAACCACCAGGTTCGAGCATCATAAAGTGCTTCAGTTACTGTAAATATCAGCTTAAGAGTTAGTTTAGATGGTTAGTTGACGTCTTTCGAACAAGAAGATGCCATAATCAGCAGTGTATTCAGGATATAGTAGAGTATTGGATTGCATTTGAAAAGAGGTGGAGAGGGCTCGACCATGACCCATTATTACAGGACCGAATACTTAAAATTGACAAATTTATAAGTGCTATAGTAGCTCTGAACCAAAAAAGGAATTGAGTTGTGACCCGAAGACGCCTCTCTCTAGCTAGATCCGCCAACGCGTCATATATAAATAGAGCCTTAGGAATTTACATGACTTTGGAAGTAGAAATTTGTGATATGCTTATACGGGAAAAAGATATGATTGTCATAACTGTTGGGGGTATTACCTAGCAACTAGGAGTTTGGGCCCCCAGACAAGGGACCTGGGGGGCAAGGCCCAAAAGAGGGTCCTGTGAAACACTTTAAGGCCCAAATAAGAGGAAGGGCGCATGAAGACAAGGCACTAAAGGCCAAAGGAGTCCAGGCTGTCAGGTGGTCCATCGCCTGGGGGCGCCTGTCACGCGTCAGAAGCCTGACAAGGTGGTTGGGGTGCCTGACAAAGAAAGTACAGAGCATTAAAGGGGCACAATGACGTGGAGGAGATCAACCTCGAGTTCGGTGAGTATAAATAGGGGCAGTCGGTAGCATTTACGCAGGTTGGACTCTCTCTCACCAAAATTACTATTTGAGAATACTTCACTCTCTAAGGAGCTAACTTGGGCGTCGGAGGATTAACGGGCCGAGGCGCCCTCCTCTTTGTGTGTGTAGGCAGACGCCGGGCTAAGGGGGACGTCCGTATAACGAGGGAGCATCGTGGCACAAACAATTGGCGCGCCAGATAGGGGAGTATAACCAGAGATCATGAGTGAGGAAATGAAGGTGAGTGATGGAAGGGAAAGGGAGGAAATCACGGAGGACCAATCGGAACGATCAAGGGGGCTGGCGCCTGAGATGGATGAGAGGGAGGAAAGTGATGATATGTTTCGAGGGTCGGAAGGTGCCTCAATGACGAAGAGAGAGCTGTTCAGAATCATTGAGGACCAAGACGGGGCAATCGAGGCGCTCCGAAAGGAAGTCGACGCCCTCAAGAGAGGTGGAGGAATGACGCCCAGCCCGACGAAGAAAAGAGAAAGGATGGCGGAAACGGAAAGTGAGTCGGGATATCAGAGGCGCCCCAGTTCGTGGCGCCCGCGAGAGTACGATGGGCCAGAGACGGGAGGATGGAACGGAGGAATTTTGGGACGCCTGTCTCGTCACGGACCCGTGAGACAGCCGTTGGCGCGTAACATACTAACGGAGCCTGCAGGGACCAAAATTCCCCCGCTCCCCACCTATGATGGAACCGCTGATCTAGAGGACCACCTCAACGGGTATTTCACCAAGATGCAGCTTTACAACAGTACAGACGCCACCCTGTGCAAGGTGTTCCCGTCAACTTTTGCGGGTGTGGTGCTCGATTGGTATTATCAGATTGAAGAAGGGCGCATTGAGTGCTTTGAGCAGTTCGCGGAGATGTTTCTTGCGAAGTTCGCTAGCAGGAAACGGCGCACCCTGACCATAGGCGCCCTGTTCAAGATCAAGCAAAGAGAGGGAGAGGCGTTGAGGGAGTTTTATGAGAGGTGGTTATCTGTGGCCCTGGCAGTAAAAGACGTGCAACCATAAGTGTTGGGGGTGTGCCTAAACGAATGCACCACCAGCGAGGAATTGTGCAGATCGTTAGCAAAGAGAGACGTAGTGTGCACTGAAGATCTGGATCACCAGTTGCAGAAGGTAATCATGCTCGAAGAAACGTTGGCGGCCAGAACGGCCGACAGACGAAAGGCGAAAGGAGAGGAGGTTGAGACGGCGAGGAGGCCACACTTTGCAAGCGGTTCGGGGTATACGCCCGCGAATCCCCCCTCCCCCCTCCCAGGAGAATGGACGCCGGGCGTCCGGCGCCCAGGGGACCCTTTGCCGAGTATACAGACACGCTGAAAAACGTACTCCAACATGTCAAAGAGAAGGGGTATCATATCAGGTGGCCGGGTCCCATGAGGAGACAGCCCAATGAGCGGAACCTGGATCGATATTGTGACTTCCACCGAGAGGTGGGACACCACACGGCCGACTGCTATCAATTGAAGACAGAGTTGCAAGGCTTAGCCGACAGGGGGATGCTCAATGACTTCGTCAAGAAGCCCGGAGAAAGAGTGCACCGGGCCTGCGTGGCCGGAATGGAGAAAGCAATGGAAGAGCTACCACCACCGCCGTATGACCTCGACCAAGAAAATGCGCCCGATCGGGTGCGCCTGACTATAGAGGCTATTTCAGGGACGGTGGACTTGAGAGAGAAGATAGAGGCGAATCGCTGCTTAAGGGCAGCATCGGCAGAAGTGCAAGAGGCGATAGACATCAGCTTCAATAGGGCGCCCGAGGAAGCGTGCATGCTCCCATCCATGGACGCCCTTGAAATACAAGGAGTGGTGGCAGGGTGCCAGGTCAGGAGGATGCTCGTGGACACGGGGAGTTTGATGGACGTATTATTCAAGGACACAGTGGTCCGCATGCAACTGTCGCCAGAACTCATCAGACCCTCCGAATCGGTGATAGTGGGCTTTTCGGGGGTGCCCGCCAGAGTAATAGGGCGAGTGCGCCTACCGGTTACATTGGGTGATGGGGAACAAAGGGTGACGCGTGCCATCGATTTCGAAATAGTGGACTGCCCGTCGCCATACAACGCGATCCTGGGGAGACCCCTCATGGCCTTGTTTAATGGCGTGGCCTCCACTTGCCATCAAACGTTGAAGTTCATTGCACCACAAGGTGTAGGTGTAGTACGGGGGCGGGGCGCCCCGCGTTACACAAAGGAAATGGGACGGAAATGGAAGTGCGCTGAAGCCGTCAATGTGATGGAAATCTCGGCGGAAGAGGCGCCCCGAGCCGAAGCGGCCGACAAAGAAATTATGGTGGCACTAGACGAGGAACGCCCGGAAAGACAAGTGAGGATATCGACGGAGGCGCCCGACGAAATGAAAGAGCGCATCGTCGCCCTTCTGAGGGAGTTCGCGGAGCTCTTCGCTTGGAGCGCATTAGAGATGCCGGGTGTCACTCCCGAAACGGCCGTGCATCGACTGGCGGTCAAAGAAGGTAAGTGCCCCGTACAGCAGAAACGTAGAAACTTATCGGCGGAAAAGGAGGCGGCACTCAGGGTCGAAGTTGATAAGCTCATGGGCGCCAACTTAGTTTTAGAAACATCATATGTTACTTGGCTGTCGAATGTGGTTTTTGTGCCGAAACTGTCAGGGGATTGGAGAATGTGTGTGGATTACACAAACCTCAACAGAGCGTGTCCAACGGACGCCTATCCAATGCCTCGGATAGACCAACTAGTGGACGCCACGGCATATCATGAGATGTTGAGCTTTGTTGACATGTTCTCGGGGTACCACCAGATCCCGATGGCGGAGGAAGACCGACCCAAGACAGCTTTCATGACACCCTTCGGAAACTTTTGCTATCGGGTCATGGCGTTTGGGCTCAAAAATGCGGGCGCCACTTACCAGAGGATGGTCAACAATGTCTTTCGCCAGCAGATTGGTCGAAATGTGGAAGCCTACGTGGACGACTTGATTGTCAAAAGTCGAAGGCGTGAGGACCACCTTGATGGCTTGCGGGAAACGTTCCAGGCCATGCGGGCGCACAGGCTCCGCCTCAACCCGCTCAAGTGTGTATTTGGCGCCGAGGCAGGCAAGTTCCTAGGGTTCATGATCACTAAGCGGGGCATCGAGGCCAACCCAAAACAAGTGGACGCTGTCCTCCAGCTGGCCCCACCAAAGGCGCCTAAAGAAGTGCAAGGTTTGGCAGGAAGATTAGCGGCCCTGGGACGCTTCATCCCTCGATCTGCAGACAAGGCCACCCCTTTCTTTCGGACGCTCAAAAAGGCAGTACGTTTCCAGTGGACTGCCGAGTGTGACGCAGCGTTTGAAGAGCTGAAGCAACTCCTAGCTGCCCCGACGGTGATGACGGCGCCCAAGGTTGGAGAAACATTGTATCTCTATATCGCTGTGTCAGAAGTTTCGGAAAGTGTAGTGCTTGTTTCAAGGGAAGCCCACTCGGGAGAAGAAAGGCCTGTGTACTACGTCAGTCGCACCATGGTTGCCCATGAAAAGCGATATGCGCCCATAGAGAAAGCTGCTTTGGCAGTCGTGATGGCGGCGACCAAGCTGAGACCATACTTTCAGGCTCACACCATTGTGGTGCTCACCAATTTGCCGTTGAAATCTACTTTGGGATCAATGGATGTGGCCGGGCGCCTACTCAAGTGGGCGGTTCAGTTGAGCGAGTTTGACATCAGGTATGCGCCCCGACCGGCGATAAAAGCACAAATCTTGGCCGATTTCATTGCTGAGGGGGTCGCAGGGTCGGAAAGGGGCACGAATGATTGCTGGCAAGTGCAGGTGGATGGGGCCGCCAGGCGTACGGGCGCGGGAGCGGGCATCGTGATGATAAGCCCAGGCGGTGCGATGCATGAAGTCGCGTTACGATTCACAAAGCTGAAAACAAACAATGCCGCCGAATATGAAGCGGTTATCGTCGGCATGAGCATGGTCAAGGAATTGGGCGCCCACAGGGTACAGATCAGATCCGATTCGGCCCTGGTGGTCAATCAACTTAATGGCGTCTTTGAAGTTAAGGAAGAAGCACTGGAGGGGTACGTGCGAAGGGTGCGAGAACTGGGGGCGTGGTTCGGAGAAATCTCCTTCATACATGTCCCAGGAGAAGAGAATGCCCATGCTGACGCTTTGTCCAAGCTAGCAACGGCAGTAGATTTCGAAGAGGAACGAAAGGTCATAGTCACCTCTGAGGCACCTCGTGAACACTTGGTCGCTTCCTTATCCGGTGGGAACGCCGGGTCCGGATGGATGGCGCCCATTGTTCTCTTCCTAACCCAAGGCGTGGTGCCTGACGATCAGAAGGAAGCTTGGCGCCTCCGCCGCAAGGCGGCCAGATGCTCCATCATCGAGGGACAACTGTACAAACGATCTCATACATGGGCTTATTTAAGGTGCCTAAACGAGGAAGAAAGCAGGGGGGCAATCGAGGAGGTACATGGGGGGACCTGCGGCATGCACGCGGGCGCCCGAAGCCTGGAAAAAACATTGCTGCGCCAAGGGTTTTACTGGCCGACGATGAGGCGAGATGCAAGGGCACACGTGGGCGCCTGTCATCAGTGCCAAATCCATGCAAATGACATCCACATCCCAGCAGCGCCCATGCAAGGCAATATAGGAGCCTGGCCGTTCGCCCAGTGGGGCATGGACCTGTTGGGCCCTTTTCCAAAGGCGCCCGGTCAGATGAAGTACCTGATCGTGGCGGTCGACTACTTCTCCAAATGGATAGAGGCGGAGCCCCTGGCCACAGTCATAGAGGCCCAGGTGCGCAAGTTCACCAGGAATAACATATTCACCCGATTTGGCCTGCCTGAATCCATCGTCACAGATCACGGAAAACAGTTTGACTGCAAAAAATTCGTCGAGTTTTGTGATGACAACGGGGTCGTGTTGCGTTTCTCTTCGGTGGCCTACCCACAAGAAAATGGTCAAGCAGAGGCAGCTAACAAAAGCATTCTCCATGGCCTACACACACGACTGACAGGCGCCAAGGGGAGATGGGTGGAAGAGCTGCCAAGTGTACTGTGGGCGCATCGTACTACCTACAAAACTGCCACAGGAGAAACACCCTTTACCCTCACCTACGGGAGCGACGCAGTCATTCCGGTGGAACTCAACACCCCGAGTTACCGTATAGCCCAGTATGATCCGAATGACAATGACGAGGCACGATCAAATGACTTGGACATGGTGGACGAGGTGAGAGAAGTAGCGGCGATCCGCCTGGAAAAAATGAAGAGGCAGGTGGCCCGGTACTACAACAAGAGGATGCGTGCCCACGGGATCACCGAAGGCGCCCTGCTCCTCAAACGTGACTTTCGCCCCGATGCCCGCGAAGGGAAGTTGGCACCAAAATGGAAAGGCCCATATCGAATCCGAGAGGTCGTAGGACCCAGTACGTTCAAGTTAGAGCATACTGATGGCCGAGTAGTGAAAAGGACGTGGAATGCACAAAACCTGCGGCCCTACTTGGCGGGCGCCATATCTGGAGAGGACGCCTCGACTTGACAGACGCCAAAGAGGAGGGAATTCTGAAAAGTGTTTGTTTTGTGTTAGGACAACTATGTAGGGTGTTGTGTTGTGACTAAAGCGCCCAAAGAGTAGCGCCGTATTGTGACTAAAGCGCCCTTTCTATAGCGCCCCAATAGTGATTGTGTGTTCGGTTTAAATTGTTTCGTATGACACAAAAGCGCCCTAACATAGCGCTCGGCAACACCGAGTTAATTAAAGCGCCACATCTCGCGCCCATCTTTTGCAAAAGCGCCCTAACATTGCGCCCTCACGAAAAACATCAATGCGCCCAACTTCGCGCCCAAAACCAAAAAAGCGGCCTCATTTCTTTCGCCCCCGTGAAAAACAGACTAAGGCATGAAAGCGATTGGCACGAAGCATACGTTTTCACATTATAATAAATGTACGAAAGTTGAGAAAGACAAATACAAACAAGCGAGGAAAACATAAAGGAAAATGAAAGCAAGACGCCCACTAATCTACTCTGCGCCCGAGTTCGCATCTCCAGCACTAGGCGCCCTCTGAGAAGGTGGGGTAGGAGCAGATGGCTCACGCGCCTCGCTTGTTCCGCGAGGCGTCTCCATTCCACCGATCACATACTCAGCCATCTCCGAGAGATCCCAAGTAAGGTCGGGGTGGTCCTTCTGCAACTTCACCCTCAAAATCTCGATGCCGGTCAGAATGGCGTTGGCACACATTCCCTTCCCAGTCTCTGACTCCTCGAAGTTGTCCAAAGAGTGTCGCAATCCGGAAATTTCTTTCCGGGCCTCCTTCAAGGATTTCTTGGTCTCCTTGTAGGCATCCTGCATCCTCTTCTTCTCCTCCTTGAGGATGTCTATCTCGCTGGCCTGGGCACCAGTCTCCTGCGCCAACACATCCTTCTCCGCTTGGAGATCCGCCAGCTTCTTTCGCTCCTCCTCGAGGGCGCCTTGAAGGCGTGACACCTCCATGGCCGCGTTCACCTGGGCCTCCTCGCACTCCTTCGCAAACTGCTCGCGGCGTGCAGTCGCGTTCTCCAAATCTAACTTCATCTGGGAAGCAGAGGAGGAGGCCTCGAGCGCCTCTCGTTTTGTTTCATTGAGGCGTCGGGCGCCTCTCTCGGCAAATAGGAGGATCTACATGGTCCAAATAAAAAGGGTCAGCAGATTATACAAGTAAACAAAAAACATCCCCACAACCACACAAAAAAGCAAGTACCTTGGCGCCCACTTGGGCCAATTTCGCGAAGAGATGATCCCCGTTCATCTCGGACGGAACCTCCCACGATTTGGCGGCCGCAATAGCCAACCCCATCGCGCAGCCCCGGTCGAAGGCCACTAAGGGAGAGCAGAGCAAGTTAATACGCCCCACATCGGCCCGATGTGGCCGGAAGATGGGAGGGCGCCCGTCAGGGCCAACAAAACGCCCCTCTGCATTGAGGCTATATCGGGCGCCCCCACCCTCACCCCCCTCCTCCTCTTCTTCGGCGGCGGGAGTGACGCCTACTTTTCCTTTCCCCTTGGCAGCTTTTGTGCGGGTAGAGGCTAAGGGGGAACCGGCCCGCTTTCCTCGACGGAGCAGAGGCTCCTCTTCCTCCTCCTCCGCGGAATTAACTTCCTGCTCGACAGGATCCGCGGGCTCTGCATCAGGCGCCCCACCTTCTTCTTCCGGAGCGGAAGATGCCACGCTGGCTGTATGTGCACGAGCGGTGCCGCCCTTCACCGCCCTCTTCTTCCTCTTCTTGGGGCCAGCGGCCGGCGCCTGTGATTGTGTGGCAGGCGCCTCTTGTTGAATAGGTACCCTCTTGTGCCAGCCGACTCTTCATCAGCCTGGCGATGCTCGAATAATCTGCCCCTGCATATGGTGAAAAACAAGTTAGTTTACAACACAACAAGAGCAAGGGAACAGAACACCTAGACACCTACAAACCATCGTTATAGTAAGCCTCAATAATGGGCGGGCGGTTTTCTGCTGGGCGCAAGTCCACGGGTTCCGCACAAATTAAGCGGGCGCCGTCCTTCTCCGACTTCGACAAAACCACTGGCGAGTTAAAGCCCTCGACCTGACCCAACTCCCAATGCCTAACGAAGGCGCCCCCACTTTCAAAGAAGGAGTCGCGATAGGCCTTCACGAAGAAAAAACCGTTAAACCAGCTTCGGTTCAACTTGGGACACCGTATCACGAAGTGATAGGGGCGCTTCTTTCGTTTTTGGAGAGACAGGCAATTGTCAAGAGGCGCCATCTTGAAGAAATATCTGAACAGGTTGAAGGTGGGCTCCACGTTATGCTGCCGGCACCTCAACTTGAACAGAATGACGACCGTGATAACCGAGGGGGACAGGCGCCCAAGAGGGCAGCCGCAAGTCGTCAGGATTCCCTCCATGATTGGGTCAAGGGGAAACTGCAGCCCGAAACGGAAGTATTCTTGATAAATCCCGATCCACTTCGGACCGCAGACGCCTACCCGAGACATAGGCGAAGGAGGCGCATACCACCAATCTCGTGGAAGTCGGAGGCTGGTCACCAGCTCATGGACCCGACCCAAAGTGACGGTGGACGATGCTTTGGCCCGGCCACCTCGAAGGGCAAGTGAGACGTCTCGGTGGGAAGATGATCGGGAGGAAAACACTTCTCCCACGAAGTGATCTTGTAGGATCCATCCGCAGGCAAAAACCCAGGCGCCGAAGAACTTGACGGCCCAGTAGACGTTGACGGTCCAGCAGATGCTGAGGTAGGTGCCCGCTCTAAACCAACAAATGACCCAGACGCAACGCGGACACGGGGTAAGTGACGCCCTACCCTAGGTAACTAGAATAAACCCAACGAAACCGACGAAGGAAAAAGGAACCCTTACCGCGTTGAGCAGGGCGCCTCGTTTCATCACCCGCGCCAGATGCGCCTGCGCCCGAGGCACCGTGTCCCGTAGATTTGTCTTGTTGCGGGGAAGACATTTTGGATGGGAGCGCTGTGACGAAAGCGAAGGCTGACAGGAGAGAGGACCGAGGACAGAGTAGAATCTAGAGAGAGGTCAGAGTAGAATCTAGAGAGAGGTCAGAGTGAAATCCTAGAGAGAAGTCAAATGGAAGAAAGTGACAGACTCTCAGGGGGTGGGGGGTATTTAAAGGAAAACGAATGCCCCCACCAAATCTCTTCGCCGCGCGCCACGTGTCAAGCATCCCGGACGGACCCTTCCGCTTCCCCCACCTTTTCACCTTTTCGCGAACCACAAAACCCAAATCCCGAGCTCACGGGCCAATGACACGGGCGGACCCTTGAGCTTCCCCCACCCTTTCCTTTTTGGGGAAATTTCCCAACTCCCAATTTTGAATTTTCTTTTTTTAAAAAAAAAATTCGAAATCTCAAATTTCCCCGGCAAGCAAAGCGTGGGTGAGGGGGGCATAAGGGTTAGGGACACACATCAAGACGGACACCGCGAGGAGGCGCCCATGGGCCACAAGAAGGAAACGTCAGGAATGGCGAAGCCGGCAAAGACGCCCACAAAAAGGGTCGCAGAAAGAAAGCACACGAAGCAGTGAACCTAGGCAAGGGTCGGGCGTCTGAAAGCGAGGAGTGGTTGGTAAAGGCGCCCCTGTTTGGCGAGAAGCATAGGAACACAAAGAAGAGCATGTTTCAAGGAGCACCGTCAAAGGTGAGACGTCCGCCAGCGAAAGGGGAGGAGCAAACGCACCCCTCCGAACCACGAAGGAAGTAAAAATACAACATAGGGCGCCGAGATGCAGGCATCCTGTAGCAAAGAGGACGCCGGACCGCAATTAGAGAATCAGTCAGGCGATCGAAGGCGGAGCCACGAGCACCTAACTGGGGGGGCAATTGTTGGGGGTATTACCTAGCAACTAGGAGTTTGGGCCCCCAGACAAGGGACCTGGGGGCAAGGCCCAAAAGAGGGTCCTGTGAAACACTTCAAGGCCCAAATAAGAGGAAGGGCGCATGAAGACAAGGCACTAAAGGCCAAAGGAGTCCAGGCTGTCAGGTGGTCCATCGCCTGGGGGCGCCTGTCACGCGTCAGAAGCCTGACAAGGTGGTTGGGGTGCCTGACAAAGAAAGTACAGAGCATTAAAGGGGCACAATGACGTGGAGGAGATCAACCTCGAGTTCGGTGAGTATAAATAGGGGCAGTCGGTAGCATTTACGCAGGTTGGACTCTCTCTCACCAAAATTACTATTTGAGAATACTTCACTCTCTAAGGAGCTAACTTGGGCGTCGGAGGATTAACGGGCCGAGGCGCCCTCCTCTTTGTGTGTGTAGGCAGACGCCGGGCTAAGGGGGACGTCCGTATAACGAGGGAGCATCGTGGCACAAACAATAACCTTCTAGATTCCCTCTGGAGTCCCCTTTTGAAAATGTTGACTAAGTCCTCCAATAATATATATAGTAGAAGTTTATCTATTTTTCTACATTTCAAAATTTATTACCCTCTAGACTCCCTCTTGAATCCTTGTTTTTGAAGCAATAGCCAAAATTCCTAACCAACTAGACTGCAACAGATTTTTTGTATTTTTTCAATTAAATTTATAAAATAAGGTAACATCTTAAAATTAGAGGACTTATCCACTGCTATAGTTTGCGTTCCAAATAATCAATAAATTTTTAGGTTTTATCAAACAGTTAAGCGTGATATACCTAGCTCTATAAATTAACTAATTGAGTTTTATAATCACAAAGAACTTCATCAAGAATCAAATAATTATAGATTTAGTGATTTAGAGTTTAAGTAATTTATTTCAGCTTATAAATTGCTTAGTTTACATCTCTTTGTGGGAATACATAAACTATTATTGAAAGTAGTATATAAATTTTTATTTCTAATTAAATAAAACACTCGACAGTCGATGGCCTAGCTATGATGTAAATAATTCTATGAGTATAAGAAAATGCTATGGTTTTGCAAGGAAACATCTCAATGTTAGAAATGAAAAACCAAAAATCACAGACTAATAATTGCAATAAGGGTTGAGATTTGGGAATCATAAGCATAGAAGTGAGATACTAAATGTCATTGACCAATTTTTAAATTAACAAAAAGTGGTGTATATATACAAGGAAATTCTATGGTACTATCGACGAGTTTTGGGTTACAATATTTCAATGAGGCAATTTGGCTTAATTTTTTTTTAAAAAAAATTTCAAATATGCTTGTCTAGCAACATAAATTAGGAAGGCAACAATTAGGCTGACTCAATTTGAATTTCTTGATTTTAAATCAATTTGAGTTGACAACACAATTGTGAAATGAGGAAATTGTGAGGCAATTGAGTTTAAATTGCTTCATTTAAGAAATTCACCATCCAAACGACCCATTGGTGAATTTGATCTTCTGATTTAAGGTTTACACAATTAGGGTATAAAATTCGCTCATTTGAGTTCAGGTTCAAAATTTGCTCATTTTCCTTAATTTAACTTAAAAATATATTTATTTTGATCGAAGGTCACCTCTACATGAATAGCTTCAGCCTAAAAAATTATGGTTTAAGGTTTAGAGAATTAGGGTCTATGATTACAAAGTGACCAATTACCTTCACTAAGAAAATTGATCACTGAAATGACATATTGATGTCTATTATTATATAAGATAAAGAAATAAGTCGGTTGAAAAACCTTCATATATTATCCTATACTCTAAGACTTAGACACCTCCATTCAGACATGGATACTCAAACGTAAACATAATTATTTGTTTGTACGTTAAATGTTGGAAATTTTCAATATAATTTCAACTTCATTTAGGCAAGAGTCATATTTCTGGATTGACAATATTTTTCTTAAACTCAAAGAATGGATTGACTTACATTAATAAATAAAAATCATTGACTTATGCTTCATGTTTGATTGAGTTTAACCAATAATGAGTGTGATTGTCAGATAAAATCTGCATTAAATTTGCACACAAGAGATACGAATATTTCAAAAGTTGAAATAAAACAACAAAAAGAAAAATTGAAGACATACATAATTCAAGTAGTGCCATCAATTATTTAAGAAAATATAACTGAAAATTAATCGGCCAATAGGCCAAGCACAAGACTAGTCTATAAAATATGACAAGCACTTTATCCATATACACTTCACCCTTTCAAAATTCGAAACTACCTCTGCATCCACGTCAACACCAGTTCCACTAATAAAATTTTTGCTTAACTCCTTTTTCTTTTTATTTCTTATTTTTTTCCTTCATAGATCAAAGTAGTGTTGTTAAAATCGGACCAGATAACAACTCGAATTAGTGAGTGATTTAAGATTTATCGAATAACCGGTATAAAACTGGCGGCATACAAAATTTTCAAATAAAATAACTATGACTTCACGGTACATATAAAAATATTGTATAGTAAATGTTCTCTTTTACTTTTCTTTTTATTTTATTTCCCTTTTTAGCTTTCTATGTTCTGATTTATGAAATTGGGGTTTCTTTCTTTAACACGCAACTGGCAGTCATTAGAAAACCTTAAATTCAAAAAAGGTTTCTGTAAACTGCAAAGGCTTTCTTTAAAAGTTAAGGAAACACATTAATTATAGCTAATTAAAATATGGACGGAAAAAGTAATTAGGGCAATCTTTCTTCCGAGAAATTTTACAATGCTATATAGTATTGGCGCTATAGGTTTTTGTCTTTATGGTACAACTTAAAATTGTACATTTACGTTGTGGTACAACTTTAGATTGTATCTATACTTTTTGTACAAATTCTTTTATGGTACAACTTGAACTTGTACCTTTATGCAGTGTCCATGAAACCGTACCGGCGGTTCAACCACGAAATACCATTATCGGAGGCTAAACCGGTAGACGGTATTTACCGGTATAACGGTTGAATTACGGTTAAATCACGGTTTTACCATAAAATACCCTACCACTGACTTTCCCGGTACGATCTCCGGTACGGTTTCATGGACCATGCCTTTATGTGATGGTACAACTTCAAGTTGTAAAGTTGTACCATAACATAATGGTATAAATTGTTGTATGGTATAACCTAAACTTATACATTTAATGTTATGGTACAGCTTTGAATTGTACATTAAAACACCAATGCTATATAGTATAGTAGAAGTGCTCCTTTCTTCCAATATTTATTTCCGTAATATTCAACATTTAAAAGCAACCAAATCGGGCGATTCGAGTTGATCGTTTCAACCGGTTGAATCGGCTACCATCCGGCCGGCTAGATTTAGTATCATTTTCATACTGTTGGAATTGTGATTATGGCCGAGTCTGATTTTCTCCGATCCGGACCTGTTTTGATCACAATGAATCTAACAATCTAAATTGAAAGAGTAGTTTAATTTAATTTTATTATTTTTCCTTTTTAGTTTCTCAATAATCCAATTAAATATCCACCTAGTACAATCTCCCTGTCTTTTGAATTCCCTTGCTATTCTCAATAGATCTGTATTTATTTCATTTCAACTATGAATTTAGATATTTGTGTTTCAAAAGAATAAAATCTAAAGTGATCTGCCCAATGATTCCATTTTCATATATGTTAAAAAATAAATGCAAAATACATCTATATAGCCAAACTTTCGCGTTTGTAACAATAATAGCTATTTTTCGGAAAATACAAAAAATAACAAGAATTTTGAAAGTTGCATGATAAATATAATTATTTTCGTTACAAAATTTAACCGAGTTAGGAACATCGTTAGTTCGATTAACGTCAGGTTGACTGAGATGCCAAATCATCACACACGTGAGCGACAGGTCATCATATAATTGCCATGCCGCCTCATGAGAGGGGCCTTGTGCATGATTGAGAAGTCCATGCCACTTCACAAGAGTGGCCATGGACACGAATGAGAAGGGTGTGGTGATGGAGCATTATATCACTAGTGAATATGTCTCAAGAAGTCCATGACCGTAGACAAGAAGGCCATGGACATGAGTAAGAAGTTCATGGCCGTAAGACAAGAAGGCCATGGACATGAGTAAGAAGTCCATGGCCGCGAGGCAAGAAGACCACGACCCCCTTTTGCAAGACACCACATGCTCGTCAAAAGACTAGCATGGCACGAGATTCAGAACAAGACCAGGCAAGGTAAGCTACACTCCAAAACCCACGACGGTTCCAAGAGAGGCACCTAGGCGGTTGAAGGAGTAACCACCACTCCGAGGAAGCAGGGAGCGGTTCTTTTTGGGAGTTATCCAAGAGGCGGTTTTCTACTGAAGAAGGAGGAGCGGTTCTTTGTAGCAGTTATCCAACAAGCGGTTTTCTATGGCGGTTACCTCCTCGGGGCTATAAATAAGAGGAGGGGTCGACAAAAACAAAGGTTTTCCAAAACCACACAATTGACACACATGTCAAGTTTATCATTTACCTTTTCTCTATCATGTAGCCATAGATGTAGTTCGTAGTTTGGAGCTCTCGCCGAACCTCCATAGGAGTAGAAGTAATTTAATTTAGACCTCGTTCCCAAAAACCATCAATCAAACACCCTAGTTCGAACATTGTTTGAAGAGGTTTGAGCCGTGTCTTAGAAATCGTTGTCCAAAGAAGTCAAAGGTGCAATCCATCTCAATTCAACGCAAGTTTTCTCGCCGAAAAACAAATTTGGCACACCTGGTGGGACCTTGTGTTTGATTTGATGGCTCCACGACATAGACAACAAGATGATGATCTTCTACATGTCTTTGTGGAAGAGGATCAAGTGACCAGCTTCAAAGTTGGTCGAGTCAATGTTGTTGTCGAAGACAATGGCTGGATGGGGGCTTTGCCGGCACCTGCGACAAGTTCAGATGAAGCAGCTTCCATCACTTCACTCCGTCAATCCATTAAAGAGGGTATGGTTGACTCCCAACAGGTAAGCTGGCGTTTAACTTCTCATATTAAGTGTCATGCTTCTCTTAATGAATCATTTGAACGTCTTAGTTCCACTTTGGATAGACGTTTTGATCAATTGTTTGAAGCGATGCTAAAAAATCAAAATAGCTTGGATGAGTGTAAGCAATTTTTTATGGAACCAGTGGTACAAGAAATGTCTTTACCAAAAATGGTATAGATTCACCACAAATCAATGCTACTGGGGATACAAATCTTTCTCCCTCCGGTGGTGGGAATACCCAGCCACGACCAGGGAACTTGTTATCTCCAGTGGTAACTCAACCACCCCCTCAACGTGAGAGTTGTGGTGAGAGGTACACCTTCACTTTGAACACCAGTGATGGGGTCTTTCATGTACAAGGTGATGTTCAACCACTCATTCTCGAGACAAGATCGGATGAGACACCTGTCAATGAACGAGATGGTGAAGATCCATTCAATGTGGAACAAGTACCACCACTTGCTTGCCAGCCCCCAATGCCAGCCCTATTGAGTATGCAAGGAGGCGATTCTGATGGACTCAAAACGCATAGAGCTCGGCAAGGGGGGCATGAAAATCTAACTTCCCACAAGCTGAACCCGAGATGTCCATCTGGGGGGCATGCGGTGTCTAAGAGGCTACATCAATCACAAGCAACACATGCTTGTGCTAAGCATACTAATTTGGCTAAGTATGGGAAGGGGGGCATGCCTCCAACCACTTCGAGTGGACACGAGGGCATATCTAACAAGTCACTACGTGAGAAACCCATAAAAAGTTATTGTAGATTTAAAAATTTGTCCAAGTATGGACAAGGCATGTCCAAGAAGCCATATGAAATCCAAGCCACACATGCATATGATAAGCATGCTAGTCTGGCTAAACCTGGACATGGGGGCATGTCACCCATCATGAAGTATGAAGTAAGGGGCATGTCTTGGAAGACACAACAGTTCCAAGCCACCCATGGCTTTTATAAGTGTAAAAATATGGTTAAGTTTGGACAAGAGGGCATGCCACCAATCGCAAATAGTGGACATGGGGTCAAGTCCAACAAGAAAAGACGTGAGAAAACCAAAAAGAGTTTTCGTAGTGTTGAAAATTTAGCTAAGTATGGGCAAGGAGGCATGTCACCCACCATGAATAATGGAGTAGGGGGCATGTCCAAGAATCTAAAAGAATTCCAACCTACACATGCTTGTGATAAGCACGCAAGTTTGGCTAAGTGTGGACAGGGGGGCAAGTCCATGTCCATGAGTAGTAAGTACATGCCATCAATCATAAATGATGGACATAGGGGTATGCATAAGAAGTTAACATACGCACAAACCAGACATGGCCTCACAAAGAACCAAGGATGGTCGTGTGCTGAGGGCAGGAGTCGCCAACTTGTCAAGACTGAACATCGTCTCCAACAACATGAGGAGAGTAAGCATGTCTCAACCATGAGAAAACCAAGGCAGAGGAAAACCCATGGTCGTCTTGACATGTCAAGTGATGTGGCTAAAGCATATGAGCATGAGACCCCATGTAAGGCCACCAAGGCTAGACATGCTGATCATATACCACCCACTGGTGAGCTAGAAGATTCAAAATTAATGTATGGAGAATCATGTTCCATGGAGGAAAAGAAGCATGTGGCATATGGATGGCTTGCATGTTTTAATCCATGGACGTGGCAGTGGGTGTACACCTTTGGCGCATTAGTTGTTGCCAGAGGCGATGGAGAGCAGTGACGTTTTTCACTCCTTGTTATCTTAAATAAATAAATATAATATATATTAATAAATAAATAAAAGCCAATCATGGCTATATAAGAAAAAATAAAGAGAAAATAACAAAGTGGAAATTTTGAGTCGAAGTTATTAGACTTTGATGTGAAGATCTTACCACCAAGTTGTAGTGATGGCTTGGCATACCGAGTCGTAGATATTGCGTCTTGCCATGCTATGTCGTCTTGTCCCAAGTGGCCACCAATTTGGATGTTGGCCACGACCTAAGGGCATCGTGGGTTGGAGATGAGTGATGGCCAGCTTGAGCATGTAAAATAAGAAAAGTGTAGGGGCCTCACTGAATTGTTGATGAGAAGCCAACAAGGCAAGGGTTTCTCGTTGCTACACATGAATGAAGACAACATAGGCTGCATAGCTAGCCACTTGAAAGACGTAGGTACCATGGTGTTGTTTTAGAGGAAAAAATTTCAAGTTTTATTGAACCTGTGCTCATGGGTGAGTAGAGACAAGCCTTGTTACTCGAGGACCAGTTAGAGAAGGGATATAAGTGGTCAAATTGGTCTCAACTACTTAGTCCATAATCCTTATGCACTAAGTAGTTGGAGGGCATTTGTTTACACCATAAAATTTGTCTTGTACCACATTGGTGAGTTACAAGATAATTAATGAGTTTATAAGGCCACACCCATTATAACAATTAATATTGTTTAAGTTGGGCCTTATGGATATTGATTTTAAGCCCAAGCCACTAAGTCTGGAGAGTGACATACCGCCTCAGCGAAGAGGGCCATGTCCATCTAAAATCTAGAAGCATGTGCCGCCTCATGAAGAGGGCCATGTCCATCTAGAAATCGAGGAGCACATGCCGCCCCAAGATCATGACTGAATGACTGAAAAATAAACTAAGTCTGGAAGAGGTACATGCCGCTTCAAGGAGAAGCATGTGCCACTTCAACGAGAGGTCCATGCCGCTTCACGAGAAGGGGCATGGACGCGAGACAAGATACTAAGTATGAGAGGGTCATGCTGTGTCACGAGAAGGGCCACATACATGACTGAGAAGTCCATGGCTGCGAATGAGGAGGCCATGTCGCCTCATGATCCAAAATATACTAAGTCTGAGAAGGCCATGCCGCCTCACGAGAAGGGTCATGTGCATTATTAAGAGGTCCATGGCCGTGTCATGTGATGGCCATGGACGCGAAGCAAGAAGCATTAGAAATGATTGAAAATACTAAGTATGGAAAGGCCATGCCGCCTCATGAGAGGGGCCTTGTGCATGATTGAGAAGTCCATGCCACTTCACAAGAGTGGCCATGGACACGAATGAGAAGGGTGTGGTGATGGAGCATTATATCACTAGTGAATATGTCTCAAGAAGTCCATGACCGTTAGACAAGAAGGCCATGGACATGAGTAAGAAGTTCATGGCCGTAAGACAAGAAGGCCATGGACATGAGTAAGAAGTCCATGGCCGCGAGGCAAGAAGACCACGACCCCCTTTTGCGAGACACCACATGCTCGTCAAAAGACTAGCATGGCACGAGATTCAGAACAAGACCAGGCGAGGCAAGCTACACTCCAAAACCCACGACGGTTCCAAGAGAGGCACCTAGGCGGTTGAAGGAGTAACCACCACTCCGAGGAAGCAGGGAGCGGTTCTTTTTGGGAGTTATCCAAGAGGCGGTTTTCTACCGAAGAAGGATTTGTAGCAGTTATCCAACAAGCGGTTTTCTATGGCGGTTACCTCCTCGGGGCTATAAATAAGAGGAGGGGTCGACAGAAACAAAGGTTTTCCAAAACCACACAATTGACACACATGTCAAGTTTATAATTTACCTTTTCTCTATCATGTAGCCATAGATGTAGTTCGTAGTTTGGAGCTCTCGCCGAACCTCCATAGGAGTAGAAGTAATTTAATTTAGACCTCGTTCCCAAAAACCATCAATCAAACACCCTCGTTCGAACATTGTTTGAAGAGGTTTGAGCCGTGCCTTAGAAATCTTTGTCCATAGAAGTCAAAGGTGCAATCCATCTCAATTCAACGCAAGTTTTCTCGCCGGAAAACAACCACCATAGCCAAAAGCTCCATGGAGAAATCCAGAATGCCATAGTCAAAAACCAGCTCATCGCCTGCATCTGTTGCCACCGTCAAACCTTCCTCGTTCAGATCCAGACTATTCTCTGTCACCAAATCCGCCGCCGCCGCCCCCTCTCCGTCTCTTTATCTCCTTCTCCGATGCCATCTCCTCTACTGCTTTGGCCTCGGCTTTGGGAGTATACTCAAGCACGAGCTGAAGGACAACAACGATTGTCATAGAGTGTTGGTGTAAAGAGAAAACTCCAAATCCCTGAAGAACAAATCAAGAAGGCAGCAATCGAGATTCTAAATCAGTGGCAGAGACAGATTTGAGGGCGGCAAGAGTAAAATCAATCTGACTTGGAATTGATGTCTCCAAAATCTTGGACTATTCATATCTGCGCACACTCCTCTTGAAGACGACGACCCATTTGGTGATCAAGGATCTCGACCGGTTGCTAGCAAAAAATTTAGTAAATCTGAGTTCTGCTCCCAATTTCTTCCCCAGGAGAAGGGTATCCATAGCATAATCGAAGCTCTGCCACAACTCCCCCTTCACTGACCCATTCAGATTCAGCTTCCAGAGAATAAAATTGTTGGAATCTAGCAAAATGACACTTGTTTTACTTGAAACTCCTTGGACAAGGGATTCACAACAGCGATTTGAGGGTTAGATTGCAGATGAGGAAGAGGGAAAAGGATAAGGGAAGATTGAGGAGAGTGAGGAGGCGGAGGAGATTGAGATCGGAGGAAGGCTTTGGCGGTTGCGGCAGATGCTGGGGGAGGATGAGAGTCGAGAGGAAGGTTCTGGAGTTGGAGAAAGAAGCGGCCATGGCAGTTGGAGAGATAGGCAGAGAATGATTGAGTAAAGTACAGAACGAGGCAGCCATGGAGATATTGGTCTTTGCTTTTTTTTTTCTTAAAGTAAAATTCCCGTGGAAATGTTTTGACAAACTATTGCCACGTCATCCATTGTCGTTAGTCCATTCAACATGTTAATTGACACCGTTAAAGAATTGGACGAAAATTACTATTTTATATATTTTTTGAAAAGTGGTTATTATTGGCCAAAACGTGAACCGTAAAGACGTAAGCTTTTAAGCACGATTTTGATTAGATTAGTTAGGAAAAAAACGCGATTCTACGTAGAAACATTTTGGCGACTTAGAAACATAAAAGCATAAAGTTAATATTTAATAGCGCGATATTAATTACATTGATTAATAACATTCAGTTTTATACCACCATACACGAATGACTAATTTCACTATCATAGTTCAAGCGCGACACCTTTCTTATAGTATTTAATTACTAAACTATACCAATATTTAATTTTGTATGATCCTAACACACAACAATTTCATGCGTGTTAGAATCATTGTTGTGAGACACAAACTAAATTATATTAAAAAAAATTCACTTTTGGACCAACTTGCCGGCTTAAAACTCGTTTAGCTAAGATAATGATCATAACACACACCGTTGTATAATTATGAACCCCGCCGGGCAGCGCGGGCTTCCTGTCTAGTTTATGTGTATATATATGTCCAAAAGCTTGCGAGCAACTCAATGCAAATGGAAAATGGTCCATAGCTCAATTCAGAAACTAGATCATACAAAGTACAAACGAGAGAAAGCGGAAAGTGAGGCAAATATGGTAGGGATGGAGGAAGAGGAGGAGGAGGAGCAACGACGGCCGCCGGTGAGCCCATTCGGCGTCTACTTCAACAGCTCGTCCATATCACTGGCCGTCCTCGCCGTTTTAGAAATTGAAGAACCGATCAACATCCCTCACTCTCGCCTCGTTTTCCTCCTCGACACCCTCCTCCTCCGCGTCCACCCTCGTTTCTCTTCCGTCATCGTAAATTCCCTTACTCCGTTTAATACACGTACACGTACTTTTTTTTTTATCTTGTTAAAAATAATTTATCCTTTTTTCGCGGTAGGTGACGGGAAAGGACGGGGAGCAACGGTGGAAGAGGGTGGAAGTGAACCTCAAGGACCACATCAAGACCGCCGTTTTCCCGGAGAACAGGTCGCCGGAATACTACGAGGAGCGCTTCAGCAGCTACCTGTCGGAGATATCCGCGGAGCTTTTCCTCGGGAACCGCCCGCTTTGGGAGATTCACTTCGTCAAGTACCCGACGACGAACGCGGCGGGAAACGTGGTCTTCAAGATTCACCACGCCATCGGCGACGGCTACTCCCTGATGGCGGCGCTGCTCTCCTGCTTCAAGCGTTCCGACGACCCTTCCCTTCCCCTTACGTTCCCCGACATCCGGATCCGCCGCTCGGGTGACGCCGGCGGCGGGAAGAAGGCGGCGGTGGCGAGGGCCCTGGCGTCGGCTTTCAATACGGTGTCGGATTTGTGGACGAGCTTCTCCAAGACCAAGCTCCTGGCCGACGACCTGTCGCCCGTGCGCTCCGGAGAGACGGGGGTCGGGTTCCGGCCGATCTCCGCGGCGACGATGGCATTCTCTCTTGATCAAATCAAGCAGATCAAGAGCAAGCTGGGAATGGTACGTTTTATTTTTCTTCTTCTTCTTCTTCTTTTGTTCAATAGTCAATATTTCTAGACGACGACGTACATTGCATTAATAATATCCAAAGTTATTTTTTTTCGTTGAATCATCCAAAGTTATTTGAACGTAACTAATTTTACTCTATTTTTGTTAAATACCAAATATCAGATAGAATATTCGATTCGATAAAATGAGATATTTTCAATATGACATCACAAATTACCACCGAAAGGACGCCGAAAAATACCACATCACTAATTTAACGAGTTATCTCACTCTATAAATACCACGTTAACAATTTCCCAAACAACGCCCACCAACTTAGCGAGATGTAAATGTTACCACTCAATAATGGAAGTACTTTTACAAGTACGTACTTCCTTTCATATGTTCTGTAGCTTTCAACTTCGTCTCGTACTTCATAAAGGAACAGTGGTAATAATAGAATGGATGGTAATTAATTAATTAATTAATGTACATGTGCAGACAGTGAACGACGTGGTGACAGGGACCGTGTTCTTGGGGACGCGAATGTACATGAAGGAAATGGAACCGGGTTCGGAGGACGCGGAGACCACATCCATCGTCGTTTTGAACACCAGGATGCTCCGCAGCTACAACTCGGTCCACGACATGATGATGAGCAAGGCGACCGAATCTCCCTGGGGGAACCACTTCGCCTTTCTCCATGTCGGCCTGCCCAAGCTGATGGTCGGCGGCGCAACAGGTAACGATGATAACGGCGGCCGCCAGGAGTCGACGATGGCACGCCGTTCGTTGGAGTTTCTGAAGGCGACCCAGAAGGTCATCCAGAAGAAGAGATCCTCCGTCGCCGTGCACCTCAACGGCGGCCTCATTCAGCTTTACAGGAAGCTGAGAGGCTCCGAGGTACGTACGTCGTTACTTTTTATTTATTTATTTATTTATTGGTGTGTTTTATTGTTTGGGAGGAAATATAATTACTTGTTTTTTTTTTTTTAAAGTACAAGTAGCCACCGGGTTTTGCTATGACTTTTTAGTACTGTCCGATCGTTATTGAAACTTTGTTGTATAATTATTTTTTTTTATAAAGTTATTCGAATTATTCGTGGGAAAAATAAGAAAAATGATGACATTCATGAATGCCTTTTTCATAAATAATGTGGGGCTGATGATTAACTAACATTTGGGGTTATATTTAATAGAAGCTAAGCTGTAGGGTCGTGGGCATGTCGAGTTTGGTGGTGGTACCAGCTGAGCTAACTCTTTCACTCATCATTTAATGGGGAAAGTGCCGACAATTATTTAATTGTTCTACTTGAGATTTTTAATCTCGAATATGGAAAATGAAAAAAAAGGGAGCTTTTAGCGTATGCTAATCATTATGTATCTTAGATTTCCTTTGTTCCAGTTTCGTTTTCAGATTATGTCTGCACAAGAATCCCTATTAATTGTCGGCTAGGAGATGACATCCACATATCCAAACCATGTAGGGGTGGCTATACAGTCCGGTTAAATTGGTCCGAATTGATATGGTTACAGTCCGTGTTTTCGGGAATATAAGGATCAAAGATTGGATTTGATACAGTCCGGTCCCAATTCGGTATTGATTTTAGATTGAGCTTGTGGGAATTTGAGTTGCCTGAGGACTCAAAGGGTCAGGAGTTGGTTAAGTTTTGGGTGTTGAGCTTTCTTATCCGGTTTTCGATCCGGTCCCAAACGATTTTTTTACCTCCAATCGAAGCCCAAATATTGAATTTGATTGTTTGCTATCCGGTCCCGGTCCCGGTTATACGGTCTGGTTTCGGATAAAACCAAATAGCCCGGACCAAATAGTCCGCCCTAAAACCATGAGTCTAGAAAACATAGTAGAAAACATAGTACAAGGTTAATCCGATCACAGTTTCTGATCAGGATTTCCATCAGTAATCCGAGTGACTAAATGTGACATTTTTCAATAATTCGAGTGACCAGAGTTGGACAGAGGCTACAGAAGAGTGACCAAATGTGACCTGTTTCAGTAATTCGAGTGATCAAAATTGATATTAAATTTTTCTAGTGACTAAATATGACACGATTTAGTAATCTCAGTGACCAAATGTGTCATTTACCCGTTTTCAAAGGTAAAATTATTTTTTTTTGGGGTCCATAATTCGAAACTTACTGGTTCTACTTTGAAAATTAATCATTTTCATTGTAAGTTAAAATACAAAGAGTGTTTTTTTTTTACAAAAGTAATTTATTTATGACTCAAGAAATAACGAAACAAGCAATGACTCCGATGGTCAAAAGAAGAGGACAAAAGAGGAACGGTTAACTGAATGTTGTGTCCTGCACTTGCATTTGCAGGCAGCATCTAGTTACGTGTATTGGGCAGTGAAGAACACAAGCATGGCAATCACCAACATGATCGGTCCTACAGAGAAGATGACCCTCGCCGATCACCACGTCAAAGGCCTCTACTTTCTGCTTGCTGGCAACCCTCAGGTACCTCCCTTTTTGGCGTTCTATTAGAGGTTAAAAGGCTTAACTATCCCTTTCCCAACAACTCGAGTTATTGGGACCAAGTGGTTAGTTCGCTAACATGGTATCAGAGCCTAGAATCGAAAGGTCATGGTTTCGAATCCTCATAACGACCCCCATTTCATGCCAATTCGTTTAGCACAAGGAATGGTATGTCCAACCTGTGCAAACTAAAGCCTCGTGGTTTGGCAGCACAAGGGTTCAACCTGTGCAAACCGTAAAAAATCCACAATTCGGCATCGGCTTTCGTTTGAGAGGGCGTATTAGAGGTTAAAAGGCTTAACTATCCCTTTCCCAACAACTCGAGTTATTGGGACCAAGTGGTTAGTTCGCTAACACGTTCGGGGGTCGTCTTTCTTTCGTATAAGATTCAATATTGAACCTCTTTCAACAATTTGATCTATTGAAATCAATTGGTTCTACGAACAAATGGTCTTACAAATTGACTGACCTTTGTTTGAAATGGTGTAAACGGAAGAATCTGTATATTGAATCTGTCATAAGAGAGAAAACAAGCAAAAAGTAGTAGTTGAGCTTGCTTTTGCTAGCTAGCCATAAATTCTTCAATTGATTGCAGAATCTGACGGTCACGATGGTGAGCTACATGGGACAGATGAGAGTGTCCATAGGAACGGAGAAGGGCTTCATAGATCCCAACAAGCTCAAGTCTTGCATCCAAAGGGCTTTCGACCTCATTCTCAATTCTACTTGCTAGCCAAGTTTACGATTGGCGACATTGGAAATGGCTGGCAGCACAAAAGATTAAGATGTGATTTGTTGCAATTAAACAGTGTGGGTGTAATTTTCTCCTTTTTTCTCTTTTCTTCTTTTTCGCTTATTGTTGGTTATATTTGATGGGTTAATGGATGACTATAAAACGTCATGGACTTGCATTCTGGGCTCCCATCTAGTGGGACACCAAAACCAGAACTATATTGTTAGTAAGTTTGTGCTCTGTGTTTCAATTTACTGGAGTTTGCTTCTAAAGTTTCAACTCACTACTTCAATTGCAATTTACTTATACTAGTACGGAAGCTCGCGCTGCGCGGCGGGAGGCGGCAGATAGCGTAGTTATTAATCTGCGAGTAAAGAAAAATAAATCTATAATCATGGGCGAGTGAGCCAAAGTACTAAAAAGTAAAAACAATAAAGATGAAGACACATATACATGATACATAATAAAACAAAAAATAATGGAAAGAATGTTGAGTTATAATAGTAGACAAAGCAAAGAGTTCACTCATAAAAAGTCCCAAAAAAAAACTCTAATTATCTAATATGGAAGAACAGTTAGGAATGAGAAATCAATATCTATATAGGTGGCTACTTCGGTGCACCCACAAAAATGAGTGCATTCAATGCACCCAACTCTAAAAGTAGGCTTAAGACAACAAATTTTGGATTTTAATTGGTATCATTAGTCTGAAATGATGATATAACATATGATCACAACTAATTAATTCATTACCCTAACCTCTAAGCCTTCAATTTTGAACACAAACCCAAACCCCCAAATTATAAACCCTAACCCTAACCCTAAATCCCTAACCCTTAATCTTTCAAATTAAAGTAAATCTTGAATGACTTTTATTTGCATATTCATGTGTTTCTTGTTCATAACATCATAAGCGACGATTGATACCGTTTTGACATGAATCGTATGCTCTAATGACGATTATGAAGCGAGTGCATTGAATGCACCAAAAAAAGTGGGTGCACCGAATACGTCACTATATATATATATATATATATATATATATGGGTGATTCTATCGTACCTTGGGTAAAATCAAGGGTACAACATACCTTGAGTAAAAAAATGATATCTAGACCTCGAATTGAGCATAGTTTGGCGTCTGATATTATTCCCAAACCCTTAAGGATTAAAATCTAGGTCTTAGTTTTATAAATCTCATACACTAAGATCAATTTAATTAGAAACAAAAATCAACGGCTATGATTTGTCGAAATATATGCAACAAATTACAGGCACAATCTTAGGGATTAGGCTCTTTGATTTAGAAATCTAAGACCTAGGTTTCAATCATCAAGGGTTAGAGTATAGTATCATGTCCAAAAATTCGGTTAATTCGAGGTCTAGATAGCATTTTTTTACTCATGGTATGTCGTACCCTAGATTTTACCCAAGGTACGATAGAAGCCACCATATATATATATATATATATATGGTGCCTTCTATGGTACCCCAGGTGAAATTCATGGTACCACATATCTTGAGTATGAAAAAACTATCTAGACCTCGAATTATCAAGATTTTTTGGCCTGATACTATAACCTAACCCTTAATGAGTGAACCCTAGGTCCTAATTATCTCAATCATCAACTATCAACCCTAAAATGGTGCATTCATTTTCTGCCTATATTTGGATGAATCATAACCGTAAATTATTGTTTCTAATTAAATTGATCTTGGAGTATAAGATTTAAAGAATTAAGACCTAGATTTTGATCTTTAAGGGTTAGGGTATAGTATCATGTCTGAAAGATCAGTCAATTTAAGGTCTGAATAGCGATTTCATACTCAAGTTGTGTGGCACCCCGATTTTCACTCGTAGTACCGTAGAACTCACCATAATACTTAGCCGACTAACCCTACTAATACTATTATAATTAATAGTTAATATTAATTATAACTGCTATGTTAAAATAAGAGGATTGATATTTGCGGCCCGAAAATTTACTATTTGCCGCCCGTATTTTAAGTTAAAATGACATTTTTGCCCTCTAACATCACTCTCACACCATCACCACAGTCGGCGCATAATCACCACTGCGAGCCAATCGCCGACAGACCACCACCTCCGTCAAACCAACAAACCACACTCGCTGACGAGTGAGATAAAGTCCGTCTGGCGGTTTTCACTGTTCGCTCGTCGGCGTCGAGTCCCGTCTGCTCGCCGGCGTCGGACCGCGTCCGACCTCTTGTGTCGGACCTTTCAGAGCTGTCCAACGCCGGCGAACGAACAGCTCGACATAGTCTGATTCCTCGCGACGGAATGTAGAACGAACCAAGATGCGGAGGAGGAGAGGAGGGAGAGAGGGTATTCGACGATAAATTTGGGACTGGAAGAGAAGTTTTCGGGAGGTTAATTGCAGAGAGAACTGATTAATCAACAGTATAATTTATAGCTGAAAAGTAAAACTGCCACCCCCATTCAAATTTTCCTGTCCATAGAGTGATTTTAGGAAGCTGATGTGGCAGGGTGTTGAGCGGGAAAAAAATAGAACTCCCCGCCAGATTGCAGAACTAAGAATCGTCCACTACCCACCATTTTCTCCTGGTTTCCCACATTATCATTTATTTTTCATTTAATTTTCGTTTGGCTGAAATACCACCTTTTCTACTGGGTTATCCTTTCGCCTACCCGCAGGACAGGAGGAGAATCAGTTTCCATCAGAAAATTCTGGTAAGAGGCGTCACGGTTTCGTGTTCAGCGGAGGAAGGCGCTGACGGCCGGCTGTTGCTGAGTTCATGGGAAGACGACCAGACGTTTTGGTGGTCAGTGGCAGAAAGCAGTGACGGCCCGCTTCTGCTGCGACTGAGGAGATCGCGTTTGGGAGTGCAGCGAACGATCTCCGTGGCGAAGAGGTTGTCGACGATCGAGGCTTTCCCTTCCGGCGAGAAGCACAACTACTGCCGCCGCCACCACCGTCTTCCCCGCCGCCACGAACCCTGCTTCTTCTTTCTTCTCTGCTTCAGCCTCTAGAAGGTCGCTACAAATCGCTCCAGCTACTCGCATCCGTTGAGGAGCCATCCCCCATGGGCTCGACACAGCTGCTGTGGCCACCGCCGCCATCAGCGAAGCGCTCATCATCCCCTTCTTATCCCACCTGCTGCCGTTGCTTCCGTTTCCTTCCGCCGAGCACTTCACCACTCTCCCTCTCTTCGCCATCGACGGCAGCCCTGCATATCACCCAATCGATTCAATTTCTTGGTTCCCCCAAGCTGAATTGATAAAAGCCAGAGGTAATTGTGAATTTCAGGGGAGGGGGGGCGTCAAGAGTACTCACCGAGAACTGGGGCGGAGGAAACCCCTAGTGAGGGGTTGCGACGGAGAGATGCATGGATGAAGGAAGAAGCTGTGGTTGTGGCGGAGATGGACGTCATTTTGCCACTTTTTAAGCTTTTTGTTTAGGTTTCCAACGTCAATGTGTGCCTGCTTTATGTCAACATAATCAAGCTTAATTGAAAGCAATACTTCCCACTTTGTTCACTCAATTTTTCTGTTTCACGGCTTTCTTATCTAACTTTTTTGTTTCTAAATTGCCTCTATTTTGGATATAACTTGCAGTTTAGGCTATGTAATCGACAACTAATGATTTAATCCATGACCTTCGGAAGAGCGGTTTGAGTTTACATTTTCCTTATATCATTAGTTCTTATAAGTAATTTGTTGAGTTCTTATGCTAATGTACGGTCTCTTTTTTCTTTTTTTCCTTTAGTAGTTTGGTCCAAGAAATCATGTGATCATTAATTTTTTCTTTAAGATCACTAGGTTCATCGATTTAGTTTGCCAATCAAGCATTTAACCTTCGTTTAGTTCCTAATTGAGAGCGTAAGATCATTTGTATAATAATAGTACATGCCTCCGATACTGTGTTAAGATGGAACTGAAATGAGTTGGATGTAATGTCTTTGTTTGGTCCACTTTTATTCAGTGTTCAAGAAGACGCGATTAATAGCTGGGCAGGAGGAAATCGCCTAGTCTAGCTCTGGGCGATTGATCTAGGCACCACCTAGGCACTCGGAGACGAGTTTTCACTTTGGTGGGCGACGCCCAGAACAACTAATAAAGGGGAAATTGTAGCCTTTTTGTGAAAATCCCAAACCCTATTCTATTTCCCCTTTCCACCCGCTCTGTAGCCTCCCCGAGAACCTGCCCAATCCTCCTGGAAGATTGATCAATCTGCACTCGCATTTGCCGGATTTGGTAGGCTAACTGGGTTGCCGACGCCAATAGTCTCCCGAAGGCCCAGAGGTTTCTATTTTTCCATAGTTGCCAACAGAAAGTAGCGAAGAGGGATGCGTCTATCGGTCTATGGTATTAATAGTCATCTTTATCACTATGCTTTTCATTTTATTTGTTGCTTCTAATTATAATGATCAACAGATAAGTCAATACAATATGTGATCGCGTGGACCTATGAATCAATTTGGAATTGTGCAAGTTGTTGAAAATAAACACTATTTCAAGAGACATTGTTTTATGCAGGTATAACAGCTCCATTCTCTACTAGCAAAAGCAAAGTCGATCATTTGCCTGGAGGGAGGGAATCATCTTTGGCAATCTTCTTGAAATTCCCCAACTTTTATTGTTGATCATCTGACCTTCCAAAAATAGCGATGAGCATAATGTAATTGTCCATTTTTTTGCAAGAGGATAATAGATTACCAACTAATTCACTAATAATTCTTGAGCTTTACGGATGGTATTCTTTTTAATTAATTTTCTTTATTATATTTATTTATTGTTGTAAATTTTCACTTCATAATGTTAGTATACGTGTAACTATAAACATAATTGTTGAAAGCGTACTAATATTTGTGGATACTCGAAACCTAATATGCTATGAAATAGGTGGCAGACACAAGGACTGTCGTAAATTTAGCATATGTTATACTATCGAGCTAAAAGCCGAGCACAAAGCTAAGAACAAATTTATGGGCACACAAATTTTTGACAAAATTTTTTTTATTTGTTGGTGGTACATATTTGTTATAAATTTTTAGAATCTTTCAAATGACATAGTAGACAAATCTATAAGTGTTGACTTTTAGATATCAAAGGCAACACCAAAATCAATTATAAAAAATCCATATTGATTTCCTAAAATCATGAATCTTTTTCAGAAACTTAATTTTCACAACAAATGATTGTATGTTTGAACTATAGAGTGCCTTATTTAATTAAAATTTTGAAGAAATAATTGGAATATTTCAGATATGTCCATTATAATACAATTGTACTATCCGTATACATTAATGTTAGCTATTAACAACCACAACTGCTTTTGGAGATATATATTATTTAAAAGTGAATTATTAGTTAATAATTTTGTATTTTCTCAATTAGTACCTAATGGTTGTCGATCATAAAATTTGAATCCTTTATTTGATAAATTTTTATCCCTCCAAATTACTAATAGGGAAAATCCCTTGGAGTTTATAATTAATACTTCAATGCTTAATTATTTTATTTTCATGGATATAATAGAAAAATAAGTGAATAATATCAAATTTTATGAAGAAATATTTTTTAAGTAATTTATTCTAACAATAGGAAGTGATTTTTTTCTTAAATGTAAAAAATATATAGACAACAGTAAGCGATAGCATGATCAATACAAATACTTATAAACTAACTAATGTTACAATCAATAATTCGCACAAATATTATTTTCAACCCACTAATAAATTATTTAGACGATCCCAAATTATTTGAAAATATGAAAAAATAGATTAATATAAAAATATAATAAATAAAAATAAATTCATCCGACCAACGGATCGGGTAAAAAGCTAGTATATTAAATAATAGTAGGAAAAGGATTCTGGCGTAAATGGGGTTGATTAGGGAGAATTATTATTGTTATTATTTTTTAGGACATGCATGTCACGGTGACATGCACTTTTCGGTCGACCTCATATAGGATTAGGTCGACCTAATCTGTAGTTTCAGTGTAAAAACAGTTTCATGGTACCTACTTTTGAGATTCATATCTTACAATTGGCTAGATGGAAATTGGAGATTAGTGGCTTGTTTTGAAGCTGAAGTGTCCCTCTACACATTAAAGTACTTGGGAGCTCAATAGAAAGTCCAGAAGACCATTTCTGAACCTGATCGAAAGGCTATGCCAAAATTGGGAAGCTGTCTGAAAATGGCTAAGTCTGGGAACGTGTTTGTGAAGCCTATTTTGGAGCTCAATTTGAGAAGCATGGATGCGAGTCAAGTCCAGGGGCCTCTACCACGTTAAATTACGTATTTTTTCTACAAAGGAAAGGCATTGGATGAAAGATTAAGTATCTTTAAGGCTTCAAACAAAATGCTCGAAGTTTCTACGAAGGCTGTTTTCTGGCAGCTTACTTGTGCTCGAAGTCTGCCAGAAAAACAGCCTTCGTAGCAACTTCGACCATTTTATTTGAAGCCTTACAGATATCCAATCTTTCATCCAATGCCTTGAATTTGTATAAAAACATACCTAATTTAACGTGGTAGAGGCTCCTGGTCTCGACTCGCATTCATGCTTCTCGAATTGAGCTTCAAAATAGGCTTCACAAACACGTTTCCAGACTTAGCCATTTCCAGGCAGTTTCCCAGTTTTGGCATAGCCTTTTGATGAGGTTCAAAAATGGTCTTCTAGACTTCCTATCGAGCTCTCAATCACTTCAATATGTAGAGGGACACTCCAGCTTCAAAACAAGCTATTAGTCTTCAATTTCCATCTAGCCAATTGTATGATATGAATCTCCAAAGTAGGCACCATGAACTGTTTTTACACTGAAACAACAGATTAGGTCGACCTGATCCTATATGAGGTCGACCTAATCCTAACTGAGGTCGACCGGAAAGTGCAAGTCACCGTGACATGCATGTCACCGTAGGCGCACCCGATTTTTTATCAATATTATATTATCATTTAATTAGGAAATATGTTGGTTGTGATAAAATCTGTAAATTTGGTAAAGTAGTGATTAACTATATTTTTTTGTTGACGGGATACGGGAGTGAGTGCTTAATTATAATTATTATAATTAGGTTAAATTAGGTTGGTAGTGATTAACGAGATAAGATTCAGAATTATTATATTAGTTAGGATGACTATAAAATACTTATTAAATTCATTATATTATTTTTAAGTAATTATAATTTATCAGAAATATTGTATAATATTATGGATATTTGATTATAAATGATAAAAATATTGTACAACTTATGGATAATTCATTTTAATTGTGTAGAATTACTATAAAATACCTATTAAATTTGTTTAAATGGCTAGAAAAGCATCTTTTCGTAGTTACTAGAGCTATCAAAGTGAAAAATTAATTTTTTTTAGAGAATCAAAGTGAAAAATTATTGAAACCCTCGGCGCTCCATTAAAATGTGGATACGGACATGGTGGAATCGACAATTCCTCGATTGGACGTCTCGTGCAAAATAAGATCGATTAATATTGCCAAAATTTTCATCAGGATTTTTGGGAGCTTTGTGCATCGTAACTACGTATTTCTTGAGTCTATCATGCGTATTTCGATGATGCAAACAAATGCTGTTAGTGGAGGTAGAGACGATTTTACCTCTAACACCATGTCGTAGTAGGACTGGATGGATTGAAGTTGAAGTTAGGTATTTAGTGGGAATTAGGGTTTAGGGTATGAGGGGTAGAATGGTCAGAAGGGAATATCTGCTTTCCTCTTTTGTTCTTGTCATCGTTGTTCCGATTAGTAGAGTATATTCTTCTTCATGTTATTATCATCATAGGTTTAACTGTGATCTAACCATATTTTAGTAAAATACAACCCTAATTAGACAAAGTCAAATGTTAATCTCGTTAAACCTCCTCTTGTTGCTAGTGGTGATGGGCCTGGGAAGATGACGAAGCTCCCTCGATTTAAATTATTTGACATTAACTAAATTTTAAATTACTATTAGACGTTGTTAACAAATTCTAACACCTATTAAGCTACTTAATAAACAATTTTGCATAATACTACTATTAAAATTAACATTTATTTTTTATGAAACATTTCAACGCAGATTAAGCTGCTTAAATTATTATAATCATTCCAATTTCCACCTAAACATTTATATGGAATTAAACTTTGTTTTCTTTATTAATTAATTACTTTCCTTTAGCTCATCCTACTAATTAAGGAAATGGAATAAAACGTTGCTTTCCTTTTTTTTAAATGAATTCATTAGAATTTTAATGTGTTTTAATTAAGGGAAATTTTCAATTATTAATTAGGGAAATAGAATTAGACATTGTTTAAGAATGGAATTAATAATTCATAATTTTAAATCCTAATTATGGAATTTTCAAATTTTAAAATTAATCAATAATTAATTAATAATTCAAAATTAATTTTCGGACGCCGTCCGACGTCGAGTTTCGGACGCGGTCCGCCGTGGGATTTCGAACGCCGTCCGATGATGGATTTCGGACGCCGTCCGACGATGGATTTCGGACGCCGTCTGATCTCCGGCGTCGGGAGCCGTCCGATCTCCGGCGTCGGGCGCCGTCCGATCTCTGGCGTCGGGCGCCTTCCGAACTCCGACGTCGGACCTTGTCTTTGGGTGCGAACTCCGGCGTCAGAATGCTTCTTCTGTCCAAACTCGGACCAATCCTGTCGGAGACCGTAAATCGCAGGGTAAACGATGCCTCCAACGATCCGGATATGAAACTGGAGCGTCTACATTCTCCCTCTCCTTCCTGTATTGTTTTTGGTCTGTGCTGGGCTTGGGTTAAGGAACGAAGAAGACGATGATTATTATGACGGGCAGAAGATGAAGATGACGATCCGATCACAGGCAGAGGATAAAAACGACGGGAAGGCTAGCTAGTTAAGGGAGGAGATCATTGTGGTAGGGTGGTTTGCGGTCGACGACGAACTCCTCCGGCGTGAGGGAGGTAAGTTTCGGCGGCTGGGGTTTGTTTGTGGGGATAGGGTTTCCAAAGGCAAGGTGTAGCAAGGGTAAAAATGTCATTTTTTGTAAAATCATGAACGGCAAATAGTAAATCTACGGGCGGTAAATAACAGTTCATTAAAATAAAAGCCCTTGCTTTGCGCACAACGCCTTGGCTTCGTTGAAGGAAGTTGTTGTGCCTCTCCTTGGGCTTTTTGTGTTTCGTAGCCCAACACTATTATGCTTTAGGATACTCCTCGACCTATTTGTTAGGCACAGGCCTTTGATTATCGGCTTCCGACTTACCCTGGTCCAACAGATTCTTCATTACACGCGTCAATGAGCTCAAATGTCGCCATGCTAACCAAGTTCTCAAAGCTTCTCTCACAGTAAGGGAAAACTTTCCAACAATCAAATTCTAACAGATTCAACAAGAAACTATGTCCTAATGATACAGATTTCCTGAGGACATACAGCTGTTATATACTTGGCTCTACAGAAACAATCCTCAACTGACATCACCCTTTTCTTATGTCCCGCAACTTCACCTATGCTCCCCATTACATTACCCCCTTGGGACGGGAAACTCACCCTTATGATGTTACAGGAGGAAGAAACTAAGACTCAAACTCCAACCACAGAACCCACCTCCAAATAATCATGTGACCAAATAAATGAAATAAAAACAACTGTTCCTTTCCACCTTTGAACTCTTTCCCCACGCAGCAACCGGGTGGCATCTACACATGCATGCACTTCTTTCTATTATATCCTCGTTAGTAGGAAGAGCAGCTCTGACCTTAAAATGGCCTCCACTCGGAAACCTCAACGGGTGCTGCAAATTCTTGTGCTGGAAAAAGACCATCCTGCATCATCTTTTAATATTCTGTCTGGTGGTGTTCAAGATTCCGCAGCACAATTCTGGCAAATATTTTTGCTTCCAGTGGTGCTGTTGCTGCTGCTGCAGCAGCACGCAGAACCCTTGCTGCTCCTGTGTTTTGCATCAAGCTTGCATGGTGCATCGCATGCCTCCCACCAGGAATAGTGAACTATGTATAGGAATGAATAACAGGCAAAAAAAATTATTATAAGTCACGGCCCAAGAACAATGATGAACTTCAAGAATGAATCACGGCACAATACCACTCATTACCTGCAGAAGAGCAAATGCAGCACAGGCTTTAAGTATGGAAGATGGGTTCCGCAACATGGTCACAAATCTCCCGATTTCAGCTCCACTGAGAATCAAGAGAGACAAAATGTGGAAAAGTGGCAAACACAATTAGTTACATATTTCCAATTGGAATGACGAAAACAGTCAAGAATACCGAGGAGGAGACAAGACAGAGTAAGGACCTGCATCTTAGATGCCCAGCTTCTTGAATACGAGCCCTCTCTGTTACCTGTGCCAATGCTGCAGGAGCTGATGATGCTGCAGCAACAGCAAATGCATGTTGATCTGAGAATGTAAGCACAAACGCCTCGATATGTTTCAATGCCAATCTCCTAGCCCCCTCTAAGCTCATGCTCTTTGAAATCCCTTCAGAAGTAGTTCCTACCAATGCGAACTCATCCATTCTGAACACAAGGAAGAGAGTGCATAGCTTTCAAATTTGCCTTTCATCTTTCAATTTAAGCAATAAAATTGGAACTTAGCAAATCTCTAAGAAAATAGTTAACTGGAGGCCAAAAGCCGACAATTTGATGATTCTGGACAGTATGGTTTGAATACACACAGTATGGTTTGAATACATATGAAGCAAAATGAGTACCTCCCGTCAAACATGTATGCCAATGCTAAAGCAGCCATGAACCTTGCCATTTTCGATACTGATGTGGAACAAAGATTAACAAGTGCGGGTACGCCCCCTTCCTCCACTATTCGAAGGGCATTACCAGGGGTAAAAGCAAGATTCCAGAGAGCACCAGCAGCAGTTTCATGAACATCCTGAAGGAAAACAAAATATGAGCCTAAAATGAGGTTCGACTTTATATTGCAGGAATGCCGAAGAAAGAGAGCCTATACAAGTGGTTCTACTTGTGCAATACGGATGAAAGTCAGTTTAATGCAAAGCAAGAATCAGTGCATGGAAAATAAAAGTGGGTTCTCTTTTGCACAATCCCAGTCGAAGAGATCATAGCAAAGACAGTGTTGTGCAGACTACAGACCGAGGGAGGCTTGAGAGACAACAATATCAACAACCTAGAAATCATACTAACCTCAGCATCAGAGCGTGCCAGTGAGATCAAAGGTGCAACACCTCCTTCTCTTCCAATAGCAATGCTGAAAGAAATTTCGAAAGTATCAAGGTATATGCATCAACAAAAGCAAACCCATATTTCTGACTCTAAGCGGTGTTGAGCACAAAGCAATGCAGTCCTAAGAAAAGATACTGCAGTAACACTTAAGTCAACCACAACAGGAACTATCATGCAACAAATAGATGTCGACCACGTATTTACTCACCATAATATCTCAAAGTCAGATGTGCTACAAATGGATGATTACTTTTGGAGCTCTGATCAGTAACCGACACTCAAAATTCCCTTTTCTCAAGTTTCTTTTCCAAACCATGATCTACTTCAACTCCCACAATGGAGGATAGTAAGGCCACCCTCCTTGCAAAACAATTGCTATAAACCCACATACCTATTGACTTCTGATACAGATAGTCCCCAGAGTGCTCCAGCAGCCCTCTCCTGAAGACCAGGTGAAGCATTCGAACAGGATTGTGCAAGAGCAACCTAAACAAAAGGTAGAAGATTAAACCCCAAACCCTCGGAAACAGAGAAAGAGAAAGGGCAAGAAAAAGGGGCAACCACCAACAAGAGCAAACATCCATCTGTCAGAAGGACCATATAGACAAGTACCCAACTAGCCTAAGAATTGCGGGAAAGTAAAACAGCAGAAAGTACCATAACACTGGAGTGGGATTTTTCAGATCAGGAAGAAAGAGAAAACATAAGGTGAACAACAAGAAGGCCTTCTGGCAAGATGGGCCAGGACTAACTACAGAAGCAGGTACTACCAAAATCCTGGATTGTACTGTCTCCCTTACATAGAAAGCTACGGAGCTAATAAAACAAACCTGAAAACAAGGAAGGTCATCACTGTTGATTTACGCACAAATCTTTAAGAATGTGAATTTCTCTATGCTGCTCTTCTCTCTATCTATAATGATATGGACTTAAGAAGGTTACATTATTTGACGTGTAGTGTTAAGCACACCAGATTCCTATCATGAACTGCTAATGGCAAATTTTCAGAATCCATCATCTTCCGTGGAAGATTTCTTTTCTGCAATGGACATCTAATTGGATTGAAAAATTCAGGTTCTGAGAATCAAAATATACCAAAGCCTCAACACCACCACCAGCAGCAATTGCTTCTCGATTTCTGTCATCAAAGGATAGGTTCCACAACGCCCCAGCCGCTTCCTGCCTGTTAAATTTCGCACAAACAAATACCCATAAAAAAATCAAGTCCATTTCGTTTGCAGAAAGCTTCTTAAAGAGTGACGCAGGGCATTTTCAATTACTAACAATCCTTTCAAATGCATACACCACCATCACAACTTAATACATTCAACCATAACTGTATGATCTTCTCCAGACACAACTTCAGAAACTAGTAACTCATAAAAGGGTATAAGGAAGAAAACGCGGGAGGGTTAGAGGAAAAGTCCACGAGATGAGAAAACACAAAGAAACACCTTTGTGTATCGATGCATTCAAGATGAAATTACATAACGAAACATGCCCAAATGAGTAGGTCAAAGCTGGGAATGCAAAGGTATAGTGGAAGGAAGAATTGTATAGGCGATTAGAAAGCATGAACAGTTACCTGACACCTTCATGAGCAGAACGAGTGAGTTGAACAAGTGCCTCGAGGGCACCTGCTTCTTGACCAACTGCAACATTGTTTGTATTACTATCTCCATGAGCAGCCAGGTTAGCTAATGCACGAGCAGCCTGCCATCATCCAAAGTGTCACTGGTTATTTTCAATGGATCAAACAGAGGATTCAGATATAGCTGATAACAGGCACAAGCAGCCTGTGATCATCCAAAGTGTCACTGTTTATTGTTTCGATGGATGAAACAGTGGATTCAGATGTAGATAATAACAGGCCAAGCAATGGGCAGGATAAGAGAACATCTCTTGCAAATCTTCTACTAACAGATTAGAGATGGTGAAATCAAGATAAGGACTTTTACAGCGGAGGCAAAAAAGAGAACAGAAAAATATATCATGGAGTTGGGGACACTAAGGGAATAGCACCGGCAGATTCAAGCTTAAAATGAAACCATGGGAAACACAACTTCCTCAGAATTGTTCAAAAAACCTTTGATATCCCAAGCCAAAACCAACAACAAAACCCCCAAATATGTACGGCTTGCTCTTGCCATAAATGAGCTTTTACTATAAATTGCAAACCTGTTCTTGGACACCTTCAAACTTGCAATTACGGGCGAGCATTACCAAAGCATGAACACCACCTGCAAGTGCAACCTCCATGCTACACTTGTCATCAGCTGCCAAATTAGCCAAAGCGCTAGCGGCACGTTCCTGAGAACATACAATGAAAACCAACACACCCTTTATATTGCAAAAACAGTTAAAAGCATCCCAAAGGAAGCAAACAAGTGATATTGTCAGTGGCTAGAATGCATGAAGGCTATCTCTAATGCCATACCAGAACTCCATCTCCTCCAGATGACCACTTGAATATAAGATCAACTAAAACTTTTACTCCACCAGCCTCAGCAATAGCACCCTTAAAGAAAAATTGAGTGACATGTTTAGTCGTCTGATCCAAGCCAGAGCATATAACAGATACATATGACATTTGAACATCTCAACCTTGTGCTCCTCTCCAACCGAAAGATTCCAAAGTCCACCTGTAGCTTCCTCTGCAACAAGCCTGTTCATGGATCTTGCCAAGCCTGCAAGGATTTCGATCCCACCTTCCTCTGCAACAGCTTTAGCAACATTCGCATTGACCGACAGGTTTGCTATAGCCTAAATTTTTAAAAAAACGTTAAACCCAAGTGGATTAAAGT
This sequence comes from Linum tenue, assembly GCA_946122785.1. NCBI lineage: Eukaryota > Viridiplantae > Streptophyta > Magnoliopsida > Malpighiales > Linaceae > Linum > Linum tenue. Next base: position 10,692,335 of record CAMGYJ010000010.1, on the reverse strand, counting down.
ATTTCAAGATACCAAATATGCTCATTTTAGGAAGGGTACCATAGTGTAGTAAATGAAGTGTGTGGGTAAGACACATATACTTATGATGATAAACCAAAGAGATCACAGAAAGAAACAAATATAATTGCTTAATACGAACACAAGAGATCTGGCCAATACTGGGACACATCTGTACAAACTTTACCTTAGCAGTCTCTGACTGAAGGCCTTCACGCCAGGATTTGGCAAGGTCCAGAAGTAAACGTATGCCTCCATCCTGCATTACTGCCTCAGCTCTTCCACAATCTATGCTAGCATTTTCATCATCAATGACAACAAAAGTAGCTAGTCCTGTGGCTGCTCGCTCTTGAACATCTTCCTGGGAACTTTGCATTAACCTGAGCAAGATCGTGGCACCTTGTTTGAGCCAGAAGTTATCCAAACCTTGTGGGTTGCTCTCAGCTGTGCGCAAAAGTGTGTGCGAAAGAATCCACTCCAGCCATGTCATTATATCTCGCAAGCTATTATCCTTTTGCTTCACATCCATCCAATCTACAAAAACATTTTTCAGTTTCTTTGTACTGTCGGCAAATAAAGACGCTATCCCCTTAAAGATGTCTGTGAACTGGGCAAGTAACAATTTGCCTCTATATCTGTCGCCGCTAAACGTGGTGTCTTCTTCAAGAGCAGAGCAATTTAAGGCACAAATGACTTTCAATGTCAGAGATGATGACAACAATCTAGAAACAGCAGCAGGACCAATATCAGTTCTTGAAACATCCAACCCAACCAGTTTAGGAAGCCTAGTCCAGAGATGAGAAACCACCCCCCATTTCATATTTGATGTCCCGGAAACTGATAGAAAACGAACAGATTCCACATTCCCAAGAGCCACCTCATCAACCATGAGACAGTCGAGAAAGCCAATGTCGGACAATTCAGGACAGTGCTTAGCCAAAACATTTATTGCATCACCAGAAACATCCCTGATACCAGAGAGGCGGAGTTTCTTAAGTTTAGGACAGCAAAAAGCTACTGCCTTAATGGCATCACTACTTATGCTCTCACAGAAGTCTGGTCCAAGTTGGAGGCTTTCAAGCGCCTCATGGCGAGCCACAATCACAGAAAGAGTTGCATCTGTTATTTTCCGACAGTAATCACCACTTATTTCCTTCAAGTGTCTGGCCTGAAGATGTATTATAGCATCCGCTGTCTCAGCACCTCGAAATCGAAGCTTCTTGAGACTTTGACATCTAGAAGCAAGGGAAACTGCCATTGAAGCATCACATTTATGAGCACGCAGATCCAAGGAACTCCACAGGCATGGAGAAGCACCTAAAACCCTCCATGTTCGACAAGTTGACGAAAGACTTGATCTGTCATGGTAATTCAGACATGAAAACAGTTGAATTACGGTGTCATCAGGCAAGCCTGTCCAATCAACAACAACATAGTTCCTCTCAGGAGGTGGAACAACCTCATCTTCAATCTCCGGATAGCAAGGGAAAATCACCTTCTCTTTACCGTTCTTTGCAACTTTCCGCCGCACACGACGACTCATAATCTCGAGATTAAAATATCGCTCACAAAGGATAGCAAGTTCCTTGTAACTTGGGGCCTCGAAAATCACAGAAGTCCTACGAAACCCACTAGCTCACAAGCCAAAGAACACAAACGCAATTCTTCAGAACACAAGGAAACCTTCAAACTGAAAACCCGACAACAAATTTCTCAATACCATTTCATCTGAAACCTCCAATGATCGTAAGCCGACAAACAAATTTACTATTAGCCCGTATATATATAACACACGCAAGGAAGAGACAAACCAATATCAAGAATTGAAGATTGCTGCAATCTACAATTGCCACTGAACTTAGATACAGATAACCCGATAAATTGGATGCCACAACCAGCAATAGTTAGGAGGCAAATTCAAGGCTTTACCAAACCCAGAAAGCTTAAAGAAGAGAGGGCACTTATTGGCCCTTTGACAAGTATACGGTGGAAATCTTGAGCTTATTGGATATTGGAATAGGAATCAGTTCTGGTGAACATTTTGGAGTACATTGAGGAATGATGAATGGAGGATTGATAGATTGGAAGGAGGCGATGGCCGGTGGGTGTGATGGGAGGTAGGAGAATTCAGGAGGAGATAAAAAAAACTGAACGAGGAGGAAAGGAGAAGAAAAGAGAGAAAACCCTCAATCTCAAAGCATATGTGCGTCTAAACTAACCTCCCTCTTCCTAATTTCCTCTCAATGGTGATTGTTGTTTGTGTTTATGTCTTTGTTTTGTGTTATGTCTATGTTCTAGAATCGATGCGTTGTTAGCTACCAAGGGGTTAGCACTTAACACCATGTTTTTTTTTAATAAATGGAACTTTCGTCCCAACCTTTACTCGATAACGGAATGGGACGTTTGGACTCTAATAGTATTGTGGTACAATCAGTAGAAAAAACACTATCTAGTACAGCAATGGTACGAGATTCAATAGAAAAAGAATGTCCCAAGTCGGCAAGATAGTCAACAACGATTGTTCCCCTATAAATATGCAAGAGATGCGCAAGCCAACTACGAATCTCTACCACTCTCATATAGTGGAAGTGTTGAGGAGTAGCATACTCGAGTCTATCTGAAGAATCACCTTCGAAACTCCTGCCTCGCAAGTGAGCCTCAATCCCTGCCCAATCCCGGCTAACTCGCACTAGTGACCGAGCTTCCTCCAAGTTCATAGTGAAAGTTGGAATGAAGTGGCCATCTTCTCCCCTCACGATACCTCCCGCTACCGTGCTCGAAGGAGAATGAATCATTAACCCGTCTGTGTTGAGGCAAGCCCAACCTGGCTGAGGTGGATGCCAACTGATGGTCGTTGGTGTTCGTAGTCCCCCAGCTCTTATGACCAGTTTCTACTTCTCTAAAGCTCTGAGAATTTGGCATCTCAATCGTGTAGAGTTAGCCTAAACTTGAGCATATGACTGCAACTCGTCCTAAAAGAAGTTGTTTTGGTTCTTCCATAGAAGCCAACATGCAACAGGTACCTGGAAAAATGGTGTAATCTATCACTCGGCTATGGCTCAAGTTATAGTGGAACATCCATCCCGCAAGCTCTAGACCAAAAAAATACCAATCTGGTTCATCGCTCATTAGGTCCGCACATGTTGCTCTCTCAAACGCGCAATCACGTACCACATGAATAATCGTCTCAGGATGCCTCCGCATGTTTTGCATCCATCGTTCGTCTTCAAGTGCCTTCGTTTACATTCAACGTTGATGATAAGTCGATTATGGGCTGCTAGCCAAAGAAAACCTCTCGTGCATTGCATAGCTGGTGTCCTCCAAAGAGCTCTTCATCGTGGGTGGCAATGATGAGCATCTGGTTCTTCCTCTCCTATGAGATCATAGGCATACTTGAACGAGAATCTTCCATCCGCTATCCTCCTCATTTGTAAGCACCAGGCGGAGGAAAACCGGCGAAGACACACCCATAGGTAAGTGATAATTTATGTAATCCTGATTCCACTAATCGTTCAGTATAAGCTCAGGCAGCGACAAGTCAAGAGTTTCCATTGCGACAGTGGAAGCGTAAGAGGAAAGTGATGCGCCATTATTCATTAGCGATCTTGCTAGAAGCGGACACTCCTCCCATTGTGAACATTCCAGGTTGCGTGGACCACACTCTTCCATCTTCCACTTCGAGCTTTAAAGAGTTAGGCTCAAATGAAGAGATGCAAGTTGACCATATTGAGGACATTGCTTGGCAACTTGCTCTCCGTTGTGTCCTCGAGGAAGAGCGAGAAAGGGTGAGAAGTGAAGTTGATGAGGAGGAAGTGTGCATTAAAGAAGAGGAAGATCTTGATTGTTCCCAAGGGGAAGAAAAAAAATTTTAAGAAGGAAGGTTGAGGAAGAAAATGGTGTCCAAGATGAGGATGAGGTTGGGATGGATAAAGCTTTCACAAGTTACGAGTGCTACCAAAGCTTTCCGGCCGACCTTGATGCACTTTTAGAGAAAAAGTCACGACTTGGGCAACTTGGTCATGACATCACAAGTGTGGTCGTGAGACGGTGCAAAAAGGCAGGGAATTTTGTTCAATGCACGAACGAAGTGTCAAAGTCAAGACGAAGTCGTGAGACGTGCTGAAGAGGTTGTAAAATTGGCAAAATGCAGCCATTTTTGTGTTGATCTCACTATCAGGTGTTAAATGTCATGACCATGACATCTGGCTGTGAAATGTGCACTGTCTGCGAGTATAAAGGGTGTTTTTGGCAGGTTTTTTAGGGAGAGAGCTTGTGAGAGTAGGGATTTCACCCAAAAACACTCGAAGGGTGATATCTAGAGAGAGATCTAGAGTGATCTTGGGGCCGAATTTGAGGCTCGAATTGAGATTAGAGCAAGGAAATCAAGCCTATAAGATAACGATTGAAGAACTCAAGATTTATATTGTAATATATCTTCTCTCTATGAGTTAGTTCTCTTTCACTTAGATTGTTGAACCCTAGGTCTAGATGTTGGTTTGATTATTGATGTATGTGACATACCCTATGGTTGTGATTCTCTGTTAACTATTGAATTGAGTATTTCATGCCATTGTTGGATTTTAATATCATCCCTCAATTTGAGGATTTTTTTTACCTAGGAGAGAGATCTCTATCCTAGGTTGAATAGAGCACTACCATTTCTTCATTGTGGGTCTTTGAACGAGTGTGATTGGATCATAGTGTCGTATTGGGTTTTGCCCAATCGTGGGAATCAGTTGTGGATGCCTAGGTTTCTAACAACAGTTATTGGCACGCTTCCTCCGGGCAGAGCAATTGAGTGAGTTGGACAACCCAAATAGAGACTCCAATCGAGTCTATGATTTTTTCGCGGTATAAGTATCGAGTCAATCAATCTGGGGTACTCAACATCGATCCAATGGAGGAACTAGGGGGTTCATGCCAAAGTGAGCTCCCAACTTGTAAATTAGTTAGAGTAGTGGTTCTAGTAGCTTAGTTAGCTTTGTTTCTTTATCATTATTCTTGTTTGGACAGATAAATAACCAAAGCAAGGTAACGGTAAATCTAGAGACCCGCAGATTCGGTAATTTTATAACTTTACTTCCAATATAATACACCCGATTGTTGGTTATGTTTGGCCTTCGATTGAGAGGGTAATTTAGAGCGAGTCACTATTTTAAGAAATAAAGTGTGGGATAGGCTCAACATGTGAGGTATCTTTTCATTGCACAAAATCGGGTTTTGCAAGTGACACTAGTTGAGCTTTAGTGGGGCATTTCTACAAGGTGATGCTAGTTTCTTTCTAATACAAGTAAAATTTCTACCTGTTGATTTGATAGATTATATGTTGTCGCACGCATCATCAAGCTTTACATGTATAAACTCGATCGTCGACAATACTAGTTACCCTAATCTAGGACAAGTGCACCCTAGATCGGTGAAGTAGTATAGTGGATTGGTGACCGAGGTCGTATTCCAAGGATCACGGTATCCTAGGCTACTTTAGCTCGGTTATTATCTAGTCAACCTGTTACTTAGGGCAGTTGGCAATTACTTAACTAGGGAACGATAGGAGGGAAGAGGTACTCGGGGTGCCTCCCTCGCCCTAACTACAAGAAATGACATGCAAAAGGAAAAAAGGACGAGTTATGGCAATCGAGGGGCATAGATCGCTAATTTAGGGATCGAATCAATGTTCATGCAACCGTTCCCACTCCTACACCGATCCACTAGCCCAATGTCATCTCAGTTAGCTTCAAGTTGTAGAGATACAACCAATCTCCTCTAAATGGATTCTACCCATCTGCACACTAGACCATCAAGTCGATGGTCACACACTCGACTTCCTAGCATTAGCTAGGTGGCCGTCTAATAGGCAGGGGTATGGTTGCCTCGTCCACCATACTAGACTCCTAGATCATAAATCTACTTCTAATTAGCTTAAGGCACTCAAATCCAGTCTAATTCATAAAATCCTAAGTGGTAGGTTAGATGAAAAGAATTGGAGAGACAAGCCCATGCATAATTAATCATAGATGAAGCATAAACGCTAGACAAACTCAATTCATGCATAAACCACTAGAAAGAAGATGACAATTCCCCTAAATACCTAAGTTGTAACTAAGGCAAATGTGTAAAATCTAGAAAACACGGAAGCACAACACAACGATTTATGTGGTTTCCCCGTTCGGTGAGAACGAGACTATTCCACGGTGGGGTCAAGTTTGGCGGTGGTTTGGGTCGCCGGAAAACCGCGACCCTTCGGTGTTCTTTCGGCCCGATCTCCCTCCTCCGACCTCCAATCGGAAAACCGCGACCACCACAGCGTTCCTGGCATCCGGGGCCTCATTCCCCAAAGTTTTGGGTCAGTTTGGCTATGGTGAAGTCGCCGGCGACGAAACTACGGAGAGCCTCCCGGCGATTGTCGTGTTCTCTCGCTCTTCCATCACCTTCCCGGCGATATCTTCTTGTGCCTCCAGGAAAATGAACACTTACTTGAACATGCTCGACGCCGACCAGAGGAAGACTCTGCAGGACATCCGACACTGCAAAGTCGTTCAGCACCACTACCTCGATAGGGCGGTCTTCAAGGCACTAGGTGCTCCCGAGGCAATGGAGGCTGCCATCCGCGCTTACTCTTGGCGCCGCCTCCTCTGCCTCGCTGAGCCGATCTATCAGGAGCTCCTCTGGGAGTTCTATTCCACCTTCGAGCACTTAGGACCCACGCGGGCGCGCACGGCAACGCCATTCAGTTCCGACTTGGCGGGGTGTCTTACTCCCTCAGCTTTGATGACTTCGGTCGGGCACTAGGGCTCCTTCCGCCATTCGCCTGCCACCTGGCCATCGAAGAGCCCGACAGTCTCATCTTTCGGGACCAGCGTTTCTTCGAGAGGATCTGCCTCCCGGAGTTCGCAGGCGCTGTGTTCACACCGGGCTACACCACCACTACTCAGCTGCACCTAGAGTGGCACATCCTCAACCAGCTGTTGGAGAAATCTTACACCCCCAGCGAGGGCTCCACCAGTCATTTTCAGCTCCGCACCTTGCACTGCCTGCACTCATCAGCCAGCAAGAAGACAATCTTCATTTGTCCTCTCTCATTGCCAGGACGGTCGTCAAGGCTTCTCGTTGTGGTCGTGCTCTGGCTTGTGGGCCGGTGGTCACTGCCCAGGCCCGGTACTTCAACATCGACCTCTCCGGGTTCACTCTCATCCTTCCACCGACACCCTTCTCCAGAGACACCCTCCGGTGCCAGCTGATTCTGCAGCGGGACGGGGACGTGACCTGGATCCGCGGGCTTCCTCGTCCTGTTTCTCGTGCACCAGAGGGCGAGGATATCCCCGAGGCGAGCGATGCTGCAGCTCGTCGGACCATTCGTCGGACCAATCGTCGGACCACACGTTCTGCTGCTGGCGCACCCACTTCTGCTGCCGGCCCGTTTGCTGTCGCACCCACCTCCTACATTACTGAGCAGCTGGCCGGCATTTCTCGCCAGAACGAGTAGATCCTTGCTAGCCAGGAGCACATCAACGCCCGACTCGACCGGGAGCGCGAAGGTCGGCGCCGCATCATTTCGGCTCAGCATTACATGATGAGCTACTGGAACATGGACCCTGCTACTGTTAGCTACCCTTGGGAGGCTTCCCTGGGGCATGAGGACTTCTACCCGCCTCCCACTGGCGATGGAGGCGATGAGCACTAAGCTGGTTTTGTCTACTGGCCCATCGAGTGGGGCCCTGCATTTGTCTTTCTTTCCAGACTAAGACTCCAGATTATGTTTCCTTTTCTCTTGTCTTGTTTCTTTGGATTGTAGACTTGGAACTATGGTTTCTTTCACCCCATGTGTGTGTTTTGCTGACTATAGCTCTATGCCGTTGGACTGGTCCTTATCCAATCCTTTGCTATTGACTGGTCCGCCCTTCAGCCCCTGTTCCTGACCACTGTTTCACGATAACTGACTCGCTAAAACACAACACCTAACAATGGCCAAGTGTAACCAATGAAAGGGACTGCAGTATAGTGGCACAAGTAATAAATATCGAATCCACGGGTCTCTAGAGTTACTATTACTCAGCTTCAGTTCATTATCTAGCAAACTAGATTAAGAATTGATTGATAAACTACTCTACTGACTACTCTACTAATTACAAGTTGGGAACTCACTTAGGTATGATTCCCCCTAGCTCCTCAATTAGGTCCAAGTTGCCATTACCTTTGGTTGATCTACTGTTGATTAAACTGCGGAAGATCCTAAATTAGCTTGGAATCTCTTAAGCTGACCAAGCCCTCTCAGACAGAATACCCGGCAGGCGACTAGCCTTCACCGGGATAGACTGTTAAGGCGATTCACACAGATCTCCACTAATGGAATGAATTCCAGTACAAAGCAGTGAATTGATTGACTCTCGCACAACCAATTCACTACTATCAATCAAGGAAGCTCTCTTAACCTAATCAGATTCTATCTATCATAGGTTAAAGCAGAAATCAAGAGAATTTGATCAAGATCCAATTGACTCAATAAATCATGCCTCAATCGATTATAATCAAACAATATAGCATCCAAAACTTCATACAAGAAAGATCCTAACTCATGAAACTAGGGTTCCTCAAAACCTAAGTGAAGGGAAGTTACTCCATAGAGAAGAGAGAGACTGCAGAAATCTGATCTAGATCTTCAATCTCCATCTCCAAGCTTGATTCCTGAGCTCCAATGGCGAAGAAATCCTCCAAAATAGCTCCAAGAATGTTCCCAAGTCGCTCTCTCTCTCTAGGGTTCGTCCCTTGGGTGTTTGGGATCCAAAACCCAGCTCTCCCCCTTTCCTTTTGCTGAAAATCGGGTTTTAAACATCAATTCCCGACTCACACGGCCAGGCCACACGGCCGTGTGGCTTTCCCAGCTGCCCGTGTGAAGGCTCGGTGAATTCCACACGGGCAAAAGTGCCCCTTGCACGGCCGTGTGGGTTGTGCCCGTGTGGCTTGCTCAGCCTCTGTTTAATGCTTCGTTTCTCCCTCGTCCGGACTCCGAATCAGTCGTCGTTTGATCCCAGACGCTCGTAGTCTCGTCCTCTTTCTTTTAATGACAAGCTTGCATGATTCTTTGTCCATAAAGTGAGGTATAAATCCATTCTTCTTCAGGTCATACCCGAGTTTCTTCTCCCGAATCGTCAATTGATCTCTGATTGACTTGAAACTTGCGCCTATGCTTCACTTTATGTGCTAGGACCTGAAATGTGACAAAGGAACACAACCTAGCATAAGATAGGCCAAAGACACGATAATTCAAGCTGAAACAATCAAGAAACAAAGGGGAAAACATGTGCAAATACCGAGTCATCAGTAACATCGTTCCCCTTCCCTCTGCTCCATTGAGGACACTGTCGCATTAAAGTGTGTGTGTGTGGGGGGGGGGGGGGTTCTTAGTATTTATTGGAACATTTATATATGTGTGCTTGGAGCCTAGTCCACTGTCCAAATCTTGAGATTTGAGGGCTCCAAGTACTGATGTTTGCATGATCATATTGGCACTGTGGCTTAATTGGTGAATCGAATGGTTTTCGAATTAATGCATGACAACTAGGGGTGATAAACGGTTAGTCGGTTATCGGTTTTAACCGATAACTGAACCGATAAAGTCGGTTAGTGGTTAACCGATAACCGCTACTTCCTTATTGATTTCGGTTTCGGTTAGTAGTATTTTGGCTAGTGGTTAACCGCTAACCGATTAATCGGTTAGCGGTTAACCGATAAGAAAACCGATAACCGCCTACTGGTGTGACTACATGGTTTTTTACTTTGGTTAAGGGAAAAAGTTGTAAGATTCAAAACCAATCAAAGTTGCAATTCCAAACATCCCAATTCTCACCTATTGCAAACAACCCTCCATCAAGAGTCTCAGATGTTTTTAAGAGTTAGAACTCGAAAGTCACCCCTCTCTAAATCCCCTTTGCACTCGATAGAGTGAACCTTAGGTTGATGAGTATGGGCTAGATGAAGATCTTGGAGTTAATGATGACTATGGGCTAGATGAATTGGAGCGAGATCCTCGGATCATTTAGGTTGATGATTTAGAGATAATGAACTTGTTACTTGTGTCTTGTTGTGATTGTGACTTGTGGTTGAATTGTGGGCATGTAGACTTTATGTTGTGGAGTTGTGGTTGAATTGTGTGGTTGCTTTAGGCTTTATGTTCAATTGATTTAGATGACTTTATGGTGTGTGATTATAGCGGCTGAAACAAAAGCAGGTCACTCAAAATTGAGGGTGAATCATTAAAAAAGGCGGTTGAAATTTGGTTTTGGGTGGTCGGTTTCTGAATGAAAACCGAGAAAGTGAACTAGAACCTGCGGTTTCGGTTAACCGCAAGGGAAAACCGAAACCGATGTTTGCGGTTTTCGGTTAACCGAAGTCTCTGTCGGTTTCGGTTAGTGATTTTGGGACAATTTTGGTTGCGGTTAACCGATATTTCGGTGCGGTTAAACCGAAACCGCACCGACTAACACCCCTAATGACAATTGGATGTGACTAGGACAACCTATAATGATGACTGAGACGTGCAGTAGAGTTGTGTAGGGGTTCAGTCTTTCAACTGTTTGCTTACCAACTGTGACTTGGATTGATCACGTGTTCTTGACAGTCGTTTATGCATCTAGTTCAGGGAATCAGAATGAGAGATAGAGCATATAGGTAGCCATGTGAGATTTGAGCCTGCTCGTTTCTTTCTTGTGCGATAGATCCCTCTTCCATGATGTGTAGCATTCATGTTGTCATTAGCTAAGATGATGGAGACATAGGATTAGCCCACGACCAAATTGACTGTCCTGATGTGTCATATCCTCTAGTCAGCCCCTTTGAGCCGTGTGTTATCCTTTCTTTCGGTCTGCAATGAAAAATCACCCTTTTGCATCTTCTGGAAGGTTCCACAGAGTGAATTTTACATGTTCTCTGCTGTTTCTGCTAAATATAATGTGAGGGTTGGAGGTAGTGCTTAAAAGTTGGATGAGTGTTTGAAAAATGTGCAGAGGTGGTGGTTCTCTTAAGAAATGAAAAAAAAAAGAATGAAAGAAAAACAAAGAAAAAAATGAAAGCAAAAGAGAGCCACTACCAAAACTCTGAATAGTGCCCATTAAGTAGTGTTTCTTAGAAGTTTGGCTTGGAAATACTAGCATTTATGTGACCTCCTTCGCTCTTGTGCTCTAGAGAATTTGAGTAATGCAGAATAGCAGAAAGAAAGTTATTGGTTTGATTGGCTATGAGTTTGTTGGGTTTGGAAATGTGGAACCTTGTGCTATGAATACTTCCACCACTTAAAAGGCCTTTTCCCCATGTCCAAGACCCTAGCCAGTCATTTGAACCTGTGTCTAAGACCTCCAGATTAGTTAGTGATGACAACCATTTAGGTGAACTCTAACATTTAGAGGCTGCCGTCATGGTGAAGAGATGTTAGGAATTAAGAGAATAAGTATGCGCATTTTTTGCATCAAACTGTCATGGCCCCACTGGTCGAGAGTGAGCGATTCATTTCTATATTCTGTACACTCTTTACCCCGGTGAGGACCTAGATGGCTCGGTCTTGATTCTGATGTCTTGAGTTTTATGCATGATGTGACTGTCTTGAGTAAGTGGTTGAGTCAAGTCTATGTTGGTTGGTGAACAAAAGGAAAACTCTTCCTTTGCTCGATTTTGCTGCACTCGAATGTCCTCTGTGGTGGTTGTCCAGGTTGAGGTTGAAGTTGATCAGGTGTTGATGTGTGAAAGCCAGTATGATTCCCGTATTTCGTGCCTATGTGATATGTCCCCAAGGGGTTGCATGATTGAGATATTTCGAGCTTACCTTGTATCTGGCTTGGTTTGCTTGGGGACAAGCAAACGGTTAAGTGTGGGGGAATTTGATAGCATCGTATTTGCACATGTTTTCACCTTTGTTTCCTGACCATATTAGCTCGAATTTGTTGTTCCTTGGCCTATTTTACGTTAGGTTGTGTTGTTTTGGCATATTTTAGGTCTTAGCAAGTAAAGAGGTGCATAGGCGCAAGTTTTGGGTCATTTGGAGGCTGGATTGCGCTTTAAAGGGAAAATTACGGGCAGCCCCTGAGCAATTACGATCGTAATTGTCCCTGGCATGCCCGTAATTTCAATGCCGAGCCTGATTTTCAGAATTCCTGTCGCAGAGTCAATTACGGGCAAGAGTCACTTTAATTACGGTCGTAATCCAGTAATTACTGGCGGTAGTTGGCAAATTACGACCGTAAATCCTGTCTTCAGAGTCAAGTGAAACGCGCGTTTTGGGCAATTACGGGCATACCACAATTACGGTCGTATTTCTGACCGTAATTTGCCCAGAATCGGGTTTTTGAGGCAGATTCGAGCCAAAATAGGGGGTGTCGACTTTTGAGAGCAAAAACAAAGTTTTAGAGAGAGAAAGAGCGAAGAACAAACCCTAGGAGCTATTTGGAGTGGATTTCTCACCATTGAAGCCCAGATTGCGTCCCCAGGAGTGAAGATTGACATCCCAGAGCAGATTTTCCTCATCTTTATGAGTATGACTACTCTGATTTCTGTTTTCCTCTCTCTCTCTCTATGGAGTAGAACCCTTCTCTCACTTGGGTATGAAGAACCCTAGTTCCATGTGTTAGGGATTTGATTGTAATGACTTGGGATGAATATACTGTTTGGTTTTAATCGAATGATGCATGATTCATTGAATTGATTGAAGTCTGATCAGCTTTTCTTGATTTCTGCTGCAACCTGAGATAGATAGAATCTGATTAGCTTGTTAGAGCTACATCATTCGGTAGTGGGAGATTGGCTATACGAGAGTTAGTCAGTTTACTGCCTTGTACTGGAATCCAATTCCAGTAGTGGAGTTCTGTGTTCATAGCCTCAGCTTTCTATCCCGGTGAAGACTAGTCGTCTGCCGGGTAGTTAGACTAAGAGGGCTTGGTCAGCTTAAGAGATTCCAAGCTACTGTCGGATCTTCCGCAGTTTAATCAACAGTAAATCAACCCAGGGTAATTACAACTGAGACCTAACTAAGGAGCTAGGGGGACTCATTCCCGAGTGACTCTTCCTTGCTTTAGAAAACCGAACAAATTTCCTGCTTTCTTACTGCTTTTAGTTAAAACAACAATCACTCGACTTAGTTGGCTAGATAATAGATAATCACGAAGTAGGCAGTAGATCTAGACCCCGGGTTGATAATAGAACTTGCCTGTTACTGCATTTCCGGGCTACGATTACACTTGATCGCAGTTTGGTGTTGTGTTTTGGCGTGCTAAAGGGCACGATTAAGGATTTGCTAAACGAACACTTTAAGCTTAGGGGGAATATATGCATTCCAGAGATGAATCCAACTGGCCTTATCCATCCAACTAATTGTAGCTTTCCAACCACCCCTACGCCTATCCAGGGATACAGCCAAATGGTAAGCCGACTTCACCGAAAACACCCCATCAGTGGTATCATGCCAGATCAATTTATCCTCTACATCCCGCCTCGGAAGAGGGATTCCTTTAATGGCTCGGCAAGTAGCCGGATCAAACCATTGGCTAAGTTTCTGGTCACACCACCGCCCCTCCCCCTGACAGATGAGGTCTGCCACCAGAGGCTCGCCTCCTGCCGGCAAGATCTGCGGGTTATACGTAGGGGGGTCAAGCTGCAACTGGGGTATCCAAGTTGAGCGGAGCAAGGTGGCAGAACACCCATTACCAATCTGCCAGCGTAAACCCATTTCCAACAACTGCCTTCCGAAGAGAATGCTCTTCCAACCCCAAGACGGGCATGAACGGGCCGTGGCTTGGATGAAGGAACCATTTGGAAAGTACTTAGCTTTATAAACCTGGGCCAGGAGGGAATGAGGCTCCATCAAGAGCCACCAACCGATTTTTGCCAATAGGGCTTGATTAAAGTGTTCGAACTGATGAAACCCCATGCCCCCCTCATGCTTACTTCTGCACATATTACGCCAGGACACCCACCTTACCTTAGAGTGGTCCGCATCAGCCCCCCACCAAAACCGGGCCACATGCCTGTCTAAAAGGCGACAAAGAGACAGAGGTAATTTGAAGCAGGACATCACATGTAATGGCAGAGCCAAGGCAACTGATTTGATCAAAGTTTCCTTAGCCGCCCATGATAACGTGCGTTGCTTCCATCCCTGCAATCGGTCTAACAATTTCTCCTCCAGATATCGGAACGTAGCCATCTTTGACCGGGCAATCAGTGTAGGTAGTCCCAGATATTTATCGTGGACCCCCACTGCACCCACCCCCAGAATAGCAGCCAGAAACTCTTGGTCTGGCAAAGCAATGTTCTTACTGAAGCAGACAGCTGATTTAGCCAGGTTCACCCGCTGGCCACTAAGTTCCTCATATTCGTTTAAGACCACTATTAGGTTTTCACACTCCTGCAGAGTACCTCGCAAGAATAAATAAGAATCATCTGCAAAAAAGAGATGTGATATTCTGGGGGCGCGAGGAGCCACTTTAACCCCCTCGAGTTTCTTCTCCAAGATAGCTTTACGGAGGAGAGCCGCAAACCCTTCTGTGCGGAGAACAAACAAGAGAGGGGAAAGTGGATCACCTTGGCGGATTCCTCAAGAGGGGGTGAAATAACCTGAGGGAGTACCATTCATGAGTACAGAAAAAGATGAGGATTTTAGACATTCATGGATCCACCCTCGCCAGATCGAATTAAAACCCAATTTATCCAAGATCGCAAGAAAAAAGGACCATTCGACTCTATCATAGGCCTTTCCCATGTCAACCTTTAGAGCCATGTATCCTTTCTTACCCTGCTTTTTGATTTTTAGGTAGTGCATTAATTCATGTCCGAGAAGGACGTTATCAACTATATGACGTTCCCTGATGAACGCATTTTGCCCCTCTGATATTATATGGGGAAGGAGACAAGCAAGCCTTTCTGCCATGATTTTAGATATGATTTTGTACACAAACTGGCAAATGCTAATGGGCCGTAATTGCCTCATAGATTCCACCGTATCAACCTTTAGAATCAAGGTTAACCAAGTATGGTTAAAGCTTCGGAGCATCCGGCCCGTTGTGAAGAAAGAGCAGACCGCCTCAATCACCGAATCCCCCACAATGTCCCAGAAGGCCTTAAAAAATTTCCTCGTGAACCCATCCGAACCCGGAGCCTGCTTTGATCCCATGGAAAAGACAGTGCTTCGAACTTCAGCGGGGAGGACTTCAGCCTTCAAACTCGCATTCATTTCCGAAGTGACCTTCCTATCAATGGGGAGAGATGACACTCTATCCGCCATATTATGCACTTGGGACTATGAGGTAAAAAGACCTTGATAAAAATCGGTAGCAATAGCCGCCTTCCCATGCTCCTCCGTCACCCACTCCCCGTTATCATTCCGAAGCCCAGCAACAAAATTGCGTTTGCGGCGAGCACACGTAACCGTATGAAAATAGGAGCTATTTTTATCCCCTTTTTTTAACCATTGAACCCTCAACTTTTGCTGCCAATAGATTTCATCCGCCTCCCATTGACGATTAAGTTCAGACTCCAAGGTCCTAATTGTATCCCAGTCAATCGGATGGATACGTCTTACACGATCAATCTCTGACTGGATCATTCTAATGTTCCGGAGGGAGTTAGTGGCTCCCTCCCTACTCCAATCATAGAGCAAGTGGCGGAGCTTCTTCAGGAATTCCCACAGTCGAAACATGGGGGTACCTTGAACTTTTTCCGTCCAGACATAGCAGACCATGGCCCTGACCTCCGGATTGTTCGCCCAGCGGGCATCAAATCGGAAAAGGGGTCGGCTGTTCCGAGCATACGCTTTGTCCGAGAGAAGAAGGGCTCGATGGTCTGAGCCCTGATCAGTAAAGTGCTTGACCAGGGTTTCAGGGAATTGATCAATCCAAGCCTAGGAGCAAAGAGCTCTCTCCAGGCGTTCTCGAATACAGGCATCGCCCATACGTTTATTAGTCCAGGTAAACTGATCCCCTTGAAACCCCGGATCATGAAGACCCATATCCTGCACAAACCCACGAAGGCTCATCGATTGAGCCGCATTCCACACTAATCCACCATCCTTTTCGCCCGCATGTAGGGTCGAATTAAAATCACCAATGATCGTGAAGGGTAAGTGGATAGAGTCACAAATTTCCCGAAGATGAGCCAGTTGAGCAGCTCTAATAACCATATCACAACTAATATAAACAAAAATCACCACATAAGAAAAATCCACTTCATTAATTTGAACACAAATAAAGAAGGAGTAATGAAAAAACACCGAAGTGTCAACTCCGGGGGCCCAAGCAACAACTAAACCTCCAGATGCATCAATTGCATCATCAAAGAAACAACGAGAAATATCAAAACCTAACCCCCGCATACGGCGGGTAACTACTCTCCGGCTCGATCGCGTTTCTGAAAAAAACACGAGATCCGGTTTATTAGACCGAACTAGCCCGACAGCTGTTTGGAATGTGAGGGATGGCCCAATTCCCCTCACATTCCAAGCCAATAGCTTCATTTGGCCGATTGGGGCCATTCTAGGCTGGCTTCCTCCACCTTTTTAGCTGCTTTCACAAATTGTCGCTTCGGTGTAGGAGGGTCCCCCATCGCCCCCTCCATTTCATCTATCCCACGCTTTCGAGTCCCCATCAATGGGTCCATCAAATTAGTACCATATTCATTCAACTGCTCCAAAGGCCGAGAATCAGTCGCAGGGAGGACCCCTTCTTTCACATTCCGCACCAGACACTCGACAGGGGAAGACCCCAGGTCACCTTTTACTCTAGATAAACTCAGTTCGGCCTCAAAGGCCGCAACCACCTGATTAACCCGACCCTTAGGTGGGTGGCTAGTGTGGCCATCCCCCACAGGCGATCGTCTCCTGATCTCAAAGGACTGGGTCTCGCCTGAGGATTGGTATCCCTCTTGATCAGAGGCCTCGTGCACATGCCCTCCAGCATCATCATTGGGGCCCACGAAGCCCACCCCAACATCCTAATCCAGCAGCCCCATTTTGTGAGATTTCTTCTTCAAACGACGGCGAACCGTCTCATCTTTCCCCAAAGCACTCCCCACGGCCAGCTGCTGCATCTGCAAGTTTGGTGGGTTCATCCGCACCTGTTGACCAGCGGTGGCCAATTCCTTCTGGCTCCCATTACTTGCTACCAGCAGCGGGGCGTCGGCCATGTTCTGAGTGGGAGGAACAGGGCCATCAATCTGCCCGAGCTCCACAGTGTCCTCCTCATATTCCTCTTCCAGAATGAGGCGGCGCCATCGGGATTCCTCCATGATAACTTCGGGTTTCGCAGCAGGTTTACGACGGCGAGGAGGGACTCCTGTTCGGTCTCCCAAAGGGCGACGCAAGACTGGTTTGTCCTGAGCTACCACCCGCGGCGACTTCTTGGTTATCACCTTTCGTCCTCCAATCTTAACACAAGGAGAGGCCTTGACCGAGAACCCTTTGGGACTAAACTGCCGGCCAGTAGGTTTTGCGGCGAAGCCATCAATCGGAGCAGCTGGTGTCCTCAAATCCTCAAGAAGCTCGGCAGCCATAGGAGCAGACAGCTCGGCAGCCACATGAGGCTTACGATTGGGATATCCGAACTGCCTTTTTGGGTCATGGTTTTCGCGCCTCCCCATTCCATGTTCTTCCTTGATGATACTCTCCTGGTTCCTCCTTGTACCACCTTCCTGCGACATTTGAATATTATTGTTTACCCAAACCGATGTATGGTTCTTCCTGAAATTCCTATGCTCATTCACTTGATCATAAATCCTTCTACCAATCTTCCGAGTCGACATATGAGGGCCAAACCTCTCTTTCCCAACTAGGGGATCAAACGTACAGGCACGCTTGGAATGGCCCACTCGACCACAGGCATGCATGATTAGGGTGTATGGACTTTTGTGATATATGATGAACCCTTGAGTGTTATATGATATTATTGTCTTGCCCTAAATCCTTATGGACTTTGTTTATGCTATTGATTGCGTACATGTTGTGATTTGTGGGCTTTACTGTTAATATACCTTATGATGGTTTGAGAAGGTGATTGAGTATGATTTTTCATCATTGTTGTATTTGGATGCACAAGTGGAAAAATATATATCCCATGGTGTTATTATGATGTTTAAGGAGGATGACTTGCACGAGGATTTATCCCAAGGAAGTGCAATTATACGACTCCTGGTTTACCTATATTGAGTCGATTATGGCCAAGTTAAGTATGTGTTCAAATAATGAACCGAGGTAAACGAGATGAGTTATGGATCATGTATAAGGTTACCAAACAATAGTGGGTTGGTCTCATGGTCAAGTACATAGTAATTAGGGCTCCCCATTCCATTACTCTGTTATGATATGTTATGTCACACCCTTGATGTGGTGCTGACCGATGATCCTTCATGAGATATGTATACACCCAGAGTGGTGTCGTGTATGACCACACCCAGAGTGGTGTCAGGTCCGATGACTACACCGACAGTGGTGGGTCCAATATGACCACATCCATAAGATGTTTGGTTCGTTTTCCCGTGAGAGTAATGAGCATGGGAGTAGCCAGGCGCCATAAGTGAAACATGATAAGATGCACTTGCATAAGTTGAAGTGGTTGAGTCTTTTGCCTATTGGGATGTCGGATAGGTGAGGTCTGATCCTAGTGCTTTGGCTTGTTTTCTAGATGTATGATAGGGGTATGCTTTGTTATGAACTCATGATGCAATGATTGTCTCACTCAGCTATAAGCTGACCCTCTTTTATTCTTTTCTCTGCTTATTCCATGTGTAAGAAGATCATCAGCAACAGCAGTAGTAAAGTACATAGGTGCGAGCAGAGCTAGGAGTTGAAGGCATGATGAGGTATTGTCTTCAACTATTCTGTGCTTGGACTACTACTCAAGATTTTGGCCAGTGATCCACACATCTTTTGTAAAAATGTTTTGAGAATGTTTTTCATGTGCATACTAGCTTCTGATGTAGTATTAGATATCCACATGTGTGGGAAGTTGATGATATGGGTATATTTGTTTGGTTATGTAAGTTGTGACGACTATGGCATGCATTAGTATGGTATGCAGTTGTGGAGTATGAATCTGTGAGAATGGCTATTAAAGCCAATGTATATGGTTGTGAGTATATATGTATGTCTATGAATGCATATATTCAGATTAATTATTTTGCAGGCATAGTTGCAAGAACTGCTAGCCCATTACGCGAGTAATTCATGTCGAAATTTTATTTGGGTCAATTTTGGTAATTAATGTAATACCAGTTTTAAATTCTGTTGCCATTGTATGGAAAATATGATTAGGCAAAACGTACAGGGTAGGGTGTTACATAATTTGGATATACTTGATGATGCAGGTGTAGCTGGAGCACGCCCGAGTAACTTTCTCATGGAGCAGAATCATACCCTCATGAAGCCGACAGAAGAAGTGGTTGATGATGTCAGCAGCTATAGATGATTGGTGGGACGCCTCCTCTACCTCACGGTAACCGGACCTGACATAACGTATGCTGTTAATATTTTGTCTCAGTTTGTTAATGCTCCAGGTCCAGAGCATGTTGTTGCACCAATGAGGGTTCTCCGATACTTGAAGAAATCTCTCGGAGAGGGTTTATATTTCCCTTCCAAAGGGTCACTGGAGCTTACTGCATACTGTGATGCAGATTGGGGTGGATGTCAGACCACTCGTAGGTCAAAAACAGGATACTACATACAACTGGGTGGTGCCCCTGTATCATGGAGGACAAAGAAGCAGAAAGTGGTATCTCGTTCGACGCCTCTGTACTGTGACAACCAAACAGCCTTACATATTGCTTCCAAGCAAGTTTTTCTTACTAAGCTTGGAGTGTCGTAGTCATGTCCAACGCCTCTATACTGTGACAACCAAACAACCTTACATATTGCTGCCAAGCAAGTTTTTCATGAGCCCACGAAGCACGTCGAGATGGATTGTTACTTTGTGCGTGAGCGTGTGGTTTCAAAGGAGATAGCGCCGGTGAAGATTGGCAGTTCCTCACTTCCTCTCAGTTGGCGGACATCTTCACCAAAGCTTTGGGCACGAAGCAGTTTTATCATCTTCTCAGCAAGCTTGGCATTCAAAATCTGCCTGCTGCAGCTTGAGGGGGAGTGTTGAACCGTGTATCCCCTTGTATATCTTTTTTGCTTTGAGGACTTTTTTGTCATTTTACCTTCGCGACCTAATCCCCCTAGTAGACTTGTAGAGAGGGTATATTAGGGGTGTTTTCCAGCTGAGACATGTATTCTACGCAGCTCTCATTCTGTGAAACATAATAAGATAAACTGAGTTCCCGCCACAAACCGAGTCAATCAGCTGCTTGTCTTCTGGGAAGAGGGCGTGATAGAAGGTGCCCACCTTGAAAGCATCATTGAAACCATGATTGGGACACCTTAGGAAGAGACTGTTGTATCTCTCCCATGCGTCCCGGATGGTCTCATCTTCATCCTGGGTGAAGTGGGTGATTTGCTTCTGCAGGTCCGCCGTCTTGGACGGGGGATGATAGCGAGTGAGGAACTTGTCCGCCAGGTTGGCGAACGTAGTGATCGAGCCTGGAGGTCTGGTGTCTAGCCACTCCTTGGCCTGCCCCTCCAGAGTAAATGGGAAGTACCTCAGCTGGATGGCATCGGCTGGGACCCCATTTATCTTGATTCCATCGATCAGCTCGTGGAATCGCCTCAGATGTGATCGGGGGCACTCCCCCTCCTTGCCACGGAACATCACCGAACCGCGCAACATCGTGATGACCGAGGTTCTCACCTCAAAGTTGTTTGCTGGCACATGAGGTTGCTGAATGGGTGACCTCATGTCCGCAGCTCTGGCGGTCCAGTAGTGTCCCATGGTCTGCTCTTCAGGGATGACCACATCATGGTCATGTGGATCAGCCATCTCTTCTTCGTCGGCGAGTTGCAGTTGTTCTAGCGCCTCCTCCGCAGCCAGTCGCGCCTTTAGAGCCCGCTTGAAGTTCCTACAAGTCCGTTCAAGCTCCTGGTCTAATGGTCGTAGTTCTCCCGACTGGCTACGGGTCATGCACTACCTGCACACAGCCAGCAAAAGCAACCGTGAAGGCACACAGGTGGAAAAGATAAAATGCAGTAAAGAAAAAGCTAGAGTAACCAACTTTCATGTTTCCCCAATAACCTAGAGGGTCCCCGGCAACGGCGCCAAAAACTTGGCACGCCAAAACACAACACCAAACTGCGACCAAGTGTAATCGCAGCCCGGAAATGCAGTAACAGGCAAGTTCTGTTATCAACCCGGGGTCTAGATCTACTGCCTACTCCGTGATTATCTATTATCTAGCCAACTAAGTCGAGTGATTGTTGTTTTAACTAAAAGCAGTAAGAAAGCAGGAAATTTGTTCGGTTTTCTAAAGCAAGGAAGAGTCACTCGGGAATGAGTCCCCCTAGCTCCTTAGTTAGGTCTCAGTTGTAATTACCCTGGGTTGATTTACTGTTGATTAAACTGCGGAAGATCCGACAGTAGCTTGGAATCTCTTAAGCTGACCAAGCCCTCTCAGTCTAACTACCCGGTAGACGACTAGTCTTCACCAGGATAGAAAGATGAGGCTATGAATACAGAACTCCACTACTGGAATTGGATTCCAGTACAAGGCAGTAAACTGACTAACTCTCGTATAGCCAATCTCCCACTACCGAATGATGTAGCTCTAACAAGCTAATCAGATTCTATCTATCTCAGGTTGCAGCAGAAATCAAGAAAAGCTAATCAGACTTCAATCAATTCAATGAATCATGCATCATTCGATTAAAACCAAATAGTATATTCATCCCAAGTCATTACAATCAAATCCCTAACACATGGAACTAGGGTTCTTCATACCCAAGTGAGAGAAGGGTTCTACTCCATAGAGAGAGAGAGAGGAAAACAGAAATCAGAGTAGTCATACTCATAAAGATGAGGAAAATCTGCTCTGGGATGTCAATCTTCACTCCTGGGGACGCAATCTGGGCTTCAATGGTGAGAAATCCACTCCAAATAGCTCCTAGGGTTTGTTCTTCGCTCTTTCTCTCTCTAAAACTCTGTTTTTGCTCTCAAAAGTTGACACCCCCTATTTTGGCTCGAATCTGCCTCAAAAACCCGATTCTGGGCGAATTACGGGCAGAAATACGACCGTAATTGTGGTATTTCCGTAATTGCCCAAAACGCGCGTTTCACTTGACTCGAAAGACAGGATTTACGGTCGTAATTTGCCAACTACTGCCAGTAATTACTGGATTACGACCGTAATTAAAGTGACTCTTGCCCGTAATTGACTCTGCGACAGGAATTCTGGAAATTAGGCTCGGCATTGAAATTACGGGCATGCCAGGGACAATTACGACCGTAATTGTTCAGGGGCTGCCCGTAATTTTCCCTTTAAAGCGCAATCCGGCCTCCAAATGACCCGAAACTTGCGCCTACGCACCTCTTTACTTGCTAAGACCTGAAATATGCCAAAACAACACAACCTAACGTAAAATAGGCCAAGGAACAACAAATTCGAGCTAATATGATCAGGAAACAAAGGTGAAAACATGTGCAAATACGATGCTATCACCCTTCCTACTACAGAGGCTCTGATTGAAAGAAAGGTCCCAGTTCATCCCCGGTGCCCAGTTTGTTGGGGCGCTTTTGAAACTCTAGAACATTTGTTCCTTGATTTCCTGGTGGCTCGTGCTCTGTGGGATTATTCAGGATTGGAGTATCTAGGGGAGGGATTGCCTCGACAGACTTTTCCTGTTTTTCTGAAGAGATTGTTGGCTTTGATTAATCAGCCTAGGCTTTTCATGGCAGTAGTAGCCATCCTCTGGAGGATCTGGCGGTCTCGCAATTGGGTTGTCTTTGAGGGTAAACAGTTCAGTTTCCCTGCTTTGATGAGGCAGTTTAACCAACAGTATGACGAGTGGGTTAGTTTGTCTCCCAGTAGTGATCCTCCGGTCCGAGTTCGGGCCGGGAACAAATCTGGAGGGGCAGGAGCTGCTAGCCTGGTATGTCGGTGGGATGGTGCCACCAGGATTGGGTCTCATTCGGCAGGTGGCGTGGTTATCCTTAATGCAGCCCGAGAGGTCGTTCTAGCAAAGGGGATGCAGTTCCCTGTGCTGGATGACCCTATGATAGTGGAGCTGCTGGTACTCTGGGAGGCTATTTTGTTGTGTAGGAACCTTGGGTTTGAGGATATCACCTTTGAGGGCGACGCTAAAGTTATCATTGATAAAATCAACAAGAAAATGCAGAAGCATAACACAACGATTTACGTGGTTTTCCCATTCGGTGAGAATGAGACGACTACACGGAGAACTGAAGCTCTCAATTTATCTTATTATGTTTCGCAGAATGAGAGTTGCGCAGCATACGTGTCTCGGTTGGAAAACACCCCTAATATACCCTCTCTACAAGTATACTAAGGTGATTAGTTCACGAAGGTAAAATGATAAAAAGGTCCTTAAAGCAAAAAAATATACAAGGAGATACACAGTTCAACAAAATGGGATACAGACAATCTCACACTAATTGATGCAAGAATGAACAAACACAAAATAGACATAGATAATACGTTCAAAATCATCCACAATTCAAGCCTAAAACATCCTATTTTATTTTCATATCACACCTTAGGTTATGGTTTGCTAAGAAAAAGCCCCAAAGTACCTTGACGGACTACCCCATGAGTTGGGAGAAGAAGAGACATGCAAAGAGGAAAAGAAATCATGAAGAAAGGGTCTTCAAGTGTTGGAAATCCTTCTCCAAAGCTTTCTTCTACTTCTTTTTCTCCTCTTCTTCTCCAAGCTTCTACTTCTCTGTCTAACATCACTCTAGAACAAGAAATATGCGAAAATCCACTCTACTCAAGAGGGGGGGGGGGTTACCCCTATTTATAGAGTTCTAAAAATGCGGGCAAATTCATGGTTGAAGGGACGAAGATCGGGGGCGTGAACCTGGGGACAGAGGCCGTGATCTTGGAGGACACCATATCACGCCTTGCTAGATGGGGAGTTCACGGTCGCGATTCAGGATGTCACAAGCTTGATCTTTATTGGGGGCATGGACAACGAGGGCCGCGAGTCGACTGTCTAAACTCCTTGGTCCTCACTTAACGTTTGCTTCTTCAAGTTCGTGCGTGAAGCTCCATAGTTTGCGGACACAATCTATGCCATGGAGGTCGCGATCTTCAAGCTCTACTTCGAGCCCTCAACTTCCCAACCGTGATCTTTGCTCCTTCAGCTGCGAAGTCCATTTAGGCCCCTTTTGCTACACTTGTGACATATTTTCATGCCTAAAATGCTCATATCATCTAAAACACCATAAAATGACAATATCCTATTCAAGGAACAAATTAGGGGTGCATTTGATGATATTTCAACCAATGAGACCATGAAATGACTTAAAACGAACATAAATATGAGGGCTAAATAACACGATTTTGGTTGTTATCAACTCCCCCACACTTAGGTGGTTTCTTGTCCCCTAGCAAACCTACTCAAACTAGTACAACTTGGAAAACAATCAACATGGTATGCAGTATAGTTCTTCATTGCACTAGTTAGAATAGTCAGGGTCGAGTGAACATTACTCTCATCTCACTGTGAAAACACAAACTCTCGGATGAGGACCATATCAACTATATAGCTTTATACATTCAAGGTGTGCATCGAAGGACTCTAAAAAATACAACAAGGGATAATACCACTAGGAAACCCGAACTATTAAGAAAGTGTCATTTGTGTCCCAAACTATCCAAGTTCTTCTCTTTCATTACCAAATATTTATCCTCTTCACCAAAATCTGAACCCCAAGTAGGATCCTCATAGGAAGGCTTGTGGACTCTTTTGGGATCTAGTACAATACATAGTATGGATATCAACCACCATCATCACCAAGTACTCCCACATACTTGTGCCGAGCCTCATACAACTCCTTTAGAATCTTATGTGAACTCTTCAGTTGTCTTGCTATTTTGGCATACAAGTTGACTCTTTCTTCCATATAAGCCATCATGACCCTCCATGGCTCATCTTCGAATGGCAAACTTGTAAGTTCAGCAACCAATTCACCCTCTCTGACCGCGTGTATACGAATATTCAAATTTACTTTGTCCAAAGACTAGGATCATATTCCCTAGGGTCTCTCACAACCACTTACTCAAGTGGTAATGGACAGGTTCTATGTGGTTAAAAAAAGAACATGGAGGTTGAGGTGACTTCACGCTTGAAGTTCCCCTTGGGTTTAGAAAACAAAAAGAAAGACAATGCAAGAAAAGTAAATTTGAATTACTAGTTGGTGAATGACGCATGCGGGTGAGGCGTTGCATAGGGAAGCTCTCCCTAGAATTCCTTTGACTTAAAACATTGATCCTGGCAACATATGCGCTGCTTGAACATTGCTAGGTTTATTCCTAGCATATTTAATTGCAAATTCTAATTCTAATAGGAAAATGATAATCATCCCTACAAATGTCTTCTTTGAAGAAGTTGACGCAGTTTGATCGATTAAGGATCGATAGTGAGGGACTGTCATGTCTAGTCTCGCACACGCAATCGCATCAACAACAAGCCAAGCAATAAATCAAACAACAAAGATATATGAAATAAACTCATAAATACCGAGACCAAGAGTTACATAGTCAAAGAACCTCTAGGGTTAGCAAACATATGCAACTAAGGAACTAGCCGACCACAGGACGGGTTTCAAGGGAAACATCGTTCAAAACAAGATGCCTAAAAAGCCCTTTGAATCGACAGCCAAAATACATAATAGGTGGCTGGTCCGCCATTAGCGTTGATTCACCCTTTGAGGTCAGCTTCGAGGGATTATTTGGATGCAAGTTTTCATTTTGAGTGATTTGGGGCCCAAAACCCTTATTTGAAAACCCATAAATTTTGTATGTGGAATACGGGAAAAATCACATGTTTTGTACGGATCTAGATCAATTAAAAAATCAAAAAGATATTAATGTCCCATTCTTCAACCCTTTATCGTCTTTGTCCTATGGTCTTCCTACAACCCCGACCTTCTCCTACTCCAGCTGCCACTCCTTTCCTTGGTGACTTATGTCATCCCGATCTTCCCTTTCCGGAATAACAACAAGCTCCCTGCTCTAGAAATTCGAATGGTGGAACTGGGATCTCGATGGGCTCTACAAACCCAAATCGATGGATGCCATAACTCATGCAAATCCTTCTCTTTTCTTGTGGTGACTTTAGTTCTAGGTTCCCGCCAAATCCTTCTCTTCTCACCAATTAGAAGAAGAAGGGAGCCACAACACTGACTCTTAGTCGTCTCACCATCGGATTTGGGTTCTTCTCCTTCCCTAATGTCTCCACCGAATCAAACAGTTTTACCGGTCTTGTTTAGGAACCAAAGCTCGACGAGAGAAGAGTTTGGAGATAGCTTCGCGACCATTGAGAGGGAAATGAAAGAAAAATCGTACGACACTGGAAAGAGAGGTCGTTGTCGGCAAAAAAGGACGACATCAGCCAGAGAGTCGCGCTTGAGGTTATCGTACTTGTGTCGGTTCAGATGCGGTAACTATTTTGAGAGGAGCTGGGATAATATTTCTCAGCTAGGCGGTGAGATGGAAAGAAAGGTCAATCAGATTGAGATAAATGAAAAATTGGAGGAAACAGAGAGAAAGAGCGTAGAAAAGGGTTGGGAAGATGGAGAGAAGAAAAGGAAGGTCAATTTTGAAAAATAAATCCAACAGTGTGGATTTTTCAATACCCCCATAAAGTTATTTTGAAAACCCACACTTGGAAAGATACCTCGGGTTTTTAGAGTGCTTTCCAAACATGGTATTTTGTTGAAATCCCACATTCTTTGGGATTCTGCAAAAAACCTGCACAAAAATCCCTCATCCAAATGACTCCTAAGTTGGGAGAGTCGCTCCGTCGATAGAGTAACAACCCTCTATATGCCTCCTATCACTGGCTACCAAACTTTGACCCATTTGGGTCTATTCATAGGCCTCTACATCAGGTTTTATGGGAGGAAAATTCAGCCTACACATGTTTTCCGATTTGCTTTGGGTTTCTGCCATCTTGGCCACCACATGTGGCATACTCCTCAAGATTATGGCTCCGACCTATAGACCCTCCAAAATGGCGTCCAAGGTGCCGTTGTTTTCCATGTTGTTTTCGGGGTTTGCTCCAATATTGCATTTTCACTCCCAGCAAGCGGGCCTTGATATTCCCTTACTCGTACAAGGTGGTCCACTAGAATCCTATTTCCCGAAAACACATGAAACACTACCAAAAGTGCATCAAATAGTTAAGCGATCCTAGAGTCACTAAAATGCACCATGAGTGAGAAAATGCAAGTGACTATGGCAATAAAGATGTGAAAACCATACAATAATAGCTATAATGAAGGGGTCTAAAATATTACTTTCTTTGTGTCATCGGATAACCCCACACTTGAACTTTAATTGTCCCTAATCAAACATCACTCATAATCACACTAGACCTCTATAATGGCATGTGATTTTAGATCTTAGGTAGTGGATCATAAGAAGCTTACAAGGTCAACCCTCTTAAGGACAATCTGAACAATCTCTATCAATCATAAGTCCTAACTCAACTCGAAAGTCTCAAGATAGTTGGGGAAAGCTCTTTGCAAGCTTTATTTTAAAGCTTAGGGATATCACTACCTCAAACTTGAAAATGAGAGTTTTATGTTCTCTCTTTATTAGTAGCATGCCAATGTATGTACTTTTTGTGGCATAGTGGGTTTATTATGCTTTGTACATTGGTACATAGTAGCCTTGATCAAGCAATATACATTTTTGCGCCTGGCCCACATGGAGAGATAATACTATAGAGGAGTGTGGGAAGTTTTATCCGTGACCTCTTACCACAATTCTCAAATGACACTTCACTCGATGATGGATTAAACTAGATAAACAACATTGCACAGTTGTGTACTGATGCTCATTTGAACTATTCATGTTCCCTCTATGCAATGAGTGATTGCCTCACATGTGGCTCATTTTACCCCACACTTTATTTCCAAATGCAACTTCTCATGCAAGATACATGCAAATGATAAATGTCCTAGGATATCCTAGTGTCGTATTTCTTTTTTCTTTTTTACAAAAGTATCGTATTTCACAAGGTCTACTAATGCATAATTACTCACCACATCATACCATCTATGCTCAACACAAATATAAAGCTTCTTTAGGGGTTTACATTTGAATAACAAGCAAGGAAAAGTTAAGTTGTTTAGAGGTTTTCAAGTTATAGATGCATAAATGTAAAGATACATTATTGAACAAGAAGCCAAACTTCAAGTATCATCACATATACTAGCTCTCAATCATATTATGCATCAATGAATCATCTATAGCATCACTCTATCCCTTCTACAATGGCCATCCTACTCAAGCTTTGCCACATGCAATATCAACTTGACTAGCTAATGCATGCTTTCGCTTCATGACATCACCTAATCAATGAAGAATAGAGAAGTGAGGATAGCACATAATTACGTGTGGGCCCTTTTAGCCATAATCGATGGTCTATAACATCAATTATCTAACATTCAAACAGTGATACTATTTATGATATAGATGCAGTGGCATAGCCAGGATTCCGTTTAAGATAGGTCCACCTCGAAAAAAATGATAAAATAGTTTTTTTAATATAATCTTACGTTGAAAACTTTTGATAAATTAAAATGCATTAGCAGTAAAAAATATCAAGAATATCACTTTGCATTTATAACAAACAATCATTGATTTAGTTAGTCGTAGTGTTTCAAATGGTGTTCTTTGTTAAGAACCGTTAGTATCAATACCTCGAGTTGTTGATAGAGGTTTAATAATAAATCTTATACCAACCAATAATTCATGATATACCTAGTCGTTCGCTTTTGAATTATGTTCTTAAAAAAATATTTAGTATCAATAAATCGAGTTGTTGAAAGATTTCAATAATATATTATACCATTTACTATCATGCTCCCTTATAAGAAAGTCAACTTATACGAAATTGATGTTTGCACAAGTCTGTATACCGTATGCTTAAGAAATGAGGTCGCCAAGATTCAAACACAAAAATTTCCGACCAACTATTCTCAATTAAACGCGACCTAGTTTTGATATAAATTAACTATCGTACCTAATTTAAACATTTTCTCGCGAACCAGTGTCGGTCCCGAGACCCACCCTGTTACCCTCTCCCTCCGCCACTGTATAGATGGTTGATCATTCCCTCTATACTCGTGTAGCATCAATGTGGTATCACTAGAGGATAATTTCTTAACAACCCAAACGATACTAAGCACAATGCATATAGTAGCATACTATAGAGTCATAAGCATCTATGATAATGAAGAATTGAACTAAATGAGCATCGATAACAAACACATAGGCATCAGACAATAAAACATCAATGCACGCACATAGGGCATCGAAAATCACAAGCATCAACACAAGCATAATATGAAATCATATCATCAACGCATACAAAGATAAAAGAGTTCATATTATCATACAATCAATATCTAACTAGCTATACATAGAAGAGAAGGATGGTACCACCATCGATAAAGAAGGCATATCCTTAGCGGCTCCCTTTCCTACGAATGCTAAGCTCTCACGCGAACATAGTGTTTATAGTATTTTTGAATTAAATTATGTAGACTACTGAACTAATAAGCCTAACTCTCTATTTATAGTGGTAGAAATTCATAGAGAGGAGGTGAAGCCCTGTTGGAGCTCGAAGGAGATTTGTCACCATCGATACATGTATCATTGGAGATGTCTTCCTATTCTCCTATGCATAACTAGCTTGAAATTGTTTGGGGATGCGGATCTATAATGCTTTATGTACTACTTTTTATAATTCAATGAGATGCCTATTGTGTTCAACGCTTTTATCATCAATGCTTAAGTCAATTAATGCTTGCATCATCGATTGCTTATTCATTCGATGCTTTAGTCTTTGTTTGCTTTAGTTGTTTTATGTGTGTGACTCTCATTGTATGATACTATATCATCGTGCTTAGTATCATCTAGTTTGTTAAGAAATTATGCTCTAGTGATACCCCATTGATGTTATGCGAGTATAGATGGAATGACCAAACCATCTATACCTCGAGTATTATCAATGCTTGATTGTTAGATCATTGATGCTATAGACCATCGGTTATGGCTCAGAGGGCCCACACTTAATAATATGCGATGACTTGATATATACACATGTTTTTATCCACCATTCTTATGTCGTTTGAGCCTCATTTCTCGTATCTTAGGTCGATTTCACGCTAGGTTGTTCTCGTTTGTGTTATTTCATGTCCTAGTACGTGATAGGAGGTTTGGGAGCGAGTTTCGGGTCGATTGACCGAAAGTTGGACGTCTGGCGAGAAGCTGAGGAATCTACATGGCCAGACCTAGCAGCCACACGGCCGTGTGGTGTGGCCGTGTGGAATTCCATTACGCGGCCAAGCCACACTGGCCGTGTATTGGATCCCTTGTGGCCGTGTGGAAATTCTAGGGAGCTCACACGGTCAGGCTGAGAATCTACACGGCCGTGCGCTTCTGGCCGTGCAGCGTGCCTGAAGAACACTTAATCGAAACACGGCGTTTTCACATCCACACGGGAAGACTGGAAAGCCACACGGCCGTGTGGCCTGGCCGTGTGATCGGGAAATTCTGGGTTTTAACCCAATTTTGAGCCTAAGACCCCGTTTAGTATCGATTTGTTGTTGTTGTGGTTGCAGTGGTGTTGTGTAAACAGATGTACAACCACAACAGGAAAAAAATAGAAAACACAAACCTGTTTAGTTGATAATCTGAAAAATAATGAAAGCAGACAACAAGAAACAAAAACGCGTTCAGTTACTACTATTAGAACTAAAAACCAGAAAAGAGAGGAGGCGGCGATGGGGGGAAAGGATTCGCAGTCGGCGGCGGGGAATCTAGAGGAGGTGGCGGGAGGAAAGGGAGGCGACGGGAATCGAGAGGAGGAGGTGACAGGGGAAAAGGCAGGCGGCGGGGGGAAAGGATTCGAAGTCGGTAGCGGGGGAAAGGGAGGCGGCAGGGGTTGCGAGGTCCGGCGACAGGGTAAAGGGAGGCAGCGGGCCAAAGGGACAAGACCACTTATGACATTTATTCGAAAAAAATATATATAATACAAACCGCCGGGTGGGGTGCGGTTTGCAACCAAACCGCCCCGACCACACGCGCTCATCAAAACCACCCCCTACCTGTGTTGTTTTCGTGAAGGGTGCTATTTTTGGAATTTTTCGGGGTAGAGTGCTATTTTTGGATTTTTTTTAAACAATGCTATTTCTGTCTTAATTTAAATCCCCAAAGGAGACATGTGGGGTCATTTGGTTTTGGTAATTGTTTGGTTTGGATAGTTACAATACATGCAGTCTATAATACATTATTTTTTTGAGTTTTTTGCACAAACAATACATGCATTGTTTGCTTGAAATGATAAAAACTATCACTCGAAAATGAGTGATAGTTAAATCTCATATTTTTGGTGAGATTATTGTTTGATTGTGATTGTTGAGCTTTTTTCCTTCTTCCAACTATGTCCATACCTTTTTAAAAAAGCAACACACTCAAAAAATAATATAACTTATTTAATACTACAATAACTATCATGTAAACCAAACAATATAAACTATAATACGCCAATTTTTTTTTATATACATGTATAATATTATCAAGGTTCTAAAAGGCGCTAGGCGTAAGGCAGGCGCTCGGCTCCTGACTTGCGCCTTGTCTGATTAGGCGTAGCCTAGGCGCGCCTAGGTGTTCAGAGCATAAATGGAAAAAGTTCTCAAATATTTCATGTTTTTTGGAATAATTCATATAATCCAAGTGCATATAAAATTAGCAATGTCTAGTTCTTAACAGTAAACACTTAACATAACAAATAACAAGCAAATAGTGACCACTTCCTAGAATCACAAGTTCATAAAATGTCGGAAATACTAAACAATAGTCAATAAGTTCATAGGAAAATGTTCATTTTTCATCATCCAAGTAGGTCCGTCCAGCCACCACTTCATCTTCATCATCCTCAAAAGCACTCTCCTCACCATCCTCCTCCTCTTCAGACTCTAATTCTTCATCATGGAGCTCTCTCACTCGTGCACTCCTGCGAAGCTCACTCTGTTCACCCGCCATTGCATCTGTAACAGTACTCGAGGGTGCACAATATGATTCCTCATCCTCATCTATGAATACATACATAGCATGGTCATCCCCTTCCCGTGTTTCTGATTTTCTAGGGCAAGATGCAATTTTCTGATTTTCTATGACAAAACGAATAGTATTGGGTTTAACCGCCTAAGCTCGCCCAGGAACGCCCAGGCACGCCTTCTCTCCACTAGGCACAAACTAAGCGTTATTCCTACCTACTAAGCGCTACCAGCGCCTTTTACAACGCCTATGGTCAAGTCAAGACGATCCTCCACCGCCTAGTGCCTAATTGAGCCTAGGCGTGCGCCTAGGCGCGCCTTCTTGAACCCTGAATATTATACATGAATAGGTGACAATACATCAATTTAACTAAAAATGTAAAAGAAAGAGAGAAGCAATCTCTCTCTCCTCTTCTTTTATCATCAAACTGCTCTCTCGTTTTCCTTCGAGCACTGTGACCTAATTAGGACGCCGTAGTCTACTTCCGTCGTGCGAGGAATGCCAGCCTCGCGCTCAATCATCAGTTTGCATTTTCTGCCCATTGTCGTCAAAAAAGGGTTTCCGGTTCCGAATTTGGTGTCCGTTTGGCGACATTAGGGTTTCTGGATTGGGTTTTGGGAGTCCTCAGGTGTTTGTGGTGTTTGTGTCAATTGAAATTGCTTGTTAGCTAGTGGATCTGCAGCTGGCTGTGTTTGACGTGATTTCATCCTCTGTGTGATACGTTAGCGAGCCTTTTCTCCCCTGGCATCAATACAATTTACGTAGGGATTGAATTTTGCGCTAAATTCAGTCGACAGTATGAAGTACAGTAGTTCTCGTGCTTGCTCAGTTCGTTTCCATTTCTCAAGCACTTATTTTATGTGATTTGACTACTTTGCTGCTGTTGATTCTGATCTCAGAAAGTCAAACTTTCATTTTATGCGCCTGCTGCGACAAAGTACTTCGAGTATGAAATTAAAGTGATCTTCGTTCATTTGTCCTCAGGGTCTCTCTTTCTCTTGCCAGTTCCCTTCTTATCTGAAGCTATTGCGAACATAATGTTCTATATACCTTCTAACTAAGAAGTAAACGTAGTTCATCTTGCACTTCTGTTCATTCATTGCCTTCTAACTGAAGCCACTTACTCTTTTATTTCATGTTTAGGTTTTGGCTCTTCAAGATAGTGCAATTTACGTGTGGTAGTTATAATCATATCGAATCCATGGTAGACAATGGCCCTCTTTAGGAACTATTCATCTGAAACAATCACAAACAGGGCAGCTGAAGGAAAGGTTCATAATCCTGGTAGAATGGTTGGAAGCGAGGATGTTGATGGGTCTTTTTAGTGAAAGAGAATTCGATATGAACATGGATCCACGGTACGAAAGTGAGACTGAACTAGGGGAGAGTAGGATGCAGAATGATGGAGTTCCTGACCATGAATCTGGTGCAAGTAATTCACATTTTCAGCCTTCTTCTGTAAAGAGAAATGTCTCTGGGAAATGGGGCTCAAGTTTTTGGAAAGATTGCCGACCTATGGGCATGCAGGGCGCATCTGATTCGGGGTAGGACTCAAAATCGGACTTCAAGCATGTTGAGGTTTCAGAAGATAATGTATCAGATGGTGAAGATGACAGATTAGGATCAGAGTATGAAGAAGAGGCCAAAGAATCACATAAAGTTTTGAAGGGACATTCTGATGTTCCTGTCGATGAGATGTTGTCGGATGAATATTACGAGCAGGATGGGGAAGATCCAACTGATTTGGGTCATTACAAGGGATTTAGCAATTCAGCCGGATTGAATTCTAGGCTACAGTCAAAGCCTGCGCCAGTTGATAATCATTTGTCTAGGAGTTCAAGTGCTCTGCGGAATAATAGAGTTGACGACAATGACGATGATGCTGATTGCGAGGAAGAAGATGGTAACTGCTTCCATTCTCTCGTAACTGGGTTGTCACAAAACATCTGCTTGATTATAACTCTGTTTGCATAGTGTTTGTGGAAAAGCTGATACGTTCGGAGCTTGGGCTGAAATGATATTTTTATTTGCTTATTGTAGAAGACGATCCAGAGGACACTGACTTTGACCCAAGCTATGGTGGAAATAGTGTGTGTCTAGGAAAAAAGGTAAGCATCAGTTTCATTCTCACATCTTTCATTTGATTCCTATTTCTAGTCAACCACTTCTTGACCAAATTCTGCCTCTTTTCTTTCCATTCTTGATAGTTTCTTTGGCAAGTAATAAAAATACGTAGAGTTTGGCCATTTGGATTCATATCAGTGACCACCAAAGAATTGATTGCGTATGTTGTTCCTTGCACTCTGATGAGAGAGAGGGAGAAAGAGTGAAAGCATTTGCATGATCCAGTAAATGCTGCTTTTGATGCTTGTTAGTTGTGGTCTAATGGTTGAAAGCATACTAAATTAGCTGAAACTTTAAGTGGATACAAGGAAATTAGTTTTCTTTGGAGGTTTAGTAATATGTTATGGAATATACTTTAACTTCACTTATGATAGAAGGAGGAAAATAGTTTTTGAATAGAGCCATGGACTTTTCTTTCATTTAGTTACAGTGTGATACTTATCCCGACTTATGTTGCCAAATACATTAGTGTCCTCCTTCTTTATTGGCTGTTTGGGATGTTGCCAGGAAATATGGTCTTGATGATAACTAGCTTTGTACCCGCCCTTTGGGCGGGCGAGTTTTTTATTTATTTTTATGTAAAGGCTCTAAAAACTCTTCTCCACTATTTTGGATCGTGATTCTATTTATTTTTTTATTCCTGAAATTCGTGAAATTTTTATTACAATGACTTTATTTTTTATTCTCGTCCAACTTTGAGCTCGACTTTTGGCTGGTATTGCTATTCATGTTCATTATTTTGCCAACCTTCTTTCTCATATATGAATATCTAAACTATCAATCACTACAAACTCTCACTATCGTGCAATATATATACTACATCAGGTAAGATAGGATTCATAGAGGAGGAACCAACAATATCGAAGTGGATCAGTGTAAAAGGGCCTAGTGTATGTCAGATCATTAGGGGAAAAAATGGTAGACCCTAAACACAAAAATCATATGAAACGTCTTAAGTTCATAAACACTAAAGTAGCGTAGAAAGGCAATCTATGATGGAGTTTATTTTTGTGGAAGAAGTGTGCGCGCAGAATCTTGCTGTCAACAAAGTCTTGGTTCCTTCTTCATTAGCTTTGAACCTTTGAGTATGGGTGATGGAGTTCAACTAAAGGATTGAGAAGCTTCTCAGGTTATTGATGTCATGTGGCTCCACTTGATTAGCATGATCGATCGAACATCATGCATTCAACTGAAGTTAATATGTAAAACAACTAACTACCTAATCAAACATGGTTTTATTTATCAAAATACAGTAAGTCCTAATGGAATACAATTTGAAATATGAGAACAACTACTGCCTCTGGTGGAAACAGAAAAATTGGGCAGAAGGCAGGCATAACTTATGCAGCATAAGTAACCCATTTCGTCACAATGAGGAAAGCCACTACTAACTACTGCAGATTGAATTATGTCGGTTATGCTCTGATTAGGGGAAGTTTTATAGCTTTATTAGAGGGAACCAATAACCTTGTACATGGGAAGTGCATATCAGATATCCTTCTCAGAGGGTGTCTTTGAATCTTATGGCACTGTAATTGATCAATCCACCGCCGCCCTTCAACGTCGCTGCGTCCTTTGTTTTGTACATACACCATTCTGATTTCGGTGAGTATTTCCACCAAGAAATGGTTCGCTGGAACCCTTTCCGGTGAGAGTATCTCCATCGTCTGATTTTATTTCTCTGAATCGCAATATCTCCCTCCTTTGCCTTTGTCGACGCATGCTCTATTGTTGATCCTTTGTCATTTCATTGTCGCCACTCGCCATCCATTCGTTCTGCATGCGGTTAGCGAACAATCTGAGCGCCTTTGCCAAGATCATTCTCGGTGAAATTGAAGGGTTGGATGAGTTAGTTATTGGGTTTTTTGAATAAAAAGTTAGAAGATAGAACAGCGGGGTGGAGTAAGGGTCGTGGAAGGTTGTAGATTTGGGAAGAAGAAACGACTGCAATAGATTTAAGGGGAAAAGGTAGGAGGGCTGGTTTTCTCGAGGAAGAGAGAGAAGGAAGCTTTTAAAGGGATGACGTGGATAGTTGTGCGTTGAGGAAGGCTTACGTGGATGTGGTGGAAATTTGAAAATGCTTTAATATTTTTTAAGAGATACCATAGGATTCATTGGTCATTCCTTGGCGCTGCATAGAGACGATCGATATCTTAATGAACCTGCTATAGATACAGTGAAGAGAATGAAGGTATAGCTTTCTGGGTTTCTGGTGGTCATTCAACTTAAGTTCTATTTTGTATATTTTCTTATTTTTTAGGGTTAATATCCTAATTTGACCCAAAGTTTAGTGTAAGTGATTGTTCTGTCCTCATTTTTCAAATAAGACATTTATGACCTACTTTTGAAATTATTGGACAAATTTGGCACGATATTTGGGTTGACTGTTAAAACTGATGGTCAAATATTCTCACTGTTAATGACTCAACAAAAACTGCTGAAATGGCAACGACATGGTTGCCACGTCATTTTCACGAAAATTAAAAATTAAAAAAATAACATCAAAATGAAATAAAAAATAAAAATGTGAAGAGAACGAAAAGGTCGTCTTCTTCACTCTCCCCGTTTGGCACACGACCTAGATCTTCTTCCCCTGGCACCGGATGCTACTCTACTTCCACGAGAAAATCCTCGGGAGCTTGATCGGCGGGCGACCCACCCCAGCCGGTGAACTCCTCCCCGTTCGAATCCCATACGTTGCGAAACCCACCAGTTTCTCGCCTCTGCTTATGAAGAGAAGAACCCAACCCTGTCTCTTTCCTTTATTTCTCCCCAACAATCAGCCGCCGCCCTGCTCGTCTCTGCTTTCGATGAATAGCCGCCGCCAATCTCTGCTTCTAATCTTTCCCCAGCTAGTCGGCGAGTCCAAGACAAGAAGAACGAGACTCGCCGCTCTCTGCTTCAGATCTTTGCCAGCCAGCGGGCGAGTCCGATGCAAGAAAAATGGGTCCCTCCGCCCTCTCTTGGCCAGCTGGAGACGTTTCCAAAGAAGCTTCATCGGTTCAACAAAAAAGCTAGATCTAGCGCCTAGGAAGTTTTAAATGGGTAGGAGAAGGGAAGTTAGTTGGAAGAAGGTGGATTAATTGGGGACCGGCAGGAGGATAGAGTTGGCCGGCAGCGAGTGGTGGAGGTGAATTAGGGATTTCACCCTCTGCCTTCATCGTCTCTGGTTACAGATGGAGGAGAGTGAGATGGCAAGATAGAAGGGATGTAAGTAAATTAGGTATTTCATCCCTCTGTGTTTTATTTTTTATTTTCATATTTTATTTAGATATTGTAACATAAATAAGTTATGTGAAAATGATGTGGACGCCATGTCGTTGCCAACTCAACACTAAATGTTGAGTCACTGACAGAATAAGTTTTTGACTGTCAGTTTTAACGGTCAACTTAAACGTCGGGCCAAATTTGTCCAATAATTTCAGAAGTAGGCCATAAATGTCTTATTTGAAAAATGGGGTTAGAACTATCACTTACGCTAAACTTCGGGTCAAACTAGGATATTAACCCTATTTGTTATGCATTAAGTGATAACATCCTCACTTGTTCCAGCTGTATGCCGAGTCTCTTGCTCGTTTTCAAGGCGGATCCCCTTATATTTACCCCTTATATGAATTGGGAGATTTGTCGCAGGTTCACACTAATCCAGTCACTCTCATTTTTGTTTTCCCTTCTCTCCCCTTCTTTTGCTGCTTTGCTTTTACTTACAGTAAGAAGCCAAGACCTCTCAATCTAACTCGAGCTGACCTTTCTAAAAATATCATGTCAGGCATTTGCACGGCTGAGTGCAGTCTATGGTGGTACATATATGTTGAACAAACCTGAATGCAAGGTACTCAATCATGAGTTTGGCTCTGTGACCTAAACTTAGATAGCAAAATGCTACCTGGACCTTTCCTCCCATTGGCAAATCTGACTTGATGGCTTTGGTGTTTCGGGTAGAGTTTGATGGTGAAGGCAAAGTTATTGCGTCACCTCAGAAGGAGAAACTGCCAAGTGTAAGAAAGTGGTTTGTGATTCATCCTACTTGCCAGGACAGGTAACATATTTCTTCGGGGCTAATGAGTATGGACATGTATAGCTTTTTTTGCTTTGGACTTGTATTTCCACTTTAGTATTTACTGAAATCTATCTGGATATGAACAGGTTAGAAAGGTCGGGAAAGTTGCAGGGCAATTGCCATCATGAGCCACCCAATTCCCAACACCAATGACTCTCACTCAGTGCAGGTTATTCTTCCACAAAAGCAGTTGGGTTGCAAATCAAACATGTAAGCTATATACTTCTGATCCTTTTCCATTTAATTATTTTCTGAACCAGTAACGGTTTTAGAGCTTTGTTGTGTGATTAGGTTGGTAATTATATCATAAATCTGACAAAATATCCTACATCCTGCTACAAACTATTAGTCTACGAAAAGAAGGGTATCGGTCTGGGCTTTAAGGACATTAGTCTAGGCTCTATTGATATTAGTCTGGGTCTTTCAGATATCTGTCTGGGTCTTCCGGATATTAGTATGTGATTTGCTGATATTTGTCCAAATAAAAAAGGTATTTGTCTGTGCTTTAAGGATGTTAGTATACCAAAAGACAGATATTTATCTGGGAGGTTACAATATATTTTTCAATCAGAACTTATGTTGGTAATTATATACAACATCTGCTACAAACCATTATCCACCCCTAAATATTATCCACCCCTAAATATTATCCAATCCTAAGTTCAGTTTTACAAACCAATATCACAGTACACAAGTCTAAAATCAACTTCTCTTCCTTTTCCTTTTTTCCCCTCTTTCTTCGTATTCCAATCTTTTGCACCTTGAATTATTTCATCGGTCCGGCAGTTATAGTCCCATAAAATGAGGTTGGCTGCAATCCGAGCTCGTTGTTCCTCCACATGTGGCTCCTTGTGCCAACTTGCTTTATATTCCACTGGAAGGTGACCCGTCCATTGCTCCATGTAAAGACATGCAAATACACCGTAATCATCGTTGCCTACTTGCTGAGGAACGTCGGCAATGTTGAATGACCACTCATCCAATGCTCAATCGACCCCCTGCTTTTTGAGGAACGCTGCTGCATACTTAAAAATTATTTTCCCAATCGGTTCATGATCCTCCTTAGCCACTCGGGTATTCGGCTTTATGCAGCCGAGTAAGAAAGTTTTCTTATTCTTCATGTCAACCATGTATACCCGGTAGTGATCATTTAGATACATTGGAAAAAAGATCTGAAACACAAAGCAGTTAGTGAGTTAATCATTGACCAATATCCTAATAACCCAGATTAATATCTCAACAAACCAGAATAATATCCTATAAACCCAGACCAATATAAAGGAAAATCAGGAAAAAAAAATCCAAACATTGAAGACACTTACGTAAACACATCTTTCCAAGTTTTTCCATTTAAGATTGGATAACTTTTGTGCATAGAAATATACGCAGGGAGTCTCGCCTTGTCCATGAGTTGTTTTTTGACAGCATTAGTGACGTCATGTTGCTATTTAGAAGAGACAACAATATCAAATTAGACATTTTCAATATAAAGAGGATCTAAGTAGTGAAGATAATACTTACTACATAGCTCCATGGGAAGACAATTCTCTTCACCACCTCCTTGCGTACTTCTTTGTTATTTAGGAATAGCCCGTATACTACAAGTACTTGACTATGCAACCAATTTTTACCCTTCAATGAAAGTAGTTGGGAACGGGTAAAGTTACCGGTTGGAGTATCCACGACAAATATGCCACTGTAAGACACAAATGAAAACCAGGTTAGAAATGTGTGTTGGACAAATTGAAATTGGTGATTAAATAACTCCTAGCCAACTTACTCATCTTTAGCAGTGGTGCTGAAGATGAACTCAACCACTTGCAGAGCCGTATCGTCGAGTTTCGTCGACAGAGTCTTTGGCAAAACGTACACTGATTCGCCGAATGGGTGGTGTTTAGACCTATCGGCTCTGGAGTTTTTAGGGCTGTCTTCCATGCTTCCGGTGTGATAGAGTACAAATACTATGCCTCCTCCTTAGTCCTAATTCTCTCAGAGATGATAATATCATCGTCGCTATCCTCCATCCTCTCACAAGCTGCTGCTATAAGCTCCTCCTCGGATGGTCCTGCTTCTCCTTGCGTCAGAACCTCAGTAGAATGATCGACCACCGTAGTCGGATATGTTGTGATACTCTCCTGAGTAGCAACAGTTGACTTGACAGGTATATGCAAAACATTGCCAAAAGCTAGTATCTTCTAAAAAAGAAACAAATATCCTGGCGGCCTAGGATAGTATCCATAGAAAAAGAAACAAATATCCAGGAAGTTCATACTAGTATCCACAGAAAAAGAAACAAATATCATGGCAGTCCAGGCTAGTATCTACTGGTAAGGAAAATATTACCATAGTCGGAGATGTCCCGATACTCTTTTTAGCAGTAGCAGTGGCCTGGAAATCAATCTGCATCATATCAGCGAATGTCGTATCCGGGTCGGTATAATGTATGACCATTGACTCTGACTCCACCACTTGATCAAAAGTCGACACAATGGCCGGCGACTCCATCTGCTGAACTACCGGATCAAACACAATGGCCGGCTCAAGAAATGACTCCCACTCCACCACTTCCCCAACAGTCAACTTATCGACTAACTCAAACATGTCATCACTTGTTGATGTAATAGCTGGCACCTCCAACTTCTGAACAACTGGCAACACTGTCTTCTTGCGTCCTTTCTTGGAGTACACGCGGCTAAACATGTTGTTGTCTCTCACAGTACCTTGACTAACCTCCTCCATGACAACTACCAGATCTTCCTCCTCCATGACAACTACCTCCTCTTCCGTTTTTGCTTTTGCTGCTGCTACCAAAGACGAAGAAAATACTGTCAATCTGCCCCAATTCCTGTCAAGCTCAGCACCCACAAAGTCAAGCTGGAAATCGGTTGCAAGCATATAAAAGTTATTATCCGGACTGCCCAGATAAGTATCTAACAATTAAGCAACGAATATCCAGAAGAACACAAATTAATATCCGCTTGTGAAAGATTTAATATCCTGAAGTTTTGTACTAGTATCCAGAAAGCCCAAAATACTATCTACTTATGTAGTAACTAGGCTTTAAGGAACTATTAACCTATGTTTTCATTCCAATATCCATAATGCAAAAATATCCAGATTGAAAATAACTACTACCCGTCATAAAAACAATTGTCATTCATGCAATTCATAAATAATATCCAAAACAACTACACAACAATATCCAAAATCAACAGAAAACAAACTTTTGTTCGATACAACTATTGTTCAAAGTCATTCCAACATAACAATTATAGCATTCTATCAAGAAAGCCATTTCAACATGGCAATTATATCATCCTATAAAGAAACATTACAACCCTTTAATGATGTTGAAACATGCAAAATTCAATTCTTGTCTTGCTGGTGTTTAATGGCTACCATTCTGACACT
This sequence comes from Linum tenue, assembly GCA_946122785.1. Classification (NCBI taxonomy): domain Eukaryota; kingdom Viridiplantae; phylum Streptophyta; class Magnoliopsida; order Malpighiales; family Linaceae; genus Linum; species Linum tenue. The sequence continues at coordinate 10,650,598 of CAMGYJ010000010.1, read as the reverse complement.
TTCCCACCATAAATCCCACTTATGCATCACTTTAGATGATTGTCTTTTAAACTGAAAATCGTGGGTTTGAACAATAGTTGTATATAGTAAACTAAATTTTTTGGGATTTATGTGTAGCTTAAGGCACTATAGTCCTTGACTGAAAAAGTGATGCATAAGTGGGATTCATGGCGAGAAAGTGTCCGAAGAGTTGCCATAAAGTGCCAGCAAGACAAGAATTGAATTTTGCATGTTTCAACATCATTAAGGGGTTGTAATGTTTCTTTATAGGATGATATAATTGCCATGTTAAAATTTCTTTCTTGATAGAATGCTATAATTACCATGTTGGAATGGCTTTGAACAATAGTTGTATCCAACAAAAGTTTGTTTTCTGTTGATTTTGGATATTGGTGTATATTTGTTTTAGATATTATTTATAAATTGCATGAATGACAGTTGTTTTTATAACGGGTAGTAGTTAATTTCAATATGGATATTTTGCATTATGGATATTGGAATGAAAGCACAGGTTAATAGTTCCTTAAAACCTAGTTACTACATAAGTAGATAGTATTTTGGCTTTCTGGATACTAGTACAAAACTTCAGGATATTAAATCTTTCACAAGCGGATATTAATTTGTGTTCTGCTGGATATTCGTTGCTTAATTGTTGGATACTTATCTGGGCAGTCTGGATAATAACTTTTATATGCTTGCACCCGTTTTCCAGCTCGATTTTGTGGGGGCTGAGCTTCATAGGAATCGGGGTAGATTGACAGTATTTTCTTCGTCTTTGGTAGACGCAACAAAAACAAAAATGGAAGAGGAGATAGTTGTCATGGAGGAGGAAGATCCGGTAGTTGTCATGGAGGAGGAGGTTAGTCAATGTACTGTGAGAGACAACAGCATGTTAAGCCGCGTGTACTCCAGGAAAGGACGTAAGAAGACAGTTTTGTCAATTGTTCAGGAGTTGGAGGTATCAGTCGTTACATTAGGTGATGACATAGTTGAGTTAGTCGGTAAGTCGACTGGTGAGGAAGTGGTGGTGTCGGAGTCATTTCTTGAGCCGGTCATTGTGTTTGATCCGGTAGTTCAGTAGATGTAGTCGCTGGCCATTGTATCGACTTTTGATCAAGTGGTGGAGTCAGAGTCAATGGTCATACATTATACTGACCCGGATACAACATTCGCTAATGTGATGCAGATTGGTTTCCAGGCCACTGGTGCTACTGAAGAGAGTATCGGGACATCTCCGACTATGGTAATATTTCCCTACCAGTAGTAGATACTAGCCCGGACTGCTAGGATATTTGTTTCTGTTTCTGTGGATACTAGCATGAGCTTCATAGATATTTGTTTCTTTTTCTATGGATACTAGCCTGGGCTGCAAGGATATTTGTTCTTTTTCAGTAGATACTAGATTTTGGCAATGTTTTGCAGATACCTGTCGAGTCAACTACTGCTGCTCAGGAGAGTATCACAACATCTCCGACTATGGTGGTCGATCATTCTACTGAAGTTCTGACGCAAGGAGAAGCAGGACCATCCGAGGAGGAGCTTATAGCAGCAACATGTGAGAGGATGGAGGATAGCGACGATGATATTATTATCTCTGAGAGAATTAAGACTGAGGAGGATGCAGAGTATTTGAACTCTATCACACCGGAAGCATGGAAGGAAACCCTAAAAACTCCATAGTTCGATAGGTCTAAACACCACCCATTCGGCGAATCAGTGTACGTTCTGCCAAAGACTCTGTCGACGAAACGACTCTGCAAGTGGTTGAGTTCATCTTCAGCACCTTGGCTAAAGACAAGTAAGTTGACTGAGGAGTTATTTAATCACCAATTTCAATTTGTCCAAGACACATTTCAAATCTGGTTTTCATTTGTGTGTTACAGTGGCAAATTTGTCGTGGATACTCCAACCGGTAACCTTACCTGTTCCCAACTACTTTCATTGAAGGATAAAAATTGGCTGCATAGCCCAGTACTTGTAGTATACAGACTATTTCTAAATAACAAAGAAGTAAGCAAGAAGGTGGTGAAGAGAATTGTCTTTCCATGGTGCTATGTAGTAAGTATTATCTTCACTACTTAGATTTCATTTATATTGAAAATGTCTAATTTGATATTTTTGTCTCTTCTAAATAGCAACATGTCGTCACTAATGCTGTAAAAAACAACCCATGAACAAGGCGAAACTCTCTGCGTATATTATTTCTATGCACAAAAGGAATCCAATTCTGAAACCGGAAAACTTGGAAAGATGTGATTACGTAAGTGTCTTCAATGTTTGGACTCTTTTCCTGATTTTCCTTGATATTGGTATGGGTTTATAGGATATTATACTGGTTTGTTGAGATATTAATCTGGGTTATTAGGATATTAGTCAATAATTAACTCACTAACTGCTTTGTGTTTCAGATCTTTTTTCCAATGTATCTAAATGATCACTACCGGGTGTACGTGGCAGACATGAAGAATAAGAAGACTTTCTTACTTGACAACATAAAGCCCAATGCCCAAGTGACTAAGAAGGATCATGGACCGATTGTTAAAATGATTTTTGGGTATGCGGCAGCGTTCCTCAAAGAGCAGGGGGTCGATTGTGCATTGGATAAGTGGCCATTCAACATTGCCGATGTTCCTCAGCAAGTAGGCAACGATGATTGCAGTGTATTTGCATGCCTTTACATGGAGCAATGAGCGAGTCACCTTCCAGTGGAATATAAAGCAAGTTGGCACAAGCAGCCACATGTGGAGGAACAGCGAGCACAGATTGCAGTCAACCTCATTTTATGGGACTATAACCTCCACACCGATGAAATAATTCAAGGTGCAAAAGATTGGAATACAAAGAAAGAGAAAGAAAAAGGTAAAGGAAGAGAAGTTGATTTTAGACTTGTGTAGTGTGATATTGGTTTGTAAAACTGAACTTAGGATTGGATAATATTTAGGGATGGATGATGGTTGCAGTAGGATGGAGGATATTTTGCCAGATGTTGGATATAGTCACCAACATAAGTTCTGATTGAAAAATATATTGTAACCTCCCAGGTAAATATATGTCTTTTGGTAGAATAATATCCTTAAAGCACAGACAAATATCCTTACAGCCACGACAAATACCTTTTTTATTTGTACAAATATCAGCAAATCATATACTAATATCTGAAAGACCCAGACTGATATCTGAAAGATCCAGACTAATATCAATAGAGCCCAGACTAATGTCCTTAAGGCCCAGACCGATATCTGAAAGATCCTTGGAGCCCAGACTAATAGTAGATAAAGATGGATAACACTTTGAATCAAAAATAAAAAAAAACTCAACACAATACAAAGTGATGACAGGAAATACTGATTCATTTATTCACTGTCTCATCGGTGTTATCTTCATCATCCGACTCTAAAAAAGCGAGGAACATTACTTCGTCTCAATCCATGTGAAAACCACACCCCTTATGATTGTAGTACTCGTACATCAGACATCGGAAATACCTCTTCGGTGGGTTGAATCCATCAACAACAAGTCGTCTAGCGGCTCTCCAACCATGGTAACAGAGTATAGCACCATCATTTTCGAACTCATCCATCAATCCCCGACGCGCTGGTTTAGGAATCTCTCCAGACATGGATTTTGCTTTGGAAGAGAAGTGAATAAGAAACTGAGGGAGGAGGATAGCTGATTTGGGTTTGTGTATGATTTGTCTTAAATAGACAAATGCTCGTAGGGAAGTACTCTAACATGTCCTTAGAGAATAGAAACAAAAAACGTCACATGAGTACAGTAACAAAAAAGGTCACATGTGCATAGTGAAAGAAGTAATCATTGCTACTATTAAACCTGCTTTGAAAATACTGATATCTAGGAAGCCCAGACTAATATCTGTACATATTAGACTACATATCCAATTTGCCCGGACACGTATCTTTTACAAGTGGATTAATATTCACATCATAACAAAAAAGTATAATGGAATCACATGTCAATATCATATCACAATAGACCACTCTCGAATCACCCTGCATTTTACTCATAACCATGAGTAATATTATCATCCCCATCACTAAGATGGTCATCCGGTTGAGTATTGTTGTCCGGCGTGACCACTTCAACTGATTTCATTCTTTTCTTATAGGCATGTTTATTTCAATGGCGTTCCTTTTCATTCGTATACTGATAAGGTTCCTTACCTTGGCTCCTTGGATTACTCTTCTCCTTCAAAGTCATCCCAGTTATCGGTTTATTCTGTCCTACAATGTTAGAGAACTTAGTAAATGCAATGATATTAAACTCTAACAATTTACAAATGATATTAGTGAATACACTTACTGTCTTCGCTAGTTATAGTCTTTCACAATGTCTTGTTTGTCTCATTGCACAGTTTCTTGAGTACTCCCATCCACTTATTGTAGTCTTTCTCATCGGGCATTGACATGTTCGTTGCTAGCTGATTCAACATTGCAGTGGTTTCTCAGTACCGCATTGCTATACCTTTTCCCGCATCATTCTCACTAGCAGCTGAAGGACCAATAGAACCATTAACATCAACAACCTCTTTCTTTCTCGCCTCCAACGTCCATCGCTTGAGTATGTAATGATCTGGAATACTTCTCATACCGGCTTCCCCAAAATCTCTCAGAAGCCGCATCACCTTAATCATGTGGCGGCATAACACTCTCGAAAGTTATGAACATCCTGCATTCGCATACCAATGTCCTCGTAGAAATATCGACGAGAACGACACGCTCATCACTACGCTCACCATCCTCTATCATATATGTGCGGTAGCCAATCATGCCATCATCCCTAGTATCTGAGAGCGTTTCCATTAGATAGGATTCAGTTTTCAAATACTGCTCATGTATCCGATTGAAGATGTTAGAAGTAAAGATCTTTGCCGCATGTTGTAGGATCGTGCAGTGCTCCAACATTATATAGGGAACCGATTGTTTCCCATTTTAGCCCGAATCAGTCTCCTCGCGTCTTTTTTCAGCCAACAAACTACATTTAGAAAGCACGAGAAAAGAGATTAGTGCCCAGACTAATATCCACTCAGACTAGTACACATATCCGAGCAACACAAAATAATATTTAACAAAAGCATATTAATATTCATATAAAGAATAATATCCAGAACTGACAAGCTAATATCAAAGAAAGGCAAAAAATATACTGCGTATGTACATGCTAAAGTGAATGAAAAACATGTGCATTGCACGACTCGGTTTCAAGAAAAGTCGCACTTGTGCATTGCACGACTCGCTGGCTTGCGTAGTCAACATCCCGGCTGTGAATTGATCTCTAAACCATAAGGAACACTGTTGATGACGAAATTTCTTCAAATATTCCAACCATGAGTGACCCTCAAATACGCCTCATTGAGTTTTGCTGTATAGATCATGAATACGCCCCATTGAGTTTTGCTATATAGATCATGAATTAATCGGAGTTTGGGGCATGATACTATACCCTAACCTCTAATGGGTGAACCCTAGTCCCTAATTTTCTAACCCAGACCATGAGGTTCGTTTAATCTTAAAATGAAAACCAATGAAAATTTCGACGAACCAGAATCGTTGATTTTCATTTTTAAGATTAAACGAATCTCATGCTTTGGGTTAGTGAATTGGGGATTGAGATTCACCCATTAGGGGTTAGGGTATAGTATCATGTCCCAAACTCCGATTAATTCTTTGTCTAAATAGCAAAACTCAATGGGGCGTAAGGTAGGCTAGCATAAGCCCGGACGTACGCTAGCCTTTGCCATATATATACCATATGGTATATATGGGGAGTTCTACGGTATCCAGGGTGAAATCCGGGTACCGCATACCAGGCGTAAGAAAACGCTATCCAGAACTTGAATTGATTGATCTTTCGGACATGATACTATACTCTAACCCTTAAAGATCAAAATCTAGGTCTTAATTCTCTAAATCTTATACTCCAAGATCAATTTAATTAGAAACAATAATCTACGGTTATGATTCGTCCAAATATAAGCAAAAAAAATCAATGCACCATCTTAGGGTTTATAGTTTATGATTTAGATAATTAGAACCTAGGGTTCACTGATTAAGGGTTAGAGTATAGTATCATGCCCAAAAATCCTGCTAATTCGAGGTGTAGATAATGTTTTCGTACTTAAGGTATGCGGTACCCCGGATTTCACCCGGGGTACCGTAGAAGGCACCATATATATTTATATATACACTCAATCAACCTTCTTCTTCGAGGGCAGGAGCACCACCTGAATCTTCATCAACAAACTCATATGGTGTAGGATAGGTTTCTTCTTCACTATTTTGGACGATCGACTTATCCTTCTTCAGTGGAGAAGCTCGTTGATCGTCCAACTCACCATTTTCGTCGATCAGCATCCTGGACCGTGGACAAGGCTCATCGGAAATTACTGTTGGGCTGCAGCGACGGCGTCTCTTCCTTTGAAAGTGAAGAAAAACAAAGAAAAACAAAGAGAGAGAGAGAGTTGTTCGGTTTAGAGGTGGTTGGGGGCATTTAATTCCCTCTCCCTCTCCCTCTCGTTTTCCATTTTTTTGTTTTTCTTTCCCCAAATTTTTTTTTAGAGATAATCAGATTTCATAGAAATCACAGATCAGCCTCAGCGGCAATTACATCAGCCAAAAGGCCAGGAATACAACCTTGCCATATCTCATTTCTAATGATGTTAAAAGGAAAGAAATGTGCTAATAAGTGTGCAGCCCCATTTGCTTCCCTATAGACAAAACTCCAATCAACTACATTAACCTCCAAACCGATCGAAACAACATTTCTGCAGATGATATCCACCTCGGTTCTGCTGTTCTCTTTCCCCTTCAGACAGTTGATCAATCTTTGGCAGTCTGACTCGACCTGAATGCCCCTAAGCCCTCTTTCTTTAGCTTCCTTTAGACCAAACTGCAACGCCATACCTTCTGCAATCTCAGGGGACCAGTTTGCTTTCAGTGTTCTACTTCCAGCCAGCATTACCTTGCCATTCCAGTCTCTAATGATAAAACCTATTCCCACCTCTCCTTTACCACTGCATCCAGCATCAGTATTCAGTTTGTACATTCCTTCTTGTGGCTTCTCCCACCTGCAGTGCCTCCTGTCCACTCCTCTTCTCCTGTTATTTTCTTTTCCTTGGAAAGCAATGTAGTCTTGTATAAAGTCGTCAGCCTTTGCAAACACTTCCCATTCTTGCAGCATTTTGCTGTTAAACAAGCAATTATTTCTTTCTTTCCAGAAAAACCATAACAGAGAGCAAAATCTTTCAATCTCCCCTTCTTTTGCTTCCTTAATCACCTTGAAAATCCATTCTTTACAGGAAAGAGACTCAACCATATATAACAGGTTTGCAATAGGGGTTTTTGGCCAAATTCTCCCCACCCAGCTGCACTTTACAAGACAGTGTTTTAATGTTTCCTTCATTCCACAGTTTGGGCATTCATCCCCTCTTATGCTGCTTTTCTTCCTAATCTTAACACCAACTGGGACAATGTTATGGGCCACTTTCCACAAGAAGACATTGATCTTCCCTGGGATATTTAACCCCCAAAGCTTTTTCCATCCATCATTCATCTCCTGCTCAGTACCACTTCCTGCCAATACCTCCCCTACTCTATTCATTTCCATATCATATCCTGACCGGACTGTGTACCTCCCATTCTCCGTGCCTGTCCAACATAAGGAATCCTTAACAATCTCAGAAGTTAAAGGAATATCCAGAATAGCCTGCTGCTCTTCTTGCGTAAACATAATCTCAATCAAATCTCTCCTCCAGGTTCTGGTTTCTTGGTCAATAAGGCAGGAGACTTTGGAGTCCCAATCCAGGAAAGGGCTATAAGAAAAGACTTGGAAATTGTCAAGCCCTGGGACCCATTTATCTTTCCAAATATGCATTTCTTCACCCGAGCCAATCCTCCATCTGCAACCTTATTTTAACAAATCCTGAGCTCCCATCAGACTCCTCCAAACATAGCTTGGTCTCCAGCCAATTTTTGCTTCCAAAATGTTGCACTTCGGATGGTACTTTGCCTTTAACAATCTTGCAACCAGAGACTGAGGGTTAAGACTCAAATTCCATAGCTGTTTTGCTAGAATGGCTGTGTTAAACACTTTAAGGTTCCTGAATCCCATGCCTCATTGATTCTTCTTTTTACACAATTTCTCCCATCTCCTCCAATGAATTCTTCTTTCAGTCCCTTTCTGCCCCCACCAGAAATTAGCAATCAAGCTATGAATATCATCTAAAATACCATCAGGGATCCTAAACACAGACATAGCATAGGTTGTTTGGGCCTGAGCAATACTCTTAATCAGAACTTCTTTTCCTGCTTCTGAGAAGAACTTGTTTTTCCAATTCATCAGTTTGTTTCTCACCCTGTCTCTGAGATTGCTGAACACCAGCTTCTTTGATCTCCCCACCATTGTAGGTAGGCCAAGGTATTTTGCTAATTTGTCTACTTCCTTAATGTTTAGCTCCTAGCAAATTTCTTGTCTTCTGTTACTCAAAGTGTTCTTACTGAAGTAGATCTCTGACTTATCCAGATTCACCATTTGTCCAGACTCTTTCTCATAGTCTTCAAGCATTTCTTTCAATCTCTTAGCTTCTTCCACTGTGGCCCTAGCAAAGATTATGCAGTCGTCCGCAAAAAGCAAATGGGAGACAACTGGAGCTCTGTTACAGATTTTCAGACCATGGATTTTCTTCTCCTTCTCATTCTTGTTGATCAGAGCTGATAAGCCTTCACCGCAGAGCAGAAAGAGATATGGGGAGAGGGGATCCCCTTGCCTTAGCCCCCTTCCAGGATAGAAGAAACTAGATTTGTGACCATTGACCAGTACTGCATAAGATACAGAAGAAACACAGTTCATAACAAGCTTGATCCATTTATCATCAAAACCCAGTTTTGCCATAACTCTTTCAAGAAAAATCCATTCAACACGGTCGTATGCCTTAGCCATATCCAGTTTAAGAGCCAGGGAACCTCTATCACCTTTGTTTTTGTTCTTCATAGTAGAGAAACACTCGAAGGCAGCTATCACATTGTCAGTGATTGATCTTCCAGGGACAAAGGCACTCTGTGCTTCACATATTAGATCATTCAACACTTCTTTCAGCCTGTTAGCAATGGTCTTTGATAGGATTTTATACAGAACAGAACACAAACTTGTTCTGCAGAATGGCCGAGCCTCCTTGCTGAGCTCCACAGTGGCCAGCTCGCTCAGCCTTCGCTTCTTCGAGAGAAGATCCTTCAGGAACTTTGCGTACCTAGGCATCTGAGATAGTGCCTCTATGAAGGGCACTTGAACATGCAGCTTCCTAAGCATGGACGAGAAGTTGCCAAACTCTGCCTCTAGCCTGTCTTTGTGAATCCTGGTGGGAAAAGGGAGCTTAGGCTTATATTCAACCACTACTGGTTGTGGCTTTGGAGCTTGATCCTCTGGCTCCTTTTCCATCACCAGGTCTTCTTCCGGCTCTGGGGTGATCTGGTTCACCTTCTTGGAACTCTTCTGCGGTGCATCCGTAGTCACAGTCCCACTTCTCTGCATAATGGCATGCAACCCCTCCTTATGATTTCTGGGATTCGGCAGGGGATGGCCAGGAAGTGTGACAGCCGGTCTGGAAGCAAGGGCATCTGCCAGGTGCCCGATCTTGGTGTCCATATCCTGTAGGAGTGCCTGCTGGTTTCTCTGGCCAGCTTCAATCTCCATGAATTTGCTTGCAGCCACTTCCATGAATTGCTCCAATTTATTGAACTTTTGGGTACTAGTGCTGGCCAAGGTAGTCACTAGATCCCTCAATTCTGACCCGGGATCGCCTTGTATTGGGATTGATGGAGATGCACCAGGCTGCTGGTACTGCTGCTGTGGGGCTGTTGAAAAGCCTGCCCTTGTCTAGGCTGATAAAGTGGTTGCTGTTGCTGGATCTGGCCTGGGCGAGGCTGGTATGACTGCCTCTGGTTTGGAAAACTAGTTGCGGGAGCTTGGAAGCCAGGTGGCTTCGGATTGTTGTTGCCGCTCCATGAGAAATTTGGATGTTGGCGCCATCCCTCATTGTAGGTGTTACTGTATGGGTCGTTGCGCCGGACATTGTTTATGAAGTTCACCTGCTCTTGGTGTCCAGCCACTCCTTGGCCTGCCCCTCCAAAGTGAATGGGAAGTACCTCAGCTGGATGGCCTCGGCTGGAACCCCATTTATCTTGATTCCATCGATGAGCCCGTGGAATCGGGGGCACTCCCCTGCCACGGAATACTACCGAGCCGCGCAACATAGTGATGACCGAGGTGCTCACCTCAAAGTTGTTGGATGGGACTTGAGGATGCTGAATGGGCGACCTCATGTCCGCGGCTCTGGCGCTCCAGTAGTACCCCATGGTGTGCTCATCGGGGACAAGCTCATTAATAACAGGATCCCCCATGTCTTCCTCCTGTTGTATGTGCAGCTGCTCCAAAGCTTCCTCTGCAGCCAGTCGTGCCTTCAAAGTTCGCTTGAAGTTTATGCAGGTCCGTCCGAGCTCTTGGTCTAACGGAAATAGATCTCCCGACTGGCTACGGGTCATGCACTACCTACACACAGACCGCAAACACAACCCGTGAGGGCAAACAGGTGAAAGAGAGAGAAAAGCAGTAAAGAAAATGCTAAAGTATTAGACGTGCACGTTTTTACAATAACCTAGAGTTCCCCGGCAACCGCGCCAAAAACTTGACACGCTAAAACACAACACCAAACTACGACCAAGTGTAATCGCAGTCCGGAAATGCAGTAACAGGCAAGCTCTATTTGTCAACCCGGGGTCTAGATCTACTGCCTACTCCATGAATATCTATTATCTAGCAAACTAAGTCGAGTGATTGTGATTTTAACTAAAAGCAGTAAGAAAGCAGGAAATGGTTCGGATTTCTAAAGCAAGGGAAGAGTCACTCGGGAATGAGTCCCCCTAGCTCCTTAGTTAGGTCACAGTTGTAATTACCCTGGGTTGATTAACTGTTGATTAAACCGCGGAAGATCCGACAGTAGCTTGGAATCTCTTAAGCTGACCAAGCTCTCTCAGGCAGGCTAACCGGCAAGCGATTAACCTTCACCGGGATAGACTGCTGAGGCAATAAGCACAGAACTCCACTACTGGAATTGGGTTCCAGTACAAAGTAGTAAATTGATTAACTCTCGTATAACCAATCTACCACTACCGATTGATGAAGCTCTAACAACCTAATAAGATTCTATCTATCTCAGGTTGCAGCAAAAATCAAGAAAAGATTATCAGACTTCAATTGACTCAATGAATCATGCATCAATAGATTAAAATCAAACAGTATAACAATCCCAAGTCATTACAATCAAGATCCCTAACACATGGAACTAGGGTTCTTCATACCCAAGTGAGCGAAAGTTCTACTCCATAGAGAGTGAGAGAGGAAAACAGAATACAAAGCAGTCATACTCATAACAATGGGAAGAATCTTCTCTGGGATGTCAATCTTCACTCCTGGGGATGCAATATGGGCTTCAATGGTGAGAAATCCACTCCAAATAGCTCCTAGGGTTTGTTCTTCGCACTTTCTCTCTCTAAAACTATGTTGTTTGCTCAAAAAGTCGACTCCCTCTCCTTTGGCTCGAAATTGGGTTTAACTCCAGAATTTCCCGACCACATGGCCGTGTGGCTTTCCAGTCTGCCCGTGTGGATGTGAAAACACCGCGTTTCAATTAGTGGACTTCAGGCACGCTGCACGCCAGAGTCACACGGCCGTGTGGGTTTCCAGTCTGGCCGTGTGAGCTCCCTGGACTTTACACACGGCCACAAGGGGTCCCATACACGGCCAGTGCGGCTTGCCCGCGTCATGGAATTCCACATGGCCAAGTCACACGGCCGTGTGGAATTTAGGCCTGCCCGTGTGGAATTTCCAACTTTTCGTCAAACGTCCCAACTTCGTCCAATCGGCCTCGAACTCGTGCCCAAACCTTCTTTCACGTACTAGGACCTGAAATATCACAAACAAGAACAACCTAGCGGGAAATAGGCCTAAAACACGAAAGATGAAACTCAAACGGTACAAGAATGGTGGATAAAAACATGTGTATATATCAAGTCATCAGCCCGCGGCTTCCCTGGGCCCGCTCGCCGTCTAGCTCGGTTGCGCCTGGAGAGCACGGCTTCGGCCAGATGCCGCCGCTATCGCACCTCCCGCCGCCTCCTGGCTCCTTGGCGGTGCGGCCTCCCCTGCTGACAGCGGCTCGGCGCCGATCGCCACCGCCTTCTCCCCCACTCCGGTCGCCGTCTCCTTCGGCCCAGTCGGCACTTCCTCCTCGGCCTCGGACAGCCCTAGGAAGGCGGCGATCTTCTGTTGCTACGCCTGGACCCCCAGCAGGATCCTCATCATCGCATCTCTCTCCTCTTTGGCCGCGGCGGTGGTGACCTGCAGCTCGAACTGCGCCTTCGCCAGGTTATGGAACGATGCCTTGAGAGCCTCGTTGGCTGTAAAGTCTTCCGTCTCACGGCGGCTCCTCCTGCATAGGCGGTCTTTGATACTGCTTCACCCGCCTTTTTCAACGCGGCCTTCTCGGCCTTCTCTGCAGCTGTCATGGGCTTGGTATGCACCATGGTTACGTTGATTGGACTCCCCGTTCTAGATCAGTAACGGGGCTCTGATACCAAATGATAGAAACCTGGATATCAGGTTCTATCGGATTAACTAGGGGTTTGGAGAAATGGGGTCAATCACCGAGGTGGTGATCGACTTTAGTAGGATTAAAGGAAGAAAAAGAGTTGAGAAATGGAAGAGAAGAGGAAAGGGAGGCTGCGGCGGCAGCAGAGAAGGAGAAGATAGGGATCGGCTAGGGTGAGGAAAAGAGAGGGAGATTAGGCAACGTAATTAGGTTTAATCTTCTGCTTAACCTTGACATAGCTCTCTAAAATGGTTTATATACTAAAACACAGTTTCTACTAACTACCCCAACTTATTACTCCCTCCCAATAATTCCGAAATGTCCCAACAAATCCCCCAACAATAATAATTTAACATATAAGTTCAAATGCAGAAAGAATGTAAATAGCGGTTTCTATCACATCGCACACGTGACCATAGAAGTAGCGCTCTCCACACTTGTAACAAGCGCCTTTGTTGGCCCCACTAGCCTTCCCATTTGAAGTAGAAGGCTGGAAGTTCTGTTTCCCACTCTGAGATGGAGCAGGTGGAGCAGAAGAAGGTTTTCTCCCACCCATAACAGATGGAAATGGTTTTGTCAAACTTCTCCATTTCCTGCGACTAGCTTCATTGGAAGCTTCTTCCAGCTTAGCCATCTGATAAGCCTGAGAGAGAGTTTGGGGATGCAGCATAGTAACCACAAGTCTTAATTCATCCTCCAAGCCACTGATGAAACTCGAAATGAAATAGTCCTTCGTGAACGCAGGATTATAGGCCGTCATCTGTGAGCGAAGCTCATCAAAACATTCCTGGTACTCCACAAGAGACCCCCGGTGTCGCAATTTATTACTCTCCCACTATACCCCCAGGAAAGCATCCTCAAAACGATGAAGCGAGCCAGCCACAAAATCAACCCACAGCCAATCATGATGGTTTGAAGACCACCCCTTGAACCACACAACTACCTTCTATTCTAATAAAACAGAAGCAATTTCGACTTGCTCCCCTTCCGGAACATTATACATACGAAATAACTTCTCACAATGCCTAATCCAATCCCTAGGGTTATCACCATGGAAGAAGGGAAATTCAAGGAGAGGGATTTGATAGTGATTACCTCGAGGCAAAGGAAGCTCCTCACGTTCAGCAACACGAATCTCAGGAACGCTGCGGCCACGAGCAGGAGGAACCACCGCCCCCCCACCCTCAACCCTAGGCAGGGGAAGAATACAAGGATTGACATTTCTTCCAATTGGAACGTTGGTACAATTCCATCAAACGCTCATCAGTCTCAGCTAAACGAGAAGTATTTGTCGCCATTGGTGCTGAGTAAGGCTCTGATACCATGTTGTAACAATCTGGATCTACTCAGCATGATTTACTCTAGAACACAAGAGGAAGGTTACAGAGAAGTACAAGGGAGAGAGAGAGAGAGAGAGAGAGAGAGAATGGGAGGGAAAGTTTGTTATGCTTCTTTCTTATCTTCAACCGAAACAACGGATACCTTAAGTATCCTCTCCTAAAGTGACAGTTGTAAACCACCCCCACGCTACAATTATTATAGTTTTAATCCTTGTACTTCCTATTCTTTAAATTTCGATCCTCAACCGTTACACCGGTGCTGCTGCCTCCTCCAACGCGGTCGTTGCTTCCGGAAGAGCCGTTGAACTGGTACTTCTTGGAAACAGGCGAGGGTGAACTAAAGGCATTTTCCGCGTCGGCACCGTCGAAATCATGAGAAAACAGGACAGTCGGAGATATGGCATTGTTAAACAAGATAAATGCGCAAAAGAAAGAACACATGTAATCTACGTGGTATCCCCGAAAATCGAGACTAATTCATAGAGAGCGTTGCTCTCATGCTGAAGTTCTAATATGTGTGATCGGAGAAGACAACAACAAACCCTCTTAGGGCTGAAAGGCTAACTCCAACGCACAAAGCCAAATTTGGCTCCCCAAATAGCTAAATATGACTTTTTAGCTCCTCAAACCTCATTTTCACTCCAACCCTACAAAAAGAAAAATTTTAGTTTCCCACCTCCCTTTTTCAATTTATTTCAATAATTCATACTTATTTGACCTATAGTTTTATATTTCACTTTAATTTTTTTTTATAGTTCGTTATGACTTTTGAAAACATAATTTTCGATGTAAATTTTTTTAAATTCTGAGACAATTTTTTTGAAAAATTAGTCACTAATTTGTTACTGTTAACTTCGAGACCACTACCAATTTGACCATTTTTTTGTAGCTGTTACTTTAAGACCGTGTTGTTTACTTGTAGAATGGATTGCATGTTGCTTGGTTGTTTGTATTTCAAGTTTCGGTGTGATTGTATTTCAAGACCGTCTTTTTATGGCTGTGAAAATATGATCGTTGCAAAGTGACCGTTGTTTCGTCGCTACGTCAATTGATTCTCTTTTAAATTTAAATCACACCAACAAAGCAACAACCAATAACAAATGAGGAAGCAGAAGGGGAAAAAAAAGTATGCCCGCCACATGGGACAAACAAACGTGGGTCCAATACCCATTTTTGCCCAGCCATAAATGGCTTTCCTTCCCAAAACCCAGCCAAATTTGGCTCCTAAAACCCATATTTGACTCCCTCTTTTTTGTGGGTTGGAGTAAGAAAAAGAGTTATATATGGCTCTTTGGCTTTTTTGCTCCCTGGGTTGGAGCCAACCTAAGGTTTGACCGAGTTCTCCTTATATACCCTTAAACAATTAACATTGGTATATAGGCAAATAAAAAAAACACTCCAAAATAGAAGTAACTGATCAACTAGGTCCAATACTCCCCCTCAAACTGGAGCACGAAGGTTACAAACGCCAAGTTTAGACAACAAAATGTGGAAGCGTTCTGTTCCCAGCACCTTGGTAAAGATATCCGCTAGCTGTGAGTTAGTGTGTATCTTCCGTGGCTCGAGCTCAGCAAAGACGACCCGCTCACGGACAAAGTAGCAATCCATCTTCACATGTTTCGTGTGCTCGTGGAAGACTGGATTGGCAGTAATGTGGAGAGCAGCCTGGTTGTCACAGTAGAAAATGATGGGAGCAGACTGAGGTGCCCGAAGTTTAGTGAGAAGAAACTGAAGCCATAACACTTCACTAGTACCACTTGCCATGGCGCGATATTTCGCCTCTACCGAAGACCGAGCAACTACTCGCTGCTTGTTAGCATGCCAGGAAACAGAAGAACCACCCAAATGAATGTTGTATCCAGTCATAGAGTGATGGGTTGACTGACAACCAGCCCAGTCTGCATCATAATAAGCTGTCAGAGTCAAAGAACCAGTGGAAGGCAAAAGAATACCTTGACCAGTGCATTCTTGAGATAACGGAGGACACGATGAACGACAACCACATAATCAGGATTGGGTGCTTGAACAAATTGACTCAAGATGCTTATGGAGTAAGCAATGTCTAGGTGAGTAATGGTGAGATAGAGAAATTGCCCAATGAGACGTTGATAAGAGCTGACATCATCAACACAATCATCCATCGGAATCTGCCAAAATATCCAGTGTATACTTGCGCTGACACAAATCGATCCCATCTGGTGATCGAGCAACTTCAAAACCCAAGAAGTACTTGAGTGGCCCCAAATTCTTAATGCTGAAGCAATCATGAAGTTCTTCACGCGGGCAATGCACTCAGGATTATTACCCGTTATTACAATGTCGTCCACATATATTAAGGCCACATATATCACGATAGCCATGATTATCATTCAGGATTATCCCTAGACCGTGAAGTCGGACAAAACAACAACAACACTTGCGTTTTCAGCCAAGATCACGGTCTTGCCTCCGATGTCACCGCCGTGAACAGTGACCGTGATGTCGACACTTTCGGGTTGTATAAAAGACAGCTGCGGGGAGAGAGAAATGAGAGCTGGTTTTTCGAGGAGAAATTGATTCTCTCTCTAGGGTGTCGACCCAAAATACGAAAGGGGAGTTCTAGTGAGGGAGAGAGTTCTTGAGTGATCTTTGAGCTTAATTGAAGGCATTGATCAAGCTTGAAAGCAAGGAATCAAGCTTAGAAGAAGAAGAAGATATGGTGCTCCAACTTGTAACTTCTCTCTTCTCTCTCTCTAGAAACTCACCCTCTTCTCTTGGGAATAAGAACCCTAGGTCTAGGTTTTGGTTTTATGTTGATGTATATGAAAAATTCCATGTTTGATTGATGTTTTTACTTAATTGATGATGTTTTCAAGAATGGCATGAGTTGGGTTTCCATTTTCATCTATTGAGCTTTTGACCTAGGAGGAAGAAAGTCCCCTTAAAGCCCACTATTTGCGTCTTCAGGCCACTCCTATCGTATATTGTACGGGTAATCCCCGAGGGAGTTGATTCAATCTACTTCCTAGCAATATATGAAACCCGAGGTTGAATAGAGCACATACTCATCCGGGTAATCCCCCAGGGAGTTGATTCGATCTACTTCAGGCAAATCGCAACGAGGACGTTGAGTCGCAAAGAGGGTGCATCTAACACCGTAGGTAAATCCCAAATCAACAAAGTAAGGAACATTCTAGCCTTAACTTACAAGACGCGGTTTAAAGGTGCATATAACACCTTATAAAAACCTCAAATCGATAGAGTAAGGAACATTCTTAGCTTAACTTACGAGACGTGCTTATAATGAAGCATGAAAAGATCCATGACCTCTTGGAAAGCCACGATAATGCAAGCAAAAGCAATACTGTGTGAGATACATTTAAAGCGAACAATACTCCTACAATATATAGTACACTTTTGTGTACTTTTCTCCATTTTGAATTTTATGCTCTCTGCTTAAGTTTAGGTAGGCATATGATAATTGACATAATTAAGAATTAGGGTTAATAACACTAGGAAACCCGAACTATTAACTTTGTGTCATTTGTGTCCTAAAGTATTCGATATGACAATTGTGTCCTAAACTATTTCTCCGTTAGAGTTGACCGGTGTTGACCGTTAGTTTTTAACAGAAAATCCAGTAAGCGCTGATGTGGCATCTGACGTGGAATTTTTATTATTATTTATTTATCCTTATCCATCGAGGCTTCTTTCCTTCTTCTGCTTCCTTCCCCCTTTTCCTTTCTTCTTCTTCTTCTTCTTCTTCTTGCATCCGTCGACGAGACTTCTTTCCTTCTTCTACTTCCTTCCCCCTTTTTCCTTTCTTCTTCTTCTTCTTTTCTTCTTCTTGCATCTATTGACGATTTAATCGTCATCAATCCCCAGCCGACTCCCGCGACCATCAAGCTCCTTTCTTCACCCCCTTCGATCCTCGCCCCACGACATCAACAACAACTTAGATGCCTGCCTTCCCCAGCGAACGCGCCACCCCGCCAGAGCGCCGGGTCGGAGTGGCGAACCACCTCCCCATCTGAGCAAAACCCAACCCGAACAGGCTGTCATCGTGTCGTGGCGGTTCGAGCTCGACGAGAGCTCCCTCTACCTCCAACTCCGCCACGGCTTCTCGGCGGGAACAAAGGTCTGGTACATCGGCTGCCTGATACCTGAAATCGAATCGAAACATCATGAGGAGATTTCCCAGATCTACAATTAGGCTGCTCATAAATCGGGGGAGAGTGTTCTTCAACACATAGGCTGCTCGGAATCGAAACTCGAATCCAGATCTACAATTAGGCAGGCGAGAGTGAGAGAGGTAGGGGAGGAAGGCAATCGAGAGTGTTCGGCGGGTCTTCAATACATAGGCAGCCTTCATCGCCTGATGGGAGCCGCTGCTCCATCTTCCTCCTGTCTCTTCAACACCAATGTCGTCCGGCGGGTCTCCGAGTCCGGGAAGGCCCTGTTGATTGTGTTGTTGTTTTCACAGAGGATGAAGAAGGGTCTCCCACCAGCGCAGTCGATTTGGAATTGGCGGAGGGAGGAGCAAGCTTGTTCAAAGTTTGAGCGGCTATGGTGAATCTGAGATGAGGAAGAAAGGGATTAGCTTTAATTTTTATTTAATTTTAATTTAAAAATAATAATCTGATGTGGCAGCTGACGTGGCGCAGATGTGGCTGCCACATATGTGCCATGTAACCAACAATCAACATTTTCTGGTTGACCGTTTGGTCAACCGTTATCTATAATGGTCAACGAAATTGTCAGGACGTAAATGACACAAAACTACCAAACGTTGGGACACAATTTTCATATTGAATACTTTAGGACACAAATTGCACAAAGTTAATAGTTCGGGTTTTCCAGTGGTATTAGCCCTAAGAATTAAAAAGATATATTTATATAAAAAAAGTAGACGTGGAAGTTTTCATTTGTCACTACCCTTTGGTTCCAAACTGTTGAACTTCTTTTTTTCTTCTTCAAAAGTATCTTATTATAATAAAGTTTGATTTTTATTAATATTCTTAATTTTCAATCATCCTATCAAAATCTGACACATGTCACTTTCTTTTCACTCTTTTCGTAATTCCCCATTATCTTTATCGGTTCATATTTTATTTATTTAATGATATTCATTTTGATATATTTTAAAATAAAATAGTTTATCATCTTGAAGATGTGGTCACTGTCGAGCGTTAAATTACCATATTATAGTGTTTCAAAACCATAACAACATAGTATCACTATATCAGTTTTCACACCGGAAAGGTCATGGTATAAATTTATATCATAATGATATATTTATGATACATCCATGTACATGATACTGTCAAGTGCATGAAGAAATTATTGGTGTCGTAACAAATTTTATTTTAAAGTATACAAAAAAGTTCATTTAAATTTGTTATCACAATTAAGTTGAATATATTGGATAACACATAACGAAATTAATCAAGTAGGTTAGTGCTCGGAGCGACAAACTCAGAAATAGAGATATTGAAGATGTTTGTGTTAGCTTAATGTTAAGGTATATACTCATGTGCTTAATCGTTATTAATTGTTTTGAGATTTACTTCTTACAAAGCAAATTATTTTGGTTTGACTTCTTGATTAAGATTAAGTTTATGGTTAAATTTTTGCATTATTAATTATTTGGAATAATATATATCAAATTCAAGATTTTTACTACTTTCATATCTTAGGAAATTACCAACAGTATATTTCATTTACTAACAAAATACTAAGTTTATTCTACGGAATATTTTAATGGTTGCATCTCATATATTTTGGGCTACGTGATGTTATAGTGTAAAGTTTAATGTTAAGAGTTCAAGAATTAATAGTTTAGACTATATGATTTCACTATATTGACTAGAGAATATATGGTTAATAGTATAGGGTGCAGCAAATTTCATTGAGTTCTTGGGGTATAGATTGAGATGAGAAAATTTGGAATATAATTATTAAGAGGATGTTTATCATAATTATTCTTCGAAATTTTTTCTTATTTGGAGTTTGAAAAATATGGGTTCAAAGGTTCATGTATTATATGTAGGCTGTGAGTCGATATTATAATTTAGACATGTATTATTCTTTCTCGAAAGATAGAGTTGAGAGTTAGTGTTTAAAGGATAATATTGATTTTGTCTAATTTTTTGTTTTGTTTACGATGCGATTTTATGGTTGAATAACATAACTATTGTTCAAACATTTATTTAGTTTTCATGATTTAAGTTAACTTCGAAGATGACTAATGAGATTAAAAGATATAAACTATAGATTAATAAAAAAATATGTAAAAATTATTTTGTTATACTCACTTCAACTTAAAATTCCAGCCAAATGGCCGAATCAAGAGCTAGTATATAAAAATTGGAGGAATGTTATTGTTGAGTTTTTTTGTAAAATATTGTCGATGAGTTAATAACACTATTGATTGACAAATTCCGATGAATGGGATAGAGGCACGATCCAAAATCACGACTGGCCGGGAAATCTCAGATGGATGTCATAGCTAAAGAAAATCTAACCGGCGTGCTTTTGGCATTGGTGTCTAGTGGATTCATCGGGGCTAGCTTCATCATCAAGAAGAAAGGTCTCAAGAAAGCCGCTGCCACCTCCGGTGTTAGAGCAGGTTATTTGCTTTTCCCTTTTGGTAAATTTCCTTTCTCTCCGGTCGCGTTTAGAGAAGTTTCCTTGCTCATCTAAACTATAAATTTCGCAGGAGTTGGTGGGTATTCTTATCTCTCAGAGCCTCTATGGTGGTTTGGCATGATTACCAGTAAGTTTCGCCCTTTTCGTCAGTTTCTTCTTCTCTGCTTCATGGGATTGACTCTATTGAATTTGTTTGCTTATTCTTGGGTGAAGTTTGATAACTTGAGAGTATGATTGTGGATTTTGGATCCAGTGATTGTAGGAGAAGTTGCAAACTTTGTTGCATATGCATTTGCTCCGGCTGTTCTGGTTACTCCACTTGGTGCACTAAGTATCATTGTTAGGTGACATATTTCATTCATTTAAGTATTTTAGATTTTTTTTATTTTGGTAAAAATAAATCATTTGGAGTTTGGATTTATGGTCATGTACTTGTAGTGCTATCCTTGCACATTTCCTCTTGAATGAGAAGTTGCATGCTCAAGGAGTTGTGGGTTGTGTAATGTGCATTGCTGGATCCGTTGTAGTTGTGATTCATGCACCAGAAGAGCACCCAATCAATTCTGTTCTTCAATTGTGGAATATGGCAACTCAACCCGGTAATTACTTCCCTTAAATTCTTTCCATCTTTTATGCATGTTTACTCTGTTATTCACTAACCCAACTGTCCTCTTCTTGTAGGTTTTTTGTTTTATGTTGCCTCAGTGATTGTGTTGGTTTTCATTCTTGTCTTCCTTTACGCTCCACAATATGGGAACTCAAATGTGTTAGTTTTCACCGGCATTTGTTCGTTGATGGGTTCTCTATCGGTAAATCATTTCAACTAGTGTTGGTACTTTGATATCTTTTGTGTGCTAGCTTTATGTTTAATCTCCAGCAATAATCACAACTTGAAAAGAACAAAAAAACATTTTGCAATATAATATATACTTGTTTGAGCTTCTGTGTTAACTATTAGTTGTAATGATGTTGATTGTGGAATCAAGTTCATGTGTTGCAAACAATCTTATATGATATGTTGGAGTGAGTTTCATAAGGTGACTTTCTACTATGGAATAATAACTACTAAAGCTTAATTGTTCCATTTTAGAGTTGTTTTTGTTTTGTGCTTATCTTTCAGGTGATGAGTGTCAAAGCACTTGGAACTGCTTTAAAATTGACTTTCGAAGGGAAAAATCAACTGCTTTACTCAGAGACATGGTTCTTTACATTCGTTGTGGCCATATGTGTCATCACGCAAATGAATTATCTCAACAAGGTGAATTGGACTGATTGAAGGAAATAAATACTTAATTTTATTATTCATTTATATTCCTTTAACTTCGTAATCTTGCTTTTATCCTCATAATCATGTGCTAAAATAATGACACACTTAAAGTCATAAGTATGTAGGCTCTTCCAGGTTAATTGAGATCACTTTGGAACACTATTACTTACACTGTACATGTCGCTGGTTCTTTACAATATTGTGGTATGCTTATTTGGCAATGTAAATGGTGAAAGTTTGAACTAGTTTTAGTTCTGCATAACTGCTGGTGATATCTGCTTAGATTTCAAGCCCTCGGATACCTTACCACTTTGGTATTTTGGCTTCTCAAAGTATAATTTTGGTTAAAAAGTGGAGTTCCTAAAATTGGGTGTTCAAACATAATGTTACCGTCAAATATAATCAAGTTTAGGGACATTCAATGAAAAGGGACTTTCATATTTTTCTTTTGAAGAGAGCTTAGACATAAGTACTGCTGATTCAAAGGGAAAGAAGAAGTATCGCCAGATTAAAATAGCACTATTGATGATAACTTATCCAACAGGAGACTCAAGTGTCCTATTGAGCTACATGACGCTTTGTGAAGTTGATGTCTTAAATTAGTTTCACCAATTGTACTTTGCTAATAGAATGCTTCTGCTTTTCCAGGCTCTTGATACATTCAACACTGCAATTGTGTCTCCAATTTATTATGTCATGTTCACTTCACTTACAATTCTTGCTAGTGTCATCATGTTCAAGGTGCATCTCCATTTACTATGACTTGATCCATGTCCTTAAAAATTCGGATCTATACTTGTATTTTCAGACAAGTAGTTAACTATACATCTTGTTTTGAAATTAAGAACCAACATTCAATGTTTTGTTTCAGGATTGGGCTGACCAGAATGCAGGAAATGTGATATCAGAAATATGTGGCTTCATTGTAGTACTCTCTGGAACCATCCTGCTACATACTACTAAGGACTTCGAAAGGAGTTCATCATTTAAAGGTTCACATATAGTTCTCTGACTCTCTTGGGTTTCCTACTTAATTTAACTTTCTTTTATTTTTATCCTAAACTAATTGTGCAATATGCCCTTTAAAATTTAGGTGGCTATGCATCATCAATCAACTCTGGAGGCTATGCACCTTTATCTCCAACATTAGCTACTCGGCTCTACAATGGTAGCAGTGAATTTACCACACATGATGAAGAAGATGCAATGCTTGCTGACCAGATATCCTTGCAAAGACAAGGGTAGCATTAGAAGCCCCATGCTTTTGAAGAAGGCTTCATGCTTTGGTTTAGTTAGATATGCAGCAACTACTTGCAATCCAACGACCTGGCAGTGGCACTGACCTATCTCTGGAAATTTTTAGACAATGCAGATTGTGTTTGAGGTAAACGTGGTTAAATCAAGTGATTGCTTGCCAACTTAGAGTGGTATGGGTTTAGTATATCAATAGAAGGTTATCATCTTCAATTTTTTTTGCATGATTCCCATGTGCAGCCGCTGCAGGATTGTGATGTCACAAGAAATATAGTTCTATGATTCGAATTTGTGGACTTCTGAAGATGATGGTGGGGGAGCCCTTACATTGTTTCTCTAAACTTCCAAAAGAGAAATGAGAAGCATGTACGACATTGTTGCTTTACCATCCAGCTTTGCGTGGGAGCTTATTACAACATTTGTTTCTCTAAGGTTGGTAGGTTTCACATTATCATTGTTCCGTTGTTAAAATATTTGAGTTTGTATGCAAGCATTAATTCCAAAATTATATGACGAGGCCAAGTTGTAGCCTTGTTTGAAAAGTCGATCATAAGTGCGACATTTATCATTTTACAAACTTTGGTACTCCAATTATGTAATACTATTGAGAACAAATTCTTAAATGTCCCTTAGTTGAATGGGGATCATGCCAACGATAATATTATCGTGCAAATTCTTACATACTCTTATAGTTGAATCGAGACATGAATCACAAATACCTCTTCTTAAAGATTATTAACTTCATATGTTTGCATTTAAATAGGAGGTTCTTGGTCATCTTGTAAAGAAAACAGACTCATAAGTCTCCTTGATCAATAATCAAAGGGTCAAAGAGTTCATCCTTGCGTGATCTTTAAATACGAGACTTCATTTATATAGTCAAGTCAACACGCCTAGAAGCATTAGAATGCCAATTGTGTTGTTCAATCTTCTTATACCCAATGTTATACAAATCATCAAGATTTAAGTACATAGTTTCTGCCAAGTTCCGTGTAGGGCTTCAAATGAGTCCAGCTGGATACGAGCGGCTCGACATTCGGTTTGGGAAGAAAAATATTTCGACGCTCAGCTCATTTACTTTCAATGGAGCTTGAAGTAAGCCTTGTTCGGCTTTTAAGGCTCGTGAGCAAGCTTGAGGCAATAGCTTATGGAGCTCGACTAATGAGCTAAATTGTTTTAAACTATGTGCTGGGTTAATAGTATGGCTAGCGAGCCACCTCAATTAGCAACTTATGAGCAAATCGATTAATAACTTATTATCGGTTTGTTGATAATTTATCATTGGTTTGTTGGATTATATATATCTCACCACATTTGATGTTTAAGAATTTGATCACGTGATAAAGTAAGAGAAACTATATTTCATAGATTGTTCACATACTAATTACTATTAAACAACATGATATCAACAACTAAATTTATGAACAAAATGAAAAGATACATTAGCTTGAGTCAAAATGGCAAAAAGACCCAATATCAATGTTTCTAACAATCCATCTTACTTGTGACACCTACAAGTAACGGCTTTTTGTTTAGCTCCGGAGCATACTCAAAATTTTCGAAAGAAAAGGATTAACTTGCTCAAACAAACTGAAATAACACTGTTCTCCAATCACAAATACTGAAAGTAAACTGTCATACCTTAAAACAAGCTCTAACACTTTGGCAAACCTTAAACCATAAAATCTTAATCTCCAGACTCTTACTCATACACGTTAAGCATTATAGCTAAAAGCCTACGCGACTTCTTATTGGGATACGTTTTTTACATCTTCAATGACACTCGTACTATCCTCCTCTAGTTGGTTGCTCTCTAGTTGGCTCCAATTTGTGGTGTCTTGGCCTATTTTACGCTAGGTTGTGTTATTTTGTCATATTTTAGGTCCTAGTGAGTAAAGGGAGGCATAGGTGCAAGTTTCGAGTCAATCGTAGGTCGTTTGGTCACTCAAAAGCCTCTCAAAAGTGGAGCTGAGAATGAAATACGTACAGACTCCCTAAAATTACGGTCGTAATTCAAAAATTACCGTCTGTATTCCCTAAATTACGACCGTAATTCACAAATTACTACCAGTATTTTTGATGCCGAGCCTTGTGATGGCTCAGGTACAAAATACGGTCAGTATTCCCAAAAATACGGTCGTATTTCTCAGTGTCTAGCCCGTAATTTCACTGCCGAGAGGAGCCTTGGATGCACTGAGACTTAACCAAAACGCGCGTTTTGGGCAAAATACGGGCAGGGAAGAATTATGGCTGTATTTCTGCCCGTATTTAACCCAGAATCGAGTTGAAAGGGGCAGATTCGAGCCAGAGGAAGGGGATACGAACTTTCAGAGCAAAAACAGAGTCCTAGAGAGAGGAAGTGCGAAGAACAAACCCTATGAGTGATTTTGGAGCTGGTTTTCATTAATCAAGCTTGGATTTCATCCTTGGAGTGAAGATTACCATCCCAGAGCAGATTCTTCCCATAGTAATGAGTATGACTGCTTTGTATTCTGATTTCCTCTCTCTCTCTTTATGGAGTAGAACTCTCTCTCACTTGGATATGAAGAGCCCTAGTTCCATGTGTTAGGGATATTGATTGTAATGACTTTTGGATTGATATACTGCTTGATTATAATCGATTGATGCATGATTCATTGAGTCAATTGAAGCCTGATCAACTTTTCTTGATTTCTGCTGCAACCTGAGATAGATAGAATCTTATTAGGTTGTTAGAGCTTCTTCAATCGGTAGTAGTGAATTGATTATACGAGAGTTAGTCGATTCACTGCTTTGTACTGGAATCCAATTCCACTAGTGGAGTTCTGTGTTAATTGCCTCAGCGTACTATCCCGGTGAAGACTAGTCGTCTGACGGGTAGTCTGTCTGAGAGGGCTTGGTCAGCTTAAGAGATTCCAAACTACTGTCGGATCTTCCGCAGTTTAATCAACAGTAAATCAACCAAAGGAAATTACAACTTTGACTTAACTAAGGAGCTAGGAGGACTCATTCCCGAGTGACTCTTCCCTTGCTTAGGAACTTCGAACCATTTCCTGCTTTCTTACTGCTTTTGTTTGCAATCCTCTCACTACACTTAGTCTCGCTAGATAACAGGTAGTCACGGAGTAGGTAGTAGATCTAGGTTATTGTAGAAACGTGAAATTCTATTACTTTAGCATTTTTCTTTTCTTTTCCACCCTTGTTTTTCACTTGGGTGTTTTGTTTTTGTTGGTGCAGATCTGAAACATGGATCCTCATGGCTTCTCCAACCATTGGGGGTATCAACCACCATCCGTGTGGTATTAACTCGAGACTTCCTAGAGCAATCAAGGAGGAGAAGACTATGGATTCGGGTTTCAGTACCAACCCCCCTACTGCGCAGGACAACTAGACCTTTGGTAACCTTAAGAACAATCTCCTTTTCAAGAAGAATTCCTCCCACAACCAGAGGGGTCATCTGAGTTGGAGTTGGCCATGGCGGCCTTCACGGGCCACTCTGTAGGGCCATGCTACACTCCACTGGCATATCCGAACAAACAATTGAGGCTTCTCGTGGAGCAGTTTGCTCGAGACACTGAGGATTCATGCTCCAAGATGGATCTTCAGATCCAAGCCCTTTGCCCTTCTGATCCCTCATTTCTCCATGAAATGGAAGAGGTTGTTCAGTGCTCAGCAAAGCAAACAGAGTGGGTGGAGCAACATGAGGATGACGAAGGCTATGAGGACATTGTGGAGCAGATAGAAGTTGGCGCGGAGAGCTCCCCTGATAATCATGATCAAGAATGTCATGTGGTGGAAGATCACACCTTTCCCCATTTTTGCTCTAACAGGATGGGCCCGGGCGAGGAGATGCAAGATGATCTCATTGAAGATATTGCTTGGCGACTTGCTCTCCAATCTGTGCTGGAAGAAGAAGAGCGAGAAAGGGTGAGGAAAGAAGTTGTGGAGGATGACAGAAGTGAAGCAGAAGGAGTTCTTGATCTATTCCAAGGGGAGAGACCACATTCTGAAGAAGGAAGGGGGTTGAAGAAGCAAGTGGTGTCCAGGCTGAGGATGAAGTTGAGGTGGAAGAGGCTTGCACCGGCCCTATGCTACATGTGATATCTCCACCAAACTTCGAGGAGCTACTTAGCAAGGACCCATTTGCAGGGTCTCTTTGCCAAACCAAGACCACATCAACATCGATCCCTCTTGGTGGATGCAATGGTGGTCAATCAATGGTATCTTATCTGGTTTGGGGCAATGAGACAAGAGAAGATGCGAAGGAGTTGTCTCGAGTGTGGAGACTTCATCTTCCTCAAGAGCACGAGCTATCATCATCACCTATCATACCAAATGCTTGTGACTTGAGACTCCACATCATCGACGAGAACTTCAACTTCAAGGAGGTTCTGGGGTGGACCGAAACTTAGGAGCCAGTGTCCAGCTAAAGACGTAAAAGAAGCGCTTGTGAGGAGACATCTCCACCATGGTTTGTTTTTCTTTTGTTTGTTTGTTTTTTCACTCGGAACTATGGTTTCTATCACCTTGTGTATTTTGATGACTCTAGCTCTGTGCCTTTGGACTGGTCCCCTTCCAGTCCCCTGCCCTTGACCAGTCTGCCTTCCAACCACCATTCTCGATCGTCATTTCCCGGTCCTACTCCATTGAGGGCAATGTCGAACTTAAGTCTGGGGGAATTATTGGTGCTTTGTATTTATTGGAGCATATGTTTATGTGCTTGGAGCCTAGTCCGCTGTCCAAATCTAGAGATTTGAGGGCTCCAAGCACTGATGTTTGCATATCATATTGGCACTGTGGTTTATGTGGTGAATTGAATGGTTGTTAATACTGATGCATGAAAACTTGATTGTGACTAGGACAACCTATAATGATGACTGAGACGTGCAGTAAAGTTGTGTAGGGGTTCAGTTTTTCAACTGTTTGGTTACCAACTGTAACTTGGATTGATCACTTATTTTCTACAGTCGTTTATGCATCTAGTTCATGGAATCAGAATGCGAGATAGAGAATATAGGTAGCCATGTGAGATTTGAGCATGCTCGTTTCTTTCGTGTGTGATAGATCCCTCTTCCATTATGTGTAGCATTCACGTTGTCACTAATTAGGATGATGGAGGCATAGGAATAGCCCACGACCAAATTGACTGTCCTGGTGTATCATACCCCCTAGTCATCCCCTTTGAGCCGTGTAACTTTCCTTCTTTCGGTCTACAATGAAAAATCACCGTTTTGCATGTCATAGAGGTTTCACAGAGTGGTTTTTGCATGTTCTCTGTTGTTTTTGCTAGAAATAATATGAGGGTTGGAGGTAGTTCTTAAAAGTTGGGCATGTGTTTGAAAAATGTGCAGAGGTGGTGGTTCTCTCAAGAAATGAAAAAAATAAAGAATAAAATGAATAAAAGCAAAAGAGAGCCACTACCCAAAAAAATCTGAATCATGCCCATTTGGTGGTGTATCTTAGTAGCCTGGCTTAGAAATACTAACACGTTGTGATCTCCTTCACCCTTGTGCTCTAAAGAACTTGATCAATGCAGAATGGTAGAAAGTAAGTAATTGGTTTGAATGAATGTTGCTGTGTTTGGTTTTGGAACTGTGGAACCTTGTGTTATGAATACTTCCACCACCTAAAAAGGCATTTCCCCCATGTCCAATACCCTAGCCAGTCATTTGAAACTGTGTCTAAGACCTCCAGATTAGTTAGTGACACCCAATATGTGAACTCTAACATTTAGAGGTTGCCGTCATGGTGAAGAGACATTAGGGATTGAGAGAATAAGCATGCACATTTTTCGCATTAAATTGTTCTGACCCCACTGGTCGAGAGTGAGCGATTCATTTCCTTATATTCTCTACACTCTTTACCCCGGTGAGGACCTAGATTGCTCGGTCTTGATTATGATGTTTTGAGTTTTATGCATGAGGTGACTATCTTGAATAAGTGTTTGAGTCAAGTCTAGGTTGGTTGGTGAACAGAAGGGAGACTCTTCATTTACCCGATTCTGCTGCACTCGAATGTTTGTGTTATTTTGTCACATTTGTTTGCACACTTGTTTCTTAACCATTTTGGCTCCAATTTGTGGTGTCTTGGCCTATTTTACGCTAGTTTGTGTTATTTTGTCATATTTTAGGTCCTAGTGAGTGAAGGGAGGCACAAGCGCAAGTTTCGGGTCAATTGGAGGTCGTTTGGTCACTCAAAAGCCTCTCTAAAGTGGAGCTGAGTATGAAATACGGGAAGACTCCCTTAAATTACTGTTGTAATTCACAAATTACTGCCTGTATTCCCTAAATTATGAGCGTAATTCACAAATTATTGCCAGTATTTTTTATGTCGAGCCTTGTGATGGCTCATGTACAAAATATGGTCAGTATTCCCAAAAATACGATCGTATTTCTCAGTGTCTAGCCCGTAATTTCACTGCCGAGAGGAGCCTTGGATGCGCTGAGACTTAACCAAAACGCGCGTTTTGGGCAAAATACGAACAGGAAAGAATTATGACAGTATTTCTGCCCGTATTTCGCCTAGAATTGAGTTGAAAGGGGCATATTCGAGCAAAAGGAAGGGGATACGAACTTGGAGAGCAAAAACAAAGTCTTAGAGAGAGAAAGTGCGAAGAACAAACCCTAGGAGTGATATTGGAGCTGGGTTTCATCAATCAAGCTTGGATTTCATCCTTGGAGTGAAGATTATCATCCCATAGCATATTCTTCCCATTGTTATGAGTATGACTGCTTTGTATTCTGTTTTCCTCTCTTCTCTATGGAGTAGAACTCTCTCTCACTTGGGTATGAAGAAACCTAGTTCCTTGTGTTAGGGATATTGATTGTAATGACTTTTGGATTGATATACGGCTTGATTATGATCGATTGATGCATGATTCATTGAGTTAGTTGAAGCCTGATCAACTTTTCCTTATTTCTGCTGCAACCTGAGATAGATAGAATCTGATTAGGTTGTTAAAGCTTCTTCAATCGGTAGTAGTGAATCGATTATACGAGATTTAGTCGATTCACTACTTTGTACTGGAATCCAATTCCACTAGTGGAGTTCTGTATTAATTGCCTCAGCGTTCTATCCCGGTGAAGACTAGTCGTCTGCCGGGTAGTCTGTCTGAGAGGGCTTGGTCAGCTTAAGAGATTCCAAGCTACTGTCGGATCTTCCGCAGTTTAATCGACAGTAAATCAACCAAAGGAAATTACACCTTTGACTTAAGTAAGGAGCTAGGGGGACTCATTCCCGAGTGACTCTTCCCTTGCTTAGGAACTTTGAACCATTTCCAGCTTTCTTACTGCTTTTGTTTGCAATCACTCTCACTACACTTAGTCTCACTAGATAACAGGTAGTCATGGAGTAGGCAGTAGATCTAGACCCCGGGTTGTTAAATTGAACTTGCCACTATTCTGCATTTCCATTCTGCGATTGCACTTGGTCGCATTTTGGTGTTGTGTCGTAGCGTGCCAGCTGCATAAGCCAAATAGCCAAAAACTTTCAAACTGGCATAGTTAGGGGGTAATTGATGAAGAACCTCGAAGAGAGTTTTGTTGTCTAGAATAGGAGTACGTGTCCTATTGATCAAGTAAGATGCATGGAGGATGAAATCATCCAGTACAAGAGAGGCAAAACCAGACTAGTATTTGAGGGCTCTAGCAACATTAAGAAGGTGTTGATGCTTCCTTTCTACCATCCCATTTTGCTGAGAGGTATAAACAACACTCATCAGATGGATGATTCCTTCATGACTATAGAAGTCATTCATGTGGAATTCTTGTCCTTGATCTGTCCTTGTGATCTGAACATTAGTGTTGAATTGGGATTTGACCATAGAATAGAAAGATTGAAGAGGTCTAGCTTCATCTTTAGATTTCACGAGATAGGTCCACACACATCTAGAATGATCATCAACTATGGTCAAGAAGTAACTAAAACCATTATAAGAAACTGTGTTTAATGGCCCCCAAATGTCAGCATGTATCAGGCCAAAAACAACTGGATTAATAGATGTACTGGAAGGAAAGGGAAGCCTTTATGTTTTGCTAAATGACAAGCATCACAGTGAATGTACTTAGAAGCTATTACATCAGGAAATTGTTTATGGGTAGCTTGTAGTCTAGAGACATGAGGATGTCCTAATCTGGCATGCTAGAGATCAAAATGTTGGGACTGGAAGTTGTAAGAGGTGGTGGCAAGCCACTGGGGAGATGAAGCTAGACAGGGTGTCTTGGTGAAAAGGTAAAGTCATCTAGCCACTTGGGCTAAACCAGTCATCTTCTGTGTAATAAGGTCCTAAATACCACAGACAGAGGATTGAAAAGTAAGTGAGACAGGGTTCTGTTTTGTCAACTTACTAGCTGAAACAAGGTTATAGTTGAACATTGGAACTAAGAGGACTTGTGAAAGAAACAAGCCACAAGGAAGTCTAACAACTCCTATGTGTGTGACCTCTACATGCTCTCTAGTTGGAAGTGTAACAAACACACCATTGATTGCCTTATATCTACTGTAACTTAGAACTACAGATAATGTGGTCTGTAGCACCAGTATCAAGCACCCATAATGGTTCTCCAGATGATGCAATCAAGGCTGAGAGAGTTGTGGTACCTGAGCTGGAAGGAAAGTAAGCCAGTTGAGGAGGTGGTCTTTGTGATGGAAATGAACGAGTAATAGCATTGGCATCATGAATAGAAGGTGAAGTTAGAGGCGATGGTGAGGGAGAAGGAGATTTGAGAAGCAGTAGTTTCAATTTCACCATCTTATCTTGTGTAAAGATGCTCTCAAAACTCATTCTATTATCTTAAGAAGCAGTGGTGCTCTCATAAGGAAGAGAACTTTCCACTGACTCTGCAAATCCAGCTTCAGTGTCTCTAGCCTTTTTGTTCTTCAGTATGTAGCAGTCATTCCAGTTGCAGAATGTGCTTGAACACTATATCAATGTGGGGTAAAACTGGGAGCATCAGAACATGAGTCCTTGCTGATTGATAACAAGGATTCAATCCTTGTAGGAACTTGATAACAAAGTCGTTTCCTGATATTTCTTCAGGGTTTCATAGGGTCCAGGAACATGTGGACAAACGGGAATGGGTCTGTACTTCTTATATTCTTCCTAGAGGACAATCATGTTTGTAAAATTGCCCTGAAGGCACTTAGAAAATTGGCCATGGAGATCATAAACCCTAATATTATCTTCCTGGCTAAAACGATTATTCATATTATCTCATACATCCTTTGCCAAACCCATTCTCATAACACTATTCGCTATGTCATCAGATAACGAATTGTAAATCCAACAACATATAGTGCCATTACATCGAGCCCAGGATTGGTAATGATTATCAGGTAAGGATCAGGAATCCGACCATCAATGAATTGGGTTTTGTTCTTCGTTTCCAGTGCCATCAGCATCAACTCACTCCAAGTATGGTAGTTGCCATCAACAAGCTTGGTGGAGATGATTGTGGGTAGAGCTACATCTTGAGGAGGTCGTTAATACGGATTCAGATAAGGATCTTCATAGGAAGAAACACGACTTTGAATTTTGAGGAGGAAAGGGAAAGAGGAAAGAAGAAATTGAGCGGATGAAAAATGGAGAATGATTAGGAATTCGTTAGGGAGGTAACATGTGGATTTAAATTAGAATTATTTTAATCTTACATTGGGATTAATCTAGGCTTAAATGTTGTAATTAAAGAGAGGGTGATTTGGAAATTTTCTAAAATGTAGGGTACCGGTGTTACAACCAACCTTGCCCTTAACGCTGGACCGCTTTCCTCTTGGTCCAAATAGCAAAAACACCCACTAGGAACATCAGGTGAGCATTCACATACTGGTGGCCCACGGTATACCACTCGTTGCAGTTGAAGCAACACTCCTCGTGCCTCTTCTAATCCATCTTTGCGGGTGACAACCTCATTAAAACTTTGTGCGGCAACCCTAGTGGTGTAGCCATCGTTGTCACCGCCACTGCTCCGAACCAACCACCTCGTCCTCCTACGGTCCTCTGGTATAAACCGGACCCACTCTTCCAATGGCTAACTCCTCCTTTTGGTCGGCTAGCGTGAAAGCCACCATCAAAGAGTCAGGCTCAAATACCTTCACTGCAACTGATAACCCTAGCCTCAATCTTCCAAGATACAAGCCAACAAGAGTCTGTTCAGGAATCCTGTTACACATGAAGCATGCTAACTCGACCGGGTATTACTATAACCAAAATGCCCTTGATAAATCCTAAACCAAAATAAGAACTGAAAAGACTTGGAAAAATAACGAAAGCTTTTCATAACTAATTTTAATAAATATCAAAAGTGAATTTTCATTATTTAAAACAAAGCCCTAACACTTAGGTAGACCTCAAACCATAAAATCTTACTCTTTAGTCTTACTACTAAACGTAAAGTACAATAACTAGAAGTTTATGTAGATGCTTGCTCTAATCCGATTGTTGTCGTCCTTAGTGACGCTCATACTGTCCTCCTCTATATGGTTGCTCTTTGAGTACTCGCTCTACAACTGGATGCTCGGGTTGGAGTTAGTCTACGTTATTACTTCATCTCAAAGCACCTAACGTTATTTTCTTAGGTGTTCACATCAAAATACTTGTGGAAGTTGTTTATACTCCCACCCTTAAACCATTCTTAAGAACTATGGAAGGTCGTATCACTTACATACTTTAAACTTTTACTCTTTAAAAATGTGGAAGTTGGTGTTACTCGCCACCTTCAAATTCTTAAACCTTCGACCGAATTTGGGATCCCCTCACTAACTAGTCCAACCGCCCAGCTCATACGTATGAGGGTTAACCTAGGCCTAACCTTTAAATCTTTAAGTTCAAGGGAGTTTTATTGATTCATCCCCATGATCCTTAAGAGCAATCTCTGCTCTTCCTTTAAACTTTCACTAGGACAGGGGACTGGCGTTAGTGAACTATTGGGACTGAGGTGGCACCACTACTAGCTTTTCTTACTTAAACATGGCTACCCTCACAATGGGGTGCCCTCAACATGAGTTATGATCACCACGGAATGTATCACCATCAGGTGTTGAAACTGAGGTATGTCTACCACGGAAAGTATCACCATCCGGTAACATACCTAAACCTAGGCAATAGAGACCGCAGAACTCATCACCGTCCGGCTCCAAGGCTGACCGAGAACAAATACGCCCAATCGGTGCTTAATAGACTTAATCATCGGTGAAGGATAGCCTTAGGCCGAATCCGTAATCCGTAGCCTTCCAAATCCAAGGAAAATGGCATTTCGAAAAAAGCACACAAAAAAACCAAAAATGCCCTCCGGAAAAAATTTGCACAAATCGGCCATTAATTTACTTCATCATCGGTGGGGAATGGCCCCAGGTCGCCTAAGGGCAAATCCGTGATCTGTAGCCTCCAAAATCCAACGAACATGACCATTCCAAAAAAACGCCCGAAATCTGTTATGGTACCCCTTTGGAATCTGCCAAAAATTGACGAGGAACAAATATGCCCAAATCGATGCTTAATAGACTTAATCATCGGTGGAGGATAGCCTCATGCCGAATCCTTGATCCGTATCCTTCAAATCCAAGGAAAATGGCATTTAGCAAAAGAGCACAAAAAATTACCAAAAATGCCCTTTGAAAAAAAATTGCCCAAATCGGCCATTAATTTACTTCATCATCGGTGGGGAACGGCCCCAGGTCGCCTCAGGCCGAATGCGTGATCTGTAGCCTCCAAAATCAAACGAAAATTACCATTCCAAAAAACGCTCGAAATCTGTGATGCTACCCCTTTCGAATCTACCAAAAATTGACCCAGAACAAATACGCTTAAATCGATCCTTAATAGATTTAATCATTTGTGAAGGATAGACTCAGGCCGAATCCATGATTCGTAGCCTTCAAAATCCAATGAAAATGGCCTTTCGAAATAACCGCACGAAAAATTACGAAAAATGCCCTCCAGAAAAAATTCGCCCAAATCAGCCATTAATTTACTTCATCATCGGTGGGGAATGGCCTTAGGTCGCCTCAGGCCGAATGTGTGATCTGTAGTCTCCAAATTCCAACAAAAATAGTCATTCCAAAAAAACACACGAAATCTGTGATTTGGAATCTGCCTAAAATTGACCCAGAGTTAATACGCCCATATCGGTGCTTCATAGACTTAATAATCGGTGAAGAATAGGATCATGCCAAATCCGTGATCTGTGGCCTTCAAAATCCAAGGAAAATGGCCTTTCGAAAAAAGCGCACAAAAAACTGTGAAAATTCCCTCTGGGAAAAATTTGTCCAAATCGACCATAAATTTACTACATCATCGGTGGCGAATGGCCCCAGGTCACCTTAGGGCGAATATGTGATCTATAGTCTCCAAAATACAACGAAAATGACAAATAAAAAAATCGCCTGAAATCTGTGATGGGTACGCTTTGGAATCTGCCAAATATTGACCCAAAAAAATATGCTCAAATCGGTGCTTTATAGACTTATTCATCGATGAAGGATAGCCTCAAGGTGAATCCGAGATCCGTATTCTTCAAAATCCAAGGAAAATTGCCTTTTGAAAAAAGCAAACGAAAAATTACTAAAATGCACTCTTGAAAAAATTTGCCAAATCGGCCATTAATTGACTTCATCATCGGTGGCGAATGGCTCCAAATTGCCACAGGTCGAATCTCTGATCTGTAGCCTCCAAAATCCAACGAAAATGGCCATTACAAAGAATCTTTTGAAATCTGTGATGGTACCCCTTTGGAATCTGTCAAAAATTGACCCGAAATAAATACGCCAAATCGGTGCTTAATAGACTTAACCTTTGGTAAAGGATAGCCTCAGGCTGAATACGTGATCTGTTGCCTGCAAAATCCAAGGAAATAGGCCTTTCAAAAAAAGCGCATGGATTATTACGAAAATGCCATTCGGAAAAAATTCCCCCAAATCGGCCATAAATTGACTTCATCATCGATGGGGAATGGCCACAGGTCGCCTCAGACCGAATCTGTAATCTGTAGCCTCCAAAATCCAACGAAATGGTCATTCTAGAAAATTGCCTGAAAACTATGATGGTACCCATTTGGAATCTGCTAAAAATTGACCAAGAACAAATACACCCAAATCGGTGCTTAATAGACTTAATCATCGTTGAAAGATAGCCTCAAGCCAAATACGTGATCCGTAGCCTTCAAAATCAAAGGAAAATGACCCGTCAAAAAAAGCGCATGAAAAATTACAAAAATTCCCTCCGGAAAAAATTCGCCCAAATCGGCCATTAATTTACTTCATCATCTGTGGGGAATCAACCCGGAACAAATACACCCAAATCGGTGCTTAATAGACTTAATCTTCGGTTAAGGATAGCCTCACGCCGAATCCGTGATCCGTAGCCTAAGGATCCGTCTAAAGAATCAACTATGAAGCTAGTTTTTCATATTAATATGTAGTATAAGATTTAGGGTAAATACAACATATTAGCCACAACTATTATGAATTGGGAATTATAGCCACAACTATGTAAATTCAAATTATTAGCCATAACCATTGTTACGGGTCAAGATATGGCTAACTATTCGTTACTATTATTGAATTTTTAATGGAGAAGGCCACGTCATCGGCCACTACAGCAGCCACGTCGGACTGCTTTTAATTTATAACTTTTAAACAGAAAAGTTTAGTCAGTATTACTAATGGAAT
The DNA here is from genome assembly GCA_946122785.1 of Linum tenue. Taxonomy (NCBI): domain Eukaryota; kingdom Viridiplantae; phylum Streptophyta; class Magnoliopsida; order Malpighiales; family Linaceae; genus Linum; species Linum tenue. The sequence continues at coordinate 10,613,811 of CAMGYJ010000010.1, read as the reverse complement.
TGTTAGCAAAGAGTTAGCGTTTGGCTAATAATTTGAATTTCCATAGTTGTGGCTATAATTCCCCACTTCATAATAGTTATGGCTAATATATTGTATCTATATCTATATCTATACTATATATTATGGCAATTCAAAAAAAAAATTTGCCACATAAACAATTGGAGGATCCACAATTTGCCAAGTTGGACAATTTTTTAACAAACAAAAAAGTACTTATTAATGTATTTATAGAGGTATCTCTCTCTTCTTTAATATTTCCATTTCTTTTATCCAATTATTCTTTTTCATTTATCCATTTATTCATTTTTGTCTTTAAATATAAGTTACATGTTGATAAACTTAACCAAACACACATAAATAATAATTTTTTGTTAAATAAACAAAATATAAATTAGAAAACAGACAGTGACATATATCACATTTGTTTAAATAAAAAATATCTGATTAAACCTTATGAAGTAAATTTTCTACTCTTTGTTACTAAAATTGAATGATAAGTTATATTTTGATGAAAAAATTTAACAAACATACACATAAACAATTATGGTTTAATCGATTAAACCAAAATATATATGAAAAGAGAGAAAATAAACATTTGACAATCAATTACCTTTGAAAAATAAACTATATTACTTTATATTTTGTTGCAATGAAACACTCTCTTATTCATACAGTATATATCTATAAACTATACTATATATTATGGCAATTCAAAAAAAAAAATCTTGTCACATAAGCAATTGGAGGATCCACAATTTGTCAAGTTGGACAATTTTTTTACAAACAAAAAAGTACTTATTAATGTATTTATGGAGCTATCTCTCTCTTCTTTAATATTTCCATTTTTTTTATCCAATTACTAGCATTGGGCCCGGCCCGTTGGCCGGGTTTGTTTTTGAAAATTAAAGAACAAAATGAGACTGAAAGGTATAATCTGCCACTAAGATTCAGTTGAACCAAAACCTTGACTTATAGAATTCAATGTCAACATGAAAAAGCTAAACAAATACATAGCAGTAGTACCATTTGATAAAAGCAACCTTTTCAAAAAGGCAGTAAGCTCAACTATTGCTGCAACATGAGTCTTTAAGGGTGATTTTGAAGTAGAAGAAACAAAGAAGTCAAGAGGGCGGTGGATTTCTTAAAACCCGAGTCTGCTAATCCATTTCAAGAGTAACTATTGCTGCAAATTTTCTATTAAAGACTTAGCTTTGTAATGGTTCAGCTACAATTAGAGTAAAAATTCTACTCTACATATTGCTAGCAAGGGTGCAGCAAACAGAATCAATCATAAAACAGAAAATTGCAGCAAACATAATCAATAAAAAAATGGACAGCAAACAGATCAATCAGAAATCAGAAAAATGCAGCAAACATAATCAATAAAAAGATATGACAGCAAAGAGAAGCAATCCGAAATGTAAACATACAACAAATTTTGTCAGTAAGAACTCATGAATGACACCAACAACATGTTGATCTCATAAATGTAGTAATCCCTGACATTAGCTGAAACTCACTGGACTAAGCCTTATATGGCTTTGACAGTTATGACGCAAAATTGATTCAGCAAAAAAGGGAATCCATAGAGATAAAATTGTACAACAGATTGAAAACCATTGAAGACAAAGAACCATAATATTGTTCGCAATTCATGCTAAATAGAAGAGGAAAATTCATAAGAGAAATAACCTATATAACTTGAGTCCCAATAGGGACCTGAATAAAAAGATAAAACTGAACATCCCATAGAGGAAACAATAATACTAAACAGAATGCTCGATATGGCGGGTATTAGGTGAAGCAAGGTTGCAGCAACACTACTTCTCATCGTCAGCCTCACAATCAAGAGCAGCTTCCATTTTCTGTCCAGCTGAGGTTGCTCCTTCAAGGTCCTTTGACCATGGATCCTTATTGAGTTGCTGCAAGTTACGTGTTAGACATAAGGTATGTTAAAGCTATGAACTTGATTTGGTAGGCTGTAACCAAAGCAAACTGATCTGGAGCTGGAAGTTCATTTACCTGAAGAGGATCATGGTCAATGCTGACCACAGAAATCTAAGTTTGAGGGTTCATGATGTTAAAACATAGTTAGTTTAAAACATTTCAAAAACATGGGTAATTTACCCCTAAAGTTGGAACAGGATTAATTGAGTCCTATTAACTTTAAGCCCCATACATAAGTCAATGGAATTAGAAGCGTGTCAGACTAGTGGCAATTAAAATGGTGAAATATTGGATGAAAATTGTTCAAGCGGTTCTACAGCAAGTTATTTTCCTTGAATGAATTAATTTCAATTCTCTGAAATTATGATAAATAACAATTCCTAATACAAACAACCTATTCCCTAGCATAAGTGTATTATAACATTTACAATGAACAGCCAACATACCTTACAACCGAATCCAATTCAAGCAACTGCATAATAAGAAAACTGCAGAAATATAAAAAAATTCCAATGCATATCCAAATTGCAATTAACATTAAGCAGCTAATTATTGAACTAATGTAACTTAATTAGATACCACGATAATTTGAAGGCAACAATCTAATTAGGAATTCTTTTATACACCTCTAGGTTATGCAACCTCATTAAAAAATACAGAGCTGATGATACTGAACTTCAAAAGCAGTCTATAGATAAGTAAGAAGAAAAATAACGACATACTTGGGACTGAAACAACACGCACTCCATGAAACCGTCACACCACCAAAAGAAACTTCCTTCTTCTCCTAGCTAAAGTCGCAATATGACGATCAACGCGAGTGAGTCGAGATTTCAACTTGCTGAATGCTGATAACTATCATTAAGAAGTAAAACAGGGAAGAACAACTACAAATCAAGTCACTGTATTCTGAGTCAAAATTACTTCATTTGTGCAATCGGATCGACAGTATATAATAAGCATGAAGAAGGATATGAATATGTTGTCAGTCCAAAGACTTTGAGTTCAACTTTACTTATTACCCTCAAGTCGCAGCCTCTCTGCGTTGACTTCAGCAAGTGTCGGACTTTCAGGAGAGATACAAATAGCTCTTCCTTTCTATAACAAAGACACAATGGAATACATGGTTGATATTAAACTTCACTCCAGAATGTACATTTCTTTGAATCTCAGAAAACACCATACTAAGAGCTAAAGGAGTATATTACATCGAATAGGAGCAGAGTTAGACTTGAATGGAGGATCATTTTAGGCAAAAGAAGCTTCCACGCGCTGACGCTTGGGCCTCATTGCTGCACACCCAAGAGAAAACCAATAGGAAAATGGATCCTTAATCCCCTAATACAGACTCACTATGATTTGATGTGGAACGGAATAGTCAAGAAAGAAAGTAGCTGATTCCAACTCATTACTTAGCAGTTTCATAATTTGAACGCATACTCAAACAAAGAAATAATGCAGTAATCACGCAGAGGAGAAGTTCCTTGGCCAATCGACTACAATACGGCAAGGGGTGTAAGAGCAACAGAGATAAGAAGAGACTTGCTTCTGGGTGGATTAGGTGAAGAGACACCAGCGGGAACAAAATGCGCCGAACAGACAGCCACCAAGAGGGAGGCGGTGAGTCATCGGGTCGGTGAACGGAGACCTGGGCAGCTAGGTGGCTTCCCATTCCGAGCGTGGTGATGGGTAAAAGCATAGTTTCGGCAGAAGTGGAAGATTGACCGGAGAGAGGCTTTGAGGCAGCTGGGAGTTGAACGAAGACCTGGGAAGGTATCTGGCGTCCGATTTCAAGCGTGATGATGCCTGCAAGCAGAAGTCAAAAGGAGAAGATTGACTACGATTTGGAAAGTAATTCCCGACTTGTAGCTTGAAGAGATGAGCAGAGAAAGGCCCGAGATAACTTCGATTTTGTGATTCAGCGCCAAAGAAGGACGGTAAGAAGGATTTCGTTGGGAAGACGGCGACAAATTTTCGGCACTTGCCGGTTTGAATTTGGAAGACGGCAAGCAAGAAAGAAAGGTTACAGAATTTACTAAAGTAACCCTCCGAACTGTGCGGGGAATTCAGGAGGGGATTACGTGGCAAAGCCGGTTTTTGCACATTGACTTATAGTGTTTTGTAGATTCTTTTTCATTTATCCATTTATTCATTTTTGTCTTTAATTATAAGTTACATGTTGATAAACTTAACCAAACACACATAAATAATAATTTTTTGTTAAATAAACAAAATATAAATAAGAAAACAGACAGTGACATATATCACATTTGTTTAAATAAAAAATATATGATTAAACCTTATGAAGTAGATTTTCTACTCTTTTTTACTAAAATTGAATGATAAGTTATATTTTGATGAAAAAAATTAACAAACATACACATAAACAATTATGGTTTAATCGATTAAACCAAAATATATATGAAAAGAGAGAAAATAAACATTTGACAATCAATTACCTTTGAAAAATAAACTATATTACTTTATATTTTGTTGCAATGAAACACTCTCTTATTCATACAGTATATATCTATAAAATAAAACAAGTATTATTTAGCAAAATGTCAGATTATAATCTTGATTTAGTAGTTCCAATTATTTATTTAAAAAAAACTTCTTATTCATTCAGATCATGTTCTACCTTAAATTCCTCAAATGAAGAGGAATCGCATGTGCAATAATTTGATAATGTGTCATAAGGTCACATTAATAATATTTGCTCTAAATCATGTTGATTGAGCAAGCTCTATTGAGGTTCTAAGTCGTATGCTAAGAAATTTTCTTTCAGACTTGGAGTTATCGTCGACGATTATAAATCAAAATTTTCAAAATGACGTAAGTATGATTGTTGATGAACTTTGACTTCATACCCTAGGATGAGACACAAGATTCCTTGAAAAATAATAGATGTGAAGGTTAGAAAAATCTTTGTTGAGAATCTACGATAAACATCATGTTTCATCAACTACTAACCTAGGCATTTACCAAATAAAGGTTGGCAATTTTTAGTAAGATAGTCAATTGGGATAAACATATTTATCCAACAATCAAGTATCTTTATCCAATAATCTCAACTCTCAAAATTGGTTGCCAGTTCGTCCAAACTCGAGAAACACGAATTGATATATGTTGTATAAGATAATAATTTAATGCAAATAATCAAATGAAATCCACTGATATTGTTCAAATGATAAGACATTTTAAATGCACTTGAAATATGTGTGTATTGGAGACATTGTTTATCAATTATTAATATATAAGTGATAAAATCTTTGAAAATTACACATTCAACGATCATGTTAAGACCAAAATCCTCGATAGTGTGTGTGAGTGCCTTAGATTGAGATTCTAAGCCAAGATATAAACAATGACCACCGGTTGAGGTTTAGTATAAACTTCAAAAATTAACAATTGATACATATTGTACAATATACTAGATTTAAGTGTCTGGATAAAATAAACAAACATCCAAAATGGAAATGAGTCGAGATTAGAGAATTTAATCATCATGAGGGCTACGGTGTGTGTCAAGTTTCAATATGGATGAATAAATCCAATAATGAAGTATCTTTACTAAGAATTTCTCACTAAAAAGTCCTAATCTTTACAGCATTGGTCGAGAGTTCGTCCAAACTCGAGAATCATGAATTTGTATTGGATTTCCAAAGGCCCTAAAATCCCAATCCCTTTCCAGGGCTAAATACCTCTGATCACAACCATAGGTGCTAAGGTAGAATGAAAAGAAGCAAAAAAGAACATAACCTCCGATACGATGAACATAATAAAATCATATCGAGCTAAGATCCTGTCATCCCTACCCTTTTATTTTCCATAAAGGGGCGGCGAGAGAGGATAAAAAATAAATAGTAGGATCTTAGTATTTTTCTCTTTATATATTATATATCGAACGATAGACAACCCCAATGGTTGTCTGGCGTTATGGGGGTAAAAGCAAGATCTCTAGATAATTTTGAGTCTAATATATACACACATATATATACATGTATATGTAATATCAAGGTATACTATACTTTTTATTTTACTCAAGATACGATAGAAGATAGGTATTACGAAGTTTGTGTATAAATTAGAGGTTACAGAATTAGGCACTGGAGTTCACCTATTAGAGGTTAGAGTATAGTATCATGCCCCAAAAAACTCTGGTTAATCCATGTCTAAATAGTAAAACTCAATGGACGTATGGTAGTATGAATGCAAGAGTATAGCGTACTCCTGGTGCACGCTAGCTTGAACTATATATATGTGTGTGTGGTTTAGGTTGGCGTACGCTAAATATTAGTGTTTTGGTTGACAAATTTTAACATAAGTTCTAAATGCGACGTGGCAGCGACATAATTTATGATTAGAAAACTGAAGCATCACAAATGAGTGCTAAATATTGAAAATTTCAATATAGACATACTACAAACTCTGTTACAAAATATTTTGAAGATCCAAAATGATTTAAACATATAAATTATAAAATAAATCTCTCGGGTCAACGTGCCGGGTAAAAAGCTAGTTTACCCTAAGATTTATTAATAAATCTTTCATAACAATTGAAATTATTAAGCTCAACCGGTTCTTGAATGGTATCAAATTCATATCATTAGAGGAGCATGTTAGTATTCATTATTAATCTCCCAACAATTCGTGTTAGCATTCATTATTAAATCTCTCCAATGGCAAACAAATTGAAATCACCGTTCATAATACAGGATTAGGCAAAACAACAGGCACGCTGGACACCAATCGACTGAAAGTGCAGTTCATTTGTTGTTATGAATTTACATGGCAGCTGCACCCTCCTCTCTCTTCATTCCAACAGACTAAGAAGAATTTACATTTTCACTATCTATTCAACCCACACCACGTACATATAGGGGTAAAAAAATTGGCAATCAGGAGTTCGAAACTGGTATAAAAAAAATTACAGGACAGGTTAAAGAAAAGTATCAAAGAAATTCACAACCGAACCACTCTAACTTCCCCTTCCCCGTTGACGCCAAAGATATATGGAGGCATGCATCTCATAAACTCGGTTTGTGGAAACGATGCTCTACGTCGTTAAAAACGGTGTTGGAGCTAGCTAGCTAGCTGAAGAAGACCAGGACGAAGAAAGGTAAAAAGAACCTACCTTTGCTATATAAGGCGACGGCAATCTCCCCCGGTCCTAACTACTGTGGCAAATCCTCGCCACCGACGCTGACACTCGACTTATCAACCATCCTTACGTTGTACTGTTCATAGACTCTTGCCCTGTTCTCAGCCCACCACTGCTCTGCCTCTTTCTCCGAAAAGCGCTTTCTACTGCAATCTCAAAGTTACAGGGTTCCATCAGTCACGATTACAGAGATAGAACACATGTAACTTCAGGCTAAAGCCGATATAGGCAGACGAGTTCTAAACTGTGCATCACTTAATACTTCAGATTAATGCAGGTAGATTGGATGAAGATTTGAATGTAGAAGAACGCACCTGAAGCGCACACGTTTGAGATCCTTGCCACCGCCTGGCAAAGAGGTTAGTGTTATATACACGCCAGCCTCATCTTGCTCAACCCATTCAGCTTCACTATGTGATTCGCCGTCTTTTGTTCTGCCGCTGCCATTCCTCAACGTGGATTCTGCATGGCCTTGTTTGATGTTGTAACCAGAACTATGGCTGCTAGTTGTGCTGGAACCATTGGGGATTAACTGGTTAGTATTTAACCCACTTGTCGTGTCTCGATCTTGGGATGTCGCTTGACAATTTAAGCGGTCCATAGTAACATTATTGGTTGGCATCTCATTCGGAGGATTGAATCCAAAAGCAGTGAAGGAAGGTGTCTTCACAGTCCTGGCTGCTCCCACGGGTAGTCTTTCTGCCATGTCCTTCAGCTATCAATAAAACAATAATGATGTGAGCAAAAAGTGAAATAAGTACGCTGATTCCAAGTGACTAATGCACTTCATATAACATTACCAATGGTGGCTTGATTAGTATCTACAGGAAACATCAAAACTTGTCTTACTTGAGCGGTGAGTGACTTGATTACTTCCTTCGCTGCTTTGCATTTTGCAGTTTCCTCTCCTGCGAATGCAATTGCTTCCTTCAATTGTTTAGTTGTTCTTTCTAGCTCTACTTCTTGAAGGTGAGCTTTGTGAGTCAAACTTTCAACCTGGGAAATACGGTTTGGTTAGAAAGCACTGAAGTTTGTGTTTCTTCAAACAAATCAGCAGAGCAAATCATTATATGACCCCAATGAATCATAAAACAAAAGTTGCACACCGCATGCCACCATAATGATACAAGTACATAAACATCCATTGAATATTATCAGTAGCATTGTTCCAACAAATAGGAAAATTCCAGTTAACTTATGAGTTGGGTAGCCCATTTACAAGCCAAATGAGCACAACAGCGACATTTTGCAACCCATACATACAAATGAGTCGGGTCTAGAAAGATGCATCATCCATGAAACACACAGAAATGTATGTGCTGGAATTTTGTGCACCTTGAGCTGAATTTTGTTACTAACAGTTGAAATGAAAGCAAGTGTGTATGTCCCACAACTAATTCATGTCCAAGTCGTTATTTCCACATTCATCAAAATAATGAAGTGACATAAGGAAAAATAAACCAAACAGTTGATCAGATTTAAAGACCAGGAGGTAACATAAGGAGCAGTACCTGAGCTCTTAATTTAGTAACCTCTTGGCTAATACCATCATTAGAGGTTTTAGTATCATCAACTGAGATTTTGGGTGAAGTAAGGCCACCCAAGGTTGGTGTTGGCGTTGTTGACCTCGGTGGACTCGGCCGTCTAGATATGGGCGACGTTGCTCGAGAAACAATCCTTGACCCAGGAACCGAGGCAGAGAAGAATTTCTTGGATGAACCTAACATAGGATTAAAAGATTTAGAAATATTCAGTCCTCCCCACTGTGACCCTCGATTTGGAATCGGCGACACACGGCTGCTGTTGAACTCTAGTTTTTTGTTTTTCTTGGATCGACTATCTGTTTGCTTGAAGGACTCCATTGATGAAAATCTAGCAAGCTGTGAACGAGATCTCGAATCCAACTTTTCATCTTTATCACTAAACTCATTAGAGCCATGATTTATACTACCTCTTCTACTAATTGAGGAATGAGACGATGGTGCCTCAGTATCCATGGCTTTCCCAAGTTTATTAAAGCAAGTATCACACACACGATAGGGCTTGTGCGGATTTGGAGCCATGGAAGCTTTATGAGACTTCTTGCTGCTGCATGAGTGACAGAAAACTAGTCCACAATTATAGCAATTGTGCCGTTTGCGTTTGAAATTGAACGGTAGCCGACATCCAGAACACATAGACTGATCAACACCCGAGACCCACTTATGAAGGCAAATAGCTGCAGTGAAATTAGCACCACATGCAATACTTTTAACTTGCTTGTCTTTCAGAGCTTCCACCAGTGTAGGAGAGTTTCTGTCATCCATATCCCCATGACCCAACCTACCATTTGCCCCCTTCCCCCAAGTATAAACTTCAGTTCTGGAAGTTAGAACAGCAACATGATAAGCACCACACGCTATCTCCTCGACAAAATTCTTTGACAGTTTGCCTTCAACACGGGCAGGAAGCTTCCCATCAGCATGTGGGTTCCCTAGTTGACCATAAACAGGACTACCCATAGTGTAGATCTGGCCCGATGTTGTGAGAGCAACAGTCAGGCTGTGCCCACAAGCAACTCTACAAAAGTTTGGTTCAACCAGAGCAGCAACACAAGTAGGAACAAGTTTGGCTTCCTTGTCACCATGCCCAAGTCTTCCTTTATCTCCATCTCCCCAGCTGAACAACTTACCCGAAGAACAATTGCTAGAACTCGAATTACCAACCATGACTTCTACAACTGCAGCGGTATGCCAAACACCACATGATGCTCGTACAGTTCGGAGCCCCTTGAGGGATTCCACTTCTCTTGGCAACGATACACTTTTCCTGTCTCCATGACCTAGAACACCAAATGTGCCATCACCAAATGTAAACAATTGCCCAGAAGATGTTACAACTGCTGTATGCCACGGTCCACAAGAAATAGATGATACATGAATGCCTTCTAAGGGCCCATTCACTCTTTTCGGGACCCAGTGACTGACTACATTTCCATGTCCAAGAAGACCAAAATTGTAAGTTCCATCACCCCAAGTATACAAATCACCAGAAAGCGTTACAGCACATGTGTGATATTCGCCACAAGCTACAAGCTCAATGTTGGTATTGCTAAGAGTATCCAAAAGTTTCGGATGCATGACATCAGAATCGACACCGTGCCCAAGTCTGCCTCCCGATTCCTCCCCCCAGGAGAAAATCTCACCTTGCTTAGACACCAAGGCTGCATGTCGGCTGCCACAAGCAATGTTCTGGACATCAAGTACAACTGTAGATTCTAAGGCTTTAGGCAACAATGAATCCATTTTTACACCGAAACAGTTCCCAGCTCTATGAACTCCACCGCCTAAAACACCCTCTCCAGTCCCTTCGCCCCAAAGAAAAACATCCCCTAGGGCATCACCATCATCATGACCAGAACCTTGGCTTGATGAACTGACAGCACTGGATAAGCTAACTCTAAAAGCATCCATCCCTAGTCCCTTTGTATGAACATGCATACTATCTGATCCCCCAGATGACAAAGAATGGGCTGAAGCATCAGCAGCATCGGAGGGGAAACCCCCTTTAGGCTGAACAGCATAAAATATCACATCGGAGAAAGTCTTATCTAGTCCATTCTTCGGTGGACTTCCATATGGACTGTGAATACGAAGGGTCTCTCCATCCTGAATGAGGACACGCGCATAAACAGAAGGGGAAGAGGCAGCAGTGATGAATTCAAAAAAAGAGCAAGGTGAACAATAGAAGCCTATACCTTCTGGAAACTGTCATTACTCCCAAATGGAGAATTCAAGGGAGAACTTCTACGAGTATATGTCCTGGGACTGATCACTTCAGATTGAATGCCATCACTCCTTGATTCTGTTCTCCATTTCCGGTTATGGGTGCGCGATATTAATGCTTTTAAACCACTAAACCACACCTCCGCCTCATCTTTATCTTTGCAAATCTAGTAAAGAGATCACGATAAACATTAGAACTTCATACTTGAGGCTATGTGTATGTAATGAAGAAATCAAGGTGTGTGATGCCCCCGTCATTTCAGCAACTAATTGTATAAAGATACGTAATCATAGTCAGAAACAGTGTCCTTAAAGCATAGAAAATCGTACCAAATCCAATGATCTGTCATTATATATAAGAGAAAACGACTGGTATTCCTTCTCAGGACGTGGATACCTCTGAAAGATTGGCTGCAAAAATTTTAGCTGGTCAGTGAACATTGAAAGATGGGCTTCATTCTTCTCAGTATATCAAATCGCAAAATGGCAGAAATAACACAAATTACCACTGATATCTTGACTAAATAAAGCAACCTAAGGAAATAAGTACAGATGATTTGAGAGTAACGTTTCCTCAAGACTATCAACATTCCAAGTAAACAATAACTATGACCCAGAGCTTCTTCAAAAGTAACAACATCATATACTACAAGTTCTAAACTGGGGACTATGACCCAAAAGTCAATCAAGAATTAACCGATCTTTGGCATTCCCACAAAGAAGTCAAAATGAGCCTAGTCTGAAACTATCAGTTTAACAAAATATATTTCAACACATTTTATAAATAAAATAAAATCAAATCAAGAAACTCACAGTGCGTTGCCCGGATATAATCCTAGATATGTGGCTTAGCTTGAGATGCTTCTCCTCTTTCCCTGAGAACCAAATAAGAACGGACTCATCCTGAACAAATAAAAATATCAGTATGCTAATCACCTCTTACAAGAGAAATCGACAAACTGCATAAGAACGCGTAATAAGTTGCATCATAGGCGAAGCACTTCATAGAGTAAGAAATGCGGCCAACTCACCACTTCAGATATCAAGATTATCCACTGAAATGTACAAAATAAAGACTTTGATTGTTACTATTATAATCTTACTAAAAGAGGAAGACAGAGTTTTATTCTTATAGTTGAGGTCATGATGACTGATGAATATCGCAGAGGGTGGAATAAATTAGGACACATGCAGATGGTATTTTGTTGAATTTGTAAGTGATAATTCAGAAGGTATACATATTAAATAGCTAACAAAACTTGGCACACTTTACATTTGAAAGGCGGAAGGGACAAAATTTTGGCTTCCCCCTTCTTCCATACTTCAGCAAGTAAGCTCCTTTCTTCAGAGCAGTGATTGCCTGTTTTGAAATTCAACAAAAACAAAATTTAGTACCTCATAAAGAGCACCGTGCAAAAAAAAATTCCAGAATGTGGATAGTAGAAGATTAAACAATAGCACTCCATGACCATCCAGTTAGTTCTAAGTTCGATAAAGAGTTATCTGCATAATTTCATTTTACTTGGCTAACTCGATACTAGATAGTAGATATAAGCATTGCCAGCAGACAAGTGCAGTAGAAACCGGTTGTAGGTATCCTTTAGGAAACACCGAAACAGTATGAGATTGTGTCATTGACATGCGACTTGTACTGAAACTGGAAGGAGTTTACACAGAGTTCTCTTGTGGACAAACTTCAGCCCATACCACCCGAAATGGAGAGGTATCAAGCTGTTGAAAACAACCATCAATCTATATAAATTCCAAAACAGGGGCGTAGAGATCATAAGGGTAAGGTAAAAATAGATTGTCTCCTTAGTCCTTAGGGACAACTCCCATGCTTTTCTTTCCTCCTAAGTATTGTCAACCAACACATAACTTGGTTTGGAGTATTGGCCTTCTATGAGAATATTTTGCAAGCTCATCAAATGATAGCAACTAAATTACCAGCGAAATGGGAAAATACAGCATATGGACTCGTCGTATCTCCGTACTCACATTACGAAAAAAATCTGAAATTTGAAGATAACCTAGACCATATATCCCCAAGGAGTCTGATCCCGGAGAGCAGAAGTGAAGTCATGAGTTGTGTGAATTTGGAGCTGTTGCCCAGCACTGCCGATTGCTAATGTAGTGAAACCATTAACTGAACACCTAGTCAAAATGAGCCAAGAGTTCAATTCCTGAAACTCCAAGTTGTATACCCCAAAGAGGAAATATTAGCACTAACGATCATTTCTGCCACCAGCCCAGTTCCCATGATTCCTTCAGCAAAAATGAAAGGAATCTAGATGAGACAGCCCAATATTAACCCTAGGAGCTTAAACACCTAGGTTTTGCTATTAAGAACACCTCTATGAGCTTTCTATCTTTACAGAAGATGCATAATTTCAGAATCTGGAGTTCCCTACAACATTCCTTATCCAATAAGGATATGGAGGAGAGAATTATTCGTGCTCACCATATCAACCTTGAATTGTAGCCTGGCATTTACCACACCTAATCACTTACTGGTGTGGAGGTTCATCATCCATTCTATCCACGAATAATTCTAAGCTCCACTTCTCAATAACACTCCAGCAGCCCTATTTTCTGCAAATGATTTCACGGCAACCCTAGGCACCTCAACTGAAGCTGTGGTATCCACCACCACATCGGATCGTAATTCGAACTAATTACAGAATTGCTGAAGCAAATACACCCTTGCCTGCAAACCCTTTGACCATTTCACTAGCAGTAGCCAACCACAGCAAGTGAAAGCTCCCCTAATCTTACCAATCATTCACCGTGGCAAAGATTTGGTCACTGTTCCAGCCCGTTGAGCTGACCAATTTTTCATGAACTTTCAAATCATTGCCAATGCCAACCAATACAATCGGGAATGGAGACCCATGAATAGGAATTAATACGACTGCTAAAGAGGTACCACCGCTATTGACCTGAGCCAGTAAAATATTGTTTCACTATCGGCATAACAGTTCATTTGTTTACAACATTGGTTAACAGGACTGTTCGTAGATCAATGCTCTCTATCGTAAACAATTTTAGGCCCGGCCCCCTTGAATAATAGCCTTCCAATCTTGACCACGTCTATCTAATTTGCGGAGTTATCAAAAGATCCCGTTCAAGAATAGGCCAGATTTGTAGACAAAATCGTCGCATCAGAGAGAATTGACATACACAATTCACCACTAATGCCGATAGTCCAATCTGGCTCATTCAGGAATCAGTTGAGCTAAACATAGTATCCAGGGTAGAAAAGCAAATAAAAAAGCTGGAACAAAAACGAAATCGGATACCTGCTCAATATCCCTTTCAGCAGCGCCAGTCCTACTGAGATCCGCAGCCATTCTATCCGGCGGCGACATTCCAACGGCGAGCTATCCTGGAACCGAGAAAGCTACACAGTAGCAGCAACGACACTGCAGTACGTCTCCCGCCCATTCTCAATCAAGCAGCAGAACCGTTCCATTCACCAGACTAGAAAAACCCTAGCGAATCCACACGATACTACAATAGCTACTCCAGCTCGGAAGTGAAGACCGTCGCCAGCAGCATCAAGAGGTAACAGCTGACTCAGAGTCCAACGAACTTCAAGTCTCCACCTCCCGCCTCAGCTCAATTCTGAGGTAAGCGCAAGATTGATCGGCACTGTAGCGAAGTGAGCTGATTGCTCTCCAGCAGCTGAGCAATTGGAAGACAAGGAAAATAGGCAAGCAAGGAATCGATTCCGGTGGTCAGCAGTGGAATTCCGGTGAGTGCGGAGGTAGGGAAGGAATACAAGGGCAGGTGTTGGCTTTGCTATTTGGAGAAGGGAGAAGGAAATCGAGAAGAGAGTCTGGGAGGAATCCAGGAGGATAAATGACAGAAAATTATCCGAGTTAGCTATGCAAGTAAACAAAAAAAAATGCTTGAAGGGCAGGCAGTCACAGAGAGGAAAAGTGAGAGAAAGGCAGAGAGAAGGTAGAAAGTACTCTATTGCTCTTTTTCTTTTATCATTTTGTTTCCCTCCGATCCATCTATAATTAATTATAGGGATTTTTCTAATAATATCACGTTTAAAAAAAAATTACAAAACTCGCACCAATTCGAAAAAAATTGACAGAAATAGCACCAATTTTAATGGAACGCACCTTAGGGGTGCGTTCCAAGCCACGTCATCACAAGAAACGCAGCGCCAAGATGCGGTCTTCAGATTCTGTGGAACGGTCTTGAAGACCGTTGGATGGAGGCACGATCGGAGCGCTGAACGCGCGCCAGCGGAGCGATCCGCGCCACGGATCCGATCGGGGAACGCATCGTCGAGGTGCGGGCAAGCCTCGGGAAACCCAAACAGCCTCGGCAAGGTGCGGTTTCTATGAGGGAAAAATTACCCGACCGCCCCTGGAGGGTGCGGTCTGTTGGGTATAAATAACCCCCCTTCCCCTCTCATTTCTTCACACCACAACCCATTCTTCCTTCTCTCTCTAGATTTTATCTCTCTAAACCCTCCCCTCCCAAAAGCCTAGGAAATAGTGGTCTGTTGGTTGCAGCTAAGTCCGATCTGCCATCAAAAAATATTTCTTAGGTTTTTTCCTCAAAACCCGCCGAGCCGAACCTCTGTCCGAATTTCCCGAAAAAATGGTCGATTGGTGGCAAAAATATTTCTTAGGTTATCTCTTTAAATTATTATTCATTTAGAATGTTATTATGTTAATTAATTTAGGATGTTTGTTTTATGATAATATGAAATGTCTTTTTATGATAATAAAATTCTGCTTGAAGTTAAATAATTTAATTTAATTAATTTTGTTATAAGAAAAAAAACCCTTACTAATATATAATAATTAACGTGTAAATTTTCGCAAGGAGGAACAAACAATACTCCGCTACAGGGGTACCACCAATGTGCTCTCATTCCACCCTGCTATCTTGCCCTTTCTCAAAAGGGCACGGTTGGACTCGATTAGGCATTTTAACGGCATCAAAGTTGATCGCCAACTCATCACTGCATTAGCCGAGAGATGGAGAAAGGAGACCCATTGTTTCAACTTTAGAGAAGGAGAGGCCACCTTCAGGGCATAGCTCGCGCATCTTCTGCATCTTCTCCATAAATTTTTTCTCTTGGTAGGCAACCGCTGAGGAAGACACAGAAAAGTAGTACGTTAGTCTGAGTTCGGCAGTTTAGTACAATTCGAACAACCCGGAGGAACTCTCGTTAGACTCTTAGGAGAGGTATACATCTCCTTAGAAACACAAGGGACACAGGGACACAAAAGCCAAAACCATCAATAGATGGCTTGAATGCCCAAAAAAGTCGTCTAAAATGGCGCTTGTTACCTGGCTCTGGGGGTCGTATCTCTTCATCTTGGTATCGAGGGGAGAAAACCGTGCCAGGGTTAGACGCCTCCAATGCCAAAATTATCCTGGGAAGGAATGCATACTATTCTTCCCAATCACCAAAGACGGCGGCCAGTGCTTTCTGCTTTCCATGTCACGCCTTCTTATAGTTAATCGTATAACCATAACGACTTGCAATGTCAGCGATTATGACTTTTACCTTCAGGTCCGGATCTTGCTCAATTAGATGCTTGATAGCCGCAACAACCACCCTGAATTTCAACTGTCGATGGCCTTGGGAAGTTATGGATGACACACATGTGTGTGTGTTCACCGCACGGGATATGACCCAGTGGCCGTGTCTCTTGCTGTTGATGGCCTGAATCCTAACATTGCACCCCATGTGATGATTACGACATCTGACTATGAGCCTTTTAGTGTTGGAATGAGTTGTGTGCCATTCAAAATGCCGAGTCATTGCTTCAGTCTCAATGGCGTGACGCACCTCCTTCTTCGAGCCAAATTGTTGGCCCTTCATAAACCCAGTGAGTGGACCCCATATTGGGACCTCTGGCGGCTCCATGTCGCTGTCGATAGGGGTGGGCATTCGGTCGGTTCGGTTTCGACCGAACCGAAATTATGAATACTGGGTCCCCGAATTCTCCCAAACCTCAAACCGAATTATAATTCGGTTCGGTCGGTTTAAACCGAATTATAATTCAGTTCGGTTTGGTTTTTCACACAAAATCGAATTTGTGAAGCTACTTGTATTTTCTCACTTTTAAATTATTTTCACCCCTAATATAAAAAATAAATATCAATTATATGCATCATCAATGATAAAACCAAACTTTTCAACACATAAGTCATAAAACATTTCAAATATTTAAGTCTAAAAACAACTACAAACATAAAAATCCACCATTTGGAGCTTACAATTATAGTATTTCGGTTTTTCGGTCGGAAATTCGGAAATTCGGTTCGGTTGAAAGAACCCTGATTTCCGAACTATCCATATTTTCCTTATGAATTCCGAACCGAATAGCATTATTTCGGTTTCGGTTTGGTTTAATTCGGTTTCGGTTTGGTTCGGGTCGGGTCGGGTTTACCAAACCGTTTGCCCACCCCTAGCTGTCGACCATCCAATTGTCGTCTGGAATGTGATTGTAGTAGGGGACTGGTACACGGTCACGAGCCACCTCATCATCATTAGCTGAGTCTGACTCTGGTCCTGAATCATCAGCACCTTCAAGAGGGTCGGAGCTGCCTGCACTGACGTTGTTCTCTCCTTCTTCATCGGAGGGGTCACTGACTGGTGTTGGCGGGGTCATCTCCATCTGATCCAGCTCATGAAAGGCACCTTCATCAGCTCCATAATGGTAGTTGTGAAAACTACCTCTGCCGGATTGGAAGTTGTACTAAGGTTGGTTGGGGAGGTCCGGTTGAACTTCTTCTTCATATGGCGGGAGAGATTGATGATGACCTTCACCTTGCTCTTGGTACTGAAAATAGGAATGTGGATCATGGTAACTTTGGTAGGGATGATCGCCATATAATTCACCTCCACCATGGATACCAGATGTTTGACCGTGTCCAGAATGACCTCCAACGCCTACGACCGGCTCGGTGTAAACGAACATCTCGGCTTTGGAAAGATTGTTGGACCTCAAGAATTCAAGCATGGTATCTACCTCATCCTGAGTGATTATATGATATTCCTCATGCCACAATGACCCACTTTCTCTGTTTGGATATCGGTATACCATACGATCAACTCTTCTCGTGCCATCCATGCAAGTAACATTAGTGCACATTTGATGGAGGTCTTCAAGCAGCAGTCTGGTAGCGACCTTTATCTTCTGAAAATTGCCACCGACGTAGGTGACCCCCTTTCCGGTCTCTTCCGTGTAACCATTCTACCGTAAGCCTAGCGTGAACTTTTGGAATGCCATCTGCGAAAAAACCGTAGTTCAGTTAATATCATAAAAATCAAAAATAAAAAATAACACTAAAAAGTAATACAAAATAACTTACGAGTTAACGTTAATCGCAAAACTACTAAAGAAATATAGAGCTACAACAGAAAATTGAAAAGGGAGAAGGAGAGGTGTGAAGAGAAGTGGTTTTCCTGCAGCCTTTTATAGGCAAATTCACTGATGAAACCGCAACTTAGAGGTGCGGTTTTTGTCTGCCATGCAGGCCCATGCAGACCCACGTCTGTTATTCTGCATGGCTTGTAATTGACCAAAACCGCACCCCCAAGGTGCGGTTTTTGTTTGGGAGAAGCAAACCGCAGCTTCATGGTGCGGTTTAGATAGGTAAGGCCATAACCGCACCTCGGCCAAGCGGTTTCTGTAGGTCAGACCAAAAACCACTTGGCCAAGATGCGATTTTGGTTCAGGATTTTAAACCGCGCCATATTTTAGTGAATTTAATTGATAAAAATAATTTTATTATTTATTTTATGAGTATAAAAGTTAAATATTGATGTTATTTGTTGGATTCAAGTATAAATGTTTAAGTATTGACGTTAAATGTCATGTTTAAACATGAGTATTTAAAATTTTATTTGTAATATTGACCGACATGAACCGGCACAAACCGATATGTGCCACCGGTCGAACCATTCCACTTGCTAAACCGGCACACTGGCATAAACCGGTTTGACAACCTTGCACAAAACGAAAGATATACACGAGATTTTTATGTGGTATTCCTAACGGTTAATCAGTACTAATTCACGGAGAATTCAACTAAAAGGTTTGTTCTCAGTTGTCGAAGTTGACGTCACCCATCACATTGAGATCGCGGACGTCGCGGGGCCAATTGATTTTTGTTTTGGTGTGAGCGGCACTGTTTGTTGTGATGGAAAAATAAAAATTTGCGGAATGAATTATTATTAGGTCCTTAATTGTAATTACCGGTAACTATAAATTATTTTAATAAATAATGTATACTTTAATTAGAAATATATTAATTATTGTCAATCGTTGGATATATATTAATTATATTGAAGGGTCAAGATTAAACCAGAAAGTGAGTACGTTTAGTGCACCCAAAAAATGAGTACACCGAAATAGCCATCAAATGGGTGTTAACTTGCTTTTTGCTTGTAATCTTTTTTTTTTTTTTGTGAAACTAACTGTAAGACCTTAGGCAATCTCACATCGACAAAGTATAGTAGATATCCATGATTTATAAGAAACCGACATTAACTGTCAAGACGCATTTTGGCGTGAAATGGAGGAGTTTCTTGTGAGAACTTTGAAATTAAATATGCTCAATATGGAGTACAACAAGGATGGGTGACCTTTTATAATTAACCTTGAATTGCACCCCAAGTAAAAAACTATCAGGGTCGAGACCCAAAGCTGACGGGATGTTACACTAACAATATGATTTCGAATATCCAAATTGTGCATTCAATTGGCGATATTATGTGGGGGAAAAAAGATTGCAAGTTTTTCTACACCCAAATTAACACCAGAAGAGAAATGAATGAACAATCGAGTCACCAGGAATTATAAACCCACCCCGACTGATATCGACCTCTATGAACTTCTGGAAATGTACACCTAGCAGTTCCATCCCAACTAAACCCCCCTGAGAAATCTGCTAAGTACGAGTGCGATTAAAATGAGAGAAGACGAGATTTACGTGGTATCCCCGATGATCGGGACTAGTCCACGGGAGAGTAACTACTCTCCGGTTTAGGTTTTCTTATTATTCAGTTTATGGTGGTCGATGGCCATTACAGGGGGTTTTATATCTCGTACACAAATCAGCTAGGGTTATTAATCCCTTACATGAAGAGGAAAAAGCAACATGGGATGCATGCGGACGTGCCACGAGACGGGTCGAGTTAGGCTGACGTCAGGATGCATCGAGCTGGCCCAATACGCCCCCGCAAGCTGAGACGGGAAGGTGACGAATGCTCAGCTAGGAGAGGAGAAAACGAAAGCGATCAGCACCCAAGCCTTTGGTGAAGAGATCCTCAAGCTGGAGACGAGAACTGACCTTCAAGGGAGCAATATGACCACACTAAACCCATTCCCGAACAAAATGAAAATCCATCTCCACATGCTTGGTGCGCTCATGGAAAACCGGATTAGCATCAATGTGGAGAGCAGCCTGGTTGTCACAGTAAAGTGGGGTAGCAACAGACTGAGGAGCACCAAGCTCCGCAAGAAGCCAACGTAACCAGACAACCTCACTGATAGTACTAGCCATGGCACGATATTCGGCTTCAGCTGAAGAGCGAGCAACAACGCGTTGCTTCTTACTGCGCCAAGAGATAGGCGCACCACCCAGACTGATAAAGTAACCGGTGGTGGAACGACGGGTGCTCTCACAGCCACCCAATCTGCATCGCAGTAAGCAACAAGATCGAATGGGCGATCTGCAGCAAAGAAAAGCCCTTGACCAGGAGACGTTTTTAGATACCGGAGAATGCGATAGGCATCATCCATGTGGTCCTGACTAGGAGCATGAACAAAACGACTGAAAACATTAACGCCATAAGCAATATCCGGCCGAGTCACCGTCAAGTAAAGGAGACGACCAATCAGGCGCCGATAGGAGGTGTCATCCACTAACGGAGTAGTAGTCGGCCGAGTAAGATGATGGTTCTGCTCGACGGAAAAGGCACTAGGACGACAGCCAGTGACCCCTGCGTCGGCTAAGATATCCAAGGTGTATTTCTGTTGACTGAGTATGATGCCCTTGGGCGAACGAGCAACCTCGATGCCGAGAGAATAACGAAGGGAACCTAGATCCTTGATGCTGAAACGCTGATCAAGTCGAGATCATTACCGGCCAACAGAACATCATCAACATAGATTAGTGCAACGACATGGACACACCCACGCTGATAGATGAAAAGAGAGTGATATATCGGAGACGCACAAAAACCCAGATCACCAAGAGTAGTAGTAAACTTGTGATACCAATTCCGGGAGGCCTGACGAAGTCCATAGAGAGACTTGTGGAGACGACAAACACGAGTGTCACCAGGAGCAGCAAACCCCTGTGGAATACGCATAGAGACCTCCTCCTCGAGATCACCATGGAGGAAGGCATTATTAACGTCGAGCTGATGAATGAACCAGCCCTTACTGACAGCCACAACAATGAGACAACGAACAGTTACCAATTTGGCAACAGGTGCAAAAGTGTCATGGAAATCAACCTCTTCTATCTGCGTGAAACCTTTAGCAACTAAACGCGCCTTGAAGCCCTCAATAGAACCGTCAGGGCGACACTTGATCTTGTAGACCCATTTACAGTCGATTACACGTTTGCCAGAAGGCAAATGAACCAAGCTCCATGTACCATTGCGTTCAAGGCAGCAATCTCAGCGGTCATTGCCATGCGCCAACATTCATGTTTAATGGCTTGATGAAAAAACCGAGGTTCAGAATGGCTACCAACCAGTGCAAGAAAAGCATAAACATGTGGTGAGATGCGATCGTGATCGGGAAAATCAAACAAAGGATAACGAATATGATTAGCTTGACTCCCCGTGTAATAGATGTCAAAGTGTTTGGCATGGTACGGTACCAATCACCCCGACGCGGAGGAGGAGGATGAGGAGGTGGCGAAACCGGAGATGGAGGCTGCACAGCAGGAGATTGCGGGGAATGATCATCCGCAGAAGGCGTCGCGGCAGCGGGCAAACCAGCTAAATCCTCGGTGGGACTTGACGAGGAAGGCAACGTGGGAGAGACTGGAGCTGCAGGGGAGGACTCGCCAACAGGCAAGGTGGGAACCACCAACTCATCCACATCATCCAAAGCAGGCCGAGTAAAAGTATGTCGAGGTACCCAATGAAATTCGGTGCCATCGGGAGAATGAAAAGGAAACCGTGTCTCATGAAAGACAGTATCACGACTGGTGAACAATTTTTGAGTCTCCAGATCGTAAACACGGTAGCCCTTTTGACTATAAGCATAGCCTAAAAATAAACAAGCTCGACCGCGAGCATCGAACTTACCCAAGCCACTATGCGTGTCTTTGCAGTAGACCAAGTAACCAAAAACGCGTAGGTGAGAATAGGAAGCAGGTTTGCCGAAAAGAACTTGATACGGCGGGCGACCAATGGCCTTCGTAGGAAGCCGATTAATTAAATAGGCTGTCGTTAAGACGCATTCGCCCCAAAAACGAACCGGGCGAGCTGCCTGAAAGCGTAAAGCACGAGCAGTGTCAAGTAAATGCCTATGCTTCCGCTCAACAACTCCATTCTGTTGAGGAGTATCGGTACAAGAGGTCTGAAGCCCGATACCTTCACGTTCATAATACGCACGAAGAATATCAGTTCAAAATTCGTGCCCATTATCAGCCTGAATCCTCCGAACCTTTTTACCAAACTAGGTACGAGCAAGTTGACAAAACAGTTGTAGATACCAGCCAACCTCAAATTTAAAACGCATCAGATAAACCCACACAGCACGACTAAAATCATCGGCTATGGTCAGAAAATAATGAGCCCCACTAAGCGAGGGCGTCTTATAACCACCACATATGTCCACATGCACAAGCTCAAAACATGAAGTAGTCTTAATAGAACTAACTGGAAACGGAGTTCGAACTTGTTTTGCTCTAGAACAAGAACGACATACATCATGCGAACCCGACGAAGACATATAAATAATATGCCGAAGCTGCCCCATCTTGGCTGGAGAGGGGTGACCCAAGCGGGCATGCCACGTGGCTTCCGGAGCTCGACTGACACTGACAGTAGCATTCACTTGAGCACGTCGACAGCCAAAAAGGCGCAAGAAATACAAACCATCACGGATCTCCCCCTACCCAATCACTGCCTTGGAGAGTAAGTCCTGAATGATCCCAAAATCAGCGAGGAAGATCAAAGCCACATTATTCTCTTTACACAACCGACTGACAGATAATAGATTGCAGCTAAACTCAGGAACATGAAGAACACGACGAAGAGTTAAGGCTGAGTCAAGACAAAGAGAACCAATGCGTTTCACCGGAATGTTGTCACCGTTCGGAATGCGAACTGGTTGACTAGAAATATTTAAAACCGATCCCTCAAACTCGGAATCGTCGATGGAGATGTGCTCATTGCAGCCCGAGTCAATAAGCCACTAAGAACTAGAAGAATGAAGAAACCTACCCGCCATGTGAGAAGCCGGGTCAAGAGAGCTAGTGGCTTGCGTGCCGAAAAAGAGCTTCAGCTGCTCTAACTGTTGCAAAGTGAAACCCAGGGACTGGACTGATAGCATCGTATTTGCACATGTTTTCACTCTGGTTTCCTGTCCATTTTAGCTCGAATTGATTGTTCCTTGGCCTATTTTACGCTAGGTTGTGTTGTTTTGTCGTATTTCAGGTCCTAGCAAGTAAAGAGGTGCATAGGCGCAAGTTTCGGGTCATTTGGAGGTCAGGTGGCGATTCACAGAACAAATTACGGGCAGCCCCTGACAAATTACGGGCGTAATTGGTCCAGGCATGCCCGTAAAAACAATGCCGAGCCTATTTTCCCCAGAATTCCTCTCAGCAGTAAAATTACGGGCAAGCATCCACCAAATTACGATCGTAATTAAGTAATTACTGGCGGTAATTGTGAAACTACGGGCGTAATTCCTCCCCCATCAGAGTAAAGTGAAACGCGCGTTTTGGGCGATTAACGGGCAGACCGTGATTACTACCGTAATTCTGCCCGTATTTCGCCCAGAATCGGGTTTTTGGAGGCAGATTCGAGCCAAGGAAGAGGCATTCGAGTTTTGAGAGCAAAAACAGATTTTTAGAGAGAGAAAGAGCGAAGAACAAACCCTAGGAGCTATTTGGAGTGGATTTCTCACCATTGAAGCCCAGATTGCGTCCCCATGAGTGAAGATTGACATCCTAGAGCAGATTTTCCTCATCTTTATGAATATGACTACTCTGATTTCTGTTTTCTTCTTTCTCTCTATGGAGTAGAACCCTTCTCTCACTTGGGTATGAAGAACCCTAGTTCCATGTGTTAGGGATTTGATTGTAATGACTTGGGATGATTACACTATTTGGTTTTAATCGAATGATGCATGTTTTATTGAATTGATTGAAGTCTGATAAGCTTTTCTTGATTTCTGCTGCAACCTGAGATAGATAGAATCTGATTAGGTTGTTAGAGCTTCTTCATTCGATAGTAGGAGATTGGTTATACGAGAGTTAGCCAGTTTACTGCTTTGTATTGGAATTCAATTCCAGTAGTGGAGTTCTGTGCTCATTGCTTCAGCTTTCTGTCCCGGTGAAGACTAGTCGTCTGCCGGGTAGTTAGACTGAGAGGGCTTGGTCAGCTTAAGAGATTCCAAGCTACTGTCGGATCTTCCGCAGTCTAATCAACAGTAAATCAACCCAGGGTAATTGCAATTGAACCTAACTAAGGAGCTAGGGGGACTCATTTCCCAAGTGACTCTTCCCTGCTTGAGAAAACCGAACCATTTCCTGCTTTCTTACTGCTTTTAGTTTTAACAACAATCAATCGACTTAGTTGGCTAGATAATAGATAATCATGGAGTAGGCAGTAGATCTAGACCCCGGGTTGATAATAGAACTTGCATGTTACTGCATTCCCGGACTGCGATTACACTTGGTCGCAGTTTGGTGTTGTGTCTTGGCGTGTCAAGTTTTTGCCGCCGTTGCCGGGGACCCTCTAGGTTATTGGGGAAACGTGAGAATTTGTTACTCTAGTTTTTTTCTTTACTGCATTGTTTTCTCTTCCACCTGTGTGCCTTCACGGGTTGCTTTTGCTGGTTGTGTGCAGGTAGTGCATGACCCGTAGCCAGTTAGGAGAACTACTACCATTAGACCAGGAGCTTGAAAGGACCTGCAGGAACTTCAAGCGGGCTCTAAAGGCGCGACTAGCTACGGAGGAGGCGCTAGCACAGCTGCAGATCACTGACGAAGAGGAGACGGCTGATCCAGAGAACCAGGATGTGATCAATCCAGAGGAGCAGACCATGGGATCCTACTGGACCGCCAGAGCCGCGGACATGAGGTCACCCATTCAACACCCTCATGTCTCAGCCAACAATTTTGAGGTGAACACCTCAGTAATCACCATGCTGCGCGATTCAGTGGTGTTCCGTGGCAAGGAGGTTGAGTGCCCCCGATCGCATCTGAGGAGATTCCACGAGCTGATTGATGGAATCAAGATAAATGGGGTCCCAGCAGATACCATCCAGCTATGGTACTTCCCATTCACCCTGGAGGGGCAGGCCAAGGAGTGGCTAGACACTCGACCTTCGGGCTCTATCACCACATTCGCCAACCTGGCGGACAAGTTCCTCACCCGCTACCATCCTCCATCCAAGACGGCTGACCTGCAGAAGCAAATTACCCATTTTGCTCAGGATGAGGATGAGACCATCAGGGATGCTTGGGAGAGATACACTAGTCTCTTCCTCAGGTGTCCCAATAATGGCTTCAATGATGCTTTCAAGGTGGGCACCTTCTATCACGCCCTCTTCCCCGAGGACAAGCAGCTGATTGACTCGGTTTGTGGCGGGAACATGCTGACCAAAACACCGCCACAGCTGAATCAACTCTTTGAGGAGATGGCAGAGAACGGGTATGATTGGGGAACTACCAGGAGATCGAGACGAGCACCAGGAAGGGTTGTGCATGCTGTGGGCACCCAGTCATCTGATTTGGTGCAGGTGGTATCGAAGCTGGTTTCAGCTATCGATCGCTCTGGATTGATTGCAGGTACAGGACAGCCGCAGGCGATGCACTGCCAGTGGTGTGAGAGCTCCCATCACACCGTAGAGGACTGTCAGGCGATGAGGGAATCGTCTACTCCCTAGGAGCAGGTGTACTTCATCAGTAATGCCAGGCGCTTCGACCCCTACAGCAACACTTATAACGAGGGGTGGCGCCAGCATCCTAACTTTTCTTGGGCTGTGGCAAATCCCAGACCACCAGCTCCCCAGGGACCACCCGGCTTCCAGAGGCCTCATCACCAGCCCAGACAAGGGCAATTTCAGCAGCCACATCAGCCTCTCTACCCGCCCAGACAGGGGCCAGTTCCACCTCAGTCACAGGTGTGACCATTTCATCAGACAGGGGCAGCACCTGCAGCCCCAGTACAGGTTGACTCGATGGCGGAATTGAGAGATTTGGTGGGTTCTCTGGCCACCTCCAGTGCAAACAAGTTCAATAACATCGAGCAGTTCATGGAGAAAGCTTCAGGTAAATTCTTGGAGCTAGAAGCTGGTCAGAGAAACACACAGGCTGTGCTGCGGGATATACAGACTCAGCTTGGGAGTGTTGCCCAGGCTGTAGCTCAGAGGACTCCTGGCACCTTGCCTGGTCAGACCATCCCTCACCCGCAGGACCCGAATGCCAACTGCAGTGCCATCACAACCAGGAGTGGCAAGGTGACTGCCGATCTACCTGTTCGAGCAGAGGAGAGAGAGACCCCTGCTTCAGCACTTCCAGCTAATCAGGAAGAAATGGAGAAGGAGGTTGAGGTGCCTGCTCCTAAACCGCAACCAGTGCTGAAGGAGTATGTACCACAGCTTTCCTTTCCTACTCGGTTGCACAAGGACCGACTGGAGACTGAGTTTGCAAAATTCATGGCAATGCTGAAGCAGGTAAACATAAGCATGCCCTTCGTGGAGGCAGTATCGAAGATGCCCAAGTATGCCAAGTTCATGAAGGATCTCCTCACCAACAAGAGGAAGCTTGGGGAGCTGTCAACGGTGATGCTCAACAAGGAGTGTTCTGCCATCCTGCAGAACAAACTACCAGAGAAGCGAAAAGACCCAGGGAGTTTCACTATCCCTTGCATGATTGATAGTTTGCATGTAGGGAAGTCCTTGGCGGATTTAGGCGCTAGCATAAATGTCATGCCATATAAACTGTTTAAAAAGCTAGGCCTAGGTGAACCCAGCGATACTAGGATGAGCATTCAACTTGCTGATAGATCCATTGTGCATCCTAGGGGTATAGCAGAGGACTTGATAGTCGCAGTAGGGCCATTTTCATACCCTGTTGATTTTGTGATTTTGGACATAAATGAAGATGTTGATGTGCCATTGATACTGGGTAGACCTTTTCTCGCCACCGCCAAGGCGCTCATTGATGTGAATGATGGAAAACTGATTTTGAGAGCTGGGGGTGAACAAATCACCTTCTCTGTTTCTGATAATATGAAACACCATCAGCTCCATGATGATTTAGACTAATGTGATGTTGTTGCTGATTTTGAGACCGCACTCACCATCACGAGTGCGGGTACTGATGATTTCCTTGAGCGTTGTCTTTTGCTAGGGGAACAGGCATCACAGGATGTGCAGCTGGAGGAGCAGCTTGCGGCGATGGACGAGGCTGCGATCGAGGGGCGAGAGATACCATTCAAGTCGATCCCTATCTCGCCCCGGATCGCTACATCATTGGAGGAGCCACCAAAGTTGGAGCTTAAGCCCCTCCCATCTCACCTGGAGTATGCATTTCTCTGGGAGGGGAATAAGCTCCCGGTCATTATTAGCTCGGATCTGACACCCGAGCAAAAGAGCAGGCTGGTGGCTCTGCTGCAGAAGTATGCCCGGGCCATGGCATGGAAGATCACAGACATTAGAGGCATTAGCCCATCCTTCTGCTCCCACAGAATTCTGATGGAGGATGAGGTTAAGCCAGTCAGGCAGCCGCAGCGAAGATTGTCTCCTAACTTGGAGGCAGTGGTACGGGCAGAGATTGTGAAGCTCATGAATGCAGGGATCATCTTTGCTATATCTGATAGCAAGTGGGTCAGTCCCACTCAGGTGGTCCCGAAGAAAGGCGGGATGATTGTAGTCCTGAATGAGAAGCAGGAGTTGATCCCGATGCGGATCGTGACCGGATGGAGAGTCTGCATCGATTACCGGCCCTTGAACGACGCCACCAGGAAAGATCATTTTCCCCTACCTTTCATTGATCAGATGCTGGAGAGGTTGGCTGGCCATGAGTTTTATTGCTTCCTGGATGGCATGTCTGGTTACTTCCAGATTCCTATTGCACCGGAGGATCAGGCGAAGACCACATTCACTTGCCCCTTCGGTACCTTTGCTTACCGGAGGATTCCATTTGGGCTGTGTAATGCACCGACGACCTTCCAGAGATGCACGCTGGCGATCTTCGACCCACTGGTTGGAGAGATCATGGAAGTCTTCATGGATGATTTCTCGGTATATGGAGACTCCTTCACTCACTGTCTCCATAACCTGGAACTCGTTCTGAAGAGGTGCGAGGAGACTAATCTGGCACTCAGCTGGGAGAAGTGCCATTTTATGGTTCGTGAGGGTATTGTGCTCGGGCACAAGATCTCCAAGCAGGGGATTTAGGTGGATCGCGCGAAGATTGAAATGATCAGTCAGCTACCTCCTCCTGTTTCTGTGAAGGGGATTCGCAGCTTTCTGGGTCATGCAGGCTTCTACCGGCGCTTCATCAAAGATTTCTCGAAGATTGCCCTGCCTTTGACCAAGCTGCTGGAGAAGGATGCACCATTCCATTTCACTCCCGAGTGCACAGCTGCATTTGAGACTCTGAAGGAGAAGCTTACCCATGCACCTATCATGGTGACTCCTGACTGGTCTCTTCCTTTTGAGCTGATGTGCGATGCGAGTGACTATGCAGTCGGAGCAGTTCTGGGTCAGAGACGCGAGAAGCACTTCCAGCCCATCTACTACGCGTTGAAGACCTTGAACGATGCACAGGAGAATTACACCACCACAGAGAAGGAGCTCCTCGCTGTGGTGTATGCATTTGACAAGTTCCGGCCATATCTGGTGCTCTCCCATGTGGTGGTCTACACAGATCACTCGGCGATTCGCTACTTGATGAGCAAGGCTGATGCAAAGCCTAGGCTCATCCGCTGGATCCTGCTTCTGTAGGAATTCGACATAGAGATGCGGGACAAGAAAGGAGCCGAGAATGTTGCTGCAGATCATCTCTCACGGTTGGAAGCCCCTCCGGTGGACAACTTCGTGGAAGAGATCGACGACTCCTTCCCGGGTGAGCGATTGCTGGCGATGACACTGGTAGACAGCGTGGCCCCTTGGTATTCTGACTTTGCCAATTATCTGGTGGGCAAGCAGTTACCCAAGGGGATGGCTACTCATGCGAAGCGCAAGTTCTTCTCCGATCTGAAGCACTACTTCTGGGAGGATCCTTACCTCTTCAGAATCGAAGCAGATGGCGTGATCCTGCGCTGTGTCATGGAGCACGAGATGGGAGATATCCTGTCTCAATGCCACGAATGGGAAGTACTGCAGCTGGATGGCATCTGCTGGGACCCCATTTATCTTGATTCCATCAATCAGCTCGTGGAATCTCCTTAGATGCGAGCGGGTGCACTCACCCTCCTTGCCACGGAACACCACTGAACCGCGCAACATGGTGATTACTGAGGTGCTCACCTCAAAATTTTTGGCTGGGACATGAGGGTGTTGAATGGGTGACCTCATGTTCGCGGCTCTGGCGGTCCAGTAGGATCCCATGGTCTGCTCCTCTGGATTGATCACATCCTGGTTCTCTGGATCAGCCATCTCCTCTTCGTCAGTGATCTGCAGCTGTGCTAGATGGGAGACATCCTGTCTCAATGCCACGAGGGACCTACTGGAGGTCACCATGGAGGAAACCGCACGGCGCGGAAGGTGCTACAGTCGGGCTTCTATTGGCCCTCGTTTTCAAGGATGCAGACACCTTCGCACGACAGTGCGACCGCTGCCAAAGGTAAGGTAACATTTCTTCCCGGGATGAGATGCCCCAACATATCTCTGTTATTTGTGAAATTTTTTATGTTTGGGGTATCGATTTCATGGGCCCATTCACTCCATCTTTTGGTAATCTATACATATTGGTTGCAGTGGACTACGTCTCGAGGTGGGCAGAAGCTCAAGCCATGCCCACCAATGATGCAAGACGGGTCTGCTCATTTCTGAAGCAGCTGTTCTCCCGGTTCGGGACACCTCGCGCCATTATTAGTGATAGAGGAACCCATTTTCAAGGGCAATTCACTAAACTCCTCTCTCGCTATGGCGTTAAGCATCAGGTGTCGGTGGCCTACCATCCCCAGTCAAATGGGCAGGTCGAGCTGACGAACCGGGAGCTAAAACAAATAATTGAAAAGACGGTGGATCAGTCCCGCAAGGATTGGTCCACCAAGCTCGATGATGCTCTCTGGGCGTATAGGACTGCCTATAAAAATCCGATTGGCACTTCTCCCTATAGGCTTGTCTATGGGAAGGCGTGCCATTTGCCGGTAGAGCTAGAGCACAAGGCCTTCTGGGCCATTAAGCTGCTAAACCTGGATTTGAGTGTTGCAGGTACAGAACATAAGTTGCAGCTGCTGGAGTTGGAGGAGTGGCGTTACCACGCCTACGAGAACAACCTCCTCTACAAAGAGCGCACCAAGCATCTCCACGACGCGAGGTTAAGGGGCCCGAAGGAGTTTCAGGTAGGTGATCGTGTTCTGCTCTTCAATGCACGCCTGAAACTCTTTCCGGGCAAGCTCCATTCGAGGTGGTCGGGACCCTTCACGGTCACCCAAGTTTTCCCGCACGGTGCGGTGGAGATCAGCAATGCTCAAACCGAGCCATTCAAGGTGAATGGCCACCTCCTAAAGTTGTATTTGGGAGGTGCTGTCGAGCGCGTAGAGCTGCTGATCAATCTCGAGGACCCTTAGTTCCTCTACTGGCGTCCAGCTAAAAGACGGTAAAGAAGCGCTTGTGAGGAGGCAACCCCACCACGGTTTGCATTTCTATTCTTTTTCCTTTTTAATTTTTTGTCGTTTTCGAGTCATTGAGTCTGTCTGGAGTCTTTCTGGAATGTTTCTCGTGCCCCGGATGGTCTATTTTTGTCTATGGTGGTGTCCTTTTTGGAGCCGGGGCACGCTTGGGTTTGGTTGTTCGAAATTGCAGCTTAAAAACTGGAGAAAAGAGCCTTCGGCAGTGAAATTACGGACATGTGGGGCCAAATTACGGTCGTAATCTTCCTGCCCCCTGCCCGTAATTAAGTCAGAAGAGGGAAAAGTCTCAGCAATAAAATTACGGGCAGGATCTGACCGATTACGGTCGTAATCCTGCCCGTAATTATTTCAGAGGGGCAATCTGCTCTCGGCAGTAGAATTACGGGCTGCCAGGGGGTAATTACGGCCGTAATTGTGCCCGTAATTACCCCCAAAATTTTTTTAAAAACCGCTCTGCTGAGAATCTCCCTCTCTCTCCTCATTTTTTCTAGTCAAACTCTCTCTCTTTTCTCACCGGAAAATCGCCCCACCCTCTTCTCCGGTGGTTTTCCGGCCATAACTCATTCATCGGAGCTCCAAATTGAAATCTGAGACCACCCCCGTGCTCCTCTCGTCGGTTCCCACAAGTCTATACCAGTGGGTTCGAGTTTGGCGGTGGTTTGGGTCGCCGCAAAACCGCGACCCTTCGGTGTTCTTCCGGCCCGATCTCTCTCCTCCGACCTCCAATCGAGAAACCGCAACCACCACCATGTTCTTGGCATCCGGGCCCTCATTCCCCAAAGTTTTGGGTCATTTTGGCGGTGGTGAAGTCGCCGGCGACAAAACTCCGGCGAGCCTACCGGCGAGTTTTCCTGCGACTGTCGTGGAGTCACCCTCTTCCCTCACCTTCCCTGTGATACCCTCTTGTGCCTCCAGGTGTGTTTCTCTCTTTTTCATTGTGATTTGTGGAGGATTGGTATTATGGGTTTTTAGTGAGGGAATTAGGGGGTTAGGTTGTGTTTGAATGAATTCGGTAGGCCTCCGGCATTACATGCATGTGTGTGTGATTGTCCCGCTTGGAGCCGCATATGATGTCCGGGTTTATTATCCGAGGGCTCCAGGTGCGTTTGGTTGGTGATTGGCTTGATTGTCTTTCCTCCCCTGGGGCCTAGTCCACTGTCCAATTTTCTGAATCGAGGGCCCCGGGTGTGGTTGCTTGTGAACTCACCATTGACGAATTTCCATGTATGTTGTTGTGCTTTTGCTGCTTTTTGGCTGCAGGACCATGAACACTAACCTGAACATGCTCGACGCCGACCAGAGGAAGACTTTGCGGGACATCCGACGCCGCAAAGTCGTTCAGCACCATTACCTCGATTGGAGGGTTTTCGAGGAGCTGGGTGCTCGCGAGGCAATGGAGGCTGCCATCCGCGCTTACTCTTGGCGCCGCCTCCTCTGCCTCGCTGAGCCGATCTATCAGGAGCTCCTATGGGAGTTCTACTCCTCCTTCGAGCATTTTCGGACCCACGCGGGCGCGCACAGCAACGCCATCCAGTTCCGACTCGGCGGAGAGTTTCACTCCCTTAGCTATGATGACTTCGGTCGGGCACTGGGGTTCCTTCCACCATTCGCCTGTCACCTGGCCATCGAAGAGCCCGACAGTCCCATCTTTCGGACCAGCAATTCTTCGAGAGGATCTGCCTCCCGGAGTTCGCAGGCGCTGTATTCACACCGGGCTACACCACGGCTACTCAGTTGCGCCCAGAGTGGCGCATCCTCAACCAGCTGTTGGGGAAATCTTACACCCCCAGCGAGGGTCCACCAGTCATCTTCAGCTCTGCACCTTGCATTGCCTGCACTCCATCAGCCAGGAGGTAGACAACCTCCATCTGTCCTCTCTCATCGCCAGGACTGTCGTCAAGGCTTCTCGGTGTGGTCGAGCCCTGGCGTGTGGGCCGGTGGTCACTGCTCTAGCATGGTACTTCAACATCGACCTCTCCGGGTTCACTATCATACTGCCCGCGACGCCCTTCTCAAGGGACACCCTACGGGGCCAGCTGATCCTGCAGCGCGACGGGGACGTGACCTGGATCCGGGGCCTTCCTCGCCCTGTTCCTCGTGCACCAGAGGGTGAGGACCTCCCCGAGGCGAGTGATGCTGCAGCCCGTCGGACCACTCGTCGGATGAATCGTCGGACCACTCCTTCTGCGCCTGCCACCTCCACCTTCGCTGCAGGACCCACCACTTGCATAGCCGAGCAGCTGGCGGCCATTTCTCGCCAGAATTAGCAGATCCTTGCTGGCCAGGAACACCTCAACGCCCGAATCGATCGTGAGCGTGAAGGTCGCCACCGCATCATTTCGGCTCAGCATTACATGATGAGCTACTGGGACATGGATCCTGCTGCTGTTAGCTACCCTTGGGAGGCGTCCCCGGGGCATGAGGATCACTACCCGCCTCCAGCTGGCGACGGAGGCGGTGAGCACTGAGCTGGCTCTGCTAGCCCATCGAGTTGGGCTCTGCTTTTGTCTTTCTTTCCAGAATTAGACTCCGTATTGTGTTTGTTTCTTTTTCTTGTTCTAGTTGTGTGGATTGTAGACTTGGAACTATGATTTCTTTCACCCAATGTGTGTGTTTTGTTGCCTCTAGCTCTGAGCCCGTTGGACTGGTCCTTGTCCAGTCCTCTGCTATTGACTGGTCCGCCATCCAGTCAACGTTCCTGACCACTGTTTCACGGTAACATCGTTCCCCTTCCCTCTGCTCCATTGAGGACACTGTCGCATTTAAGTGTGTGTGTGTGGGGGGGGGTTCTTTGTATTTATTGGAACGTATATATGGATGCTTGGAGCCTAGTCCGCTGTCCAAATCTCGAGATTTGAGGGCTCCAAGAACTGATGTTGCATGATCATATTGGCACTGTGGTTTAATTGGTGAATCAAACGACTTTCGAATGAATGCATGACAACTGGATTGCGACTAGGACAACCTATAATGATGACTGGGATTTGCAGTAGAGTTGTGTACGGGTTCAGTGTTTCAACTGTTTGCTTACCAACTGTGACTTGAATGGATCACTTGTTCGTGACAGTAGTTTATGCATCTTGTTCAGGGAATCAGAATGTGGGATAGAGCATATAGGTAGCCATGTGAGATTTGGGCCTGCTCGTTTCTTTCTTGTGCGATAGATCCCTCTTCCATGATGTGTAGCATTCACGTTGTCACTAGCTAAGATGATGGGGGCATAGGATTAGCCCACGACCAAATTGACTGTCCTGATGTGTCATATCCCCTAGTCAGCCCCTTTGAGCCGTGTGTTATCCCTTCTTTCGGTCTATAATGAAAAATCACCCTTTTGCATCTTTTAGAAGGTTCCACAGAGTGGTTTTTACATGTTCTCTACTGTTTCTGCAGAATTTAATGTGAGTGTTGGAGGTAGTGCTTAAAAGTTGGGCATGTGTTTGAAATATGTGCAGAAGTGGTGGCTCTCTTAAGAAATGAAAAGAAAATGAAAGAAAAAACAAAGAAAATTTGAAAGCAAAAGAGAGCCACTACCAAAAATCTGAATAATGCCCATTAAGTAGTGTTTCTTAGCAGTCTGGCTTGGAAATGCTGACATTTATACCTCCTTCGCTCTTGTGCTCTTGAGATATTGAGTAATGCAGAATAGCAGAAAGGAAATACTGGTTTGTTTGATTGTGATTGTGTGGGTTTGGAAATGTGGAACCTTGTGCTATGAATACTTCCACCACCTAAAAGGCCTTTTCCCCATGTCCAAGACCCTAACCAGTCATTTGAACCTGTGTCTAAGACCTCCAGATTAGTTAGTGGTGACACCCCATATGTGAACTCTAGCATTTAGAGTCTGCCATCATGGTGAAGAGATGTTAGGGATTGAGAGAAATAGCATGCGCATTTTTCGCATCAAATTGTCCTGACCCCACTGGTCGAGAGTGAGTGATTCATTTTCATATTCTATATACTATTGTACCCCGGTGAGAACCTAGATTGCTCGGTCTCTATTCTGATGTCTTGAGTTGGATGCATGAGGTGACTGTTTTGAGTAAGTGGTTGAGTCAAGTCTAGGTTGGTTGGTGAACAGAAGGGAGACTCTTCATTTACTCGATTTTGCTGCACTCGAATGTCCTTTGTGGTGGTTGTCCAGGTTGCTATTGAAGTTGTTCATATGTTGATGTTTGAAAACCAGTACGATTCACGTGTTCTGTGCCTTTATGACTTGTCCCCAATGTTGGTTGATTGAAATATGTGAGCTTACCTTGTGTTTGACTTGGTTTGCTTGGGGACAAGCAAACGGTTAAGTGTGGGGGAATTTGATAGCATCGTATTTGCACATGTTTTCACTCTGGTTTCCTGTCCATTTTAGCTCGAATTGATTGTTCCTTGGCCTATTTTACGCTAGGTTGTTTTCTTTTGTCGTATTTCATGTCCTAGCAAGTAAAGAGGTGCATAGGCACAAGTTTCGGGTCATTTGGAGGTCAGGTGGCAATTCACAGAACAAATTACGGGCAGCCCCTGACAAATTACGAGCGTAATTGGTCCAGGCATGCCCGTAAAAACAATGCCGAGCCTATTTTCCCCAGAATTCCTCTCGGCAGTAAAATTACGGGCAAGCATCCACCAAATTACGACCGTAATTAAGTAATTACTGGCGGTAATTGTGAAACTACGGGCGTAATTCCTCCCCCATCAGAGTAAAGTGAAACGCGCGTTTTGGGCGATTTACGGGCAGACCGTGATTACGACCGTAATTCTGCCCGTATTTCGCCCAGAATCGGGTTTTTGGAGGCAGATTCGAGCCAAGGAAGAGGCATTCGAGTTTTGAGAGCAAAAACAGAGTTTTAGAGAGAGAAAGAGCGAAGAACAAACCCTAGGAGCTATTTGGAGTGGATTTCTCATCATTGAAGCCCAGATTGCGTCCCCAGGAGTGAAGATTGACATCCCAGAGCAGATTTTCCTCATCTTTATGAGTATGACTACTCTGATTTCTGTTTTCTTCTCTCTCTATGGAGTAGAACCCTTCTCTCACTTGGGTATGAAGAACCCTAGTTCCATGTGTGAGGGATTTGATTGTAATGACTTGGGATGATTACGCTGTTTGGTTTTAATCGAATGATGCATGTTTTATTGAATTGATTGAAGTCTGATCAGCTTTTCTTGATTTCTACTGCAACCTGAGATAGATAGAATCTGATTAGGTTGTTAGAGCTTCTTCATTCAATAGTAGGAGATTGGTTATACGAGAGTTAGCCAGTTTACTGCTTTGTACTGGAATTCAATTCCAGTAGTGGAGTTCTGTGCTCATTGCTTCAGCTTTCTATCCCAGTGAAGACTAGTCGTCTGCCGGGTAGTTAGACTGAGAGGGCTTGGTCAGCTTAAGAGATTCCAAGCTACTGTCGGATCTTCCGCAGTCTAATCAACAGTAAATCAACCCAGGGTAATTGCAATTGAACCTAACTAAGGAGCTAGGGGGACTCATTTCCCGAGTGACTCTTCCCTGCTTGAGTAACCGAACCATTTCCTGCTTTCTTACTGCTTTTAGTTTTAACAACAATCAATCGACTTAGTTGGCTAGATAATAAATAATCACGGAGTAGGCAGTAGATCTAGACCCCGGGTTGATAATAGAACTTGCCTGTTGCTGCATTCCCGGACTGCGATTACACTTGGTCGCAGTTTGGTGTTGTGTCTTGGCGTGTCATAGACTTACATCAGCATCCACCTGGGAAGCCCGCGGCTCACGAGAACGAGCTAGGCGAGTGGCATCTTCGCGGCGACGACCAGCAGAGCGCTCTCCGCGCTCCTCGCGCTTGTCACGAGAGGGGTAGCCAATCAGATATTGAAAATATTATGCCTGGATATTTGTCCTCCATGTTTGGATATTAGCATGTTTGGGATACTACTTTTTGAATATGTGGATATTGTTATGTACTGTCTAGATATTGAAAATATTATGCATGGATATTTGTCCTCCATGTTTGGATATTTGTTTGCTCTTTAATGGATATTTCTCTATGCTTACAGGATATTTTTATGTGCTTCAGGGATTTTGCATAATGGAAGACGGGGAAAACTCATTGCAGCCAACCTCCTACTTTGGCACTATAACGCCCACGTAGCTAGGATTAGACTTGGGTATCTGGGTTTCGATTTGTTGATGATGTGGATTCTAGTATGTAATTTGTTGTCCATATATTAGTTATGTGATGTATTGATATTTTTTTCCTCAATCAGGATATTACTCTGCCATGTATGGATATTAGTTCCATGATATTTGTTACGTGAGGTCTAGATATTTGTTAAATTATTACTTGATATTGCTGTGTTTGGAATGAAACCCTAAGATAATATCCATGATTCATTAAAAAAATCCACTAGTAAAAATGATAATATCCATTTCAGATAAAACAATATACAAACATTATGAATTAATATAATTAAAGCAATGTTCAAGAAGACGCTAGGCATTATCTAGGCGAGGAGGCAGTGCCCAGGCCGATTAGTCGTTACCTAGGCGAGATTAAACATTGGAAAAAATGATAGATAAGCCATATTTCACAAAAACCCAAGTCGTCATATCATTATTCATCCATTCATATACACATACAACCCTTTTTCACAATCCCAAACATCCCAAGACGCCAACCATGAGGAGGGATCTCATTGCTGGTCAATGAGGGGGAGTGGCTAGTCGAATGGAAATGTGAAATAGAATAGGGTTTGGGATTTTCACAAAAAGGCAACACTTTCCCCTTTATTAGTTGTTCTGGGCGTCACCCACTAGAGTGAAAAAGCGCATTGGAATACCTAGGCACCAATTAGGCGTTTTCCATGGAGATTAATCATTTAGCACGCGTAGATCAATCTCCTAGGGCTAGACGGGGCGATTTCCTCCTGCCCAGCTATTAATCGCGCCTAGGCGAGAGATTAATCGCGTCTTCTTGAACACTGCATTAAAGCCAAGACTAATATTAACTAATAAAACAACAAATACCCACACCAACCAGTTTAATATCCGACCACATACGACTAATCCTAAACCGTAAAACGCAAAACACTAAACCCTAAACCATAATCACCAAACCATAAAACCTAAACCATAAATTGGTGTAATATAATTGACTAAGTTCGTGATACTAGAAACCATACTTGATAAATGTGATGGTAGATGCTTAAATAAACAAAGAATCGCATGGGAATACCTAAACCATAAATTGGTGTAATATGATTGACTAAGATAATATCCATGATTTATTATAAAAAAAAGATAATATCCACTAGTAAAAATGATAATATCCATTGCAGATAAAACAATATCCAAACATTATAAACTAATATCATTAAAGCCTAAGACTAATATCAACTAATAAAACAAATACCCACACCAACCAGTTTAATATGCGACCACATACGACTAATCTTAAACCGTAAAACGCAAAACACTAAACCCTAAACCATAATCACCAAACCATAAAACCTAAACCATAAATTGGTGTAATATGATTGACTAAGTTGGTGATACTAGAAACCATGCTTGATGAATGTGATGGTAAATGCTTAAATAAACAAAGATGACATTTAAATAGTTAGTACAAGGTTCACATGGGAATAGTGACTATAAGGTTCACATGTGAATAGTTACAAACTAATATCCATTGCATAAAATACATGTTCATAAAAAACAAACATCCATACCGCCCAGACAAGTACTCATTCACCACAAAACAAATATCCTTCCTTTCTCAAACAAATATACGTGGCGCCCAGACTAACATCCATCCACACCAGAAATAATATCCTCCCTTTAACGAACAAATATCCTTAACACCCTTACTAATATTGCAAACACATAAGCTAATATCCGAAATCACAAATGGACTAATATAAGGGTCTGGAAGACACTCACTCTCCTACTATTATTGTTTCATAGGCCTTCGGCCCATGGCCCTCGGCGGGCAGCCCTAACTAAGGTTGCAAACCTTATGTGTTAGGACTTGATAGTGTGTTTAATTTTGATGAAAGACACAATATCCATTACTTCGCAAACTAATATACATCTCATATAATATCCGTTCATGAAAAAAAAATCCATACCGCCCAGACTAATATCCGACCATATAAACTAGTGGCCCCGGATAATTATTTGGTTAAGGATGAATATAATTATCTACAAACTAATGATCGATCCATCTTAAACTATTATAAGTTCATGACAAAGCGTAATACTAATACTAATGCAAAAAAAATACTAATTAAAAACAAAAATACAAACTAAAAAAAAATAATATTCAATCATCTGCCAACTAATATCACACTATCATTGGAAGAGAAGAGAAAGAGGAGCTTGAGAAAGAATAGGAATTGGTGGACCTAGCTCTCCCAATTCCCCCTCCCTTCCTCTCCTAATTCCCGCCCAAAAATTTGGTGGACCCAGCTCACAAATTCAACTCTTTAAACCGGTTTGACTGTGGGTTCGGTTTGGCAAAAAAGCCACAATAGCTCACTTAAGTGAGCCCATAGCTCATCCTTTGGATCTCTAGGGCCTCCACGTGGGCCTCAATCCAACCATGTTAGTATCTACTAACAAAAGACCTTGTTAGCAGTTTAACTTTTTCGCTCATTCCAAGGTAGCTTCTTGGGGAGGGGAAGTCTACATGCGCAGGTGGTGGTATTGATTGAAAACATAAAATATACATCAGCTAGCATATGTATGTAATATTGTTACCAATCGAGTTAATGTGTAGTCAGCTGGCCTGCGAGGGCTGCAGAATCCCCATTGTTTTCTATTACCAAAGTCACCTATCCATCAACTTGCGTTATCGTACAACAGGCTTTTGAGGAGTGTTTCCTAGGCAGTGGTGTAGCCAGAACTTGATATTAGGGAGTTGTCACTTAAAATATGACATGGCCTTTTCATGTAACCCCCTTACTCCATGCTAGCTCCGCCTCTGATCCTAGGTTCCTAGCTCTCGGTCAGACGACATCGTTCCAACTCTTGCTCTTTCACCCGAAGACCTAGAGATCTGTACAAAGAAAAAACCTGCAAATGCTCGTAGCTTGTTTTGGTGCACGATGGGCGTGAACAAAACAACTCGCAAATCGACCCACCTGTCCAACCTGACCCAACCCACCTGTATTTATTGCTAAAATTAAGATTCAAGGTTGGGTGAGAGTTTTATTTTGTACAACCCGCCTCTATTTGGTTGGGTGAGGATTTTGGGTTACGCAGCCTGTAGAATCCGACTCAACCCGTGTTCCAACTATTATCACAAATGTTCGTATCCAAAATATGTTTGTAATAAATTTAAGATATTTTATCATATTTTTCTCTTGTGATTTCTCTAACGTAATGAATTCTTCTCCTTAAAATTTAGACGTGTATTTAATATAGGCTACAATTAACATAATTTTTTTAGTGTACAATTTTAGAAGAAGGTGACTACTTTGGTGCACTCACTAAAATGAGTGTGTTCAATGCACCCAACTCAAAAACTAGTCTTAAGGTGTCGGATTTTGAATTTTAATTTGTAGAATTAGTGTAATATGATTATATAACATATGATAACAACTAATTAGCGGATTACCCTAAGCTCTAGACCTCCAATTTTGAGTTCTATCCCGAAACCCCAAATTGTAAACCCTACCCCTAAATCTCTAAACTCTAAATCCTTCAAATTAATGTAAATCTTTAATGGTTTTTGTGCAAATTCAAGTGCGTTATTGTTCATCACGTCATAAGTGATGATTGACATCATTTTGACATAAATCTCATGTTTAAAATGACGGTTATGAAGCGAGTGCACTGAATGCACCCAAAAAAGTGAGTGCACCGAAGACGCCACCTTTAGAAGAATAATACATTAGGGTGTGCCTACGGTGACATGCATGTCACGGTGACTTGCACTTTCCGGTCGACCTCAGTTAGGATTAGGTCGACCTCATATAGAATTCGGTCGACCTCATATAGGATCCGGTCGACCTCATTTAGGATTCGGTCGACCTCATATAGGATCCGGTCGACCTAATATGTTGTTTCAGTGTAAAAACAGTTCATGGTGCCTACTTTGGATATTCATATCATACAATTGGCTAGATGGAAATTGAAGACTAATGACTTGTTTTGAAGCTGGAGTGTCCCTCTACATATTGAAGTGATTGAGAGCTCGATAGGAAGTCCAGAAGACCATTTTTGAACCTCATCAAAAGGCTATGCCAAAACTGGGAAACTGCCTAGAAATGTCTAAGTCTGGAAACGTGTTTGTTAAGCCTATTTTTGAGCTCAATTCGACAAGCATGAATGCGAGTCGAGTCCAGGAGCCTCTACCACGTTAAATTAGGTATGTTTTTATACAAATTCAAGGAATTGGATGAAAGATTGGATATCTTTAAGGCTTCAAACAAAAGGGTCGAAGTTGCTATGAAGACTGTTTTTCTGGCAGACTTCGAGCACAAGCAAGCTGCCAGAAAAACAGCCTTCGTAGCAACTTCGAGCCTTTTGTTTGAAGCCTTAAAGATATTCAATCTTTCATTCAATGTCTTGCCTTTGTATAAAAAAATACGTAATTTAACGTGGTAAAGGCCCCTGGACTTGACTCGGATCCATGCTTGTCAAATTGAGCTCCAAAGTAGGCTTGACAAACACGTTGCCAGACTTAGCCATTTTCGGGCAGTTTCCCAGTTTTGGCATAGCCTTTTGGTCAGGTTCAAAAATGATCTTCTGGACTTTCTATTGAGCTCCCAAGTACTTTAATGTGTAGAGGGACACTTCAGCTTCAAAACAAGCCTTTAATCTCCAATTTCCATCTAGCCAATTGTAAGATATGAATCTCCAAAGTAGACACTATGAAACTGTTTGTACACTGAAACAACTGATTAGGTCGACCTGATCCTATATGAGGTCGACCGAAAAGTGCATGTCACCGTGACATGCATGTCACCGTAGCAAAATCCAATACATTATGAATGCGTTCACTTATAATCGTTTTAGTTTATTTTGACAAATATTTGTGAGAAAAACAAGACTTTTTTCAAGCAAATTGTATTTCATTAAAATGCAAATACTATTTATGCATTTTGATCAATGTTGTCAGAACCGAACCGGAGCATGATCCGGTAATGCGAACGACTTGCACTTTAGTGGTCCAACCGGTTTTAGACCGTTTAAAAACCATTAGAGAACCGGTACTAGGGGTGGCAGTTCAGTTACCGTTAACCGGCCGGTTAAACCGATAACCGGCTGGTTATCCACTAACCGGTAACCGAAATAACCGAACTTCGGTCGGTTATCGCAGGCTAGACGAAAAGGTTTTTGGTCTTAAAAGTGGGTCAGTTAACCGATAACCGAGAAACCGAAGCCTATTTCGGGCGGTTTTCGGTAGGGGGAGTGGTTATTTCGGTTAACCGATAACCGGCTGATCGGTTATAACCAAAATAACCAAAATGCCACCCCTAACCGGCACCTAATAAACGTTATCAGTATAAATAGAGGACATTTCTTAATCAGAGCTCATCTCTTTCCTTCGAAATTGTGAAATGAGAATAAAGATTCAGTTTGAGAGCACTACATTTTTGGATTATTTCAATTTTTAATTTTTTGCAATTTTTAATTAAATTTAGTGGCTGAATGGCAAAAACCGGACGAGCGGCTCAATCGGCTCGAACGGTTAACCGCCTCGACCGCTCGCCAACAGCTACATAAAACCGGAGCGGCTTTTAGACTGTGCTTAGCCGGTTTTGTGACCGGGTGGCGGTTTTACCGGTCGGGCCGAGCGGCTCGGCTCGGCTTTAATAACACTGATTTTGATACATTTCGCTCGATTTATTTGCCTAAAAGTTTAATTATTTATATAATATTTGGGGGTGTAGAATATTTGTCTTTTTACGCGTTGGATTGGATTTTTAATTAAAAGGGTGAACACTAATTATTAGCAAAACCTTTTTCGCATTCTTTTTATTAGCCAAACCTATTGAATTTCTAATAATTAGTCAAATATTTTGTAATGGATCAAAATATTAGCCATTTTATGTTATCGATAATAAGTTGGTAGCTTTTTATTAGTTATAATACTAAAATTTGGGAATGTTGACTTCCATGTGCCACTTCCCAGTCAGTATCATGTTGTTAAATCAATATTACTAACAAAATTGCTAACAGTAAGTTAACATTTGACTAATTATTATAAATTTAATAGGTTTGGCTAATAAAAAAGAATGCATGAAAGGTTAGCTAATAATTAGTGTTTATACTAATTAAAAGTATCATCCCAACCCAACTTAACTTTAAAAAAATAGTAGGGTTCTAAATTTTTTGTGTGAGTTTGAATTTGGTATTTTCAAAACCATAGTGTCTGAGTCGGATGGTTAAAATGACTAAATCTGAACCACCCGACTCATCTACAACCCTAGTGCATGATCAATAACGAAGCCACTTGATGTCAAGGTGGGCCATCTACACCATCTTGACCCAAAACAATGTAGAGTACATTTATTAATTTGATTGTGGATTGAATACAATATTTCCATATTATTGTAGATAATTTTACCAAAAGTAATGTATTAGGGTCTCTATTTAACTTTTATTTCATGTATTATGTAAGTGAGTTTAGTTGTGTATGTTGCTATTAGTGTTGAACAAGCACTTACTACAATAAGCAAAGTAAAGAATCATAAACAATTTTTTCGCTCAGTATCTTAACATCTCTCATAATTTGCATTATGAATATTTATTTTCAAAAAATTATTACATACTCAACCTCACATTATATATTTTCTACGTAATTGTGCACGACTGCAAGCGATTAATAACATCCTTAATAGAAAAGAGTGTCAAATGGCGCTCTATTCTAAATTCCAACTGCTCCTGCTCCTACTCTGCTCCGACAAACATCAAGGCAATGCAGACACGTGAAATTTTCCAAGGTAACAATTCTGAACTTCTAATGAACCTACTAGCCTAAACAGTGTACTAGCCAGCCAATCACCGTAAGGAAACCCATGAACTTGCCTTCGAACTCGAAAACCGGAGGGCACAACTAAGTATATCATCTTGCAATGACCATACGAACTCAGCTATACCATAAAAAAAAGCCATACGAACGCAGCAGAATCATTTAAGAGCTCAAAACTCCCCAAGCAAGAGCCTAAAGCATAAGGAAAAAAATTCAAAACTACCACTGTTTTTTAAAAAATTCCAAAAATACCACCATTCCCCATAAACAGCGCATCAAAGGCGCGATTCTCAGTCAAACCGCGCGGACAAGGGGCAGTTTGACCCTTCGTAGCTGTCAAAACACGCCTCCATGTGGTGGCACATGCAACCACGCCTCCGCGGTTTCTATATTAACCGCCCTTTAGAGGTGCGGTTTTTAAAAACGGTGATATTTTGTGAAATTCTTGGGAATGGGTGGTATTTTTGTAAAAAAAATTAACAGTGGTAGTTTTGGATTTTTTCCAAAGCCTAAGGCCTAACTAAGCCTGATAAACTGCAAATTCATTGGCACTTAACCCATCACCATCTGTATATAACTTCGAACAACAAGAAAAACAAAAACAAGAACCACAATTAGATACCAACCACAACAAACGGAGCACCAAGAGAAAGGTCTCTTATCAGACTGCCAGCAGCTATGCAAACAGAAATTACACAACTGAAATCAGAACTGTCCCCCAACATAATAAGTTGTACATCAGTTGTAAACAGACACTTATACATAAGGAAATCTACT
Source organism: Linum tenue (assembly GCA_946122785.1). Taxonomy (NCBI): domain Eukaryota; kingdom Viridiplantae; phylum Streptophyta; class Magnoliopsida; order Malpighiales; family Linaceae; genus Linum; species Linum tenue. The sequence goes on along the minus strand of CAMGYJ010000010.1, from coordinate 10,569,171 downwards.
AGACCCATCAACAAAATAACGTAATACCGACACTCCAGAGAGAAACCATTCCCCTGGCATAACCATATCTCCAGACGCCTTTTATTCCAGGAAGTCGTGGGTACTACGACAGTCCCGCACACGCATATTCAAAAGCCACCCCTCCACATTGAGCTATAAATCCCACTACACAAAGGGGGAAATGGTACATATAATTAACTCCCCGGACCTCAACATACGATCAGGCTTCCACCATTCTTCACCATGCCACAGACAAACTTGCGATATTGAGGACATACCTAGGCACCCATCCAGTATTTGGAGATCTGAAAGCGACATGCCAAAGATTCCACTCACATTCGCCATGTCCCAAATTCAGTTGTCAAGATGATACAATCCAGCACCTTAGACAACTACCTAGAGCAGCCCAACAGTTTGGCGTAGAAGGGAAACCACGTGGTTTTTATCTCACCAATTCTTCCTTCCAAATATTAGGCCCAACGTTCAAACTGATCTTATTAGCTCGACTCTATCTCCAAACCCAAGTAACCAAATAAGGCTTCTACTTCTTGAAAGTTCCATTTCATAGACGATGTTGCAAATATTTGTCTTCTCCTGGCAGATAGATCAGCAAAACCTATCAAGATCCGTAATAGAACAAACTCAATACAGTGTAACAAGCAAATTTTGAAATCTAAAATAAACAAATGGATAATGCGGCGACAACCCATAGACTGCAAGAATTCATCTTTTCATGGTCATTCAATCGTTTTCCTATATGAATATTTTTTTTATTTCTGAGTGATATCAATAGAGGACAAGAGTTATTCATACAAATCTACCCAGGACCCCTTACAATATATTCTAATGAAGCCACCCCAAAAAATCAAGAGTTTCCTATATGAATATATAAAGGTAACAAAAAGATGATAACCACAAACCGTCCACCAGAAGCTACACATAAGCTGCAACGAAAAAACATTTCAGGGCCATTCAAGCAAGTTTATCTTTAAAACAGAAGTGTTGGAGAAAGATGGCAGTTGGTTCCATGCAGCCAGATACAAGCAAATGGTACTTCATGAAAACAAAAATATTGAAAATTATCCTAATCCGCTTGTGGCTTGGTAATATAAAGGAGAGATATAAAAACAGAAAGGATCCCAAGATAAGTATACATTGACATAAAAGTCAGAAGATCCAAACCACAGCTCAATACCATTTGAATTGTATACCAGTGAAAGATGGAATAAAACACACCTGTCTAGTGGCAAGAGCCAAGCAAGGAGCCAAGGCCACCCATCCTCCAACAAAAATTGAAATTGGAAATTTGATACAGCTGCAAAGTCGGAGTGCACACTCGGTAGCAAAAGGATACTGCAAGATTCACGAAAGCCAATTCTTAGAACCTTCTTAAGAAAAGAGATCAGTTCATAGCAACTTCAAGAAAGAAAGCCCATAAAACCACCCTTAGGCATATCCACCTGGAGTTCCAAACTTTTCATCTTCCCCATATCTGCTTCACACCAATCTCACACGATATAGCGCCCGTTCCACATGGAGTGTCCATCAAACTGCACATGCGTTGTCGTAAATTGCTGATTTCCATTCAAGAGTTGTTGTTGCTGCAGATGCTGCTGTTGCTGGGCTCTTAAATTCTCAAAAGCCTGAAAATTCTCCCAACCTGTTTCCTGCTCCAACTGTACCTAAGATCCTGGCAGCTGCTTTGCAGGGAATGGAAAGTTGTCTGCCCCTGTTGATCCATTATTGATGCTGGCATATTGAAGTGTGGGATAGGAAGAGAGACTGGTTGAACCACTAAACCTTGAGGTTTTGGTTGAAGACGGCAAATGATAGCCATCCAACCAGCTATAATCATCTGCTAGAGGATTCTCGGTAGTCAAATCTAAACCAGAAAAAGATTCAGTCACCTGCTTCGGTGGGGCAGAAGTAAAACCAGGTGGAGGGCCAAGATGCCTCACAGGCCGGCTTATAGGGCTCCTCCTAAAACCATTTTCCATGCCAGCTAATGCCTGCACATCAAAACTTTCAGGGTACATTCCAGAAGAATTAATAGTATCAACCTTGGACAGAATGGTTGCATATGGAACTTTTATTTTATTCGAGATCATGCCAGTAGTACCAAAATTCACAGGTGGTGGTTGCATTGGAACGGAGGTAGACACTGGCAAATGGGCTACACGGAAATCTTTCTGCATCTCATAGCCAGCTGCGTGCCCATTCTCCCTGAACCTGACACTTTTCATGCTATTAGCAAGCAGCGCAGCTTCCTCCCTCGGCCACTTTGAAGTAGATGGAGGATGGATTGCTGATAGATGCTGAGTGCCAACTACACCTGCAGATGTTGATATTTGAGGATGTCCGTTGAAAGCAGCAGGAATGAGCTCATTATCGATCGCGGCAGAGACAGAGCCACCACAAAATTGTGGATCAGCAGCAGAAAGGTTTCTAATGGGCCTTGAGCTCTCGTGAGGAGTAGGCTTTGGGTTTAAACCACCATTTTGCTTTTCAGTCACCAAGGGCTTGAAAACAATTACTTCGTCGTCCTCTTCTCCTTCCACACATCGCTGGGGGTTTGTATTCAAGGCTCCAAAACTGATAGCTTCCTCAGGACTATATTCCTGTATCAAGTTAGTTGCTTTTGACATTCCAGAATCAGCGTTGAACAAGGCATCATCACCAGAAACAAGAGGCACAACACCTATAACGAATTTCTTCATCTTAGAATCAAAGGAGGCTGGTTTCTGGTCAACCTTCACCAGGTTTGCTAATGCCTTCCCTGCAGCAAGAACCCTCTTAATGCGAGCCATCCTTTCCTGAGAACCGTCAGTTGCAAATTGGTATTTCCTGGAGAAGTCCAAAATGGATTGTGCAGGGACAAATGGCAAAAACCCTCTCAACTCTAAGTCTTCCCATAAAGCAAGCATGTTCCAAGATTCCCCATCTTCATACCGGATCATGTTATTGAAGCACGTATCGTCTTCATTATCATCAAGGGATATTGGCAAAAAGAACAAGATCTTGTTCATGAAAGCTATACAGCACCTCCAAAATTTGGACCTTATGGCAACCATTTTCTCATCTGCATCACCACTTCCATCAATATCAGAGCAACATGCCAACCACTCCGCAAATACCAGAATTCCAGGTAACAAGTAACTTGAAGAAGGATCATTAAGTTGCTCGCACCTCTCCAATACATGTCCCATTAACTCGAAAGCAGCAGTAAATGCATTCTGAAGAAGAACAACACACTGCACAATCTCTGCATAACTCTGACCTTCAGCCTCTTTCTTAACATTATGAACAGTGAATACAAGGATAGAGACTAATCTAACAATAAAAAGTCCATTATCAACAGTGTCTGCTCCAAAATTTGACTTCCCTTCCGGAACAGAGGATAGAAGCTCAAGGAAAGTGCTACTGACTGATGCGAGAAGTTCTGTAAATGTCTCCAAGCTACACATCCGATCATATACTAAGTTTACTGGAAAAGCTATACAAACTAAGAATGGTAACTGACAATGTGAAAAATGAATTACCTCGTGCGGGTGAAAAGAATGCCATTTAGACGGATAAATCGAATGCAAAATAATTTACGAATCTCATTAACATCAGTTTCCTTCTCCCTGGAACCATCAGCTTCAACACATGGAATTTTAGATCCACCTTTTGGCTCCCCTTTACATCTCACAAGAAAGGCCACAAACAAATGGCTGCACACTCTCTAAAGCCATGTGTATCCAAGACTTCAGCACAGCTTAGAAACATGCTGTCATAGTAGAGGAAAAAGAAGATACCTTCTCAAAAGCAACAATCAGACTATCTCGTGCTGTCATAAAAGGATTATCAACTGCCAGGCTCCTAAAGTAACGGTACACTGCCCCCACCTTATCACCAGAATATGATGCCACAATAGCAAGCTAAAAAAATATTCAACGTTCATCAAAATCATAGCCTCGAAAATAGACCTAGCATATCAAACAAAAACTAGTCATCCAAATTCAACCTGGTGATGTGGATTGCCACTTGATGGCCAAAGAGATGCAGCCTGCAAGTAGTAACTCGAAGCAGCAGCATACTCGCGTGTTTTAGCATCACCATCTCCATATAGTCCTTTGTACCTCCCAAGATCACCCAGGTATATCAAACACCGGTGGCAAGAAATCAATCCTTTCTTGATATCAGGAGATTTCTTCTCATCTTTCTCCATAACAACTCTGCCATCCCTGCCATCTGAGAAGAAACCCAGGGGAAGCCCATACTTGGCTCTGATTTTCAAAATCAGGTCATGATAAAACCCAGTTGCTTCAGAAAGAAATGTTTTAAATTGTAATTGAGACACGATCAGGGCGGGTAGGAACCTTAGATGAGTTTGAGCCAGCAACATTAAGGGCAGCATTATAGTGAGCTCTCAGTTCCTCAATACGCCTATAGTGCAATTGCCACAACACATATTCTATGTTGTGCTGCTCGGAAAAACCATGATCCTCAAGAATTATAGCTTCATAGTTCTCGCGCATTTGTTGCCATGCATTGGGATCATATGGAACCCGTGCCTGAGCTGACCTCCTTCGTTTGTTCTCCAACTCAATGTTCGAAGATAGCAAAGCACTTAATAAACAAACGAATAATATTTATAAAAAAAACCAGCATGCACAAATATATCCACAAGTCTACCTTCTCATACAGACATTGAGCACGATCCCGAGAAGGAGGAGCAGACATTTTATCCATCTGCACAATCATTGTCCATCAATTATATTGGGCCACTTGCTATTGCCTTCAATCTGAAGAATATCCAAAAACATTACCAAGAAGGGTCTTTAACTAATGTGATATAGTATCCAGTCATGAGATTTGGAATAAATTAATCAAGACAAAAAAGGCAGCAAACAGAGTTTAGATAACACAGCAAAAACAAAGTTCAGATCAGTTATAACAATGAAACAAAAGCATCAAACACGCATTATTGACATTAGGCAGTAAATGACAAGGTGTTCTGCCTCTGCTGCAAATCACAGGAAATAAGGGGCCAAAGAGCGCCTGCTGCAAATGACCAGGAATGAGAACACAAATCAAAACATCACTACACAGAGATGGCTGCCATACATCCCCCAATCCGCTTCATGTTCTCTTGTTTTTCCTTTTATGAAGTTGGTGCTTAATTTACAAAAACTTCTCCTGCTAGCGTATTAGAAACTGCCAAAACAATTACCACAACTTCACACAACTCATCCGCCAAAGACCCACAAGACAGGAGTCCAGTGTAGGCATCAAACCAGCTCGAGGATACAGAAAAGTGAAGTTACCCTTCTAACAATTCCAAATAATAACGCAGATATTAAACTAGCGCACGGAACTCCATTCTAGCAATGGGGTCAGCTTTCTATTACACGTACAAAACTCCAAATTCACTCACAACATCTAATAACCCCATTATGAAAACAAGAATTAGAGAAAGGCCACCAATTACTCCAATCTCCATTCATAAAAACACCATCGGTGCAACTTAAGACTACCGATACCTTCCAATTTCGCATGTCAGCGCATCAGAAAGAACAGGTTCCAACACAGGGGAGGAAATCCAAGGGAACAAACTAAGAGCAATTGGGGAAAGGTAAGAACATCCTCTTTCCAATAAAATCGTCTCCAGTCGCCTCCACGGAGGAATTCACGACATCCAAACAGAAAATCATCAAACAAATAAAAAAAAAAGAGCAGCTGCAGAAACATTCAAAATGTCGGCTGATCCGCTAACGCGACACCAACAACGTACTCCGCTCAGAAACTATCAATCAGCAGACCTCAGATTTTCAATTATCACAAGCGAGAAATTCAGCAAGCCAAGAAACATTCTTCGAAGGAGGAAAACAAGGGACGGAGAGTAAGAGAACGCACCTGACGACGGTATTAGAACCCAATGAGATCTACTCCAATCAGATAAAATCATCACAAAAGGGGGGAAGTTAGGGTTAGTCTTTCGTATAGTATTGTTTGGTAGAAGGGGAAAATAGAGAGAGAAACCGAGGGATGAAAAGGGGAAAATAAGAGGAGAGGAAGAGGTATAAGTGATTGTGTTATCTATCTATCAACACATTCAATGAGATTTCTGATTTCTTCCTCTTTTCCAGTTTTCCTAATTCCGCCCCCCTCCCTCCGCCTTCCTCACCAAGCCACCAGCTAGGCCCAGGCGGCGGCCCCGTCTTCCCAACAACACGACGTCGTTTGCTTATTTACATTGTTTTTTTCAATTTTAGCCCTCGAAATATACTTTTCTCATTTTTTAATAGGCAAAATCAATGCAATCAAAAGCGCGATTCTACCTAAAAGTGGAAAAGGGATAAAATCGAAAAGCGGTGAACTAAAACGTAAAAGCGTAAATTTTTTATGCATCTTGTGTAATAGTTAAAAATTTGTTAAGTACGGCATAAACTATGTAAAATATGAGTGCATAGAGTTTAGATAATGTTATAAACGCACTGCTACGGATCGGGAAATCGTCGGAATCAATAAAGTAAGAATACGAGAGCGAGAATCGAAAAACACAAACACACGATTTACATGGTTCACTAACACGATGTGTGTTAGCTAGTCCACGGGCGAGAGAGAGCCAGTTTCACTATATCGAGGAGATTACAGATTACAGAGGAGTATGAGAAGTATTTATAGTACTTCTCCATGTGGGTCTAAACCTAATCCAATCTGGCAAAGGAAACGGTTACAGACCACGCCCAGAACCCGAACCCAAATAACATTGAGCCAATACACCGCGGGCCGGGGGCGTTGCCCTGGACCCCACTCGCTGACCGGGCATCGATACCCCGACTACCAGTCGTAGCGGGTGATAGTCCGATTCAAGTCACAACAACATATCTCCACCTTGCCTTGAATCCTCTTCCTCTGAAATCTCTGATGTACTCTGCTCCTTCTCTCTCTCTCTCCCGCCATCAATGCCCCACAGGGCGGAGTCACCCACTCAAGACATTCAACAAGTCCAAGCAGTGTTGGAACTTGCCATGGGGAACCGGCTTCGTGAACATATCAGCAGGATTATCCGCGGTGCCAACCTTCTTCACCTTAATCCTGTTCTCTGTCCTCAAGAAATGATACCTCACGTCGATGTGCTTAGTCCTCTCATGCTGGAATTGATCCTTGGCCAAGCATATTGCACTCAAACTATCGCAATACACCACTGCCTGATCATGATGTAGACCCAGATCACCAACCATCCCTTCAACCATATTCCCTCCTTAGCAGCTTCTGTCAACGCCATATACTCTCCCTCAATAGTAGACAATGTCACCGCCGACTGCAGAGTTGCCTTCCAGCTCACTACAGAACTCCCAAGAGTGAATACATAACCGGTCATCGATCTCCTCGTGTCAACATCTCCAGCATAGTCCGAGTCAGAATACCCAGACAGCAAGCACTCTGCATCACTTCCGAAGGTAATCCCCACATCAGGTGTACCCTTAAGGTACCGGAAGATCGTCTTCAAAGCCTGCCAATGCTCCTTCCCAGGTTGTATCATGAACCTGCTGACAACACTAACAACATGTGCAAGATCAGGTCTAGTGCATACCATAGCGTACATCAAGCTACCTACTGCACTAGCATATGGGACTCTCGACATGTACTCCTTCTCAGCCTCTGACTGCGGTGCATAAGCTGAGGATAGATGGACATTTGAAGCACTACGAGTATTTAAGGGCTCGACAGTATCTTCTGGATGTAGCTCTTCTGTGACAAGAAAAGCTTCTTCTTCGACCTGTCCCTGTAAATCTCCATACCCAAGATCTTCTGAGCAGCTCCCAAATCCTTCATCTCAAACTCAGCACTGAGAAGCCCCTTTAACTTTTGGATATCAGACTTCAACCTCGCAACTATGAGCATATCATCCACATACATAAAAAGATAGATCATCGAACCATCCACCACCTTATTGTGATACACACAACAATCATATGGACTTCTGTTGTAGCCCAGCTCAAGCATGTAACCGTCAAATCTTTTGTACCACTGCCTCGGAGACTGCTTAAGTCCATACAAGGACTTCTTCAGCTTACAAACATAGTCTTCTTTTCCCGGAACCTCGAATCCTTCTGGCTGAGTCATGTAAATTTCTTCTTCCAACTCTCCATGTAGGAAAGCCGTTGACACGCCAAAACACAACACCAAACTGCGACCAAGTGTAATCGCAGTCCGGGAATGCAGTAACAGGCAAGTTTAATTATCAACCTGGGGTCTAGATCTACTGCTTACTCCGTGATTCTCTATTATCTAGCAAACTAGTTCGAGTGATTGTTGTGAAAAGTAAAAGCAACAAGAAAGCAGTAAATTGTTCGGTTTCTAAAGCAGGTAAGAGTCACTCGGGATTGAGTCCCCCTAGCCCCTTAGTTAGGTTCAATTGCAATTCCCTGGGTTGATTTACTGTTGATTAGACTGCGGAAGATCCGACAGTAGCTTGGAATCTCTTAAGCTGACCAAGCCCTCTCAGTCTAACTACCCGGCAGACGACTAGTCTTCACCGGGATAGAAAGCTGAGGTTATGAACACAGAACTCCACTACTGGCGCCAAGAGCACCAGTACAAAGCAGTAAACTGGCTAACTCTCGTATAGCCAATCTCCTACTATCGAATGAAGAGGCTCTAACAACCTAATCAGATTCTATCTATCTCAGGTTGCAGCAGAAATTGAGAAAAGTTGATCAGACTCAAATCAATTCAATAAACATGCGTCATTCGATTAAAATCAAACAATAATATCATTCCAAGTCATTACAATCAAATCCCTAACACAAGGAACTAGGGTTCTTCATACCCAAGTGAGAGAAGGGTTCTACTCCATAGAGAGAGAAGAGAAAACAAGAATCGGATTAGTCATACTCATAACGATGAGGATAATATGCTCCGGGACGATGATTTTCACTCCTATGACGATCTCCAGGCTCGATTCGATGAAATCCAGCTCTAGGACAGCTTCTAGGATGTGTTCTACGCACTTTCTCTCTCTAGGGCTCTGTTTTTGCTCTGAAAACACGATTCTCCCCCTTCTGGCTTGGAATAGGCTCTAAAACAGGCTTTCCCGACTTGCACGGCCAGGGTGCACGGCCGTGCACATCACCATTCTGGCCGTGCGAGTCCAAAACGCAGCCGTACCATTTAGTCGGCCTCAGGCTTCTTGCACGGCCAGGTGCACGGCCGTGCAATCTTCAGGGCCTGCCCGTGCGTGGCCTCGGCACAAGGTGCACGGCCAGAGTTGCACTTTGCACGGCCGTGCAGCCCCATGGTCTGCCCGTGCAGCTCCCCAAAAAGGTCGCCATTCGTCCGTTCTTCGCCCAATCGACCCCAGACTCGCTCCTAAGCCTTCATTCACGTACTAGGACCTGAAATATCACAAACAAGCACAACCTAGCGTGAAATCGGCCTAAAACACGAGGATTAACACCTCAAACGGTGCAAGTATGAGGGTAAAAACATGTGTAAATGACGGTCTATCAGCTGTCTTCACGTCTAGCTGCTCGAGCTCCAAGTCATAATGTGCCACTATTGCTAGTAGCACTCTGATCGAAGTATGTCTGACCATTGGTGAGAAAATCTCATTGTAGTCAACTCCTTCCCTCTACGAGAAGCCTCGTGCAACCACCCGAGCTTTAAATTTAATGCCCTCTCCAGAACTGATTCCTTCCTTCTTCTTGTAGATCCACTTGTTTGTCACAATCTTCCTTCCCGGTGGTCGTTTGACTAGCTCCCAAGTCTGATTCCTGTCATGGGATTCCATCTCATCTCCCATTGCGGCAAACCACTGATCAGCTTCGCCACCCGAAACGGCTTCTCTATAGGATTGTGGCTCACCTGTATCCACTTCTTCAGCAACCTAAAATGAATACGCCACCATGTCCTCGAAACCATACCTCTGTGGAGGTACTCCTACAGTCGCTCTCTTCGGTCTACCGGAAGCCATAGACTGTTGAGCTCCTGCACTAGACTTTGAAGTTTCCGGCTCTGTAGAAACATCCTCATGTTGATCTTCTCCACCTTGGTGCTCAAACTCACTCTCATTGAGAGTTTGCAGCTCCACCTGCTTATCAACATTTCTGCTACCTTCAACAATAGTAACCTTCAACATGGGGTTAAACATAGACTTCTCATCAAATATCACATTTCTACTTAGTATAACTCGATGCTCAGAAGGTGACCAGACTTGAAATCCCTTAACTCCATCTCCGTAACCCACAAATACACCCTTCTTTGCCCTTGGGTTCAGTTTACCCTCATCCACATGATAATAAACAGGACACCCAAAAACTTTCAGTGAAGAGTAATCAGAGGCTTACCATACCACACTTCATAAGGAGTCTTAAACTCGATACCTGTGTGAGGTCCACGGTTGATCAGGAAGCACGTCATGTTCACTGCTTCTACCCTGAATCTTCTCTCTATTCCAGCATTAGAGATCATGCACCGTGCTCTCTCCAACAATGTCTGGTTCATCCTTTCTGCAACGCCATTCTGCTGGGATGTATCTCTCACGGTCCAATGACGGGCAATCCCTTCATCCTTGCAGAATTCGTGAACTCACAATTACAGAACTCCAGACCATTGTCCGTTCGCAGCTTCTTGATCTTCTTCCTGGTCTGATTCTCCACCAATGTCTTCCACTGCTTAAACTTCGTGAAAGCCTCACTTTTCTGCTTCATCATGAAAATCCAAGTAAATCTCGAATAATCATCAATAATATACAGAAAATATTGCTGCCTCCAATGGATTCAACTCGTGAAGGACCCCAACAGTCGGAGTGGAGGTAATCCAGTATCCCCTTCTTGCGGTGGATACCCTTCTTGGGAAACTTGCTGCGATGTAGCTTCCCAAACACACAATGCTCGCAGAATTCCAAATTCTGAACCTTGTGTCCGCAAAGAAGATCCCTCTTTGACAGAACTTGCATCCCTCGTTCACTCATATGCCCCAGTCTCATGTGCCAAAGAGTGGTCATATCTTCCTGATGAACCTGAGACGATGCAACTGTAGCAGAACCAGACAACACAGACCCTTGTAATGCATACAAGGTCCCACGCTTCTCGCCCTTCAGCACCTTCCTTGAACCTTTGCAGACCTATACAACTCCACCTTTTCCTTTGAAACTGAAACCCTTGTTGTCGAGTAGACTCAAGGAGATCAGGTTCTTTGTCATTCGTGGAACATGCCTGACATCATTCACGAAACAGAACGAACCATCATGTGCCCGAACCTTTATGGACCCGGAGACATATGGTATGAGGCTGCAGTATCCAGAAACCACACATCCCCACGAAGTGTCTTCTCATCTACAGCCAAGGCGAGATCATCTTCAGAACTGTTGTCCACTTCTGCCACGGCAACTGAACCTTGTTTCTTCTGTTGCCCTCTTCTCTTGGGACAGTTGTACTTCCAATGCCCCACTTCCTTTCAGTTGTGACAAGCATCACCTGGCTGTGGATCGGGACCCTTGGAATTTTTGTTCGAATTCCCTTTACCAGATTTCTTCTTTCCCTTTCCACCTGTACCAGCCAAACCCGATGCCTCACCACCTGTACCAGATCCAGACGCCTTATGCCTGATCTCTCTCGTATGAAGAGCAGACCTGACATCCTCCAACGACACGCTTTCTTTACCAGCAATAAAAGAATCAACGAAATTCTCATATGAACTCGACAAAGAAACCAATAGGATTAGGGCAGCATCCTCGTCATCAACTTAAACATCTATATTACGCAGATCCAGCAAAATAGAGTTAAGTTGTTCGAGATGTTCCCTCAAAGGCATACCTTCTTGCATCCTCAAGCTGAACAACCGTTGCTTGAGATGCAGCTTGTTGGTTAAGGACTTCGTCATATACAGACTCTCCAACTTTAACCACAAGCCCGCGACAGTCTTCGCAGCAGCGACTTCAATGATGACGTCATCAGACAACGATAGCATGATGGTCGAGTGGGCCTTCTCCTCTAGGGTATTCCACTCATCATCATCGACCGCTGCCTTCTTCTATTTCGCAGACAGCGGCCCCCACAGTCCTTGCTGTTTTAATAAAGCCTGCATCTTGATCTGCCATATAGCAAAGCTGTTCTTCCCCGTGAACTTTTTGATCTTCATGTTCACCGACGTCATTCTTCTGAATCGAAAAACCCTAGCTTGATTTCCAGCCGCGGCTCTGATACCACTTATTATAAACGCGCTGCTACAGATCAGGAAATTGCCGGAATCAATAAAGCAAGAATACAAAAGCGAGAATCGAAAAACACAGACACACGATTTACGTGGTTCACTAAACGATGTGTGTTAGTTAGTCCACGGGCGAGAAAGAGTCAGTTTCACTATATCGAGGAGATTACTGATTACAGAGGAGTATGAGAAGTATTTATAGTACTTCTCTATGTTGGTCTAAACCTAATCCAATTCAAGTCACATCAACAGATAAAAATAATAAATACCTGCAAATCATGTCTAAATTAGAACAAACTCATGACATCTTAACAATAAGTTCATAAACATGAATCGCAACTAACAGACGAGTTAAGAATCCAAATTCTCACAAGCTCGTTTAAGTTTACATAATAACATACGAGTTTAATAATCCGAGTTCTCGAAATCAAAGCACACAAATGTTATAAAGGATAGAAGGAAAACTACATCAATTCATCGGCTTCAACATTTGCATCCATATCATCATCATTATCATCATCACCACCACCATTGCCTTCAACATCAGGTGGACTATCATATTCATGATCACCCTCATCTCTTGGAGCATTAACACCAATATTATCATCACGTTCAACAGTATGACCACATTCCTCGCCACCAACCTCTAAATCTCTAGCTTGTAATTCTCCTTCTTCATTATCACTAGCACAAATCCATTCATTATCAGAGTTTATATCTTCAAAATTGATTTCAAGCATTCTTTCTTTCCTGACACTCCCCCCCCCCCCCCACCAATTTGTTGTTGCACATAACATACACAAGATCATTCATCTTTGGTGCATGTAAATTGTTCTTTTTCTTAGTATTAATCTACAAGGAAAAGAGTTCACATCACCACATATTCACATGTAAAAAGATGAATGATATGATTAAAAGAAAGTAGAGGCAATTTATTACTTACCCTCTCAAATGCACTCTACACTCGCAGCCAGAAGCACTACAAGTCAGACTCAACACCCAGAGGGCAAATTTTTGAAGCTATGGCACTTCATCTCCAAATGAGGTCCACCAATCAGCTAGATGTTGACTATCCTTTAATTGTCTTGCACCATACTTATCATTCCTTCCTTGAGCATGACGAAATACAGACAACTGCTCCATTATAAAAAATTTCTCTTCATCATCATTCGCAAGTCTAGATATGCTTTCATACAATCTCATTTTCACCTTTGGATCATTATGGTCAAATCCCTAAGAATTGTGAATCTGAGGATTCAACCAATATGCATCATAGTGAATTGGTCTACTCATTTGATCTTCCCACCTTTTGTCAATGATCTTCAAGGCAGGCTTATATCTATATAAAGTATATACAATACACAAGTTAGAAGTTAGAACAATAAAAAAACATAGGCTTGTATGATAAGTTAACAGGCAAAGGAAACTCGGAATTACCTTCTTTCCACATTGTTGAAGTTGCTTTTAATCTTCTCCTTCGCTTGGATAATTTCAGAGTATAGAAGGGCATTGCCGGTTTTTCATCAGAATCAACCAAACGTAGAACTTGACTAGAGGTGTTGTGGAAATTGTTCATGTATACTAAATCTTGCAAAACAAGTAAACATATAAGATCGTAAAAACATGCAAAGACATATGCAAACGTCCTAACCAACATAATTCAATGTCTCTCCTTAAAGAATCTTATTCCCCTCTAGTCCCCAAGGTTACATAATGATTCCTCCCAGGATAGAAAGGATGTACCTTTCCGGCGTAGCGGTACCTCAGCCCCCGGAAACCATCAAATGCAGCGAAGCAGCGAGAACCGCACTTGACTCGATTTTCTCTTTTGAAAACAATGCAGAAAAATCAATTTTGATTTTTGAAGAGTTTTTGTTAGGGAAAAACATATCAAAACAAGAGGGGTTAGGTGTTATTTATAGAGAATGAAGGGGTTTGTACGAAGAGAGGCAACTATTCTTATGGGTGGTTTCACCCCAACCATTACAATGGTTCGTTTGAAATTTCTCAACCATTGCATCGGTTCAGTCTATGGTAGTTGGACTAGTTTGGTTATTTCAAAAGTCAAATCAATTCTTTTTAATTTGGTTCACTCAGTTCGGTTTGACCCGGTTGGCTACTGAACCAATTTAACCGATTACCAACTTATTTCATCAATTTAATCGATTACCAAATTCAAGACCACACCTTCCCACATATTACCAACGTGGTACTTCAAGAGATTCTCTTGGATCTTTTTCCTTCCATTCTCATTCACACCATTCAAAATCCCAACAATCTCCCACATAAATGGAGAATGTTGTACTTTAAAAACTATGCAAAAAAACTATGTGATTTTCGACTAAGAATTAGTTGCATGGGGATAGGTAGGTTTCCCTTTGAACCTTCCTTAGTGAACATATATAGAGTATACTCATCAATCGGTAGATGTGATATCTTTGAATCGTCGATTTTGCTTGTATACTATGACAACATATATCACACAACTAACTCTTATCCGTTCACTGGCTCTCATTGTTGTGTTTGTTTTAGTCATGAATACCGCCTGGTCTCATGAGTGTTTAGAGAGCTGGCCTTCTTTTATTCTCCTTGAAGTGACTCCACTTCACACTCACATAGGTGATTTCCAAACGTGCATTCCGAAAATACACTATTTGATTTCTATTTGAACTTAGAAACCATTAAAAACCTTTCATATTTAGGTTTACCCTTATTTTGGATATTGTCTCATCATGAGAATGGACTTTGAATAATTTGACAATGTTGGACCATCATTCACAACTTTGTTTGCTCCTTGAACCTAGAGGTTGGGTCTGCCAATCCTACTTAGGTAGAGTTACCGCCATGATGATTTGTCCCAGGCCACGTGTCCATTCCTTTCTATACTTTAATTAATTTCTAGGTGGGCTCCATATTTTTTATCATTTGATCTAAATGATTAACTCCAATAACTTCACTAGAAATTAACCAATAAATAGTGTTATGTTTCCATTACATATGCCGAGATTTTCACATAACACTTCTACCCCTTGCAAAAACAACTTTGTGCACAAGTGCGTTTATTAACGCCAGTCTTTGCAGGCCAGGCTAGTAAACTTCACCGGTCTTAGAGTTGTTCTATATACAGTTCAACATGGATGATATCCAAGGTACTGCTCCCCATCAATCATAAATGCATATATGATAGAAACAAGGTTCTATCGGGTTTGATATTTGGGGATTAGGGTTTGTACTAACAAAATTAGGGATTGAGGTTGGAATTAGGAGAAGAAGAACAGAATAAAGATCGGGCGAAGCCTTGGACTAGGAAATAATAGAAATTAGGAGATAGGGAGAACTTAGGGTTTGGGAAGATAATTCTTTTACTGATTTCAGCTTAATCGAACCAAAGACCCAAAATACATATTTATAGCTAAAGACTGTAAAAACCTAATAGACTATCCTAATATGACTCAAATAATACTAACCATATCTAAATAAATCCTAATAATTGTAATTATGATAAATCCCGAAAATTGGGTTTCTATCATCCCCTCCCCCTTGAGACCAACCTTGCCCTCAAGGTTGACCGACTCGTCCCACTTCTCCACATTGGCAGTGCAACCTGCGCCTTGGCTCCTCCATGTCTTGCTCTTTCTTTTCCTCCAATCATGTTTCAACTCTTCACTTGGGCCTCTTGTACCAATCTCCTCTTGTTGGCCCCACTGTTGAAACTCCTTTCCATGCGCCGACTATTCGCTTCTGTGGCAAGGTCAAACACCGATAGCTCTTCTTTTGTTGGCATCCCGCTCTATGAATCAAAATGTACTTGCTGGTGCAAGAACCCATCATTAAGTACCAACTTATCAAGGCTTTTAAACATATTTCTTGGAGCTAGCCCATAAATTTCTCCAATTGCATTTGGCCCATGCTCCCTTGAAAGCCCACTTTCTATTCCTTCTAGCCCACTTCTTTTTTTCTGTAAATCCACCTCATTCAAATATATCTCCAACAGACAGCCCACTTGGGGCCCAATCCATTTCTGAAGACTCAGCCCACGAACAAGCTCGGCCCACTTTGCTCTCAGACTTGGTCCGCTCCGCAAGTCTGTCTTTGGCCCATATTCAAGTGCTTGCTCGGCCTGCTTTACCACCTCTGTTGCTGCTGCTAGCCCAAACGGCGGCCCATGCAACATCCCATCAAACTCGGCGGCCCTCACATCCTCACAGCCCACCAGAAGTGATTGCAGGGTAGCTCGCCCTAGGGTTGGCGACCCATGGTTTGCGAAAACAGAAGCCGCGCCGCCCTCCTCCTTTTCCTTCGCCGAAAAATCCACCTCCAACAGAGCCACGGGGGCCACCGTCGAACCATCGTCCGGCACCAACACCACCTGCACGACTCGCCCCACAGAAGAGGAATCCCAGCAACCCGACGCACCATCCTTCTTCTTCTCCTTCTTCGTTACATTCTCCGACGGCGAGCCATCGACCAGAAGGATGGACGACAAGCTCCACCCGTGGTACCCCATCACCGGTTTCTTTTCTTCGTCTTCCTCCATGTTGTTTCCTTCAAAGGTCGCGGTGCATAGCTCCTCCAGCAACGTAAGACTTTCTCGACCTCCTGCGACGATCAAGACGGTTAGCAAGGGTGATGCCCCGTTCGTGTTGTCTTTTGCCTCGTTCTCCGCTGCATCAACCGTCACAGCTTCCTCCTCCTCATTCGTCGGCTCCTGCATGTCGTCCTCCGGCGACGTAGACTCACTTGGTCGCTCCATCTCCGCCTCATCAGGATCTTGGTTTATATCCTCCTGGGGCTGCGGCTCGCTCACTGCCTTCTCTTCAGCCAACAAATCTTCTTCCCCCGATGCGACGATCAACGACAGGAGAATGGCAGGCAGCGGGTTCAGCGAGCTGTGTGCTTCTCCCTGCTGCTGCCGATGAAGATTTGCTCTTGGTAATTTCAACGGTGAGCAGGCCGTACCTCAACCAAACGTCAAATTCTTAGGTATCAAAATCCGACATGATCTTGATCTTCGTCTCAAAAAGCATCCACCAATTCTCGTTCTCAAATGGGCGTTTTCCACAAATTGTTATGATGCCCGAGGAATACACTACATGTGTTCTCCTAAACCCCATCAAAAGGAAGAACACTTGAATGATTGCTGAGGTTACCAATTTAGTAACCCTAGGTACGGATTCTTCATACACGTATCCATCCTTGATTGAGAGATGTGACGAACACACTCACGAAATCGGGCTCTGATACCAAATGATAGAAACAAGGTTCTATCGGGTTTGATAATTGGGGATTAGGGTTTGTACGAATAGAATTAGGGATTGAGGTTACAAAATGATTTATCAGAGGATAGAAAGGACGTACCTTTCAGGGGTAGCGGTACCTCAAACCTTAGAAACCACCGAAGGCAGCAAAGCGGCGAGAACCACACTTGACTCGATTTTCTCTTTTAAAAACAATGCAGAAAAAATCAATTTTGATTTTCGCATAGTTTTTGTTAGGGGAAAACATATAAAAACAAGAGGGGATTACACCCCAACCATTACAATGGTTCGTATGAAGTTTCTCAACCATTGCATCAGTTCAGCCTATAGTAGTTGGACCGGTTTGGTCATTCCAACCGCCAATAACATTTTCATGTATGCCATTAAGGCCAATCCATTTCCATTTTATATATAGATAATATACTTTTAACCGTCTCCTGCACTTTCTCATTCATAAGCCTAGTAGGCCATTTCCAGATTCCTATCATAGACTTTCGTACTAGTCAAAGTATCTTGTCTATCATACACTTATGATATCCAATTTTATATCACATAGTCATAGCTCATATATCATACTGAAAACCATTATACAATACATTATACAACACCATGTCACATACTAACAAGATCCTTCAAATAATTACGCACTCATCCATTATCATACCACAACAATATGATATCACACGGATTAATTAGTACTAACTTACCCTGTACTCGAGTCACTTCATGACTCGAATACCATATTCGTATTAATATAAGCATTAGGATAAGATTTACTCACCTCGAATTCTTATTTTCCCTTTGCGACTCTCCATGCTCCCTTCCTTGTGAATTGGTGTCCTCTTGCTAATCCTACCATCCAAGTATCATATTTCAAGTATGGAAGTTTAACACTTGTTATGGCAGATCATGATCTTAGGAGGCGAAACAGAGCTGCTAACTTCTTTGGGTTTTGTTTCTAGGAAGAAATATCCAACTTCATTCTGGATCCTCTCTCTAACTAAGATAGCCACCAAACCAAAGCAAGAACTGAGGGTGGCTGTAACACCTTAGGTGAATCCCACATCGACAAAGCACGGGAGAGATCCATAGTTCATAAGTAAGAAACCGACCTTAACTGATAAGACGCGTTTTGGGGTGTAATGGAGGAGTTCTTGTGAGAACTCCGAAGTTAAACGTGCTCAGTGTGGAGCACAACAAGGATGGGTGACCTATTGGGAAGTCACCCTGAATTGCACCCCAAGTCGAAAACCGTGCGGGTGTAGAGGCCCAAAGCGGACAGTATCTTCGTCGGGAAAAAGGTTCGGGATGTTACAAGTGGTATCAGAGCCTCTCCGCGTCCCTCTTGAACGATGGTGGGGCAAACCTCAACGAGGGCGTTGAGTCCCAAGGGGGGGGGTGTATGTAACACCTTAGGTGAATCCCACATCGACAAAGCACGGGAGAGATCCATGGTTCATAAGTAAGAAACCGACCTTAACTGATAAGACGCGTTTTGGGGTGTAATGGAGGAGTTCTTGTGAGAACTCCGAAGTTAAAAGTGCTCAGTGTGGAGCACAACAAGGATGGGTGACCTCTTGGGAAGTCACCCTGAATTGCACCACAAGTCGAAAACCGTGCGGGTGTAGAGGCCCAAAGCGGACAGTATCTTCGTCGGGAAAAAGGTTCGGGATGTTACAGTGGCGGTTTTTGTTCTCAAAATGGTTACCTTCCTGTAAACATTATCCCCCCCCCCCCACACACACACATAAACTAAAAGGAATGGTGGTGATAGCTAGCCTTCTTCCTTATTCTAATCCATACACTTGTTCCCTTTCCCCCAACTAATTAATTCACCACTACTTGCAAGCTACCCACGTGGAGGGTTTAGAGGAAGTTTGGCAACAGGACTGTCAGAAGGAGTGAGGTGGAGGCAGGGGAAATTGATACCATCCTTATTTCAATCCATCTCAACAATAAATGGGAGAATAAGACACGCACACAAAGGGAAATGTTAACCCTTTTTGGTTAAGTGGAGGCTACTAAGAAGCCCACTCTTCACAAAGGATATCACAATTTAGTCAACTTCATTTCCAATCTATGAATGCATACGGGATATAAACATGAGACATCATAGTTTAATCGATGATCATCATTTATTTAATTTTTAAATTTTCATATAGTAGTATGATCACTTAATTTTAGAATTATCTATCATCTAGTCATAAATTTCTTCGTTGACATTCCGAGTTAATTCCACTCCTAATCAATATTTTCACCGTATTGATTCATAGACCACTATATAGTCAATCAAGCATCCAACTACATCAGCACGTCGTCTTAACATCACCCTCCCATTATAATTTCATATATCCATATAAACATTATGTTATTCTTCTTTTCTCGATCCTTATACCATATAAACATATAAGCATACGAGTATAATTCTATATTCACTCTTCATATACTTAATACTATCACCCTATATACTTATGCCTGGGACGTAGCTTGATGTTGTCGGAGATCTTTGTGATCCTTCGCGTAGAGGTGACAGGGAGATTTCTTTTGCTTCTCCTTGACTGAACTCCACATAGACTGAATAAACAACCGATTTGGATCCGGGTCCATATTTGTCTCATAATGCAAAATTGGATTTAAAACCATGGAAATCTCTTTAAAACTATGCAATACTACTTTATCAAAGCCGGTGATATCCCGTGGGATCATATCCCAACTATGATATCACAAATGTAACACCCAACTACTTTTCTCCTTTTAAACCATTTAAAATATATGCACATCATCAGCTATTTACCAAAATCGTTAAACTCTTGATCCATAATAAAATTTTGGGAAAAACCCATTTTCATATGTCCCATAAAAACATTGTGGAGAGTTCAGCCTTCCGCCCACCTCGTCGATATCAAACTCAAACTTGCTTCGTCCCATGGCCTTCACCCATTTTAGCTATTGATCTGGGAAAAATATTGACGGAGTGAGACGTCACTCAATGAGTAAATAATAACCTAATACAAACATCAATACCAAAATAGCAACGAGTGATGCTGTGCCCCGAAGTACTTCTCCTATCATCCATAACCCATTCATATCACTTACCATATGTTAACAACCGACGATACATAGTCACATTCAGCCATGGTCTCATAACACATGTCATATACCACATCACCTAAACACAATGATACATGAGATTTCATTCAATAACACAAACATCAATTCATTTCATCATGCACTCCCATATCATATCAATATAACAAATATCATGAAAAACTATCACATAACTATATCATCCACATGTCTAGTTCATATATCACATAAAAGGAAGTCATCACATAACCTCGCCATAGGTAATCTTTATATAAGGATTTAATCACATGCACAGTTAGGTTGATTTAGTGGCTTTTATTTCATTAGCTTGCCAAACCATATACTCTTCCAAGATATAGGAATATGGATTACCATTGGTTCCAATAAAACATATCATCGCGGAATGTATCTCAACCCGGTGCCATTATACCACTACGGGACGTACCCAGCCCAGTCTCGTCATATCACATACTACGGAATGAATCACCGTCCGGTGTCATCATACCATGTTCTCCCTTTTCCCATATCTTGTGTTGAGTGTACAACAAGCCAATCATTATGTTCGATTTAGGTGACCATGCAATAACATTTTCATGTATGCCATTTAGGCCAATCCATTTCGCTTTTATATAAAGATAATATACTTTTAACCATCTCCTGCACTTTCTCA
Organism: Linum tenue; assembly: GCA_946122785.1. NCBI lineage: Eukaryota > Viridiplantae > Streptophyta > Magnoliopsida > Malpighiales > Linaceae > Linum > Linum tenue. Next base: position 10,547,955 of record CAMGYJ010000010.1, on the reverse strand, counting down.
TTCATAAGCCTTGTAGTTCATTTCCAGATTCCAATCATACAATTTCGTACTAGGCAAATTATCTTTCCTATCATACACTTCCGATATCCAGTTTTATATCACATAATCATAGCTCATATATCATACCAAAAATCATTGTACAATACCATGTCACATATTAACATGATCCTTCAAATAATTACGCACTCATCCATGTCATCGTCCATTCTCATATCACAACAATATGATATCACACGGATCAATTAGTACTAACTTACCCTGTACTCGAGTCACTTCATGACCCGGATACCATATTTGTATTAATATGAGCACTAGGATAAGATTTACTCACCTCAAATTCTTATTTTCCCTTGGCGACTCTCCGTGCTCTCTTTCTTGTGAATTGGTGTCCCCTTGCTAATCCTACCATGCAAGTCTCATATTTCAAGTATGGAAGTTTAACACTTGTTATGACGGATCATGATCTTAGAAGGAGAAACAAGGCTGCTAACTTATTGGATTTTGTTTTTAGGAAGGAATATCCAACTTCATTCTCAATCCTATTCCATACACTTGTTCCCTTTCCCCCAACTAATTAATTCACCACTACATCAAGCTACCCACGTGGGGGTTTAGAGGAAGTTTGGCAATGGGACTTTCAGAAGGAGTATGGTGGAGCCAGGGGAAATTGCTTCCTTCCTTATTTCAATCCATCTTAGCAATAAATGGGAGAATAGGACACACATACAAAGGAAAATGTTAGCCCTCTTTTTCGGTTAAGTGGAGGCTACTAAGAAACCCACTCTTCTCAAAATGATATCACAATTTAGTTAACTTCATTTCCAATCTACGAATGCATATGGGGATATAAACATGAGCAACATAGTTTAATCGATGATCATCATTCATTTAATTTTTAATTTTTCATCTAGTAGTACAATCACTTAATTTTAGAATTCTCTACCATCTAGTCATAAATTTCTTCATTGAAATTCCGAGTTAATTCCACCCCTAATCAATATTTACATCGTCAAGTTACAAACATACGTGTCAAGTAACTTGAGAGGGAGAGGGTGTGACATTTTCCTTCACGAAGTTTAGAATAGCTACTCTTCCTCCACTTCTCAGAAGAAAACATTGTCATCAAGGAACCTTTATTGTCATTAAGAGCTTCCAATGTCAAATATGATGTAGCAAATCTTGTAACAGCAGGTCTAATCAAATCTTTCCCTTGAGTGAACTCCCTCATCATGACAATCAACATTGTTCTTGCATAAATAAAATTGGTGATCTTATTCCCATTGGAAATTGTGTTCGCGTTCACCTTAATATGCTTCGCAATATCCTCTAGCATCAAATCCAAGCAATGAGCAACACAATGTGTCCAAAATAAATGTTTCCTTTTTCCATCAACATTTGTCCACTTGTCTTGTAAGCTGAAGCATTATGTGTCACAACTTGGACAACATTCTCTTCCCCAACCTTCTCAACAACTCCATCTAACATCTCAAACACCTTTTCAGTGGTCTTCAAAAAATCAGAAGTGTCAACAGCTTCAAGAAATACAGTTTCACGAGGACTATTAACCAAAAAGTTACAAAGAACTCACCGTTTCTTATCCGTTCATCCATCATACATTATCGTGCAACCCATGACCTTCCATCAAGCTTTGAAGATCCCCAATTTATTCTCCACTTCCTGCATTTCCTCTTTCAGTAGAGTCTCCCTAACCTCATCATATGAAGGACCCTTAAAACCATGACCATGCCGAGCTACATCTTCCCACATTTGGTGATAGGTATCGCATCTAGTTGAATTGAATAGAATATTCATACCACCATTTTGATATGGTCTTGCAAGCCTTTTCCGGGAGTTCTTTCTTCAAAACTGTAGCAATTGTTTTCCGTTTGCCAGCAGTGCCAGTGCCACTAGCTACATTACCCTCTCCATCACGAGTAAAACTGAGATAATGTAACTTCCTTGTCTTAGTCGTATTCCCTTCTTCAGTTGCACTAAGTAGCTTTAGTTTTTTTGCTCTAACTTCATTGGGAACACTAACACAAGCGACATAGTCCTTTCTTGTTCCTGCAAGATGATGTTTGAAGTGAGATATACCAAATACTTCCTTTTCACAATACTTGCATCTCACTTTCTGCCCGGTATCGAGTACATCTTTACCATGCTGCCAACCGGGGTCTAGACGATTGCCTTGTACATTTTTTCTCTTCGCTCTAGAATTGGATACAGTATTGCTTGCACTAGTACCTCCACTCGACATACTTGAAATTGCAAATCTTGCATAAATAAAGAATAAGGGTTGTAAATCACGAAATCTCAACTTGCTCAAACTATCTCAACAGGCTGTATATCACAAAATCACTACATACGAACAAACATATTTTGGTGAATCCGAACAAGCACAAAACTCCCTTAAACCCCAATGAAGTTGCAATGGAAACTGAAACCCTAAGTAGGAAACATCCTCAAATTGGACTGTTTGTTTCCAGCAAACAAAGTAGGAAATTGAACTGTTTGTTTCCACTTTCCTGAATTGAAATTAAATCCACGAAATATAATATACACAGCACCCAGAAATAACAGTTGCTAGGAGCCTAGGACAAGGAAGAGATTACCTGGTGTGGCGTCGACGAGTGGCAACGGGAGACGAAATGAGTGCGATGAGTGATAGGGCTGGCGAGTGCGACAAGTGCTGGAGCTTCGGTGGAAGGCGACGACGACTGATACTTCGCTGGAAGGCCTGCCGTGCAGCGACGACGACGGGTTGTTCGCCGAAAAGGGTGGATTTTGGAGAGTGGAGACGGAGAGAATTAGGGATTGCAGGGGAATCGAGTGGAGACGGAGAGAATGAGTGTAGAACGATTTAATTAGTAATTTAAAACGTTTTTCTATCCTAGAAACGTAGACCGTACGATTCTACACTTTAAATTGCGAATATAACTGCACTGGTTTCACCCACATTTCAAGTTGCAATTGGAATGCAAGAGGTCCAATGCCATCTTGTTTTGAGGTTAATGCGAGGTAGATGAAAATAAAATCCCGCCAAAAAGTATCGCTGACAACCAGCCAAATACACAAAAAGATGCCCTGCCCCATACACGTGGCCGTCGTTGCTGCCAACAAGACTCGGACTTGACTGGGAGTGACCGCAGACAATTAGACCTTATTACATTAGTTTGCAATCCATGACAAATTGACAAGCCCCTCTCCTCCTCTCTTGCTGTTCTTCTTCTTCTTCATCCTCTTCTTTCATAATTTTTCAGTTTTTAATTACTGCCTGTCTGCCTGCGAGCTACTGCTATCAAGGTGAGAGAGAAGTAGGTGGAAAGCAAAGTCCCCTCTCCCTCTCTCTCTCCCTTCATTGCCCCCACTTTCTCACTTTCCTTCTCCCGCAAACTGACGAACAGCGGGGGAGAGTAATATACTACTGAGAGACAGACAACCACTACTCCATCCACCCACCTAATCCATCCATCGCAATTTGCCCTCTCTCTCTCTCTCGGAGGCCCCAACCTCACCAGAGAACTACCACGAGAAAGTGCCGCAGCAAATTTGTCTGGGCTCGTTTAGAGTAGAAAGAAACTTAGAGCTTGGGAGTTATTGTCATTCCTTGGTCGCTTTCGGAAACCCTAACCGCGGGAAAAGGGAAGGCAAAGGAGTAAACAAGGAAAGAAATCCTTATCATCACTTGCTTGTGGCGATTGCCCATATTTGATTCCGATCGTCTGGTTCGTGTGAACTGTAGATCCCCTTCCCGATCTGCCCGGCCGAGTCGGCCAGCAATGGGCTGCTCGGTTCGGAGGAGTTGAACACACTAATGCCCCGTGCCGGCGTCGTTGATCCCCCGGAAACTGTGTCAATGTCGGCTTCTTCAGCTGCTTTTCTTGACCGTTCTAGACCTGCTACTTCTAACACGGTACTGCATTTTCTTCCCCCCCTGCTCTTGATCAGACAGACTCGAATTTGGCTTGAATTTATTTGGATCTTGATCATGATGATGCATTCCAGGTTCAATGCCTAGTGTCTGTGTTCATTTCTAGGGGTTAAGTACTGGAAGTAAAACAATTCCTTTTTTTTTTTATTACTGTTCTTGGCTAAGTTTGGAACTCACTACGTGGACTGCATTTTCCTTTAACTTGTTTCCTAACTCAATTGCATGATGTTAAGAAATTAGAGATGCCAATGGACATTGTTGAACAACTGACATTCATTTTGTGGCTTTGGGCACCCCACGTCAGCCTGTTGGCTCAATTGCTGGATTGCTCTATTTTTAGAGTGGTTCTGTTGGATGATTCTGGGTTGAATTAAAATACTCTGTTTAATCCGTACTCCCTAAGTTGTACCTAGTGAAGCCTGTTTCATTCATTGCATCAATGAGACAGCATTCTCTTGCTTCTTGTGTCAGAGTGGTTAAGCTCTAATGGTTTACTGAATGAATCGGTCTGAAAAACAAAATCAACATAGTAACAGGTTCCTTCTGATCGCATGTGTCTGTCTGGTTTAGTTTATATTTGAAGTGAATGGGGACCTGGGTGGCTGCTAATATCCTTGAGATTGTCGGGACATATATAGTAGATGTAGGTGCATAAAGCATAACGTGACCGTGCGATAAATAAATGGCAATTCCCCTCTTCACGTTTCCCGTAGTGCAACAGGAGAACACTATTTTTCCACCTGGAATCCTTACTGAAAGTTCCAACTCCAAATGTTCACGGTTGGCTTAAATAATATTCAACTTTCCAAATTTACAGAAGAAACAGTTAATTGAGTTTTATTTGCCAATTGTTGTGATCAAATGCAGTGTTGGTGTCATTTTTTGGGGGTTAAACTCAAACTGCCTTCTCCATTTATGTTTGTTCACCTGTGTTCAACATTTATGTGTTCTAATTCGACACAATTCTTTAACAGGTTTTTAAAAGCGGACCACTGTTCATTTCCTCGAAAGGTTGGTTACAGCTCTTCCTTGTGAACAGTTGATTCTAGATTTATCTCTTCCCTAGTCAGTGCTGTAAAACTTCCCTAGTAGTTTTAGTTCAGCAGTTGTGTTGAAGATTACTTTTCTATTTTTTGTGTCTGAACATTGTGCAACTGCTCTAAAGCACAAGACGGAACAATTAGCTGGATGGGAATCAGTAATGACTGAGTAGAAATTTGCCCAAAATTATATGTACAGTTGTAGAATCATCAACCTGAACCTTATCAATTTGACGATTCACTCGTTTGTTTGAAAGCAAAATGTTCTCTCTAGTCCAGTTGAGTTCATGTAAAGTCCCACAGACTCCCTTATATCTGTTGTACTTACTTAAACCTTATTCTTGTGGATCCTGGTTCTTGTGCTAGGAACTTGTTTGATTCAGTTTCCACTGATTTTTCGGGTGGGATAGCATTCTGTTTGGTGTGGAAGGGGAGAAGGGGGCTTCTGGAGCTTGAGGAACTGAGATTATTCCTTAATTTACAATATATAGTATTTAAAGAGCGCGGAGGGGGACCTCCATCACCTTCTCTTATTTGGCTAGTTCAATAGTAATAGGGGGCGTGTTATGAGTCTTATGTTCAGAATTTTGTTGCAATTTTATCCAGATTTCCTTTGATACTCCCACTCGTTGAGTGACTTATTTTGAGGCCCTAGAAAGTAGAAACCCTAGAAAAGAGATAATTATTCTCGGACTTGAAATCCAAAATTCTGCTTATTTCATTAATTTGTTCGGGGCCTTTTATCTATAGGAAATAATAACAGGGTTACTGTACACCCTGGATATTGACAACATACGTAATGTCACGATGTTTGTAGATTTAACTAGTGTCATTTGTGTACCTTAAACCAACCGATTTATAAACATCTATATAAGCTTTTGTAAGGATATCATTATTATTCTGTAAAAGACGAATGTAAAGTTGAATTACAATTCCATTTGTCAAAATTTGCAAATTTATGTATGCACCCTAAAACCAGGGTACACTGTTGATGCGCTCTGGGAAATAATCATTTTCTAAGAAAGGGAGGTAATGGTACTCATACTTCCCCGTTTGAACTTTGGAGCAAATATCATCTCCAGAAATTATAATAGTAGGCCCTCCTTAAGAAGTGAAACATATAATAAGGAAGAAAAAGAAACTCTAATAAGGCAGGAAGCTGAGCTGTAGTTTACAACTCAACTTCTGTCTCTCTTCTCTTACCTGCTGTAATAGTGAACAAGGCATCTGCTATAGGGTGTAAACCCCCCCTTGAATGGGGGATTCACTTTAGATCTACTTAATTATTTTATTCTATTTTTCACCATCTTTATTCTCTATCAATGTTCGACATCACCACTTGCGTCCCTTCAAAATATTCACCCTCCTTATTTCCCAAACAGAAGGGTATCTATAGTATATATATTCGCTTCTGACTTGAGAAAAGGAAAGTCTTCTCCGGTGCTGACAGCTAGTATTGAATTCCTGCAGGACTAGGTTGGAAATCATGGAAAAAGCGGTGGTTTATCCTCACACGCACATCCTTGGTTTTCTTTAAGAATGACCCGGTTAGTTTATCCTTGTTAAATGTCTTTACTTTGTCTACTTGTAGTTCTATTCTTTACTTTGGTAAGTGTTTAGCTTAATCTTCGCCACTTCAAGGTTCCCTGCTAGTTTCTTCATCCTTTGGATGGTACTTTGCCCCTTGGTCTTCATACTTATCGAGGATCAAAACACTACTAGTGGTTTTGGTCAATAATGGACATTTGATTATCTTATCGCAGTTCTTTATGTTGATTGCACCTGGTACTGAAAGATTCGCATTAGTGAGTTCCTTGTTTTATGATTATGCTCTAGGTGTATTATTATTCTCAAATATTATATTTTAATTTTCTTAGTGAGGTGCTGGTAGTTTGGTCTATGTGCCCAGTCTGCTGCTAACTGACATTTGAAGTAATTTATGCATGAGCAAATCGTTGCCGCTGTTACTCATATTTTTTTCCTTCTTTCCTGCAGAGTGCCTTACCACAAAAAGGTGGTGAAGTGAACTTAACTTTAGGAGGAATAGATTTAAATAATTCTGGGAGGTATGCCTTATAACCTTCTGTGTTCTGGGACTTCATTGTTTGGCTTGTATATGATTTCATTTTTTTACAGTGTGGTTGTAAGAGAAGATAAAAAGTTTTTGACTGTTTTGTTTCCCGATGGCCGGGATGGACGAGCTTTTACTCTTAAGGTAAGTGCTATCTTCCATGTCCCTTCTTCCAAATCCACCCTAGCCTAGATTTATCCTCTAAAACAAGTTATAGTGTTGCTTATTATCTGCTGGCCTTTCCGTGAACTTTGTATGAGAACAAGAGCAATATCTCCCTCAACAGTTAAATTAAAATGGTTATTTGCGGCATTTGCAGGCCGAAACTTCTGAGGATCTGTATGACTGGAAGAATGCTCTTGAACTTGCCCTTGCACAAGCACCAAGTGCCGCTCTTGTTATGGGGCATAATGGGATTTTTCGAAGTGACAATACTCATCCTGTTGATGGCTCTTTCCATCAATGTTCGTACTCCATAACAAGTCTCCAAATCAATCACTTTTCCTGTTATATATGATCTATATCCAGTTATTTATGAATATTCTTGTCCTGGTGTTTCATATGCACTAGCCAACTTTTCTGCCCTTGGTTTTCAGGGAGAGATAAGCGCCCTGTGAAATCTTTAGTTGTTGGAAGACCTATTTTGCTTGCTCTTGAAGATATTGATGGTAGTCCATCTTTTCTTGAGAAAGCTCTTCAATTTCTTGAGAAGTATGGTGAGTCTTAGTTGCATGTGCTCTGCCTCCTCATAACTGTCTTTCTTTAACTGTAAAGCTAGCTACTTTTCTGATGGAAAATACTGCTAACTTCTTCTAAATAACTTCCTAAGTAGGACAAATAATAACCTGTTTCTGGAAAAATTGGAGTGATGTCTTTATACAAAAAGAAAGTGGATTTAGAATTTGCAGGGGAGTGGTTATTTTTTTTTTTTTGTAGAGTATAGGGCCCTTAGCAGTATATATGAATAATAGTTGGGTGGGTGGGGGGTAGGAAAACTGAATTATAGTTACTGGCATAATATGTGAAAATATTTGATTCACAATCTGCAACCCCGACCTTTGTGATGCAATGGTTGGTGGTAGTACAACTGAATTATAGTTACTTGGCATTAGAATCTCGTTTCCTTGTATATTTATATTTGTGATTTTTGCATCTATTTCGTTGTCTTTGTAAGTTTCTTGGTCCTTCATTGTTCTTACTGCTCTTCAGTCTCTTAGGTATAACAATGTTTGTGTTACCTTTGATCTTATTTCATAGGAATTAAAGTGGAGGGGATTCTGAGACAGTCAGCTGATGTTGAGGAGGTTGATCATAGAGTTCAAGATTATGAACAAGGTACTTGTGACTTCAAAAAATTTCAAACGTCTCTCCATGAACCTTTGGTTTCTGAAGATCGACTTCACTAGAGTTTCTCCTGGAACTGTAGGTATTCTGCGTTTCCGATTGAACTGTTTTTTAGACATGGACTCTTAATGTATCACAATCCGTTTTTAGGTAAAAATGAATTTGAGGCAAATGAGGATGCTCATGTTGTTGGTGATTGTGTAAAGGTACTAGTTGGTAAATTGAATCTTGTTGGATAAACGGATTGAGTTCTGTACTCACCTCGGTTTTCTTTCTGTCTGCAGCATGTCTTGAGGGAGCTTCCTTCCTCCCCAGTTCCTGCATCTTGCTGCACTGCATTGCTGGATGCCTATAGTGAGTTGATTGTTTATCATATCTAGCTAATATGTGTTTGGGTATCAGATCCAAACTCAGTTGGACGTTTTTGGTGTTATCGAAGAAGTCAAACTCTTACTCCAAATGCTATGTTGTATCGACAGGGGTCATTTAAGTCTGTGCATGCTCATTTGTCGGTACTTTATGTTAGAACCAACCATTGTTTTTTGTCATCTGTGATTGAAACCCATCCTTTTATCTAATACATTTATTTTGGTATGTAATCATTGTACTAGTATCCAATGTGCATCACAATTTATTGATATTTTTATCTCCCTATTGAATAAGAAATCGATGGGAAAGAAGATCGGATATCTGCTATGCATTCTGTCATATCAGAAACATTTCCTGAACCAAACCGGAGGTTGTTACAAAGGTAAAACTCTCTGAAAGTTCTCTTTCTCCAGTTTCAGGTTGTCATAGTTCATTGGCTATGATAAATTCCTTGTTATCTGCTGAGATGTGGAAAATCTCAAATTAATTTCATTTGTTTTGTGTCTCGACAAATACTTTTGAATTTATCTCTTGATCATTAGTATATAAATGTTCTACATTTTTTGTCCTGAATATATATCGAGCCAATAGTATTACAAATAGGTATTAGAATACTTTTTGACTATGTCAAATTTCTGTCAAGAAATTAATAATTGGTTCCATCACGCATGTTCTCTGTGACTGTGGTAGTGCCATATATTGCAACTAAATACTCTCAAACCTGGAGTTGTGGTAATCCTGAAACAAAGCTAAAGCTTCTTCATCTTGGATTTTTTGTCATCTCATGTGAAAGTTGAGTAATTCAGTTTGCTGCTTGTCAGACATCATACAAAGCTTAACTTTTTGAGGGATAGGGGCAATTATGTGGAAATGAGCCATTTGACAATGGCTTCGGCAGTTTTATACATTGTTGGAACCTGGTGAAAGATTAGTATAAATGAAACCAATGTTTACCTCCTATTATCTTTACACTGGGGCTTGCAGTAATGGTCGACTTATCTGAAACTGATATTATTAGCTTTGGGATTGAAAAGTAGATGCACACTTCACAGCTGCTTAGTTTCCAACTCAATCTTTGTGGTGGCTAATTTTGATTTCATTTTACTACTTTATGTTGGCGTTCTTCACAGGATTCTGAAGATGATGCATACACTCTCTTCTCATTCTCGTGAGAATCGGATGACTCCTTCTGCTGTTGCTGCATGCATGGCACCCTTGCTTTTGCGCCCATTATTAGCTGGCGAATGTGAGTTGGAGGATGACTTTGACGCTAATGGTGACAATTCTGCTCAGCTTCTTGCTGCTGCAAATGCAGCCAATAACGCTCAGGCCATCATCACAACTCTTCTGGAAGAGTATGACAGTATTTTTGATGTAAGATATCTCAATGTCTAATTTCAAATGTGATTGTCCTTCTCAATGTCTGACTAATCCGGCAGAGGTACTTCACTTAGGCAGTTATTGCTACCTCTGTCACCAGTTTCGTTTAGCAGGTCAGCTTTGATTGATATCTGGCCAACTTGAACGCTTAGGAATAGAGGACATAATTGGTTGGTAGAAGGCTAATGCTATCTGGATAGATACACACTATACTATGTTTCTTTCTAACCATGGTTATTATATCTATCAAGATGAATCAGAATCAAGTGACCTATTACTAGTATATGTGTCTCTCTTTGTCGGGTCTCCTTTATGGTATGACCATAATGGAACGTCTTGAAAAATTCCTTATTCACTTGAATAACTTCTGAAAGGTTCTTTGATATATTCCATGAAATAAGTCAAAGTGATATGTGATGTTATGGACATGTTTATTTAGTCATTTCTGTTTACACTTGTGATAGTTATGACCTCTCTGATTGGCAGCCGGGCCATATAATTATTAGCAAGGTATGTTAGAATCTGCAGTTTTCATTGTGGACAAGGGGTCAGAAGAGATCTGGCCAACTTGAAGGCACGTGATAAGAGGACTGAATTGATTGGTAGAAGGGATAATGCTATTTGGATAGATACACACTATATTGTACTCCTCTCTAATCATGGTTATTGTATCTATCAAGATGGATCAGAATCAAGTGACTTATTTACTAGTATATTAGCTCTTTTCGGGTCTCCTTTATGGGTATGACTATAATGGAACATCTTGAAGGATTCCTTATTCACTTGAATCACTTCTGACAGATTCTTTGATATATTCCATGAAATAAGTTAAACTGATATGTGAAGTCCTGGACATGTTTCTTTAGTAATTTCTGGTTACACTTGTGGTATTTATGACCTCTGTGATTAGCAGCCAGGCCATAGAGTTATTAGCAATGTATGTTAGAATCTGCAATTTTCATTGTGGACAAGGGGCAGAAGAGTTATGGCTTGATTGAATTAGAAAGATGCAGGTGTTATGATTCTTGTTTTGCTGGCTCCAGGGCATCACTTTCTTCTGTGTTTTAGTTTCAGGGGACCGTTCTGTTGGTGGCCCCTGTTTATTTCATTTTGTTCCTTTTCCTTCTTTTGTATAGTTTTTGCAATTCATCTCGTATGTTGTCTGTTCTCCTGCATTTATATTCACTGTCTTTTATAAACAACAAAAATGTCTTCACTTTTGCTTAAGCATTTAGATAAGCTTTTATGTTAATTTTGTTATTTCATCCGTGTCCTTTTAAACAACCTTTAGAAGGTGAAGATGTCTGTGCATATGATAAATCAAATAATAAGATGTAACGCTCGATGGTGATGGCATATGTGTTTGACAATTTTGCAATTTTTGGTACTGTTTATGATGTTAGACAACTCGGTGTTGATAGAATGCTCCTTTTGTTTCAGGATGAAAATCTACAGAGATGCTCTATCTCGGCAGATTCTCGGATGGGTAAAAGTGGAAGTGAAGATTCTAGTGATGATGAAAATACAGATATGAAAGATAACAATTACCATGATGCAGAAAATGAAGTAGACCAAGAAACAGATGATGATGCTGAGCGTGTGCTTAGTGGGAAACTGAGTGAATCAAGTGGTTCAGCTGGCAGCGATCTTTATGATTATAAGGTTCACTCCATCGTCAAACACTTAACATTTGATATTCTAGTTTCTTTATGAAATTGAAATCTTGCATGTGTTGCTGTTAAATGGGATATTTAAAAGAAAAAAGTTTCTGTTGATTAGCACGTTGCAAGCACTTACAGGGCTACTCAGCTCGTAAGATTATCTTCCTGAGATATAACAGCACTCAACTGAACTCGTTGTTGCCTTAACTAAAGGGTGAGAAATAGAGAAAAATGAAAGAGCATGCTGACAAATTCGGCATGGGCTGGATAGTAGGACAGAAAAATATGCCGATGAGGTTTAATTAACTTTCATTCTGTTTCAGTCACTACAGTTTTTACTCCCATTTACTCGGGGATTAAATACTGACAAAGCTGCCGGGTGCCTTTTTGCAACTTATTTGAATTTCACCTAGCAGCCATCCTAATAAAAACGAGTAATACTAAAATAGGAGTGCCCTTGGAGTCTTTGGTAGGTGCTTGTTCAATTTTACTACATGTCATCCTGGTACAAGTGAATAATACTATAATTGGAGGTGCCTAGGAGTCTTGGTAGCTCTAATGTTTTATTCATTGGCGTTGGAGGCATGGGGGTTTGTTGTAACAGCATTTGGGGCAGCCATGTGTGTTAGAAATTTTTTTCTGAGACTAGAGGATGCAAAATGCATTTAGTGCTCTACTGTTGTAGATTATAACGATGAAGCATCCTATAATGATGAATTGTTAATACAATTATGGCACTTTCATTCACTTTTTGGTCTTCGTTATTTCTTTTGGTGAACAGTTTTTAATCTTTCTTGTAATGGGTTGTATACTGATGAGTTACTTTGTATAACATGCAGGCTTTTGTTGGTGCTGAATCAGGTGTCAGATCACCCATTGGCAATCATACCCCTGCCGAGAGTTCAGACTTTGTGACTGAACCTCCACACGTTAGAGATCCTGGTGCACAACTTCTGAAGCTAAGCGAACATAAGAAAGGAAATGAAAATTCAATCAACGGAACAGATTCGTTGAGTGATTTACCTCCTGGTGAATCTTACCGGTCAATGGGAGAGATCCTATCTACAATAGATGCTGAGCCTCAGGTGCCTATATCATCTATTGAGTCATCAGCTGAGAAGCCAGCCGGTAAAGCTACAACCTCCAATGCCAATGGAAAGCGATCAACATTCTGGGGAAGAAGCAATGTATGTCTGACATTATTTCTTTTTAATATCTACAAGAGCATATAAGGGTTGAAATATTTTTAGTCCAGATTTGGAAATCAATAACTTTCTTGACTTTTCACTAAGAAGATTATTAACTTTAGGCATTTAAAGTTTTTTTTGCTTTTTTTATGTTTCCATGTGAAGTATTCCAAATAAAAGAATTTAAACTTCTTTTTGGGTAATAAACACTGAAGCATGGAAAGATAGTGATAGCAACTTTCGAAACAACTTTGAATATGCAGGTTTTAGTTCACGGTAGCCATGTAAATACATGGAAAGGGAGTATGAAAAATGTACATCCCCTGTTAGCATATGCGCCTGTCATGTAATTTGAGCCATTACCTTACAATTTGAAAACTATTCTATTGGCATGTATTGCTTAGGATGAAGTATGAGAATTAATCTTAGTGTCCTTCCCACTCCGATCTCTTTTATTTGCATTCATGCTCATTCTCTGGAATCCTTTGTTTTTATTTACAGGGCAGAAAGACACCATCTACGGAGTCAGTTGATTCTTCTGAAGAAGAGTAAGATCTCTATGTTTATATGCACCTAAAGTGGCTTGTTTTTGGCTATATTTGTTTCATCTAATTTTTATCTCCTAAACTTGACTTGAAACAATAGCCCAAACAAATGCACTTGGCAAACAACTTTCTGAGAAAGAGTGACCGAGTGACTATACATGGGCCTCACAATGGAAAAAACCACCTCATTGATGCAAATTTTCCTTTTTCCAACTTGGCCATCAAAATGAGTATTCTGTTTCTTTAATTATTGCCCATTGTAGTCATTTTAGTAAACCCATTGATTTCTTTATTGATGAAAAATCCTAGTTTAATTCCTGGAAAAAATCCTAGTTTACAAATGCTTTTAGTTCTATATAAAAAGAGTGACTATACATAGGCGTCACAATTTAATCTCATTGATGGAAACTCTCTTTTTTCCAACTTGTCCCTCTAAATGAGAGTTCTGTATCTTATTCATTGCCCATAGGCATTTTAGAAAGCCTATTGCTTTCTTTATTGTTGAAAAATCCTAGTCTAAATCCTGGAAAAATCTACACGTCACTGAATGGAAAAAATTCAAGTTGGCTGGAAAATTGCATGCAAAAATTCATATAGCTGATGCACATGATGGGTTAAGGTTTCTGTGGTGGCTGTGGTGGTGATCCTGAATTTTGTCTAATCTTACATGAGTTGAATTGTGGTATACAGGCTTGCTATTCAGAGGCTTGAGATTACTAAAAATGATTTGAGGCATAGGATAGCAAAGGAGGTTGGTAGACTCTTATTTGTATTACCTATGTTCTGAAGCTTGGGACGGTGATGCTGTTGTTACCTAACTGGATTTCCTATTCATATCTACAGGCTAGAGGTAATGCAATTCTGCAAGCTAGTTTGGAGAGAAGGAAACAAGCTTTGCATGAGCGGCGCTTGGCACTTGAACAAGATGTATTCATTTCTATCCGAATCTTGGGTTCCACTGTTGGTTGCTTTATTTTGTGAAACATAGAATTTGAGGATATGGGCTTTGTGCTTACGTTAGGGATGTATGGGCAGAACATGCGTGTGCTGGGATTTATTGTTCCATCAGGATCTCTTCTTTTCTTGTGATATCTATTTTCCTGGATTAGCATTTACCTTATTTTATTTTAGTTTATTTTATTTTCTTCATTTTTTTTTAAAGATGATACCCTTTTTTGTTGAAGTCTGCTGTCTCTATTGTTAGTATATATAAGCAATTTCTCCAGAATTTAAAGATCCGATTTGCTTCGGTTTCTGTCAAGTATTTATCTCTTATCTACTCTGGTCTCGTATTTACCTTTCTTCACTGTCTATTTAACGATTATCGCCCTGTAGGTCTCAAGATTGCAAGAGCAGCTGCAAGCTGAAAGAGATCTTCGAGCTGCATTGGAAGTTGGTTTGAGTATGACTTCCGGGCAGTTGTCAAGTTCACGGGGCATGGACTCTAAAGTTTGTACTGGGCTTCTGGGATTTACTCTAGTTTAATTACATCCTAAATATGTGGGTGTTCTAGAAATAAGTGGTATGTTTCCTGATTTGTAGACAAGGGCAGAGCTGGAGGAGATTGCTCTTGCTGAAGCAGATGTAGCGAGGTTGAGGCAGAAAGTTGCTGAACTCCACCACCAGCTCAATCAGCAGCGGCAGCATCATTATGGTGCTTTAACTGATGATCGTTATCAGCATATCCAAAACCATAATCCTCATCAGTGAGTTTCCAAAATCTTACTGTCATTCTATCTTCTCTGTGCATAACATGGAGTTGAGAACAGAGGAAGACTTCTAGAAATTAACGAGTGAATGGCTGTTTTGAACATGAATCTTGTGGTCAGCCTTTTTTTTTAATTATCTCAGCTGCTTATCATACAAAGTGTAAGGTTCCAGTTTGTTGAGAGCATGATTGCAGTGTAACTTTTGCAATTCATTCAGTATAATTATGCTGCAATGCTTTGTTTAAAATATCGCTGCTTGATCAGAATGTTGAGGAAACTTCTAAGATACTTCGTATTGAGGAATGGTGGTGCCCAAAGAAAGTGAAGGATAAATTCATCTGCCTATGTTTGACGAGATTTTCAAGTTGTTGCTTTAATTATTAGTCCACCTGGTTGTGCAGGAGATTTCTTCAGCAAGATTTTGATACAACCCTTGCTTTTGTAAATCATGAAAGAAAACAGAGAACTGAGGTACTTCTAGCTTATCCTTCATTGTACATTTGTGTTTTAAGGTGGCGAATGCATCACATGGATCATTTAAGCAATCATCTTTTTAGGTTTCTTCATTTCTCGAGAAGTTCTTTTGATTTATTCTTATTTCATTCTCTTTTCTTATGAACTCTTCACTTCTCCACCCAAGATCATTAACAACTAGTCTTTTGTCTGCTAAAAGTTTGTGATTCCTCATTCCTGCAAACAGTGTGTGCTATTGGCAGTTATTATTATGTCTCCTGGTGCAGATGTAGGAGAAAATCAATCAAAATTTTGTTAGATTGCATTTGAGTATAGTGCGCTGGTGAATCCTACTGATTCATCATATGTGCTTCCCTCCAAATTGTACTCAATGCCGACCTTGTACAAATAGTACATTAATTCTTGGAGAGAGAAAGGGAGGGGGCTGATCAATTGTTAGCTGATTATTAAAATTCAATGAGGTGATTATGTCCTACCTTTCAGAAATTCGAAGGTGTGTTTGTTTCAGCTCTTTTCCTGACACGTTTTCGGATGATTTTATTTCTGCTTATATTATTAAAGTGTCTTCTAGTTGCTTTTTAATGGATCTCCTTACGAGGAAATTAGATTCCGGTTCATAACTTACCTACATTTAATGTATCCTTCTAAATGAACTTTTTGTTGCAGGAGGTTCTATTAGGAGCAGATTGGAGGAATAATATTAAAGGAGCTGCTGGCAGCAATAGCAGGCAGCCTAATAATAGAAAACAATATATGGAACCGACAACCAGCCTCAGTGACTCTAAAAGTACCGAGGACGCTTCTACCAACTTATCCATGGATGAGCTTTGTGGCGTCGTTGATTCTGCTCCTACATCAACTTCGAGACCTGTAGAGGTAGCTATCTCTTAGTTACCAAACAAACCAAGGCTTAAAATCTATCTCTATGTTGGGGACTCTTATCCTTGTATTCACATTGCTCTATGTAGGCGACAGATTACACCAGACATCCATCAGCAGCATCTTCTGCTTTAGTGGAACTGACAACGCGCCTTGATTTCTTCAAGGAAAGGCGGTCACAGCTGATGGAGCAGCTCCACAACCTCGATTTAAACTACGGCACGACTTCTTCACAGGATTTTGTGTATAGTAGGCCTCCATCTTCCCCTCCATGGAACTGACAGGAAATAAACATCTTCTGTGATCAGCAGTGTTGTTGTACATTCTCTATCTTCCTGTGTTTGCATATAATTCTTTCCCCCCCTCTTATCTCAATTGTATTCTTCTTGCTCTCCACCAAATCAAGAGTATTTCCTTCCTCGTTGTATGATCGAGTGTGCTCTCGCGAGATCAGCAGTTGATGGGACGGTGCCCGGGGAGATCATCTATGACTGGACAAGAGTGACTGTTGTGTTCTCTCCCTCCGGTTTTCTATTCTATTTCAGGATTTCCCCTTGCTGTTTGAGAGATGCCTATGTATATGAGATTTTAATGTTTGTGTTGAGGTCAGTATCAATGTGGTACCGATGAAAAATACTCAAAAAGTCCAAATACAGATGAATGGTCCCTAAAGCTCTGCTTTCTATACTAGCCTTAGGAGTCGTTTGGAAGTTGCGATTGTTAAATAAATGTATTGTTGAGAATGCATGTATAATTTTATACATGTATTGTCAAATTTGATGCATTGTAGAATACAATGGTTGGTATGTGTGATTGTGTATGTCGCATCAGCTAAAAGCTGAGACAAAACAATCTCAACTCAACCATCTCAACAATCACAACTAAAAGTTGAGATATAATAATCACTCAAAATGAGTGATAGTTTCTGTCACATCACATAAACAATCCATGTATTGTTTCTGCTAAAAAAACAAAAAAAAACGATGCATTGTACACAATACATGCATAATGACAATCTCAACAAAACAATCGCAACTTCCAAACGACCCCTGGCCCGTTGGTTGAATGCATATTACTAATGCGTATAATAATAATAGCAATAGTACAAAGTGATATATGTATATTTATTTAATATCATAAAAGAGTATAAATTATTCAATTATTAAATTTTTTGAAAAGAAATATACGCTATAAAGTTTTCCGGCGTCCTAACGGAATCATCGATGAAGTCTTTACTGAAATTCGACAAAGCAAAACTCATGCAATGAAGTCTTACAGAAATAACAAATAAAAAAAACTCATTGATGAAGTCCTTAATCAAACTGCACTTCATCCGAAATTACTGCACATTGGAGACCTTCTTTGTGATTGATCTGCCATCAACAAAATCATCATTTCCACCAATAACAATAGATTCTTCTCCATGTTTTTTTTTCTTTCTTCTCTTGCATTTTCATTGAAAGTCCAAATTTAATGGTGAAATATATGTAAATATGAAACATAATGTCCAAGCATGAACATTGTGGGAGATTTGCTCTTTCTCCCGGTACAGAAACTTCTATCTACACCATCAACGGTCTTTTCCTTCTTATCAACAACATCATTATCTTCACCGTGTCTACTATCAATATACTCTTTCTTCTTCTCTTGCATTCCACTGAAATAAAAAATCATGGTCAATGTATGTAAATATGAAAACAGTCATTTTTATGGAAATTTACATAATCAGAGCCTTGATTTGCTCTTTGTCATTCTTTCTTATCTTTAAAACTGTATATTCACTAATGAGATTCATGATATTTTAATTAGTTAGTTTGTTGTAGAATTTCAACTCTATTTACTTATTTTGTAGGATATAAGTAGCTGGAGGCTCTCAAATTCTATTACTAACTTGGATTAGCTTCTCAACATGCATTACGAAAAATCTACCTCTATAGTAATCGAAAACCACAAAGTCCAATTCAATGGCTCTTTCCAAGAGATGGACATCGAATCTGTAAAATAACAAGTGAAATTCACTATCTAGTCCAAAATTTAAAGTTTTAGGGGGACACCGCTTCTTTTTTGAATGAATGAATGAATGAATTTGAAGTTAAAAAGAATTAAGAGTAGAGTTAGATTGTTACATACACCTATTGTTATATTTAACATTGTTGTACCATTCCTACAAAAGTACCTATCAGAGTCTACTTTGACTTTTCGTTGATAGGTTTCGCATCCAACACATTACTATCTATTCCTAACTTTGAAAACTTTACATTGGATAAATACATTGTTCTAAATATTACATAAAAGAAAACATTTGAATACTAACTTGGATTAGCTTCTCGGCATGCATTACGAAAAATCTACCTCTATCGTAATCGAAAACCACAAAGTCCAATTCAATGGCTCTTTCCAAGAGATGGACATCGAATATGTGAAATAACAACAAGTGAAATTCACTATCTAGTCCAAAATTTCAAGTTTTAGGGGGACACAGCTTCTTTTTTGAATGAATGGATGAATTTGAAGTTAAAAAGAATTAAGAGTAGAGTTAGATTGTTACATACACCTATTGTTATATTTAACATTGTTGTACCATTCCTACAAAAGTACATATCATAGTCTACTTTGACTTTTCGTTGATAGGTTTCGCATCCAACACATTACTATCTATTCCTAACTTTGAAAACTTTACATTGGATAAATATATTGTTCTAAATATTACATAAAAGAAAACATTTGAATATTAATTAGTCATAACATTTTTTTAAACTGCTAACTTATAACACACATTAAATTATATTGATTCAAATGTTTGACCTATCCACAAAGTCACCTTCACAATCAGTCATCTATACCCGAATTGTATATTATACCTGGAATTAAAATGCAAATTGAAAAATTACAATATGGAAGCTTTCCTTGGATCTTTTTGCTAGTAAATGGCTCAAGATAGGGTGAGTGACCTTTGGGTGAGTAACCAAATCTGGACCCTTCTTTTAAGTGACTGCAGATCTAAGGGTGGAGAATTCAAGAAATTTATTTTCCCTAGTTTTCTTAATTGGATCATATCTTCTTCATTCTAACTCGGATTTCAATTTTTTTTGCACAGATGGAACAAGTTCGTTGTGCTCTACAAAATGATATCCATTTTCAATATTTTTTGAGAAAAAAAATTTCATCCCTCTCGTTACCAACTCCATACCATATGGTATCTCCTTCGTTGTTTAGTCATTTTCGGAAATTTTTGCACAAAAGGAACGGTTTAATCATGATCTATTGGATTTCAAAATTTTCTGTGGGAAAAAAATTCAAACATCTCGTTACCAACTCCATACCATACTATACCGCCCTGGTATGAGGTAGTATTTTTCATACCATATGGTATGCTGTTATTTAATACCATATGGTATTGACTGATATTAAATAACAACATATGGTATTGACTGGTATATTTCATACCATATGGTATGCTGTTATTTAATACCAGTCAATAACATATGGTATTGACTATACCACAATACCATATGGTATAGACTGGTAATAACTGGCAATTTTTTTTTTGTTCCAAAAAATATCAAAGTGGATATCATTTTGAAGAACACAATTAATATGATCTAACTGTGCAAAAAAAAATTAAGTTCCAAGTTAAAACGAGTGAGAAATCGTCCGTTAAAGATTAAGGGAAAGAAAATTAATGATATTTTCAGGAGAGAGAAGGAGGCGCTGATGTGGCAGATTCTTATTGGGTTATGCATGGAGTTACTCACCACAAGGTTACTTACCGGATCTGTTCCCCTAGTAAATTTACTGAAATTTTTTGGCATGCTTAATGCAACTTACTAATATGTTTCTCTTAGATTATACGTTAGTCGTCTCACTTTTGACGCCTTGTATATATAAAAAATAGATCGAAAACAAATGTCAAATTAATGGATTGTATTGGGCATATTACTATCGAATATGCATGAAAATTTTTATCATTATAGGCTTTTAGTGTGATGTCATCTTGGGTAAGTTATGTCTAATTCATTTTGTTTATTGGGTGTGTGAATCAATATGATAAACACAACGAAAAAAAATATAAAGCAACACTTTAGTTTTAGGGTTTAATCAAGAATCAATTTGCTAATAATAAATTTATGATTTGTTAGGACGTAGCAACTATATATGTTGTCTTTTGCGGATTGATTTGGGCCTAGAATTAAAGCTATTTTCAGGCTAAAATAAAATGTCAAAAAACTCCTTCCTTGCTTCACGCAGATAGCAGGAAAAAGTGGTTTATGTGGGTTCCTAAGAACAACCTCCTTATATTGTTTTGAGGATTTATCATTGTCATTGTCTGACACATTTGTATAAAGGAATTCGTAAGTATGTGTTACTCCCCCCCCTCACTTTTCGAGTAATGTTAAGAAAATAGTTAGAAAGAACCACTACCCATAATTCCTCCCCATCCCACTAACAAAAGAAAACTTTAGCCAATATAGAAACAATGCTTTATGTGCAACTCTATGAGTAGACTAGTTGGCAGTTCGTGGAGCTGCACTAAAATCTATACAATGAGAAGAAGACTGAAAAAAGGCGACAATCTTGAATGAGGAGACCTCTAATGGAATCTTGCGCCACACCAAAGTTGAGCTGACGGATAACAACTTTTGCATCGACTTTGAGGATGATACAAGACAAACTTCTAGAAGCTGCAAGAGAGATCGTATACCTAATTGCAATAGCAATGAGTTCTGTGAGATATGGGTCAAAGATCCACTGGTGCTGCACATAGTGTTGGTGTGAAAGAAGACAACTTTGAGGTTGTGATGATTGAAATTCAAATCTTAATATGCAAAAGATGTTGCTCCATTTCACAAGTGGGGAAGAAAGGAGAGAAGGATTCGAAATCGCCAAATAGCTCAAGGTCTTAAACATAGAAAATACATAAACATTGCCAAGCTACTTAATTAAAGGACATTTAGATTGAACTGTTGAAGAGAAGACCGTGAGAAAGCAAACATTGAAATGGAACCATTCCCATTGAACTATACGTGTCACAAGCAACATAAAAATAGGGAAACAAGTTGTTTTTGCTCGAGATGTGCTAAGCGTTTTATGGGGATACGCTTTGAGACTTACTGATAGTTTGAAGGGAAACACCTACGATGACCTTCAAAAAGTGTTCCCAGGGAAGCTTGAGACACTCTCCGATGCTCAAGTTAGAGAGAGAACGATTTAGGGATAGAAACTGAATAGTAGTTGAGGGTAGTTGAGTTACCATAAATGAGTTAGAGAGGGGGTATTTATACTCCTCTCATATGTACGATAGACATTTAATGCCCTCATCAAGGGAATCGGTGATGTCCTTTATCGTACAAAGCCTTCTGTGGCATTGAATGTGCTTGTCAGGAATGTCTTTTATCGTACGAGGTCTGTGGTTTCATTTAATGTGTCCTCGGATAAGCATGAGTGCCTTCTCCAGGCAGAAGCTTTGCGTCGCCGCCAACACATCCGCGTTAGGAGTATATTCACAAAGCCTAAAATGAGATTTAGTTAGAGTTTTTGACAAGGTCCATCCTTCGCTCCCACGCTCCCCGCTAACTCATGGCATTCGCATATGGCTATGAACATGCGGCGTTACTTGCTACTGTGCCGCATAATTCCTCGGATAATGCCTGACACCGAGCGTGCACCCTTTGTCCATGGTTATACTCGGCCTCATTCTAATGGGCGTGTACACCCTTATGTACCATCACCTCAAACTCTTGCTTGCTATCTGGGGATAGCAAATTTCCTTCATCGCTCCTTCTCCATATTGATTGGAAGTGTCCATTCGACACCTTCTCCATAGATGGGCATAGGAGTTTCTGAGGATTCACAATAAAATTCAACAATTAGAGATCTTGATTGCCGATTGTATTCCTCTTTCTGGTCTTCCAGAGTAATCATTTGGATAGTACACTCGGCATTGTTGATTCTCATCATAAAATGATGTTTATAAACGTCGATCAATGTGTCGGAAGTGGCTAAGAAAGGTCTCCGAAAGAGGATAAAGTAATCTCGATCGCTATGCATGGTCCTATCTCCACCTTCAAATCCCTTGCCATTCCTAATGGTTGAGAAACTAAAGATGTTAAAGGGCATAACGTTAAGACTAGACCCTAAATCTATAAGCGCTTTCATCTCGTGATGGTCATTGAGAACACATGAGATCACGAATTAACCCAGATTGGGTAGCATTCATAGTACCAAGAGTTGCATGTGGGAAGGTACGTGCCCCATCGTGAGCTTGCAAAATTGCTCATGATAATGCTTAAGAAGCTGTCGTACTGCCCTTAGGGGATCAGACATATCCGTAAGGACTTCCAACATTGTTATGGCTGCTCATTCCCCTCCTATGAAAGAAATGAACTCATTGAGCACATTCTAGCCAGGTTTATCCCTAGGAGGGTTGGAAAAGTCTCCCTATTTGCCAAAATTGAAAGAATTCTCATCATTGGGGCCGCTAATCCATCCATGAGTACTTGTCCTGACGCTAACTGCCATCATATTTTTTTACCTCTTCACAGAAATGTTAGCATACATGTTTACTATTGGGAGGGTACTTCTCAACCTTAGGAGGCGTGGAGTTTCTCTCTGACTTCTTCTTTGTTAAGAAGGTGCCTACGATGGATTTCATTGTGTTACATGCTTCATTTTTACGGAGAAGGGGTGTGTGATACTTTTCGTAGGAGTTTCGTTGGTTCGTTCCCCTCGCCCACATATGAGATGGTTGCCATGTTAGGGGTTTCATTTCTTACTTGCTTTTGTCCCCTAAATAACACTTGGAAACTTGTAATAAGCAAAGAGAATATCTTAAGAACCGGCGTCAACCATCATTCATTTCCCTTGGGACCTTTTTGGTCTAGACGACCTCAAATCCTGCTCATGTAATCCATAGGGTTCTAGAAGGGTCAGAGGCTTGGCTTCTAGGGTCTTTTCTGGGTGCATGAAAATAGGCACTCGTAGCGCCAAGTTCATCCTATAAGGGGCGCCTGTGGCGCCTATTTCCGGCCTGTGGGAAAAGTAAACCTTAGCATCCAACTTCACATCCTCTGAGTTTCTAACCTCTTCCATGACTAGGACATGGTCAGAACTAGGTGATTGGACCTCAATCTACTTAACAGCTTCTTCAGGATTGTTTTTCGTGTTTCTTGGAAGAGTTCTGGCTATCTCTTGGGTCTTTGAAGTTCCAAAAGGGAAGTTAGTTTGCGCTCCATGTTTTTAAGAGTCACCTCCTAGCCTCGGGTATATGCGCGTAATTCATCAACTGTTAAGCATTCCAAGGAAGGAGGTGCGTTGCTCTCTCTGAATGGAGGGTGTCTATCGAATCCTAGTGGTGGGAGATTCGATTTCCTTATCCAGTTTGGAATGGGTGGAGGTCTACCATCCCACTGCGCGTCATGAAGATATGGTGCAGGCCGTTGAATACTCTAGCTCGCCTAATATGTGAAATGGGTGCATAAGTATGTTATGTTCGGAGTGGATGTAATTTTTGGATAGTTGGCTGGTTTTTACCCTCTTAGGGGAGACCATTGTCTCCTTGGTAGTTTACTCCAAGCTCGATAACTGATAGAAGGGAAATTTTCGAAGATCCTAGGCATTTGAAGAATTGGGAGGTCGCGAGTTATGGTACCCAAAGTTTGGGCGATTGAAATCACGGGCTTAAGGGTAATGTGAGTTCATGATATTGAAATCCTCGTTTGAAATACTTCCTATAATCCCACAATTGTACCCATCATGACCATCCTTGCCGCATCGCTCGCAAACGAAGAGTTGCGCGACATAGGTGTTTTAACTCATCTTGAGTGCTTGCACCTCCTTAACTATAGCAAAAAATTCTTTTGGTATGTTGGCAAGAGAGTCATCTGGCTATTATGCTATATTTACTGTTGCAAAAGCAGTCCTCATTGACTAGTTTCGAGACTTGGCGATCATTGAAGCGTAGTACTCGAGTGCAGGTTGCGCGGTCATTTGAGACACGTCACCTTCGATAGCTTGATTTACTCACCATTACTGTGCTGTTTAGATCGAGGGCCTTGCTGAAGATGCCGACTATTTGTGCAAACCCATGACGAGGGAAAGTATAAATTAGACCTCGATAACATCCCTATGCGTCATACAATGACTCATGATGTCGCTGCTGGAATCGATCAATTTGGTCCATAAGGTTGTCGGTTTTCCATGGAGGGAAAAAATCTCGATAAAGGCTTGGACCAATGCCTCCCAAGTAAAGAAAGCTTCTTTTGGTTGACAAGATAGCCAGATCTTTGCCTTTCTCGTAAGCGAGAAAGGGAAGAGACGTAGCTGTATTGCGTCAGCCTCGACGCATGGGTGTTGTGAAGATTCACATATTTCTAGATACGCTTTGATATGCTCTATCGGATTCTCGTTATCGTGGCCCTCAAAACATCCAACATTGTGGACCATATGGATTATTGAAGTGCGCAACTCGAAGTTAGGCACATGGACCTGAGGCAGGACGATGCTATAACTAATGTTCGTAGCTTGAGGCCTTGTACATTTGTAGAAAGTTTGTTTTGGACAAGTCTCTAGAGAGCTCGTTGGCTCCATTTTCCCTTGACCTTCGGTCGTCGAATCCTTGTTCCAACAACTTGGGCTCGATGTCCCAGTATGGCTTCTAAGTGGTCCACTAGGCTACTAGGCCCTGAAAATGCAGAAAATGGTACCGAAAGCACATCAATAATGTAAAAGCAATCCTAGGGTTGCTAGAACACACTTGAAGCAAACACAACATTTATTCAATGTATTATGATGATAATGATGGGAAATGCAAGCACTTCAGGTCACAATATGGCGGTCTAAAATAGATACTTTCTCGTCTCATCACCCCTCCTCCTCACGAGACTTTTTGAGAGGAGATAGTTTGCCTCTTCTCAAGTTGAGAGACCTCAGCTCTTGATATTATCTCACATGCGTGGCAACTCGTCTTCGTTGGAGGAGAGCGGAGTTTGGGAATTGGTACTTGAGAGAACCAGATTCACGTTTGAACGCTTCACCTTCCTACAGTTTTCCATCCTCTCAATCATCACTTTCCCCGTATGAGGCTAATAAAGCGAAGTAAATGTCACTTTTGCTATAAGCCATGAGATAGAGAGCCCTTGTTTGCGAAAATGGCACGTGTGATGCCATGAGCAACATTGTAATATAAGGCTCGAAAGTTTGAGCCCTTTTAAGTAGGAGTACCACCATCGAGTTCAAAGTTTTTAGCCCATTTTTTAGAGTCCCTTCATACAAATGTTGCGTGTCTTGGTATCACTAGTCGATAAGATTCCAACTTCGGTTTATCTTTCACATTGAGGTAGGGGTAGAATTCCTTGTCTCCCATTGACATCGAAATGCTAGTTGTTTTGCTACCTACAATCTATAATGTCTACCATTGCAAAGGTCCATCAAGCCAAATTATACATATTTATACCCCTCTTTCGTGGCCGTTTGTCTTGTGTTTCATCATCCTTGGAGTCATTTTATGCTAGATTTTGCATGTTTGAGTATTTTTCAGGTTCTAGTTGGCGAGATTGGCAAAAGGAACAAAATTCGGACAAAAGGGAGCCAAAACTGGACAAAATGGTGAAAAGTATCAAAGTTCACGGCTCAGGGCATTTCCTCACAGTCAGGGCATGACATCTACATCAACATCGTGAAGATTGAATGGAATCTCATAAGGAAAAAGATGTCTCGCGTGCTAGTGCAAATGTTACGGACGACAAACCGTGACACCAACACTAAAAGCGTGAGGTGTGCAAAGTCCTAGAAAGATGAAGACATCTCACGGCCTCGGGCTGCGAGGATTTAACCTAGACTGTGAAGATTGTTAGTGAAATGGTGCCATCCAGTCGAACTCATGGTGGAGCTGCAAAGTTCACGGTCGTGACGTGCAACCATGAACTTTGCACTTCCTGACTATATAAGGGAGCAAGTGTATATGTTGGTAGAGGGATAAAGTGACGAAGGGGATCGCTAGTGAGAGAATTGGAGCTTCAAATCACAATTGGAGTGCAAATCCATCACTAAGGGTTTAAGATCAAGTGGCAAGAGTAAGAACCCAACATTCTAGGATGTTTCATGCTCTTTATTTGGTGTATCGCTATCTCTCACATCATGAGCTAAACTCTTTATCACTTCGATGTTGTGGAATTTTAGTTGTATGTGTTAGGTTAGGCGAATGATTGATTTTCTTGATTTGATTGACTCTTGATATTATACTGATTTAAGGTATTGCATGAATTGTGTGGGTATTGTTCAATTCTTCTCAATTATGGCTATTAACCAAAGGTAGAAACGATCCAATTAGGTTAGATAGAGTACCTACCTTAACCTTCGTTGTGGGTCGATGAACCGAGCATGAAAACAAGCTATAATGTCGTACCAGATGGCATTCCAATAGAGGAAATCTATTAGGCACCTCAACCTCCACATATACTTTTAAAAAAACCCATAGAACACGCCCCTCACCACCTGATTAAGTGGTTGTGAGAGACCGTAGGAAATATGATCATGGTCTTGGGACCAAGTAAATTTGTATCCAAACTACAACGTGATCACATCTCAATTACTATAGTTTGTCTTCACTTACCCATTACTCCTTATGTGTTAGGGGAAGGAACTAAACCCGAGATATCGTTAGAGGGGCTATATCTCTCTTAATAGAACAATGGAAGAGCTAGGTTGAAAATAGGAGGGGCTATATCTCTCTCAACTTTGAAATATAGCTAACATTACATGTAAAATTGGTAGCAAATTTAGAAAATAGAGTACTCCATAAGGCATTAGCCTCCTTCCCCATTAGCATCTCATTCAAATTCCTAGTTTCGCCACTGAATTTATAAGCATAGTTCTATCATCCAAGCCTAAAATCGCCTGGTGTTGTTTTCGACGTAGTTATTGAATCCATATATTAATATCGGTTTATCACGAATTTCTTTTTCGACATGGTTTTTGCTTTTCCGTCCTACTAGGAAAATGTTTCGAACATATATTATTGTGTATACTACTTAGACAGGCCTAAGTTCAGGTCCTTAAGGCTTCTTTTTTAAGGAGAATCTTAAAGTGTTTTGATTGGCTTACTCAATTTTAGGTAGTTATTGGGGAGTTATTAGTTAAATAGTTGTTAGGGGTATTAAGGAGACTACAAAACAATTAAAAACTGCAACCCTAACGCACGCAAACGTCTCTTTATTGTTCCTTCAACAAACGTCCAAGTCGTCCCGCTGTCTGTTTATTTTTCCTCCAGTCGGCAGGCGAACGGTCTCTCCCGGTCGTCCCTTCTCCGGCCGGCGATTCTCAGCAAGAGTTCTCCGTCGAGGTTAGCTAGCTCCCGCTGCATTCGTCGTTCAAGTCCACCAACGCAAAAAACAGCTGCCTTTGTCGCCGTCGCTGCCTGCTCTTCACCGTCGCCGGCAGGTGATTCTCCTCCCGTTCCTGTTTTACACCTCGCCGTCGCTGCCAGCTCCCGTTCCCGTGGTCGTCCCAATCCACCATCGCCGATTCCATAGCCGTCGTTGTCGAGCCCTGTCCCTTCTCCCACTTCAAGTCGAACGTTCTCTCTCCACAGATCCGTCGCTATCTTCCCATTTCCGTCAAGCAAGTTTCTACGACCCGTCGTTTGCCAGTCGTCTTTTGTCCTGGCCGTAGTTTGTCCGTCTTTATTCTGTTGAAAGACTGGTCGCTTCTTCTCTCAGTCAACAACCGTCGTCGAGTTCACCCGCTCCCGCCGCTTGTCGTCGTCAGCATGTTGCGTCTGTCTCTTGTCGTCAGTCACTACGTCCGACGAAGCCTCATCCGGCGTCACTCCTGTCCATTGTTAATATGTATTTCAGAAGTAGCATTTTAGTTACCATTGTTAAGTTTTTTCTTTCCATTTTTAATGTTTAATTGGTAAGTTAACAGTCTTCTTTTTACCCCTATTAACTTTTTATTATTAACGTTTTTGTTGCTAATCTGTATTCCATTAGTAGCATTTTTGTTATAATTATTAACGTTTTAATTTTCAGTTAGTAAAGTTTTGTTACCAATTCATAGTTTTTCAATTTTAAGTTAGTGACTTTTTTACACCACTATTAACATTTTTCTTATCATTGTTAACGTTTAATTGTTAAGTAAGCAACATTTTTGTCACCACTATTAACTTTTTATTATTAATGTTTCGTTGCTAATGTGTGTTTCTTTAGTAATATTTTTGTTATCATTGTTAACGTTTTAATTTTAAGGTAGTAACATGTTTTGTTACCATTATTAATGTATCCTTATTAAAAAATTTATTATAATTATTAAGAAATTATGTCGTTATTATTAATCGTAGTTTTTTCAGTTGTTAAAACACCACGACATTGATGCTTTAAACTGATGATTGTTTTGCAAACTTGTTACAACTATAATTATTAACAAATAATGTCATTTTTATTAATCATCCCTTTTCGAAATATTAAACCTCAAAGACACTGAAGCTTTACATGCAAAGATGATTTTTAACTTATTAACTTTAATTATTAACAAACAATGACACCATTATTAATTACCCCTAGTCTCATTATTAACGCGTCAACGTATTTACAGAAGAGATTTTTCCACCTTGATTATTAACATATATATTATAATTGTTAAGAAGTAATGTCGTCGTTATTAATCATGTTTTTCCAGTTTTTAGAACACCACGACGTTGACGCTTTAGACCGGTGATTATTTTGTAAACTTGTTACAATTATAATTATTAACAAATAATGTCATTTTCATTAATCATCCCTTTTCAAATTATTAAACCTCAAAGACGCTGAAGTTTTATATGCAAAGATGATTTTTAACTTATTAACTTTAATTATTAACAAACAATGACACCATTATTAATTACCCCTAGTCTCATTATTAACGCGTCAACGTATTTCTACTTCAATTATTAATAACACTGTCAGGTAAACACTGAAGAAATTTTTCCACCTGGATTATTAACATTTATACTATAATTATTAACAACTAATGTCGTTGTTATTAATCATCCTTTTCCAGTTATTAATAACAATGTCAACAAAATAGGTAAAATTACGTTATTAACATAAAATTATCAAACAAAACATGCTTTGGCAATTCCATGGAGTCGGTATGCGGGCGGGACGAGACGCCGAAGAAGCAGAGCAATGGTAACGGCAATTCCATGGAATCGGTATGCCGGCAGGACGAGACGCCAACGAAGTAGAGCAGTGGTAACGACCGACGACAAAAAGGCAAGGAGTTCTCTGTGCGGTTGCTAACGGCGGAGTGGAGGCGAGACGACGGACGACTACGGCAGGTCAACGAGTCGGCGGAGAGCAGGAGAGAAGCTGCTTGTGACGGCACGTCTCCAGCGAGGCATGACGACGAGTTTTGCAGAGAAGCGGTTTTAGGGCTAGGAGGAGAACAACGCACGAGAAAACAATCCAATCCGCATTTTTGTCAGTTTCCGCAATTTCCCTTTTAATTAATAATATTATTAACTATTTAGTATATTCCAGTCTTACCCTTGAACGTATTAGGCAGGTAGTTACATAATGATTACTAATCACTCTCTCCCCTTCTCCTATTGGTTGGAAGGAGTTTAAGATCTTCCTTAAAAAATAGGCCTTAAGGACCTGATCTGACCCGGATAGTACTACATTAGTTCATTTAGAAACCCTATTGCCTCTAATTCTATGAGTGAAGACATCAAATATAGAGAGACGGAGACAGCAAAATATATACATTTATAGTACATCCAACAACAAACAAAGAACATACCCAAAAATTTGTTCACAGAAAATCCATCAAACTTTCAGTCAAGCCCTTAAGACCACCACTAAACACTTCACCAATCTTTTTCTACTTACAAAGATGGATATATATAACATTTATACATGAACAACAACCTTTCCCTTCCTACCCTCTCATTGCACACCACACACAAACAGAAGTAGTAATACACACAAAAATATCGGTCGTATAATCCTTCGTTTGTTGCCCATGCACATTTTTCTTTTGTCTAATATTTCTCTTACCACCAACAAATTAAGTTCCTTTTCACAAACTAACTTGATCCAAAAGATGATTAATCCTTAGGTTGGACTCTTCACAAGTCATATCAGGATCATTAATTAACTATCATAGACATAACGAAATCATCAATTAAGTAAACACCGTATCACGCCTCTTCTTTGGGTTAGCTTCTGGGTTCCCTTTTCTCATCATTGCAACAAATTCATCATAGTTTATTCGGCCATCCTGTATGAGAGAGAGAAAGAGCATTGTAATTAGTTTCCAAATTATGCAAAAAAAAAAAAAAATTAAACACTAAATGAGAGAAGTTTTTTTGTCTAGATCCTATAACGACGTACATTATCACTATCAACCTCAGACAGGATGTCCTTGAGCTCTTTGTCATCATTGATACCAAACTCGATGAGAGCTTGCTGAAGCTCTTCCGTAGTAATATAGCTAATGACAACATAATACAAAATGAAACAAAATTAATGATGAATTTAGAATGAACATAGCCAAATAATAATAGAATTCAGTCACTAATTAATGATCATTACCCGCTATTGTCTTTGTCGAAATGTTGGAAAGCAGTGTAGAGATGTTCTTCTCTGTCCATCCTGTTCAGATGCATTGTGGCTGTGATGAACTCATCGTAGTCAATGGTTCCATTCCCATCCGCATCAGCCTATACATATATATTGTCCATGAACAAACAAGGCCGGTTATAATGAGAAGAAAAAATGTTTATATATAGCTAGTAATGAACTTACTGCTTCCATTAATTGTTTGACTTCAGCTTCGGAAAGCTTGGTCCCTTGCTTAGCGAGCCCTTGTTTGAGTTCCTCGAGGGTTATCGTGCCGCTGTTGTCTGTGTCCATGCCCTTGAACATCTCTTTTAGTCCCATGATTTCTTCCTCTGATAAGCACCCAGCAATAACCTAGGAACCATAATATCAGCAGATCAATCAGTCAATATTTTTTTATTTATTTTGCATGTATGCGTTGCATGCAATAGGATGATATGTTATGATTCTACGTACGTACCCTTAGAGCAACTTTCTTGAACTTGTTCATGGCTTTAAATTGCTTGAGTCTACCCAACACGGCATTGTCAAGAGGAATGTCAGGTGCTTCTCCATCCACTTGGATCCATGGATGATCTTTATAATATCACAAAATCCCAAAAATAAATTATGAATTCTTGCAAGTTCAGGAAACATATTACTAATGTTATGTACATGTTGCATGCGAAGCCGACTATACTGCTTACAACACCACCTGTATAATTACAGTGCCCACAATAGTACCATTAGGTGTTGGGCGCTTCGTTATCATTAGATGGACGCGTGACATTTTGTTTACAAAATTGTTACCATGATTAGGTTAGCTATTTGGTCCGGGATCGGATATAAAACCGAAAGTCGGACCGTATAACCCGGACCTTTTAAGACCGGGACTGGATGTAAAATAAAAAATCCCGTCTTCGGTCCTTGTATTAGCAAAAAACTCGGACCAATGCAATCCGGGTTAAAACCGTATAAAACCGGAAGACCGGATAACTAAAAAACTGACTCAAAGACAAAGCCCGTCCAGACCCAAAGGCAAGGCCCATCTGGGCCCAGAAGAGCCCACTGCCCCTTCCCCCAGCGGCCCAAGCGAGGTGAGCCCGCTCTGTGATAAGTGATTACTGATGTAGGGTTGTACACTTGCAGCGGCGCTCTCCCTCTCCAATTTCCTTTCCATCGCTACGCCTCCAATCACAAACGACAACTGTAGAAGTCCGAACCCCTAACCCTTTCCATCGTATAAAATCGCGACGCGACGCCGGCCTCGGCTCCCTTCTCTCCGTCCCAGGTCGCTCCGCTCCGAACAGCGACCATGAGTCCATAACCCAGCGACTGCGACCGGTTGTCCAGCATCTCTTCACCGACCTAGCGACCTCTATCGCCGACTAGCATTTCATCGCCGACCTAGCGACTGCGACCGTCAACTAGCATCTTGTCGCCCTCCGTCCCAGGTCGTCGACCTCTGTTCACATCTCGTCACCGTCCGTCGAAAATAGGTCAAAACCGGACTGGGATCGACCCCGGCCAAAACCGGCCAGGATCAAAACAGGACTGTACCTAATCCAATCTTTAGTCCCCATATTTTCAAAAAAGACCGAACTGAGACTGGGTCAATCCGAGCCAGTTTAACTGGCCCGGACCGTATAGCCAACCCTAACCACGGTCATCCAACGACAACAGTGTGTCCAACACTTGATTAGATGGTCGTGAATGATATAAAGTCGTTCATATAGATGGTGTTATAATCATTGTAATCGAATTTTGTTGCATGCATATGGTTTGGAGGTATGAAGAACAAAAAATATTTCTTACTTAGTACTTGAGAAGCTGTAAGCCTCTGTTTAGGATCCGAGTTGAGCATTTTTCGAACAAGGTCCTTGGCTGGTGGTGAAATTGAAGGCCATGGATCACTCGTGAAATCAACATGACCACGTAGAATTGCGTTGAATATTCCGTGCTCAGATTCTACAATTAATTTAATCAATATCAAATTCATCATTCAAAAAATATCTCAAGTTAACGTTGGAATGCATTGAATATGCTATCTTTCTACAAATGGGTAGCACAAGGATCTCCAATGCATGTTGTGTCTTTTAATTGGCCTACGAATTGATAATAAGTATAACACTATAATCCCTATGCAGTGTGTAATAGGTACCCTCTGCCCATGGACGTAAAGCTACTAGCACTAAACGTCCAACATCATATAAATACATGTTCATGCTTGTTT
Source organism: Linum tenue (assembly GCA_946122785.1). Classification (NCBI taxonomy): domain Eukaryota; kingdom Viridiplantae; phylum Streptophyta; class Magnoliopsida; order Malpighiales; family Linaceae; genus Linum; species Linum tenue. Next base: position 10,514,553 of record CAMGYJ010000010.1, on the reverse strand, counting down.
TGAGGATTGTCTTCGCTATAATGGATAACGTATAAGAGTATCAAATTTTAAATGGTACTATATATTCATATATATCACAAAATATTTACCGGCCCAAAAAGGAGGAACACCACATAGAAGAATGTATAACATGACCCCAACGCTCCATATATCGGCTTCTGGCCCATATTTCCTCTTCAACACTTCTGGTGCTATGTAATATGCACTTCCAACAATGTCCTTGAACACTTCCCCTGCGTAAATACAAAATGAAATAAGATAAAAGAAACACTCGCAGTCGCAGGAATGAAAGAAATGCAGTAAATTATCCAACCAATGTTTAAAAATAGCGAACCCCAAATAAACCTGGTTTATAAAACACAGACAACCCGAAATCGGTGGCCTTAAGTGGAGAGCTCTCATCCTTGCTAAGGAGGAGGAAATTCTCGGGCTTAAGATCTCTATGAATGACACCCATGGAATGACATGTGTACACGATCTGAACAATGGTCCTCAACAAAGAAGCCGCGGCTCGCTCCGTGTAATGACCCTTGGCAATAATCCGATCAAACAACTCACCGCCGGCGCACAACTCCATGACCAAATGAACCGAGTGCTTGTCCTCGTAGGCCCCTTTGAGCTCAACGATGTTGGGTTGGCCGGTCAGATGGTGCATGATCTGGACCTCCCTTCTCACGTCCTCCAAGTCCTCTTTGTTCACCAGCTTCCTCTTGGCGATGGTCTTGCACGCCAACTGCTCGCCACTCGCCTTGTGCGTGCACAAATGGGTCACCCCAAATTGGCCTCGCCCGAGCTCTTTCCCGATGGAGTAGGTCGATTTCACATCCTCCATCGGCCTCCCTAGTACAGGGCCGATGGGGGCATTTTTGGAAGGCTTGGGGGAGGCGTGAGGCGGGCCCGGTGACGGTGGTGCCATCTTGGATCCGTCTCCTCCGCCGTTGCTACCACCCTGCTGCTGTTGTGTGCCTTCTTCCTTTTCTTCATTGGAGGCGTCTCCTTCTTTGCCCCTTGAACAACAATTCCCCATTTCTCTCCAATGATAATACTCCCTGAGAAAGGAGAGAAGAGAGAGAGGGGGAGGGCGGAAGAAAAAAAAGGGCGATGGGTTCTATTCGTTTTCCTTCTCTTTTTTTTTTTCTCTATTCTTTTCCTTGCGGGGGTGGCAAATGACAAGCGGTAAAGAAGATGGAAGTATTGGGGGGGGGATCAAAGAGTCATGAGGTGAAAGAGGGAAGAAAGAATCGATCGAGGGGGGCTAGAGAGAGGGACTACGACGTGTGTGTAGAGAGAGAAAGTAGGGATATTTTTATTTGTCTTCTCATCTTTCGTTATTTTCCATTGTTTTAATTTGTTGGAAATTATTTTGGAAGTTGAAAGAAGATTGATGGCGAGGAATTGTAGGATTGGATGAGGTAGTGTTGGTTTAAATGATGCTCGGTCTTTTTTACGGCCCATATATAAAGAAGGGGAGTAGGAGGGTTTTGATTATTAGTAACTACATATATCACTGCATGCATGGAAGGGGTTAGTATGTTTTGTGTGCGATTATAATTAAATGGAGCTTTCTGTCTGTCGCGATATGATAGCGTTTAGATCAGGGCTGCCAATCCAACGACCACAAACAAGCAGTTCATTGACATATTCATACAACACACTAGAAGATAGTCGATCATGTATGCTAACTGATGTATTTATAGGCAACCTCTTCTGATCAACATGTCAAGTTGGGCTTATATTGGTTTGGTATAAGGTTTATGTCCTACAGAAATAGTTTTTTGCTTTCTCTATATGCCATGGTGGTATGGACTCATAACTAGGCATCCCTAGCCTATACTCGGAGGCATGCTGGTTAGGCATTGTCACAAAACAAATGTAATTTTTGAGGAAAAATATATATACCCCTATGTATGTTTATGTCAAGGATTAAACCCACCACATTGAGATTTTAAGAGTGTTCTTAGATTGACACAAAATTAATCTATTACACTATAAATAAAATTTCAAATTGGAATAAATCTGTAATCCGATCATTTTTCTCCTAAAGAGGTTTTATGGTTGCTGAGATATTTGCTGGATTGAAAACAATCAATGTATTATCTCGAGTAATGGTGGTGACAAAAGTGTATCAGTCATATCTGCCAGCTTATTACCTTATGAAGCTAGTTTTAGTTCTACTAGATATAATTGCAAGTGTAGAAAGAGGCTTCCCAGCTTTGAGTTACATCAAGAACAAATTTTGAAGTTGAATTGACGACCATTTTGCTAATGATTGTTTAGTGAGATACATCGAAAGAGATTTACTTATGTGCAGACAAAAAATGTATTTTTCATAATAATTAAGAAAGTGCGTCGGGCTTGTTTATGAAAACAATGGTTACATTAGTTAGTTATTTATATATATCTTAATTATTTTATATTATTTTTTAATTATATTTATTAACTTATTTATTATATTTGAAAAGTGAAGAGAATGAGCGTCTCTATGTGGCATGAAAACACCTAGTGTTATGAAGATAAATATATAAATTTAAGTGTTATCACTGCATGATCAAGTTCTCAATAAAGAAGGGAGACCAATGAAGATTATGTGGAGAAAGAGAAACTCACCCCAGAGAGCTCATGTGATGAGGATGATCAGGAGCGTCTCGTTGACAACTCTCAAAACTTTCTCCTTCCCAAGACCAAATTTGAAGACCAAGTCACGAGGGTAAAGGAACAAGAGAACCCTTTCAATATCTTGCCCTCTAAACCGTGTTTGAAGACATGGAGGGGAAGATGTTAGAAGAGGGTGAAGAGGAGGAAGTGAGTGTAAAACAAGAGGAAGATCTTGATGGTTTCCAAGAGGAGGGAAACAAATTAGAGGAAGAAATGGAGGTTGAAGGAGAAAATGGCGTCCAAGATGGGGACGAGATCAAGGTGGATGAAGCGTCCACGAGTTGCGAATGCTACCAAAGCTTTCCACCCGACCTCGATGCACTACTCGAGAAGGATCCGTTTGTGGTTCTTTGCCAAGCCAAGGCCAAACCACCATCGATCCCTCATGGTGGATTAGATGGTGGTAACCCACAATGTCCTACATGGTATGGGTCAAAGAGAAGAGAGAAGAAGGGGTCTCGTGGGTGGAGCCTCAACTCATACCAAGTCCACGAGTCGTGCATCATCATCACATTTCACACCATTTTCTGGTAACTTGCACCTTCACATCACGAACGAGAACCTCAATTTCAAGGAAGTTTTGGGGTGGAACGAGACTTAAGAGCCACCGTCCGGCTCACAACTTTAAACAAGCGTTTGTTGGGAGGCAACCCAACCTTTCGGTTTGCATTTCATTTTCCTTCAATAAATTAACCCTTGTAAGATTGTGGTGTTTGGTTGTTGACTTTCTCGATGAGTCTTGCCCGTTCTACTAGTCCCTCCACTATTGTTCACACTTGCTACCCTCCTTATCTCTCCTCTATCGATGACAATGTCGTGCTTAAGTGTGGAGGGGAAGTGTGTGCATATATTTGTAATTGGCGTGTGAATGGCCAATTTGAATGCTTTGCAGCTTTGTGATTGCCAAAATTTTACTATTTGGGGGCTCCAAGCCGTTGTAAATGATTGAATGATGTATGTTCGATATTGAGATGTGTGTAGGAACTTAAATTCTTGCTTTTATTGAAAATTCTAGGGGTTCCGAACTCAATTGTCCCAAGCATGAACTTGCTAAGTGTACTTTGAATTGTTTGATGATTATGATGGGGTGCACTATAGGGAATATATTGGTGCTACAAAAATACTTTATAATGAGTGGCTTTACTTCTATTTTCTTTCGCATGTTTGAAAGTGTTTGCTATGGAGGTTAGGACATGTGTGTGAGACTCCCCAACTTTGGACTCCAAAAAGTTTTTCAATGGTTCTAGTGATCAAATCGTTGATCTGGTTCAGTTCTCTTAACGAGGATAATGTAATCTTTATAAATACCTACACTCACAACTGATTCGGGTCGAATTGTACACATTTTATCCCGTTTTCCTTAGACGATTGGTACTCCATGAGGTGTGGTTATACGCTAGGTTGCACTTTGTTTTAGTATGTTTCAGATCCTAGCAGGTGAAATTGACCTCGGAACCAAAAGTGGGACGAAAAGGAGCAAAAATGAATCAAATGGTGGAAGTAGTTGAGGATCATGACGGAAGCTGAGTTTTCACAGTCGTATGAACCATGAAAAGAGAGTCTAGACCGTGAAGCGCCAAAGTTCGAAAACAATTTGTGCATCTCATTGGAGCCCAACCAGTTCACGATCGCAAGACCGTGAACTCCAACCCCAGATCGTGAAGTGACTTAGTGAAACAGTGCGAATCTGCTCGACCTCACGGTCTAGGATGAATGTTCACGACTGTAAACTGGGACCGTGAACATGCATCAATCTGGGTATAAAAGTGGAAGTGAGCTAAAGGCGATAAGGGAGCTTTTGGTAGAGTTTTAGTTTTCAGAATAAAGGAGGGCTTCTCGTGAGAGATTAGGGTTTCCTCTTCCTATTCTAGAGAGAGAAAGTGTCATTCAAAGGAGGAAGAAGGAGATGTGGTCTTGCCATAAACTAGAGGATTGAAGGTTTCTTCTTCTCATGGGAGAATCAAGCAATAAGGAAGGAAGATAGTCATCTCTTCATGGTTCTTTTTCTCATTTTTGTTGTTTTCCCTTGCCTAGCTATGGAATAGCCTACCTAATCACTTGGGTATTGTGAATCTTAGTCTAGATGTGTGTTAGGATGTAAGAACTTGATTCTATTATGTTGATTGTGTGTTCTATATAATATTTGAGGTACTAATCATGAATGATCAAGTGTTGCTTATCTGATCTCATTATTGGGTCAAATTAACCTAGAATGTGGAAACCTCCTTTTGGCCCATAGGGAGCTTGATCTCCTAAGTCCTAGCCACTTGGGTAACCTATATTGGGTTGATCTAGGGCCAAAACCTTAAGTATCGGAGTATTATCATGATTTCGGCGTGATTGAAATCTCTGCCGTCCAAATTAACTTCCGATGGTTGGGTCTTGCAATCCTTAGTTGATTAGTTAAGAGGGCTAGATTGCCTGACATATTGTTGTCATCCTTAGCCAAAAGGTTAAGAGAGTTAGTCTACTAACTTAATGAAACAATGCTTAAGTGGTCAACTAAGAGAGTTAGGGTTTTCTCGGTTTGTTCGATCAAGAGAGCTAGGTTCGCTAGCTTATTGTGGCAATCTTTGATCGATCGACTATGAGAGCTTGTTCCTAGCTAGTTGCACCCGTCTCACGGTGTATTAACACGTCCTTCACACTAGGTTTTCGTCCATTGTTTCTTATCATGAGACTAGAGGAAGCGATACCCAAGTGGAGTCCTCTCATATAGAATTCTCCTTGATTTACTTTCCATGTTTGTGTAATTTGTAGTTTTCTTAGTTTTAAACCCAAAACCGTTTGTTAGATAACAACCTAAGCGATTGAAGTAGGGGTACATGAATCGGCACGGGTTTGATAATTAAAACATATTTGCCCTATACTGCACCGGGCTAGAGTTTATGCTTGGGATCTAGTAGGGATTTAATTCTCGGTGTAGTCCGTGCAAGTCAATAACATAACCATCTATTATCATAGGAGCTCCGACAATTTCGCAGTGGCAATTTTCTTCATTGAGTGACTAAGATTAGGTTTCAAGGGAATGCCAGCGAGGAATCTGTCGTTGGTTGGAGAGAGCCAACAGAACCCTGCATAACCAGATGCAATAGCTGGAAAGCACTTGCCTCCCATTAGCTCGTCCTCCCCTATCCCAAAGGGGAGCGCGAGACCCAACATGTAAAAGAACGTGTTAAACCCATGGTTTCCAATCTAGAAGTCAGGGTAGACATGGACGAAGATATACAAGATAAGGGAATGTATCATGGTATGCCCAAGGATCACAAAAAATCAAAATTGGGGTTTGGGACAGCATAGATGCAGAGTTTGATGAGGAAGACGAACCATTATGCATGGCCATCCATTTCACCGCAATAGAGTAGCAGAAGTTCTGCCTGCCATGTCGATCAGCCCTCGTGGTAAAAGTTCTGGGAAAATCTGTATGTATCATATATGACCCTATCAAATCACTTAATTTTTATATGGAAAAGGCACGAGGACTCCAAATGAAGTATGAGTTGAATAGACTAGGAGCATGGATTTGTGGATGCCGGTTGACCATTATATCTTGGTTCACAATGATCCTTATCAAACGGAGATTCCTTCAACCTTAGTTTGGGCGAGCCTTGTAGAGCTTCCCATACGTTATTTCTATTGAGATGCAGTTATGAAGATTTCCTAGAGGATTGGAAAGTCGTTCATGTGGGTCAAGCCACGAGTACGAGGAATAGGAGTGAGTAACCATGTGTGTGTTTCCAAGTTATTCCTTTGAAGACCCTTGTATCTCCGTACATGATTGATGGTATTAAGTACTTCCATTGCCTAGCTAGGATGGCTTAGACAAGGTTTGTATCCATTGTAAAATGTGCACGACATGGGGTAGTTGCCATTGTACTAAACTAACCGCAGCTATGGAGGAGGAACTCCCTCTAGTTGAAGAAGTAACAATGTCAACATTGGACATATGCACTCACAAATGAAGCTTTGGGGAGCCCTCTAAATGATGCGATGCAGATCGCTAATGCATTGGACATGGGTGATGGAGTTATTACAGCAGGTGAGTGGTGATATGCTCCAAGGAGAGTTGGGTCAACAAGACATGAAAATCAATATTAGATTATGACATTGGGAGACAAGATTACTGAAGTTATAATTGATACTAAGGGGTCACGTGTATTACCACTTGGTCAAGTTTCTCCCTAGGGAAGTTATCTCCTTTATTTTGGTTTATTATGTTAGATATACTAGTTTCCAATTTTTAGAGTGGAGTTCATGAGAAATTTGACACGCAACCTAGAGTTATTAGTGGGACTTTTTCATCCACACTTAGTTTTATTTTTGAATCTCTCATTCGTGGTGACACTGCTCACACAGTTATTTTGAGAACGTATTTTGATCAGTCACTGATTGTTGATGTTGTTCGCTTTTCAGGTGAGATATTGTTGTATTTTTCACCATTAGACCACTAATATTTATAGTGCTCGAGAACTCTATACGATCGAAACAACACATTGTTTCAAGTGGACAGTTTCATGGTGAAAAAACATGCATTTTTATATGATTTGAATTTATGGTCGGTTTAGGAGGGGTAACCACCTTTTCCATGTGATGCGTCCATTACCAAGGGATGCTTCCCTTAATATTAAAACGTGGCTTATCCAAACTTATATCCAGATGTTGTATTGCATGGTATTGCCACGTGAACTTCTGCCATGTTTTACCATGTTTAAGTACAACTTTTGAGTTTGAATGCACCCGTTCTTAACCTAATTTTTAATTATAAACAATTAATATTAGTGTAATGGATCCAAACCAAACTTTGTTGTTTAGACCAGATTACCAACAACCAAATCGATACCTTTGTTAGAACAGTTATCCAAATTTCCAACATTTCTCCCCCATTTTAGTATATATATGGAGAATTCACTAAAATTAACACATTCTTCAAACAAAACTTAAGCATAATGTAAATATCGTCACGATTGAATTTTAATCTTAGTATATAATACTTGACAAATATTTAAATATTGGTGTCGGTAACGATTGAACCCATCTACTCATATGAATACCCGCCATGTGTCCAATCCTTCTCATAAGCGCACATGAAAACCAAAGTCTAGGTTTCTGGAGCCGGCTGCACTTCATGCTTACGTAGGTTGAATCTCTTTTCTTGTACCAGCATAATACACTTTGTCAAAGATTCAATTAAGAAGTTTTTAAACTTTGTCCTCTTCCTCAACCAGGATAACAAGCACATACCTCGGAATGACAAATCGTGTGCTTCAATTTCTAATAATGAGCTTTCCACATTGAATTTTGTCTCTAATGTTGTATTATAGGGGAATCGGGTACGCCATTATCAGAAATTAGATGGACTTTATATCCATCCCTTTCACAGACTTGACCACCAAGTCACTAGTTAATCATTTCGTCAAATGACCAACTAAATGATCTCAAGTCCGGTCACATTACATAAACAAAACTCCATGATTGATCAATTCATAGATTTTATAGTGACTAACTCCCACATGACCATACTTGTCATTTTTACTTGGCTATATGCCTAAGCCAAAGTAACATTACTATCTCAAATAATAGTAACAGTTGAGATTGGTTTCGACCATAAAGGAATTTCATAAACCAAGTCCCCAAGCAAGAGGACTCATCTTACTATTGAAGTATGATCTTCAACATAAGAATGCTTTTTAGAGGCCCAAGAGATGGCACCTCCCCCAAGGAAGAGGACTCATGTTAATGTTGAAGTATGATCTTCAACATAAGAAATCAACATGCATCAGTGTATCCTCCTAAAATGAATGGAAACCCACTGTAAGTCAATGAATGTTGCATAATGCATTGTGCCTTTGAGATATTCTAGTACACGCCTCATTCCATTGCCAAATGATGAGCACTAGGATTACTCATACACCAACTTAATTGTTATACTACATATACGATATCTGGTCTTATGAAAGTCATTGCATACATCAAGTGCCCAATTAACATGGAATACTCAAGTTGTAACACTAGTTGGCCAGTATTAACCATAAGTTCCATACTTGGATCCATTGGGGTATTTAACCCACGATAATGCATAAAAATTGAGAGAATGAATTTTCTTTGTCGTTCCGCTTGATTTAATACACAAAATCACATTTGTCTCCTCCATGTCCTATATGAAAAAATTAGATAAAATATAAATTTTTAGTAAAGTCCATTTATCTTTGATTGATCTCATAGATAAACGTACAAATACATGATGTCTCCATTACCAGAATAATTAAACATTGTATATACACTTTTGTATCCTTGGTTTAAAATAACATAAACCACTAGACAAAATCACACCATCAAACCACTTAGACAAATCAAAATTTTCTAGGATTTTGTAAATGTCGAAATAGAGAATCAGACAAATTACACCATTGAGTATGAGACCTACACAAAAGTAATTGTCATTCTCTTATTTCTTCGTTTTACTAAACCCCCTTCTTATTCCGCATCTTTTTCTCTTTGCTCTTCCGAGTTACCTTCCGAATATGGAATATACTTTGAGAGTAGTACGAGGTAAACATATCTTTTATGGCCATCGACGGAAATTCTCGCCACCGAAAATTCTCATCATGTTCCCCACATGGGACCTTGATAAGTAAGGCAATGTTTCTTTTGCTCTTGGTCACGAGTAGGGATGACAATTTGAACATGCCTCGGCGAGTATTACCCGACCTGACCCGCGATGGGGCGATGCATGGTTATCTACTTCTGACCTGCTCTGCCCTGTTCTTGCCCATTCTATCTATGGTCTAGGAAACCAGATCGTACTGGCCGGTTCAACTGGTTCAATAACCGGACCAGAAATGAAACGATATGCATTTGCTGCTAGAAATACCATACCGGCCAATTTTGGCGGTTTAACTGGTTCTAAACGAAATGCCACCCGATTTTGTTCCAGTCGGCAATAGCCAGTTTGGCAAAGAAAATGTTATCGTTTATGAAACGAAGAAAAATAAAAAAATAGCGGCCAAACTCAATAGCTAACCCGAATCCCTAATCACGGATCGAAGAACTTCTTTTCTCCAGTTTAACCCTGCCGCTCCTCTTCTCTTCTCCAACTTACCCTTGCCTCTGACAAGTGACGATCGACGACGATGGCGAGAAGGATGAGCTCTGTTTCTCGAGAACACCGCCTATTCTCCCTCCCTGCCTCGACATTCCTTCGCCTGCTCCAGCCTAACCCTGCCTCCAGCGACTGGCTAGAAGGACGAGATTGACAAATGTTGTCGTTTGCTCGTGGTTCCCTCTCTTCTCCCGAGTCCTGGCTGAGGTCGACGCTCTTCTCCCGGCCGCCACTGTTTAAGAAGAGGAAGATAAAGAAGAGACATGATCGATGAGAATAAGAGAGAAAAGAAAAAGTACAAGAGAGGGGGGAGAGAGAGGCTGACGGGAAGCGAGAGATAGGGGAAAGTATTAAAGAAATAATAATTAAAGATAGAGAGAGGGGAGAATGTGGGAGTGGGAGGCATGATGGACAGTGGGATGGGGGACATGACATGACATGTGTTCTTTTTTTTTTGTTTTATTTTGGTATATTTCGGTGTTATTCCGAAACGATAACCTCATTTGTCGGTACAGTTTTTTTAACAAATATCATATTTTATTATTATAAAAAAGGTATTTATCAGCACAAAAGAGTTGAACCATGGTTGTACCACAAAATACCCTACCACAGACGATTCTGGTTTGATGTCCGATACAGTTTCCTGAACCAAGATTCTATCTCAATTTCTTACAAAATCTATTCATATATCATATTTTGACTTTTCTTTAACTACTTAGACTTTATTACTCATTCTGTTATCACTATTTTTCATTCATACAAAATTTCCCCTTCTTTGTATCGTAAAAAGTAAAATTTCTTGTATGTTTTTTCAAATAGTAAGTAAGAGTGAGTCGACCTGCCCCGCCACATACCCGGGTGTGTATTACCCGCCCGACCCACAGTAGCGGGGGCGGGGCATGGGTATTGAGGTACCCGCCCCACTCCATCCCATTGCCATCACTAGTCATGAGGGAGAGATTCCTTGATTTGCAAAATTGCAAAGTGGTGCCGTGCATGGCAAGTTTAAGTTGAGGCTCAAAAAATTGAATCCACTTTTGAAAAAGTGGGAGCACCACCATGGAGTCCTTGGATTTTCGATGTTTTTATGAGTTCCCCAGTGCACACATGAAGTTTCTAGATGTCCTTAGTTGACAAGGTCGTCAACCGAGAGTGTGCATGGCACGAAGATATGGAAGTAAAGTTTACCCGATTTTGATTATTCTCGAGGCACCACCGATGGTTGATAGTGAATACCATTATTTTTGTCCTACAAGTTGTATGGCTCGTGAGCAGTGTCAAGATCAAGGTCTCTAGACTGTGATGTCAACAAGCGGCCCGTGAAGCTTGTTAGTGAAAGGGCGCATTTTGCTCCGAGATCACGGTTTCACTGTCGACTTCACGGTCGTGATGTGAGATCGTGATGTGTTCACTAGGAACCTATATAAGGGAGAGTTGGCTAATTTGAAATGATGAAGTCCTAGAGAGCGATTGGAGCTTCTTCTTCAAGGTTTAGAGAGAGAGAGAGAGAGAGAGAGAGAGAGAGAGAGAGAGAGAGAGTTATGAGCTAAGAAGGAAGGAAGAAGAATTTCACCTATCCCAAGGCTAGAGGAAGGTTGATTGCTTATCCAAAGGTTGAATCATGCATCTAAGAAGAAGGAATATCAACTTGCAATGGGTTTTTTCTTCTACCTTATTTGTATTTTCTCCTCTAGCTGTGGAATACTCTCCAATTTCACTTGGATGTTATGAACCCTAGTCTAGGATGTGTTAGATTGTAGGAATCAAACTCTATGCGTGTTGGGTCTGTGATTACTTTAATGTTTTGAGGTACTATTCCTGGAATTTGGGTGTTGTTGATCATGTCTCAATTTTGGGACTAGTTGACCTAGAAGAAGGAAATCCCCTTATACCCCAATATTGGAAATTCAGGTAACCTTCTCTAGGGGGCAACTTGGGTTAAGAGAGTGCCACCATGATTGGTTACTTTTTGCAGTTCTAGATTATCTTCCGGGGGAGTGATTCTGAAATCCTTAGTCGATCGATTAAGAGAGTTAGGGTTTCCTTGCTAATTGTGACAATCTTTAGTTGATCGATTAAGAGGGTTATGAGTTCCTACCTAATTGTGATCTCCTCACGGTCGTTGTATCTTGACATGAAACTAGGGAGAGTAATATCCAAGTGATTCTTTCTCAATCGAATTCACCAAAGTATAATTGCTTGCTTGTTTAATTTGCATAGTTTCCTTAGCTTAAACCACAAATTGATCACTAGATAGTAGATAAAGTGTGAACAACTGAAGTAAGAAAAGATAGATTGCCCGGGTTGATATTGAAATACTTATTCTATCATACACTCGTCTATAAATTGCACTTGACCTTTAATTAGGATTAAGTGTAGTTGTAACCGAACCAGACTGTGACTTGAGGGTATTTTTCATACCCATGAACTGCTAAAGAAACTTTTCATATTTAAGAGATTGTTAGCTTTGCAAGGATACACCTTAATCCATGCCACCCACAATATCCCAAAAATCTACTAACAATAACCAAATTAATCTCACTATACATGATTAAATCAACAAAAAATACACTTCTTAAAATCGTGCTAAATATAAACATATTATTAGAAGTCCAGAAGCATAAGTTGGGCCCACTCATAACTATTTGCCTAAATATCTCTCTTTGCACTTGCACAAGCACAAGAAAGCCCAACCGAAGACCTCTATAGTAGTTGTAAAATTAACGGGGACTATAATAAAATAAAAAAGAGTATAGGGACCGTGAATGGAATCAGCTCGTAGTTTAGGGACCACATTGTCAATTAACTCCCATTATAAATGCTCCAGTATATAGCAAGCGGCCATAGTTTTAGCCATTAGGGCTTACACAGCACAGCAGATAGCAAATCCCTAGCAGTGTAAAACCCTGAACCCGTGCTGGGTTTCTTCGACTCATTCCGCCCACCATGTCTGCTGCTTCAATCGTCTCGCGCTCCGTCCTACTCCGGCGGGCCGCCGTCAACCCTTTCCTTGCTCGCTCCTTCTCTTCCTTTGCGTCTTCCTCTCACCGGTCTCACCCCCTCTTCCGCTCTCTCCGACCCCTAGCCGCCGTCGCCTACTTCCCTACCTTCAACTCCGCCTCCGCCTCGGTTCGCTGTCTGGCTACCCGGACGACTTCGTCCTCGCTTAACGATCCCAGCCCTAACTGGTCCAACAGGCCCCCGAAGGAGACGATTCTGTTAGATGGCTGCGATTTCGAGCACTGGCTCGTGGTGATGGAGAAGCCGGAGGGGGACCCTACTAGGGATGATATCATCGACAGCTACATCAAAACCCTAGCTCAGGTCGTCGGCAGGTATATACCACTGATTGATACTTTTGATGGGCTATTTGATTATGTGTTATAGTATTCGATTTGGGTTTTAGGGTTTTGTTTTGGTAATGCAAAATCCGCTTTGTTGCAGCGAGGAAGAAGCTAGAATGAAAATTTACTCTGTTTCAACCAGACACTATTTTGCATTTGGGGCTCTGGTCTCCGAGGAACTTTCGTACAAGTTGAAAGGTGTCATATTGATTTCAGTTATTAGATTGATTTGTTCTTGGTATAAAGCGGGGTAGAAGAGGTTCGTGAAATTTTTATGTTCGTTCTTATTTTGTATACAGAGCTGCCACGAGTGCGTTGGGTTCTCCCAGATTCGTATTTGGATGTGAAGAATAAAGACTATGGAGGTAAACTCTCACCCTTTCTTTCATCAGTCTCCATTGATAGAAGATTTACGAGATGCTAGCTGAATCAGGTTGTGTTTGTTGCTGCTGTTTTACAGTCTAGTTAAACCATATGCTTTGTTTGGGCCATTCGAGATGTGAATCCTGTTGTGCTCAAGGAGCCACTGAATAGTGGACTCTCAGCTCCTTTTACTATATGGCATGACTTACCAGAATCATATTCCTGTCTTGCATGTATTAGTTAGATTAAATTATGTGTCGAGATGTGTTGATTCATTTTGTCTTGCATATATTAGTTGGTTGTCTTTGATTACCAGAATAAGAATCCTGTCTCGCATGTGGTTATCAGATTGTATGTGCTGATTGCTCTCTATGGGTGACGGCTTTCCCCAATGTTAAGTGTGTTGTCATTTTTTTTTCATTAGCCACTATAGTTTCATAGTAATATATATGATAGAGGTTCATTTTTCTCTTCTGGTTTGCTTCAGGGGAGCCATTCATCAATGGACAAGCTGTCCCCTATGACCCTAAGTATCATGAGGAATGGGTGAGAAATAATGCAAGGGCCAACGAGAGGAATCGCCGCAATGACAGACCACGCAACTTTGACAGGTCAAGGAACTTTGATAGGAGAAGGGAGAATGTTGCGCAAAATCGGGATTTCCAGAACCAACAGGCGCCTCCTCCTGCTATGGGTGGTCAAGGCATGCAGAATATGGGTAGCCAAGGCATGCCACAGCCGCCGCCACAGTATCCTCAACATAACATGACAGGTCCAGGTGGTCCTCCACCACCGAACAACCAAATGGCCCCTCCTCCACATAACATGGGAGGGCCAGGTGGTCCTCCACCGCCGAACAACCGAATGGGGTCTCCTTTGCCGCCGCAAAACAACCAAATGGGAGGATGGCCTCAGAACAATGTGGGAGGACACGGTATGCCACCACCTCCACACAACCCCATGGGTGGAGCTCCGCAGAATACTTACGGCGGGATGCCACAGACGAATGCTGGAAGGATTCCTCCGCCAAACAATCCTGGATGGTCGAATGGGGGCCAGGGGAACTTTCAGGGTGGAATGCCACGCAACAATGCAGGTCCTCCTTACCAGGGTGAGCAACCAAACTACAACCCTGATGGCTATCCTCCAAACAGAGATGGGAGCGGCCCTCGCTACTGAACTTCAAACTGAGTTTTGGCTGAAAACAATTATGTAGAGTGAGGCTATGATGTTTAAGACTGTTAGTAAGGGGTCCTCAGCACCACGCTGCTGAACCGTTACTCCCCCATCCCTTTCTCCTACTTGGTACGTGTGAACATTTGGCTGATGTGTTAATTAGGGTTGTTTAATAACGTTGGTATGTTTATGAAGAGCAATAGTTACCGTATTTGTTCTTAAGAGGGTGGATATTTATTATTGGTTGCTCTTAGGTCCTTTGAAGTACCATTAGTGTTTATTTTCCACTTCTCAGTGGACTGAATTGTTGGTCACTTGATACGGCTCACACCGTTTCTACAGAAGCCCAATTTAGCCTCTAATCCTCTAATGATGACCTAGACATGATGACCTTGACACAGTGGTCTGCTTCTTTGTCTTCCAAGTCAAGAGTGAACTTCCAAGGAAAGTACAATAGCTAGGTGTTGACCTCCTAGTGTCAGGGCAGCTTGCCCAATCCGAATAACAATAGTCTGCAATTTCAATTCAGCTTGACTACTGAAATGTATTCCTTGCCCGGGTGAATTCTTTAAATATCTCAGTACCTTGTAAGTTGCTTGTAGATGATTTGTGAGGATCCTTCTGGAACTGGCATAATTGTTGGACTGCATATGTCAAATCAGGTCTGGTGATAGTTACATAGTGCAACCTCCCAATGAGCCTTCTGTATAACTCAGGATCATCAAATCTTGCTCCTTGTCTTGCTGTCGATTTGGTTTTTGTGTCTGCTGGTAAGCAATACCTTTAGCCTCAAGATATCATGTTTCTTCCAGAAGATCCAAATTGTACTTCGTTTGACAAACATGCAAGCCTTAATCCGATCTAGTCACTTCCGGTCCCAAGAAGTACTTCAAAGGACCTAAGAGCTTGTGTGAGAACCACGCTTCTAGGGATTCTCGATACTGATCTTCGGCACTCGTGACAATTGGGGATTTAGGGATTGAGATTAAGAATTAGGGATTTAGATGAGATAGAATAAAATTGGGAATCGGCCGAGGCCTTGGACTCGGATGAGCCGAGAAATTAGGAGTTGAGAGGATAACTAGGGTTTAGGAGATTTTGCTTAATATTCTTCTTGATTGATTATGACGTAAACCCAAAGTACATATATATAGGAAATACTGGAAAACCCTAACGAATAACCTAATTGGACTAAATTTCTACTAACCATAATTATCATTATCCTACCTAATATAATAATAGAAACCATATATAATTGTGTTTCTGACAATCCATCCCCCTTGAGAACAACCTTGACCTCAAGGTTGTAGTTGACTTCTACCTCTTTGACCTTCCGCTTTCTTCGTTTCCAATTGCGCTTGATTCCTTGAATCAACTCTTCTCGCACAACTCCCACTTTCCTTGTCTCTTCTCCACCTACGTGACACATGTCACGTTCTCCATAGCCGAACAATTCTCCATTTTCTCTTTCAAAGTCCGAGTGCGAAAATTGTTCTTCTTTGTCCTCCATAATTGTCTCCATGGACTTGGAGGTGGAAATAACCCCTAGCTTCAACAAACCTTCATTTCCTATACCTTGGATTTGGCCCACAATTGCTTGGAGTAATGAGGTGTTCTTCTTCTTCTTAATTTCGTTTGGGCTTATAAGCCCACTTGCCAACCTCATAACTCCTTCCTTCTTTTCCCCCAAACCTATCTCTTTAAAATCATATTCCACGTTGGGCTTAAGTCCTCTTTTCTGCATTGGCCCAACACCATATAAGAGACACTTAATCCAACAGCCCAACTGAGGCCCACTTCCTTCTTTTGTCAAGTTATGCTCTTGCAGAATAGATCCAACAAGACAGTCAATATTAGGCCCATCATAACCTATTTGCTCGGCCCAATCCGTCCACTTCTCCTCAACTGCTTCTTGTCCACCTTTCAGCCTATCTTCCTCAGCAATTGGGCTCCTTGATCTCCGCCCAAACCAACATAAGAGGGCTCTTATATTGGGCTACCCACTAATTGGGTTGTGCGAAACCCAACTCAGCTCACCCATTGGCCCACGCTGCTGTTGCTCCCCAACCCTAGTTGGCGACCTAGGGTTCGCAAGCGGAGGGGTGCCGCCCTCCTCCTTCCCTCCGTTTCTCGTTGGCGACCCGACTCCCCGACGACTTGGCGGCCAGCCACAACCCGCCGCCTCCTTCTACTTTGTTTCCTTCCCCGGCGGCACTGCACACTCCTTTCGATGGCCAGGCGGCCAGCCCGTCGCCGCCGCCGCCTTCAGCTCCGTCGTCGCCTCGATAGCAGATCGCGGCATCTGCACGATTCGGGCCGCCGCCGATGTCGTCTTCGATGACGGACAGAGGATGCCGACGCAACGCTCCTTCTTCTTCCTCTGGAGCACCGGCGTTTCTTTCTTAATCTTAACCTGCTTTTTTTCTTCTTCCTCAATCAACGATTTCCACGTATCCTGCGAGATGATGATTTTCGGAACCTTGATGGTGAAACTGCCTTCTCTGAAGCTAGCGCGACATTGTGAGACATTGTAGATTTCTCCGAATTCGATTTGCTTTTCGAAACGGATCCATCTGCATTCGTAACCCAACGAATGCTCTGTTGTAATTGTTAGCACATTTGATTCAATTCTTTGTACATCTAGGTGCTTAGCCTCGAACCCAGGCAAGGAAAAGAATAGCTTGATGCGATGCGGATATTCCTGTTTGTAGATGTTTGGCTCGAAGTCTTCATAGATGCGCTCATCCCCGGTTGAGAGTTGTGATAAACTCATATTCGCAACCGGAGCTTTGGTACGAGTGCCTGTAATCGGGCTCTGATACCACTGTGAGAACCACGCTTCTAGGGATTCTCGATACTGATCTTCGGCACTCGTGACAATTGGGGATTTAGGGATTGAGATTAAGAATTAGGGATTTAGATGAGATAGAATAGAATTGGGAATCGGCCGAGGCCTTGGACTCGGATGAGACGAGAAATTAGGAGTTGAGAGGATAACTAGGGTTTAGGAGATTTTGCTTAATATTCTTCTTGATTGATTATGACGTAAACCCAAAGTACATATATATAGGAAATACTGGAAAACCCTAACGAATAACCTAATTGGACTAAATCTCTACTAACCATAATTATCATTATCCTACCTAATATAATAATAGAAACCATATATAATTGTGTTTCTGACAGCTTGATTTTAAACTCTTTGCTTAGAGCCTTCTTAACTTGCTCAATGTCCTTAGGTGCATCACTTGCCACTATTATATCATCTACATAAACCAGCACAATTACTATTCTTCCTTGAATCCACTTAGTAAACATAGAGTAGTCTGAGCTTGACTGTGAAAATCCACTCCTCAGTAGGAATTGGTCAGTGTGGCAAACCATTATCTGGATGCCTGTTTTAATCCATACAAGGATTTCTTCAGATGACAAGCTACCTGCCCTGAACAAGATGGTGGCGAAACAACTCTCGATGGTACATTCATGTATACCTCTTCAGTTAAATCACCTTGCAAGAAATCATTAGATACATCCATCTGCTATAGACTCCAGTTTTTAACTGTTGCTACTGCCAATAAGGCTTTCACTGTGATAATCTTTGCTACAGGTGAATATGTGTCCAAGAAGCCTACATCATATACCTGTGTGAAGCCTTTTGCAACTTATCTGGCTTTGTATCTTTCAATGGTGCCATCAAGTTTCAATTTGACCTTGAACGCCAATTTCTAACCAATGGCTCTCTTATTTTGTGGCAAAGAAACAATATCAATGCCTGGTTTTCCTCCAGTGCAGCCAGTTCATCATCAATGGCTTTTTTCCATTCTACATGCTTCACAACTTCATCATAACTCATTGGTTCCATCTGTGTCATCACACTCATTGCATATTTCCTATATTCTATGCTGAGGTGATCCACTTCCAAGCAAATAGGATACTTGGTTATTGAAGCAGCTGCACCAAAACCACCAAACTTTAGTCTTGTGTCTAGAAGATGGTTCATAATCAACCTGAGGTTCAAGTTCAGGGTCATGTTCACCATAATCAGAAGAAGATGAATCGTGATTCAGATAAGGTGGAAGTTCTGGTTGAGAAGGAGACTGAGACTGTGAGGTTACCCCCTATCATCAAAGGGTGGAGAAGAAGTGTGAGGTGTAGGAGGAGAGGAAAAGGGTATAGCAATAGGTGGTGCATAAGGGAATGAAGGAGGAGTTTGAACAAGAGGTGGTGGTGATACTGATAACACCTAAATTGGTATTATTTACCCTTCATATTGAGATTTGTTTCGTGCCAATTCATGCGCATAATTGCTTGAACATCGTCAATTGCATCCCTATTTTGTTCCAATTTGAATTCGATGTGATTTTAGGGTGTGTTAGACGATAGTTGCGAATTAGGTACAAAACAAGGTCACAAGTGTAGCAAGTGGGCAGAAGACTGAAGATCCTGGCCTAGAAGAGAAGATCACGGCCGAGATCATGGAATGCAAAGTCAAGCTGAAGATTGATCCCGCGAATTGGAGGGCTGAGAGGGCAAACTTCGCGCAGAAGGAGCCATGAACTTCGCGCAGAAGGAGCCAAGGAATAACATATAGTTTCCCCAGTCGAATCACGGCCATAGTGTATTTTGACCGCGAGGAAGATCACGGAAGCGACTCGCAAATCATGACCGCGAAGTCAGCCTGCGATCTCCTCAATCCTGAAGGCCAATATGACTGTGTTGCATGATCGCTGCCTCACCATTGAAGATCCAGCCCGCGATCTCTACCCTGCCGGCCGTGAACTTCTCTGTCCCTAGATCTGGATTGCCTATAAATAGAAGAGCCATTTTCCCATTTTAGGAGAGCTGCTTTAGGAGAGCTTCTTTTGGTTTTAGAGAGAGAGAAGAGAGAGAAGCTGGAGGAAGGAGAAGAGGGGAAGAAGTAGAAGGAGCTATAGGAGAGGAGGCATCTTCCTTAACATCAAGTCTTCTTCCACCTCTTCTATGTATCTTCTTCCCTCCTTTATGGAATAGTCCTCTAACGTACTAGGGGTTCTAAACCCCAAACCCTAGTTTTAGGGTTTACTATGTATGTATGTATGGATATTCTAGTGTTTGAATGAATGAATGTGTTTATCTAGTTGATTCTATTGTTATTCTATCCTTGATTGTGTTTGAGTAAGTCGCCATAGTCTTCTCTATTAGTCTACTTTATGCTTCTATGCCGGGTATGGAGTTCTAGGGTTAGACGAGTATGCGTCATTAAGGAAATTAAGGTAGATGTATGAATAGGGACCTATGGTGGTCGAGGCAATTGAACCCCTACTATAGGTAGCCTTCCTAGATATAACCCGGGATAAAACCTTGATGTGGACGGTGGATAGTATCCATTGAAAGGAGCTACGAGCTTAATGCCCCAGATACGATAGCCTAGATCAAGGTGACTTATATGGGTCTAGGGGAGGAGTACTCGGAGGTGTGTGGATAGCCACGAAATCCCACAGAAACGAGTTCACTCACCACATTCGATAAATCCTAAGTATCTAGACATTACATAGTAGCCCTAGATTTGGGCGAGTGATAGTTCCTCAAAGTACCTGCTTTTAGCTTTATTCAATCTCTAAACTAGTAATTCGCCAAACCGATTGACTAAATAGCAACGAGGTGGGAAGTAGGCTAGGGTACCAGGACCCGAGTAAAATACGACATTGATTGCCACTAAATGCCAATGCCATCTTAGGTCAAACTTGGCCTAGGATGAGGTAGTTGTTGACATGTGCTAACCACTGACAATAACATGCATTGATGAATGTGATGAGATAGAGAAGGAGGAGAATTAGTGTGTTTAAAAGGTAGAATTTACTCATGGAACACTACATTTATTGAGACAAATACTTGATGATCATCCAGAGAGAGGAGTTTGTAACGTTTAATGCCCTGAGGAATGCCTAGTAGAAAACACTTCTTGGGTCTTGCATCAAATTTAGTTCTGCCATGAGTGAGGGTGCTAGCATAGCATAGACTACCAAATACTCTAAGATGGCCTAAGAAAGTAGGTTTTTCATACAACAGTTCATAAGGAGAAGGATTGTTCAAGACAGGAGTGGGAAGTCTGTTAATGAGATAAACTGAGTGAAGGATGCAATCACTCCAATACTGCAAAGGAAGACCTGACACTGAAATCTCAAGGATCTAGCCACATTCAGAATATGTTGGTGCTTCCTGTCTACCCTAGCATTCTGTTCAGGGGTCTCAACACAAGATATTTGATTTTCTATACCATGTTCCAGATAAAAGTCACACATATTGAATTCCTTCCCCTGATCACTTCTAACTGTCTTAACAGTTTTCCCAAATTGATTATGTACCAAATGACAAAACCCTTTCAATAATTCTCTGGTTTCACTTTTGTGTTTCATTAAGAACACCCAAATTACTCTTGAATGAATCCATCACAAGAATGAACAGAAAGTGGTCCTCAAATGTCTACATGGATCAATGGGAATAAATCATTTGCATGACTAGTGCTGATAGGAAAGGCAAGTTTCTTGTGTTTGGAATAATGGCACACATCAGAATGAGAGACTTTAGTAGCAGTTACAGTGGAATCAGATTGCTGTAACAAGGAAATTCTATCACAGCTAGGATGGCCTAATCTCCAATGCCATAGATCAAACTATTGGCTACTAAAGTTGAGGGCTGCTGCTTGTGGTGGAGGTGAAAGTTGGTTAGAAGCTGGTGGTGGTAGAAAGGAGAGTTGATAAAGACCTTTGGTTTCCTTTGCCAAACTGATCATCCTCTTGTTGAGTACGTCCTGGATTCGGCATAAATCAAGGCTAGAGGGAAATCTTTGGTAAGCTTACTAACTGACACGAGGTTGAAAGAAAAGCTAGGGACTAGAAGAACATTGTATAAGTGGAGGCCATAAGGAAGTTTCACTGTCCCAATATGAGTAACATGAGCCTTAGTACCATTGGGAAGGTGAACATATGTATTTTGTACTAGATTATGTTCAACAAACAATGCTAAGGAACATGAAATATGATCTGAAGCTCATGTATCTAGAATCCAAAAGGTGACTAGATTTGTGAAATGATTGTCACTATGAGCAGACATGACATAGTTACCTGAATAGTTTGGGAATGGTGACATATATTGGGACAGTGAGAAGGCATTGTGTGAAACGGAAGGGGAAATAGGTGGTGAAATGACATTGTTAGCACTAGACTGCGTCGTAAGCCTCAATCTGGTAATTTCTTCAGGAGTAAAGCCTACAACAGAATTAGCAACACCTACTAGGCTACCTCCAGATGAATTACCATTCACATTACCTTTAGTATGTGAATCTCTTGAACTCCCTTGAGATACTGAGCCTGCAAAACATGGTGTACTACTCTGTGAACCACTGAATTTGTTACCAGCTGCTAGTTCTTTATCCCTTAATTTCTTCCTCCATCACTCATCACCAGTATGATTAGTCTTCTTGCAGTAGACAATATCGCCAGAGAAACAGTTTGTTACCAGTATGACCAGTCTTGATCTTTGTCCTGCTGGTGTGTCTGAGTTCACAGCCAAAGAAACAGTTTGTGCTCTCTTTCCAGTACCCTCTCCTTTCAGCTTCTGTTCATGCTGCAATAAGTCGTCGTCCACTGCTTCTAAAACACTTGGGGGTGTCATCTGCATAAGTATATGGGTTTTCAAAACTTCAAAATCTGGGTTTAGACCTCTAAGAAACCGATAAATAATTAGTCTCATGTCTTTCTGTGTAAGTAGTAACATCATCACAAGGATTTGGGTTCCCTGGAACACAATTACAGGGAACAACATGACTAAATTGTGAGTACTCTTCCCAAAGTCCCTTGATCATGGTGTAATAATCGTTAATAGTCAGATTACCCTGCTTACATCACTGAATATTATCCTCCAGATTGATGATTCTCACAACATTTGATTTACCAAACCTGCGCTTCAGTTCACCCCACAATACTTTTGCATTCACATGGTTCATAACTGACCTTCTCAAGTCCTTGTGCAGAAATTTCATAATCCATGACAAGACAATAGTATTACAACCATCCCACAGCAGAAATTTATCATCATTCAAAGCAGGCATATGTAAAGTACCATTGATGAAACCCATTTTGTGTTTCATCTTCAAATCACTACAGGTCTACTCCAATTGGTTCCATCAAACACTTCTGGACCAATTGATTGATTCAATGCCTTGTTTTGGTTCAGGTAAAATGGGTTTCCAAAGGTGATTACCTCAGATCTGAGTTGAGTCTGTTGTTGCTGACTATCAAAGGACTCAAACTGAATGTTCATCCCAGTCGAGCCACCAGATCTATTTCCTCATCCATGAGGTGTGATTGGAGGTGTTCCTGACATCGAGCTTGCCCTAGCTCGTCACTGCTCTGATACCATAAGAACTTTTAGAGATATAAAAAGATTGTAATTTTGGTGAAGGCAAACCCTTAATAAAAAAGGGTTGTTGCTCTTTCCTTTTATATCAGCTCGATAGAAGTTTAACAATACTAATATGGTTTTGCCACGTGTCAAGGAAACACTAGTTATTACAAACATAAAACACTGTTAATTAACAACTACTAAACCAAACCACAAGACAAAGTTTTAGTTTCTAAGGAAACCCTTCTAACATGAAATGCCATCGTCTTGTAGCTCTGCTTCCTTCTTCTTCGTTCCTCTGCTCCACAATCCTTTCTTCATAAGGATTCAGCAACTTGGTGTTGTCAATGGGAGGACTTCAGTCATGGGTCTCCCATTTCTTGAATCCCGTCTTCCTCTTCTCCAATCCTTAACCCCCCAAAACCTCAAATTCTCCTCTCCAATGCGAATGGTCACCGGTCACGGATCTCCGCCGACTGCTGCCTCTACCATGTCCTCTTTCCTTTGATTCACCCTCGACCTAATTGGGGATTTGAGGATGTCCTAGGATTTGGTCTGGATTCAATCTTTTTTCTTTCAAATTGATCACCGGTCATGGATCTTCGCCGCATCCATAAGCTTCTACTTCTACCTCTTCAAGCCGCTGCTGCAAACTCACCTTTGCCCTTCAATTTACTAATGTCAGATGGAGAGACTTGAAGAAGAGGTGAAGTTTGGGTGCATGGACATAGCCTTCTCACCACAAAGTCGATTGGAGTATAGCAGAGGAAGAAAGGATAAAGGACTGAGTGAGCGTTGCTGCAAACCCTCCTTATCCCATTATCACCAGCGACAATAGAAGCTTCATCGAGAATGGAGAAAGGGGAAATGGTTGACGAGGATGACTATGACAACGACTAGGAATTAAGGATTTTTTTCGTTGAATGAAATTAGGGATTTAAGAAGGTGGGAATGTAAGAAGATCTCGAAGATACAAGCCTTGATATCTGCTTGGTCCAACGTATATTATCGCCAGAGGAATTCCTTATTAGAAAAGATGCACACAGGACGCATGACAATGCATTTAATGCTTGGACAATCCCAATCTGGGCATAAATAGCCCCAAAGTGCATTAAATGGTAACTTAATAACTCTTTCTTTCTCTCTCTCTCTCTCTCTCTCTCACTACACTCTCTTTCTATATTTTCTAACTAACTTAGACATCAAACAGTGTCACATGAAATCGCCTGAGGACCTTTGCTGTAGACTTATGAGGATGCCTCCCAGGAACTGAGCTGCATCCGACTCGATACGCCCTTTTTGGCTAGGAGATTCTAGGTTCAAACAATTTAGCACCCATCGTGCGTCAATCGATAAGTATGCAACAACCTTGATTGGAGATCCTTTACTTACTCCAGTGAAGGGAATGGTGGAGAATAGAGGAATCATGGAAATGTCTCCCCTAGTAGAAGAGGAAACGGAGATGGAAGATCGTGTTAAAGATCATGGAAAGCAAATTTCAAGCATGCAAGACAGTCTCAATTGGATCTTAGCCCTGTTGAAGGGAGGTGCGAAAGAAAAGGATGGCTGACTAGAGTGCTCAAGGACTAAGAAACAAGGAGAAAAACTCATGGCAACCGACATCTGACTCGCTCGAAACTACACCGCGAATAAATCCCGACTAGAGCCCAAATATAAACTATAGACGGGTGCAGTATAGGGCAAGTATGTTTTAATTGTCAAACCCGGGCCGGTCTATGTACCCCTACTTCAATCGCTTAGGTTATTATCTAGCAAACGATTTTGGGTTTAAAACTATGAAAACTATAAAATAAACAAACAAGTAAAGCAAATCGAGGTTGTCCCAATGAGAGAAGAATTCACCCGGGTATTGCTCCCCCTAGCTACATATCAAGATCGACCAAATCGAATGCAAATTTGTGGAGGTGTGTTCATACACCGTAAGAGGGTGCAACAAGTGACGAAAACCTCACTTTCTTAATCAATCGGTTAAGGAAAACAATTAAGCGAGGAACCTTAGCTCTCTCAATCCATGGATTAAGGATTGCTACCATAAACTAGGGAGTCTAGCTCTCTTAACCTTTCGGCTAAGGATTGCAACAATAAACTAGGATTCCTAGCTCTCTTAACCGATAAAACTAAGCGTTGCAAGAACCAATCCCTCGGAACTTAATTCGGACGGCAAAGTAACACCCAAGTTAAAGTGCTAAATCGAAGTTTGAGGTTTGCCCTAATTTTCCCTAGGTAGGTGACTCAATTGAGCAAGTAATCCAGCTTATCAAAGCCTCCTAACAAAAAGGAGAATTCCCTCTACCTAGGTCAAATTGGCATAATAATGAGAAATGAAGAATACAACCCAATCATCATGAAAGTACCTCAAACTTTGCATTAAACACAAACCCACACACATAGCATTCAATCCATACAATCCATCACCTATTTCATGCTAGGGTTGACAACACCCAAGTGAAGAGGTAGGCTAATCCATAGCTAGACAATCTTCCTTCCTTGTTGCTTGAATCTCCCTTGAGAAGTAAGAATCTTCACTCCTCTGACTTACGACAAGCCCAATCTTCTGCTTCCTCTTTTGAATGATACTTTCTCTCTCTAGAATAGGAAGAGAAAACCCTAATCTCACTAGAAACCCTCCTTTATTCTGAAAACTAAAAACCTACCAAACTGCTTCTTCTTCCTTCTACTGCAGACTTTATAGTCTACAGAAATCAGCTCGAACACGGTCACGAACATGGACGTGTCCTCTGGCCGTGTTTTATCCCAAGTGTGCTTTGTTTTGTTGTTTGCGAGAATAACCATAACACAGCCAGGGAACACGAGCATGTTTTGGTCGTGTTCTTCAAAACTTGACGAAACGCTCTGTTTTTGCCCGACTTCACGCCCTCTTCACTGATCATCACGGTCTGAGTGACCGTGATAATCTTCTATGCCAGTGAGGCGCGCAAAAGCCTCTGGAACTCAGCTGCGGACATGATCTATGAATACGGGTGTGTTCAGGTCATGTTCGTCGAATGGCAAGAATCTTCTGTCGCCTGACATGCTGTCGTGTCCAAGTAGATGTTGTGGAACACGGTATATGAACACGGCCATGTCTAGGTCTTGTGCACTTCTGTTTTCTTCATTTTCTTGCCATTCTTGACTCCATTTGTCCCGAACTCGTCCTCGACATTCCCACATGTGCTAGGAAATGAAACACGTCCTCGACCTTACCACTATACCTTGTTCGTCTTTCTGAAATGAATCTCTGTAGCTATTTCATCGCCGCCGCCATTGCACGTTAGCCTCCTTGAAGAGGACCTTGTCTCAGTCTTCTATTTGTTGCCCTCAATCCGTTCACAGGCTATATGCAATGTTCCAGATCTAGCATTGACCACCGCCTTTGCCCTCAAATCTATGTAGCTCGCGTTCTTCCACATCGAAGCAGAACTTCTGCCCAATCAGTCACCACCGCTTCACCTTCATCTCATCCCCATAGCAACCTCCGCCGCCTCTACTCTTCGATCGTCCCACATACAGTCATATCCACCGCTACTTTCATCTCCTCCTCCAAACCGTCGTTATTCACTCAACGGATTGATTAGAGCCTCTCTAGCTCCAAGTCATGGGTTTCTTGCTTTCCTTTTCTTCTACCAAGCCAATTTTCAATTTAGTGTTGGAGAGAACATAATAAAATACAATTTTTGGGTTTGCCGAGTGAACAACCACGCTGAGTGGACATCATGAACATAATAAAATACAATTTTCATTTTGGTTCTTTTGCTTTTTATTTTGGCCAGAGTTTCTTTTGTTTTTTTTTTTTTTTTGCATAGATAGGGTAAAATTAGATATTACAAGTTACTTAAAAGCCAGACGCGGCAGTCGGTCGCTAGCCGAACTGCCGATGAGAGGGCATTAGAAGCCACTAAATGGGCAGCCCTATTGTACAACCTAGGTGTAAAAGTACAAGAAAAACAAGAGAATCCAGCAGCCGCAAAGCAGATCTCCTCGAGCAGCGCCCCTCCAGCACCATGCGCGACATCCTTCTCCCGAACTCGACGAGTCAGCAATTGGGAATCACCACAAAAATTCACAACAAAGAACCCATGCGTTAAACACCAATCGATTGCATCCCTTAAAGCTAGAACTTCCATGATAAAGGGATCTGTTATACCTAGGTAATACTTGCCAATGGCGAAGAGCAGTTCACCTGCAGGAGAGAATCCGACAAAGCCGATTCCACCGCCTACTCCTTTTTTCCAAGACCCATCAAATCGAACAAGCACTCCCCCGGCTGGACAAGCACCATCCCGGGCAGAGGCAGCTGGCTGCGTTCGACGGAAGGCCGAGTCAGCTCGCAATCTCGAAGGCTCTTGATGTAATGTCAAAGGAGCTGTGGCTTGAACCCATTCATCAACCTGAGCCCTGTACTGACGAAGCAGAGCACAACCACGGTACTGTATATGTTTATGGATGGACCAGCATCTTGCCTTCCAAACTCGCCAACAAATGAAGATAATATCTGCAATGTGTACTTTAGAAAGATGGCAGGAAAAGAATAAATGGTTCCAACAATCAGCATGGGAGAGACCCTCAAGGGACCTGCGCAAGTTTCCCCAACCAGCCAGATCCCATAATTCCATAGCAACTCTACAAGTAAAGAAGGAGTGCATAATAGATTCTGATCCCTGAGAGCAAACCGGGCATGTTGCATCCGTGACCAATCTTTTGAACAGCAGGACAGCGCGAACTGGGAGAAATCCGCGCACCATCCTCCAACAGAAAAACTTTAACTTGGGCGGCAACGGGAGACTCCAAAGAAGCTTCCAAAACCTGTTGTCAAAAGGAAGAGGAGAAGGTGGGTGATCAATTTTCAGTTCGTTGGACAGGACATGGTACCCCGACTTAACCGTGTACTCGCCATTAGTCGTATAATGCCAAATCAAACGGTCCGGCAGCAGCCGAAAAGAGAGGGGGATGGAAAGTATCAACTCCACAGACTCGCTGGTGAACAGTGAGACTAGCAAGGCCCGATTCCAAGAACGAGAATCTGGATAAATCAGATCAGCAACAAGCAAGGGGCACCAACTGATACCCGCAAGAAGAGTAAGAGAGGAGGGAGGGTCAGAAGGGAGCCACTTATCTATTAATATGCGGATGCGAGCACCGTCACCAACTCGCCACCGAAGCCCTCGTAATAGGAGATCCCGACCTGCTAATAGTCCTTGCCACGCCCAAGAAGGTCTAGATCCCACCTTTGCCTCTATGAAGGAAGAATTTGGGTGATAACGAGCTCGATACAAGTGAGCTAAAGTGGAAGCCGGATTCTGCAGCACTCTCCAAGCTTGCTTCGCCAAGAGCGCTATGTTAAACCTCTCAAAGTCTCGGAACCCGAGACCCCCTTCAAATTTGCTGTAGCAAACTTCTTGCCAGGAGAGCCAGTGTATACCATCTTCTTTATCCTGATCCGCCCACCAGAACCGGGATAGCTGCCCATTCAACCTGCGACAAGTGAAAGAGGGAAGACGAAACACAGACATAGTATAAATCGAAGAAGCAGAACCTATAGACTTAATCACTACTTCTTTCGCGGCTAAAGACATGGCTTTGGATTTCCAAGATCGAACCCTAGCAGCAAGTCCCTCCTCAACGAACCGAAAGGTCTGGGTTTTAGAACGCTGAATGTGGACAGGCAGCCCTAAATATTTTTCCTGTATGGTGGATTCCGCAATTCCTAAGCAAGCACAAAGAGCAGACCTCTCCTGATGACTTACATTAGCACTCATACACAAAGAGGATTTAAGTAAATTAACTTTCTGCCCACTAACTTCCTCTAGGGAACTCAAAAGGGACAACAGTGCGGTACACTCCGGAATAGACGCACGCAAAAAGAGATAGGTATCATCCGCAAACAAAAGATGAGATGTTAGAGGAGCATGCCGATGAACACGAAGGCCATGAAGCCGAGCAGCATTGATCTCAGTCCCTAATTTAGCATATAAGGCTTCAGTGTATAAAGCATAGAGAAGGGGGGATAACGGATCACCTTGGCGGAGTCCCCGTTGAGGTTTGAAGTATCCATGAGATCGCCCATTGATCAGGACTGAGAAGCTACAGTGGAGATGCAAGTCTTCACCCAATGCAGCCACTCCGAGCAAAATCCTAAGCTGCCCATGATTTGTAAAAGGAAAGGCCACTCGACGCGGTCGTATGCCTTCTCCATGTCCAGTTTAACAGCCATCCATTTCTCACGACCCTGCACTTTAGTTTTCAAAAATTGCATAACTTCTTGCCCGATTAAAATATTGTCAGAGATCAACCTACCTCTAACAAACCCATTTTGAGAAGAACTAACAATGTGAGGAAGAATAATCCCTAGCCTAGCCGCCATGATTTTAGCCAAAATTTTATAAAAAACCTGACATAACCCAATCGGTCTAAGTTGACGCATCGAATCAGCATTAGGTACCTTTGGTAGCAGAGAAATCAGGGTATGATTGAAATTGTGTAGCAGCCTACCAGTCCGGAAGAAGTTATGCACCGCAGCACTGATGTCCGGTCCAACATCATCCCAATGAGCGTGGAAGAACCCGGCGGTGAAGCCATCAGATCCGGGTGCTTGAGACGCCCCGATGCGAAACACGGCTTCCTTGATCTCCAAATCAGTAACTGGAGCAATCAGCATAGCATTCATCTGGCCCGTAACCTTCCGCTGCAATCCTAAGTCCGCGACAAACTGAGCCGAATCCACGTTCGAAGAAGTGAATAATACCTGGAAATAGGGTACTGCAATACTCCCCATACCCTCCTCATCATGATGGATCACCCCCGTTTCATCTTTTAGCCCAGACAGCCGGTTGAATCGTCTTCGTTGCAGCACTGCACGATGAAACAAATTCGTGTTTGAGTCCCCCTCTCTCAGCCACCCAACCCGAGACTTCTGTCGCCATAAGAGTTCCTCATGAACATACGCCGTTGCCAGCTCTCTCTCGAGAATCTGAATCACGGTCCAATCCACGGTAACCTCCCCTCTGGCCTCCTCAAACGCATCCTTAAGCTCTCTTATTTTCCTGGCTGAATTGGAGGTCCCTAAGCGCGCCCACGCAACCAAGTCATGCCTTACCAGTTTAAGTAAGGTGTAGACTTTAAATTGAGTGGTGCCCCGAACATGCTTCACCCATGCAGCTTTGATCACTTCCAATGCTTCAGGGTTGGTGATCCAGCGGCAGTCAAATTGAAACCGCGTATGGGGAAGAGGACCCTGTTTGATGAGCTGCACAAGTAACATTCTATGGTCAGAACCCAAATCAGTAAGATGAATGACCTTAAGATCAGGCCACTCTGCAAGCGCCGCCGCGTCACTGAGGCATCGGTCTAGCCTCTCCATAATATGTACACTACCCGATCTCCGGTTGGTCCAAGTGAATGGTGACCCCTGGAAACCTAAATCCATAAGGTTAGCATGGGTGATGAAAGCATTAAGTTGATCCAAAGCACCAAACGAAGGGGGAAGCCCTCCTAACTTTTCTGAAGAGGACAACAAACAGTTAAAATCGCCAACCACAAAAACGGGAAGGGACACCGACGAGACGAAATTAAGAATCTCATTAAACTGCTGTTGGCGACAGGAAACATCATAGGACATATGTACAAAAAAGATGACCAGACGCCCTACTAGAGGTAGACTAACCTCTACAAAGCAAAGAAAGGAGGACAAGTGGTGAACTGTACAAGCTACTTGATCCAACCAAGCTACAGCTAAACCCCCACTACCATTCGACGCACTAAAGCAACGAACAGATCGAAACCCAAGACTCAAAAACTTTGACAACACAAACTCATCGTCCCTCTTTGTTTCGCTAAGAAAGACTAATGAAGGACGAAACCGTGCAATTGCTCCACCAAGTGAGGGAACGGTCAAAGGGGAGCCCATCCCTCGACAGTTCCACACCATAAAACTCATGGATCCGCTGGGGGCCAGTTGAGGCTGACGCCCGCCACCTTGTCAGATGCTGAAGCAGAGGAAGAGTCTGAAATCGTCCCAAAACGGAGACGCTTTGCTGCCGGTTGTGGAGAAACAGGGGAAGAAGCCTCGAGGGGGATTGTTGGTCCCATCTGTGATGTGAACATCCCTGGCCAGAGGAGCAGGAGTATCAGCCGAGGGAGGTAGGAGCGAGAGGGCCTGAAACCGAGACCCCATGATCCCCGCCCCCGGACGCCGGGAATCTTCCCAAGTGCCCCCTGGCCCGAAAGAAGTATCATCAGACCTGTGGGCAAGAGACAAAGGCGGTGCTGGGACACGGAAATTACCACCCCGACGGGGCTTGCCCTGGTTGCGGAAATTCGCCCGGATCCAGGTGTACCGGCGGCGCCGCCTAGCAAGCATCGCTTCAGTAACTTGGGGACCCGACTCAGTGGCCATGGTGAATTTGCCATACTTCTCCGGCAAGGCTCCAAGTTCTTCCTTACGCGGACAGCCTTCCTTAACATGCCCAATCACACCACAAAGGAAGCAGAAGTGAGGAACTAATTCGAACTTGATTTTAGCAGAGAAGGTACCTTTCTGTGGGTCAATATGTCCAGCGGAGATCGAATCCGGCAACGGTTCCAACAGATTTAGCACAGGCTCTGCCCTGACGTATAACCCACCCGAGGCATCAGACCGGTGAAGAGTAGGGGTGGCGGTTTCCCCCAATGCGGAACCCAAACGGGGCGCCATTTTGTTGGTGAAACAGTCGAAGGGAACCCCCCAGATCTGAACAGCAAGGGGAGCCAGTCGAAGGTTTACAATCACTTCCTCCGATGGCGCAGCCCAGGGCTGCAAGGTCAGCATATACTTGTCAAAGATCCATGGGCCAGCCGAAACCGCCGCCTGCAAGTCCGACTGAAGAGAAAAGACGAACTGCAGCAGACCGCCCTCCAATTGAGAAATCGTCAGATCCCCTTCAAAACGCCAAACCCTAGCGAGGACCGTCTTTAACGTGTGCAAGGGCGGCGGAGCTCCAATCACCAATCCAAGTAGTGTCAAATCGATGCGCGCCACCCCAGCCGCCATGTCGTCATCGTTGAATTGGACTACAACCGCCATGATTGCCGAGACAGGACCTGCGGAAACAGCAAGCAAACCACCAGCTACGAGAGCGAAGGAACAGACGATGGTCCCAGACTCGAGTAGAGGGGAATTTATACACTCCATAGCCCCAGAGATCGGGCTCCGGCACCGCACGACGGCGGAACGCCCGGAACGGCGCATGCGCACAATGGCGGTTACCAGATCCACTTCGCACGAAGTTGAGAGCACGACCTGGGTTTTTTTTTTCTTTTACAACTGGTGCATAAGAATTTGGTTAATTAAGGGGAAGAATTAAAGATGGTAAGAAGAAGCAATACTATTACGTTTAGCATTCTTTTGTTTTTTATTCAAAGATGGATATATTTTATAGAAAAGGAAAGATATTAAGATATTATGCACAGACCTATAGAAGGGCATTTAATATATTAATTAACATGTTCATGAAATATTGTTATGTTTGTCATTTTGGCTCTCTTTACATAAAAATATTTATAAAAATGAAATAATGAATTAATATATATAATAAAATATCACGATTTCGTCACACTCCTCTTAAAATGAGCGCTCTCACGCTTTGCGAATTGGTTACCTAAGTCTAGTAGGGAATTGGGGATGGTTGTATCGTATCACTATATTAGTTTTGATACTGCAGCTCTTCGACTTCAACCCATTGTCTGCTAATCTATTGGCCAGATTTACAAATATTTGCCGCCAAGCAAATTCTGCAGATCACCATGTGGAATTAGACTCACTTGACGTACCATTGGTCTTCAGTTCTCCTATGCTTTAATGAATTTAAAAAATGAGAACTCAGCGATATTATAATGTATCAGAGTGTTACAAGTGGCATGCTTAGTAAATGAAAATCACTTGTCTCATCATCTGGCCCAAAGCCAAATTTGCTTGAGCTGGAGTGCACTGGATTTCCAGCTTCATGCCATCACTCGTGGCAGGGAGTTAGTCACCGTTATTTTATCACTTATCAGCAGCAGACACCCCAGAAAAGCAATACATCCCAAAAAAAGAAGATAGAAGTAATCCAGAAATGTCACAAGTTTTTGCTCATCTTCAGTTTCAGTAACATTGGGTGCAAAAATGTCACTGCGCAGCAATGATACAATAAGAAGATAAAAGTAATCCAAAACAGCTGGCTTGGATAGACAAATGGAAAGGTTGAAAGAGGAACTGCAAAGAACACCTCACCACCACCCTCAGCCCTCGACCCACCATGCCAGCAGAGCTGAAACCTTGGACCTCTATGCCTGGCATTCTCCATCTGTTCCACAGCAGCAGCACCCCATTTGCTGCATCACAATAGCTTTCAAATTTCAATCTATTCACCAATGAGTTGAACTAATAAAATTACCATAGGAATGGCACAATTTGTCCCGTTAACTTGAGAATGCAGCTCGACTTGGTTCAAGTTAGAAGAGTTTGCATCATCTCAACCAAACAATTACCATCTCTACTATGCCCAACATGCCAAACAGCACATAAGTTTGTAAACAATTCTCCATAAACCTTATACCATGTTCAGGCTTCAGTAACCTTGGCTATTTCTTGCATGAGCTGAGTTTCAGGTTCGACATAAATGTAGCCACCAACATTTGCCACAAACCAATGATAATGAGTAAGCATTAGACTAAAGAGCAATGTCAACTGGCAAACAAATGTGTTGACGGAAACGTGAACAAGGGAGCACATCACCAAGGACAAGAAAACAGGTACCGTATGAAAATTCAAAATGTTGAATAGGTTATGAGATAAACCAGGAACTCGAGAAGTTACCTGACAGGGGTTCTTTCCACTTGAAAATATTGAAGACTTCTCAACCTTCAAGTTTATTTCCTGAATCCAATCAACCATCCGATTTCACGCTTTAAGTCTTTATTGCTAGCAGCTAGGTACAGTCCGGACTCTCCAATAGCAATCATGTCCCCTCAGTACGGGCAGGCAAAATGACACAGTGACCAACTGGATGCCTCAAACATGCCTTTGATTGTTTCAATGGTACCAGGCGGGGTTATAAAACAGAAAGCTATAGTTTGAAACCCCAATGTCTGTTTCAGGCTCTAAATTCCACTCAGTACTTCTCTTATGCAAATGTGCAGGAGAGAAAGAATGTGACCAGCGGAACAAGAACAGGGAAATAAGTACTCACTTTATGTAAGTCAATGACACATACAATAAGCTGTGAACAGCAGCATGAAGCAGTTGCTACAAAAGCAAATGCTCTGTACAGGCATCAAGAGCAAAAGCAACTATTTTGACTGTGATACAAGTATTGGATATCATCCTTTCACATGAATGAGGAAGGCAGATCATTAAAACACCAAACTGAACTCAACTTCGAGAACTGCTGCAGTAACTGCAGATTCTCTCTGCATCGTCACAAATTCAAAATAAAACAATAAAGACCTCAATGCTCCCGCTAAGTTTTATCATCAGCATTGCAGGTCTTCACGTCAGGAAACATATATGAGAACTCCCCGACGCCATAGAAACATATAAATATATCACGGTAGGAATTAATTCTTTTAAAATGAATACCAGGATTTTGTCCCCACACACCACCACCATCAAGTCCATTAATCTCGTGTTCATACATTTCCAATCAAATAAAGCACGCAAACATTAATACCCACTAATGACGTGCCTGTGACTGCAGAAATCTTGACGGGGACATCAGGAAGGCCAATGTGAACAATGTTTTCAACTGCCAAGTACTTCACATATGGAAGAACCGGGTTATCAATCTCTCAAGTGTTTGCTCTTTGCATTGCTTCATCTAGTTTCACGACTACCATGGGCAAGCCTGGGAAGTATGGATGGTTCAAGAGGTGTTGCTTCAGCTGAGAAACAAGCAACCACAAAATGCAGTGTCCCCAAGGGTCATAGCATGAACTGGGAGTTACGTGAGGTTTTTCCTAGCTCCTACCACTGGCAGTATCTAGCCAAGCATTCAAAAAAGCTGAGCCTCTATCCTTAGGCAGCAAAATTGATGAAGCTAAGGAACTCAGATCAAACCATAACCCAGAACAACCAAATAGAAAATTTAGTTCCTATCTATCTTCCTTTCCACTTAAATTCCTTTGGACCGGCAAGATTCCCTGTAGATGCATTCATCTCCCCTAGTATGGTCATTGCCAACTCTAGCTTCCCCATTTTCTTCAAGCAGTTAACTAGTGACCTATAAACATAAACAGAAGGGCGGATCTGTCTCGTCTTCATCTCATTGAAGAGTCTAAACGCTTCCTCAATGTTTCCTGATTGTCCAAAACTACTAATCAAAGCAGTATAAGTGAGTAAGTCTGGTTGAATTCCAATAGCTGACATGTCCTTTAAGTATACCAAACACAAATCCAGCCTCCCCTTCCTCCTTAAGTGATTCAATATCGTATTGAAAGACACGAAATCCGGGATAATCCCTGCATCCTTTAAAGAGGCAAATTTGTTGAGCATTTCATCAGTCTGACCAGCACGACCTAGCATATCCATGATAGTATTGTAGGTGACCAGATCAGGCTCACACTTCAGACTCTTTATCTTATAAAATATCATAAGGGCTTTATCCGACTGGCCACACTCAGCAAAGGCAGAGATGAGTCTGTTCAGAACTACAGTATTGCTTGGATATTTTAGCTCCGAAATTTCTGTGGTAAGTTGAAGTAAACAGAGAGGCTCGTTTATCCTAGAGAAAGCCCGTGCTAGAGTAAGATAAGAAGTTGAGGGAAGGGATTTACAATACAGAATTAGATCTTTGAAGACCTGGCACAAAATTTCAACATCATTTCTTCGACCTGCTACTTCCATGAGGGTATTGTACAAGTTTGGGGCGGTAAAAATGTTTCTCTCCCTTAAGAATTGAAGCAATCTAGCAGCGGCAGAAAGATTTCCAGACTCGCATAGATTGCTAATTTGGGAGCTGCATATTTCTCTGGCAGACATTGGAGCATTTTCTATAGCATTGAGAATTTGATACCAGTTCTCATCTCTGAACTCCTCATCCTCTGGAGATATCTGGGTAGAAACTTGCTTATAGTTACTTAAAACCTCTGTTATGCAAGCAAAGAGAGGCATAATCCAGGGAGTGCCAACGGGGATGGATGTGACACTGTTCTGTAAACGTTTAACCACAGATTAATAATCATTTTCAAGCAGAAAAAGCGAAAAGCTTACACTAACAATCACAGCAATGGAAAACCTGAAAATTTTAGCTTGTTTTCAATAGAACTCATTTAGAACTGAAAGCATTTCCTAAGAAATGGAAACTTGAACACCATGTATAACCAACCGGATGTTTGCACATCCACTATAGAAGCGTTGATACATAAAATGATTCATTTCCATAGCTCATTCGTTTTTCCATTACATCAACCATTATACTAATGTTTCCTTGACATGTTAAAGAATGTCAAACCAAGCAAACCTCAAGGGTACGAAAACCAGTCTCTTCAGACTGCATTTCCAACTTAGAACCCAGAAGCCAGAATCATACGCCCACCAAAACCACCAGCCTCATCATAAACCATCGGCAAGTGAGCTTTGTGTAGCAGACATTACATAGACAAACTGTAAACTATTATCTCAAGAGGGCGACTTTAGACCTTGAGAACCTAATTCAACTACATCGCTTCCAATTTTCTCGAGTTGCAACAGAAAGTAATCCTTGAGACGAGAAATTCACAGCGCAAAGATGAAGAGTGAAAGTTCTGTTAAAACTTGCTACCTTTTTTATTGGCAAGACGGGAATCCTATACAAGAAGAGGGGTTGTGCAAGAATGGTGAGCATGTTCTTCCGCATTGATTTGATGCGTCAACGAAATTAATCTCTCAATCGCCAGTGTCCCCCTAGTGCGGTCACTTATTCAAATATCGGCGGCAGAAGTAGTACGTACTACGGCAACCGAAGTCGCCCTCCGGCAGGCGGTAGTTGCGGGAGTTGAACTGTGGACGCGTCGCGAGGGCTTTTGGGGTTAAGGTTGAGAGAGGGGTTTAGGTGGAGACTGGACTGCCACATTCACCATTTTTTTTTTTTTTTTACAAAAGATAATAAGATATATTGATTGAAAGTTTTAAACAAATAGGGAGTTACATCCTAGCGTGAAGCAAGACAGTGAAATCAAAAGAGTGACTAGCTTTCGGGTACAATGAAATGACCTTTTCTAGCCACCAAATAAGCAGCCATAATGTTACATCGACCTAAAAATCGCACACTAAGGCCATTATGAATCTCGAAGTAATGCACGACCTCTTCCAGGATTGCGCCCATCCGACTATCCCGAATATCAGATTGGTGAATCTTGTCAACAACCACTTTGGCATCACCCTAAAATCTTATCTCTGAAAATCTCAGGCTTAAACACCAGAGGATAGCCTCCCGAATAACGAGCAGCTCGACCACCATAGGATTATCCGGGCCTGGGAACTGAGTCCCTTTCGCTAAAATGACTAGCCCTGCCTAGTCCAAAATAATCATCTCACCCACTGAATGGGAGCCACTCTTAGTTGCTTCATCCCACTTACAAACCATAGCATTTGTTCTCCCACAACTGCTAGCAATCATGAACCGCTAGGAGGTGCAACTATGGTCGAAGACCACACTCTTAATTGCCAAACCAAGGGATACATTATAGGCTACAAGAGTAGCCCTCTTGGTTAAGGCAATTAAGGGTTGACTTACCTTCTCCCTCAAACCGATGGTTGGACGGCTTAATCATGACTAACCTAGTTGCTTAATTCAAGATAGAGGTTTTCCCTACATTAACCTAGGTAGGTGGCTTGTCAAGCCCAAGGAATCCCAACTCAATTGAGCCTCTTTTGGAAAGGGGGGTTTCCCCCTATAACCTAGGTTAGATTAAATTGGCCAATTCAATTGCTAAGCACACACATGCACAATCATCATGAAAAATACCTCAATCATTAAATTAAACAACACCCATAAACAATCATTCAAGTCACACTACAACTACATGGCAAATAGTTAGAGTTTCACAACACCCAAGTGAAAAAGAGTACTACTCCATGCTAGAAAGGGGAAGAACACAAGAGAAAGAGGTAGAAACCATCATGGTGATGTCTCCAATCTCCCTAAGCTTGTGTTGATCTTCTCTTGGGGAGATTCTTCCCAATTCACAACTTGGAGCAAACCCTAGCCTTCCTTCTCCCTTGGTTCGTCATTTCTCTCTCTAAAATATGAAGAAGAAGACACTTTCTCACTCTTGGGCTCTCCTCTCTCTTCCTTTCAGCTCACACTTTATACTGGGATTGGGCTCAGTTCACGGTCTTAGTTCGCTGCCGTGAACTCTTCAACGCGTTCATGAACTTGAGCGCTGTGTCAAAAGTAGGGGTGTTCAAACGGTTTGGTTACCGTGGTAACCGTTTTAATCGGTACTATTTGGATAATTTGGTTTGGTTAATTTGGATAATTGGTTTGGTTTGATTAAAGTTTTTAGCTTGTTTGGTTTAGGTGGTTTGGTTTGGTTTCAGACACTCTTAACCAGTCAAACCAAATTAACCAGTTAAGTAATTAGTCATATATCTAACATATATTATATATCATACTTAATACTTTGCATAACCACTCAAGTGTTAACGTTCATTCCTTTTAGACTCATAAAATATAAAGCTCAATATTGCTCATATAGCGTATATTTGTATATGTAAAGTGTAGACCATAACATATGAACGCCTAATTTAGATAAATTTCATACATTATGATGGATGAAAACTTGAAAGTAAGGTCATTTCCAGCCTATGATAATTGCTAAGAGACTAAGTCAATTTACACAAACACAACAATTCATTAACCCATACCATTGTCATAATTTTTTGTTAGGTGAATACTTCTATACTAATCGTAAGATAATTGTCTTAGTTGCATGTATTTTTGTTAAGGGTCAACTATAACTACGTGTTGATTGTTATGTTTTATTCATTCTATAAATGACGAATTGTTGTATTAACCGGAAAATTTTCATCGTCAATGATAATGTGATTTTATATTGGTTAATCTGGTTAACCAATTAACCAAACCGATTAAACTTTAGTTTGGTTAATTTGGTTGTTGTATTAGTTTGGACGGTTTGGTTATGATATTGTATTCCATGGTTAATGAAATTTAACCTTATTTGGTTTGGTTATAACCATGGTAACCATTTGAACACCCCTAGTCAAAACGCACCGCTTCACTCTCGTGAGTTCACGGTTTGCACCCAAAGTTCACGGTCATGTTGACCGTGAACTCGCCTTGCGTCGTAACTGAAGAATTCTCCCTGGACG
The DNA here is from genome assembly GCA_946122785.1 of Linum tenue. Classification (NCBI taxonomy): domain Eukaryota; kingdom Viridiplantae; phylum Streptophyta; class Magnoliopsida; order Malpighiales; family Linaceae; genus Linum; species Linum tenue. Next base: position 10,475,189 of record CAMGYJ010000010.1, on the reverse strand, counting down.
CTTCGCGGTTCACGGTTTTGGGCTTCAGTTCACGGTCATAGAAGACCGTGAACTCCAATGGGAAACCGTGAACTTTGCCTGAATCAACCTCTTTGTCCGGTCTTTGCCTCTTTTCGTCCAACTTTCGACTCCGGGGGTGATTACACCGGTTGGATCCTAAAACACACTAAAACGCACAAAACCTAGCGTAAAACCACATTTTAAGGAGTTCAAATGCTACAAACGCCCAAGGAAAACGGGGATAAAATGCGTGCAATTAGACCCGAATAAATTATTTTACAAAATGGGTAGAGGCAAAGCTAGTCAACACGGTGAACCAAGGGGAAGTGATTTATTTTATCAAAGAACACATTATTCATCGTTTTGATTTGTCAGCCACTATAACAGCATATCAAGGGACAATCTTCACTCGAGCACAAGTAATGGAGTTTGCCAAAGAGCATGGCATTAAGATTGTCCACTCCACGCCTTATTATGCTCAATCCAATGGTCCAGCAGAAGCATCCAATAAGGTGGTAAAAGGGATCTTGTCCAAAATGATTCAGCGCAATCCAAGGAACTGGCATGAAGTTCTATCAGAGGCGCTATGTGCCTATAGAATGTCACCACGTAGTAGTACGAGAGTGACTCCTTTCTCTTTGACATATGGTCATGAGGCCTTCTTGCCGATTGAGATAACGATAAAGTCTCTACGATACATGAAGCAACATGAATGGACTCCTTTTGAGTATTATGAGTCAATGATGTAGGAGTTGTATGACCTGGATGAGCTACAACTTCAAGCTCTTGACAACTTCCAGGTACAAAAGGCTAGCGCGGCTCAGGCATACAATGAGAAGGTAAAGTATAAGTCATTCGAGGAAGGAGAGCTAGTGTGGAAGTTGCACTTGCCAATTGATGAAAAAGATCCAAAGTTTGGTAAGTGGTCTCCTAATTGGCGTGGTCCCTTTATTGTTCGTGTTGTACGTCCCAATGGTGTTTACCTATTGAAAGATTTAGATGGTGTACAACATGAGCGCTTAATTAATGGCAAGTACCTTAAGCCAATACATTTGGGACGTTAAGGAATGTCAATGATTTAGATTCTGTCCTAGTGCACATAGAGACCTAGTTGGAGTTGACATGGTTTCTAAGATGTGCAACATGGTCGAGGAGTGAAATGCTCAGGATAAGTCTTTCTGAACTGGCCATTCAGAGGATTTTGTTTCTAGCTTGGAAGCAGAATGGCTGCCGTCCAGATCGATAATTTGGATGGTACCATTCAACCCTATGAGGGCTACCATCTCTTCGAGTAAGCATCTGGGTCAATAGCTGGATTTTTGGGTCAAGACATGGTTACCTTGCCAACTTTTGGATAGATTGTACCATCCATGTTACTAGAGGCCAAGGATGGTTGGCCTTAAGCAATTTGTAACTATGGTTTGGTTAAGTGGTTACATGGATAATATTGTCCAAATAAAAAGATATCATCCATGATAGTGATGGATGATGATTGGTCTGGGCAAAGTCATGTTATGTATTGCTCGTGTAAACAAAAAGAAGCAAATGACAAGGGTGGTGTATATGGTCTATTGGGGGTGTAGTATGCCATTATAGGAGAAGTAGACTATAAACGATTGATTGAATTTGGGATAGGCTTTCATGGAGCGCGTCATGGCAGTGGCACATACCTCCTGTAGCAAAGCCAAAGAAGAGAACATGGGTAGTGGCACATACCTCCTGTAGCATGGCCATGGCAGTTCTCAAGTTCTAAATGGCACATATAATTAAAGGGAAGGTGTATGAAAGTCTGAACATGAGCAAGGCGGCCATGCATAAAATAATCAAATGGAAGAGAGGGTTTATAACGCAGTGGTTTGGTGGTGGATGACTAGGGGTTTGATGGCCAATTAAATTTGGTCATGGTCAGGAAAATAAGAAGGCCTATACAAACCCAACGTATGATTATTGGCATGCAGGTTCCAAATTCCAATGGTACAACTTTACAAGGAAAGTAGTGGGGCTGGCGGAAATAAAAAGAAAAAAAGGAGACAAATCCTCGTTGTGGCCAATTACTAACTTGGCCATGAACGAATTTCATTCTTATTGGATGCCATTGGAATTGATTATGGCTGGTGTCAACAACTTAGTCCATAATTTCTTATGAACTAAGTTGTGGGACATTTGTTTACTCCAAAATATATTTATTAATTATCACGCGTAGTATTTATGGACAATAGGGACACTTTAAGTAATTTGTCCTATGGTAGTCACATTCAAGATGGTGACTATTAGGGGTGGAAGTTTGGTTTGCGGGTTGCGGGTAACTCGCAAATCGCACACTTTGTTGATACCCATACTCATAATTTGTGGATAGTGGGTTGAGTTTGGGTAGCAAAATATTGATTTTTGTGGTTAGTGGTTAACCACTACCCACAACAGTTTACCCACAAAACCCACATTAACCACATTACTTATATTTATTTCTTCAAATACTTTGTAACCCACATTAACCACATTAGTTATATTAGTTTGTGAAACTTGGAAGACTAAGAATTAAAGTAGCTACCAAAATCAAATACGCACTTATTCTATAAAACAAAACCAAGTCAATGCGCAATGTTCATGTGAGATATTTTTATCAAATAAGCATTGTCCGTGTGATATATGTTTATTGTATAACAAAACCAAGTCCATAGATATAGTCAGATAAATTAGTCGATTTGTTAAAAGAGGGGAATAATCGATAAAGGTTAGTCTGATACCCAAAATAATCTTTATTTGTCCACGAATTCACGAACAACACAGAAAGCAACCAACTACCAACAATACAAGACTATAATCGAGAATGAAGAATAAGCAAATCATTAAAAGCGAGCGCCTCCACCTATCGAGCCACTTTTGTGTTTTGCTGTTATTGCCATCGGAGGAGCCGTGACATGCAACGATGTTTGTCTGGTAATAGGTCACTCTGCCTCTGCGTTATTTTCAAATCTCTTTCCAAATCCATCTCTTCTAAATTTAGACTAACAAACCTATTGTATTTGAGATTTATAATTTATTTAACACTTTATTAACTTTCTATTATGCATGTTTTGTGTGAGAAGAAACACAACATCACTATTTAATTACAATATAATTATATTTAATGTGAAATTTTTGTGGGTATCCAAAACCAACCCGCAACGGGTTGTGGATAGCATAATTCTACATTTGTGGGTGTGGTTACCTTCAAAATGTGGGGTGAGTAACCACACCCACCTCTAGTGACTATACCAACTATGGTCACTGGTACCATCCCATTTATCATGAACACAGTCCAACTCAATTATGGATGGTAGTGTCCAACATCATGGACACCATCCAAACCCTATTATGGATGGTACCATCCAATACCATAAACACCATCCAAATCCTATATTTGATGGTAGTGTCCAACATCATGGATACCATCCAAATCCTATTATGGATGGTACCATCCAATCTCTAATTGGATGGTGTCATCCAAGATTGTGGACACCATCCCACCTCTAATTGGATGGTGTCATCCAATAACATGGATATTATCCAACCCCAAAGGGATGGTATCATCCCCATATCATGGACACTATCCCAACTATTAAATGGATGGTGTCGTCCATGTTATGTTATGGTGACCATCTAGTGTAGTTACCATCCATGCATGGTTTTCTTAGTCAACATGGATACCATCCATGCATGGTTTTCTTAGTCAACATGGATACCATCCAAGTTATGTGGTGTTATGTTGACCATCTAGTCTGGTTACCATCTATGGATGGTTTTCTTAGTCAACATGGATACCATCCAAGTTATGTGGTGTATGGTGACCATCTAATTGTTCATCTATAGTACATAGGGTTGATTATCTAGTGACATGATGACGTGTCGAAGGTGGTTACCATAAGCTGATTTTCGGAGTTAGTGGATGCTACGTGGAGCTGATTTTCGGGAAGAGAGAGAAGGCGGTTAGAGGGTGGGGCACAACAAAACTAGCAAGAAGCTTGTCTAAACAGAAGCGTGCAATCGATAATCCAAACCAACACGACCGAACACAAATTTAACGTGGTTCACTAACACAATATGTGCTAGCTAATCCACGGGCAGAGGAGAACAAATTTCACTGATTTGAGGAGAGTACAGGTTACAAACCAAATTCCAAACGGACAAACCAAACAAACTAACCTGACTGACCTTACTACAGATTAGGGAGATGAAGAGCATTTATAGAACTCTTCTCCTAATCCCAAACAGAAAACCAAATACCTTTTCCCAAACATACAAGGGAAATGTCAAAACAAAACTCAAACCCAAACCCAAACAAAATAGGCCCAAAACAAAACAAACTCAAATCAAATTCAAGTCATATCCTAACAATGTCCACCTTGACTTGAATTCTCTGTAAAATACCAGATGTACCAGACGCAACCAAAGTTGCCAAATGTACCTAGACGCAACCAAAGTTGCCAGATGTACCAGATGTGATCGAAATCACCAAACACTTCAAATCTCCAAATGTGCCAGAATCTCCCCTGCCTCCAAATGCCCCTAAGGGCGATCAACAAATCAAAACATGCAGCAAGTCCAACCCTTGTTTGAACTTGTCATGCAGAACCTGTAGTTTGTTGTTATTTCCATCCATAACACCAATATAAAATGTATCTCTAACTCCAAACTTACAACTCGAAATTAACTTTTCAATCTTAAAATCCATAGCAAACATCCTTAATGATCGGAGTTTCTAACCACCACACCGATACAATAACCAAAATTATGTCAAACCCTAACCAACCACCTCAACGGAGCTTGGTGTCAATCGTTCACAAAAGTTCCCAACTCAAACTTCAACTCCAAGGAAACACCAAATTTCAAAGTCCATAACGAGACAAACGCTAGATGCAACTTCCGCAAATACTAATGAATTGTGATTACTCCAAATTGTGATAATAATCAGAAGTCCAAATAAAACAAAACTTCACCAATGCCACTTCGTCTGCTTCTCCTCCAGAATTGGCGGCAAACAATTGTGATTAATAATCACAATAATCCTACCCCAAAGCAACAAATCCAACCTATTCAAATCAACAACGACGAATTCCAAAGAACCAACCCGATGCTCCAATGCCAAAGGAACGATGCGAACAACGACTTCCAATCAATCAATCAATCTAGCAACCAGCAGCGTGATCCCAAAATCCACAGACAATTTCAAATAACACCCAAAGATCAATCGCGGCTCTGATACCACTTGTCAGAACAGAAGCGTGCAATCGATAATCCAAACCAACACGAACGAATACAAATTTAACGTGGTTCACTAACACAATATGTGCTAGCTAATCCACGGGCAGAGGAGAACAAATTTCACTGATTTGAGGAGAGTACATGTTACAAACCAAATTCCAAACAGACAAACCAAACAAACTAACCTGACTGACTTTACTACAGATTAGGGAGATGAAGAACATTTATAGAACTCTTCTCCTAATCCCAAACAGAAAACCAAATACATTTTTCCAAACATACAAGGAAAATGTCAAAACAAAACCCAATCCCAAACCCAAACAAAATAGGCCCAAAACACAAAACAAATCCAAATCAAATTCAAGTCATATCCTAACAAAACTTTTGATGGAGGGACAGACAAATCAAATCACAAACAGTCTCGCCAAAATTTATCTTTTTCTCTCTAGAACAGTAACTGTAGCAGTAGCACCAGGGTTCCTCCACGAGGCTTCTCTGTTAGTTGTAGTCAATAGTTGTGGAGCTCTCAAGGAATCTTCATAGGAGTAAAGGTAATAGTAACTAGATCCTTTGATGTATGCATCAAACACCCTCGTTCAAACAGTGTTTGAAGATGTGTGAACTGAGTAACGTCGTTTTATGTTTTCTTGAAGTCAGGGTGCATTGATCACGCGAAATCCACCTAAAAACACCAAGATCAAACAAATGGGGTCCCTAAGCAATTATCTCTTAGGTTTTGAGAGATTGGGAAATCAATGCTATGGGTGGAACGATGAAGCGTTAGTGAGCTCATTCATTGGTGGGCTCAAATCGGAAATTTCTGACGCAATCGGCATGTTCAAGCCAGAGACGGTGATAGAGGCGATCTGACTCACCAAAGTGAAGAATGAAGAATTGGGGAAGCATTACGGAGCGCCAAGTGCGCCAGCAGAGACGACGACCGAGGTGGGATCGGCACAACCTCGACCACCACCGTCAGGCGTCCCCAATGCCCGAAGAATCACGCCGGAGGAAGTAGCACGTCGCCGAGCTTAAGGGCTCTATTTCCACTCCGACGAGTGATTCATGATTGGCATCGATGTGCCAACAAAAACGTGCTACTCATGATTGGGCCATGCATTAACGAAGAGGAAGGCTAATTATCCACGATGAAGACCAACCTCGAGGGCAAGGTTGTGCTAAGGGGGAAGGATTTTTATGAGAACTGGGTCATTGTAGCAATTGGGCTAATTATCTAGGCATACTTATCCTTATTGTTTTGGTATTAGTAGTCTTTTATTATTATTGTCTTTTTATTAGTAGTTTCCTTGTCTAAGTAGGATTTGGTTATGTTAGTAGCTTTCTTATAGGAATAGGAGTCGTGTTCTAGATAAGAAAAGGTAGAGGCTTCTATGCCTATAAATATGTACTAGTTTTCTGTTTAATGTCATGAGAAGATTGGAACCCAATTTAGTCTGTTGTTTTGTTATTTCTTAGGAGTAGTTGTAAGCTAAATTGGGGTTGATCTGGCCATTAAGGAAGTCCTCTACTCGAGAGCGTTCAAGAAATGTATCCAAAAGGTTCGCGTGCATGGGTTCATCAGAAATCTACGTAACATGGAAAAAAGACATTATTATGATATTTTTAAAAATGGACTATTATTATAAAAAACTATAAGGGTAATTACTAAACTATTTATTAGGCAAACCTTTTTCAGGTTCTTTTATATTAATCAAACCTATCGAAATACTAAGAATTAGCCAAATGTTAACTTTCAGTTAACAATTTGGTAGTAATATTGACTTGGCAACATGATACTGACTTGGAAGAGACACATGAAGGTCAACATTGTAAAGTTTTAGTATTTTAACTAGAAAAAGAGTACAAAATTATTAGGGTTAATATATTTGTATGACCCGAACTTTTCACATATTAAACACCCTGACCAATCTTTTCGATCTATAACTTCGTGGCCTCAACTATGCATCAAAATTATTAAATTGGCCAAACCCGAAGTTTGACCGTAACTTGGACGGTCAAACGTGTTGACTAACGGTCAATGCGCCATGTCAATGCCAAATCAACATAAAAATACTTAAAATATTTGAAAATTCCACATAATCTCCAATTTTGAATTATTATAAATAAAAAATAATTATTGCAATTAAACTGAAAATAAATAAATAAAAAAAATATTTTCCCCAAACCACACCACCACCGTTCCCAATTCTTACCTCCCTCAATTCCACCGTGCCAGAAAAATCAACTCCAACAAATATCAATTGACGCATGAATCTTAAATCTAACTCTGCCCTCATCCCATAGGGAGCTCTTAAAGTAGAACCAGAACCCATCGATAGAAAAAACCGACGGACGGAGACAGGGCTAGGCACCAATTCGCCTACTGTTGTAGTTGTTGCGGCTTGTCCATGAGGAGGAAGAAACGAAGAGTTGAGCCTATCAGAATTGAAGAAGAGTGAAGAGTTGCAGAAGAAGAAAGTCTTGCAGCAGAGGAATCCGAGAGAGCTCAGGATTCAATTGAAGTAAACAGAAGAAAGGATGAAGACGGCGTCGTTTACTGAAGACGCAGCCGTTTTACAAAGAAGCTTGCAGAGCTTTACCTATACGCTGTCGTTTACTTTAATGCTCAGTTAGCCGTTAAGAAAGAACTGTTTATTTTTGTTAATGGCCTGTAAACGTTGGACAAGTGGCATATTACTGTAATTCCTTTTGAACACTATATATATGAGAAATGGTGAACTCAGAAAATCTCTGAGCTTCATCTTCCACAATTCCAACTAAATTGTTATGGTATCAGAGCGGAAGTTCTAGGGCACCTCAAACCCTAGCGCCGCAGCCGCCACAATGGCGAACACTCCTCCAAACACACCACCTGGTGGTGCTGCCGGTTCTTCAGGAACGGCTTCAGGAGTGCAGTTTGGAAGTTTCAATCAACAGACACAGCAACCAGAAACAATCGTCTTTGGTAACCCATTTTACCTTAACCCAAATGAGAATATGTGCCAATCTTTGGTTTCTGAGTTGTTTGATGGCACGAATTACACAATGTGGAGTAGATCGATCCAAGTTGTCCTGAAAACTAAGCATAAGCTGGGTTTTATTGATGGAAGCATACCCATTCCACCACGCGGCTCAGATCGCTTCACCTTGTGGGATGCTTGTAATACCCTAGTTTTATGTTGGATTCAGAACTCTATGAACAAGGATCTTAAGAGAGCTATGCTGACCCATACTAATGCTAAGGCATTATGGGATGAACTGAAGAGGCGTTTTGGCCAGCCAAACGCTCTTAGAATCATCAACATTGAGGATGAAATTGCTGCTTGTAAACAGGGTACTAAGACCATCAACCAGTACTATATCCAAGTGAAGGGTCTTTGGGAAGAATATCTTGAGTACAGCCCAGTGGTTCCTTGCCCCTGTGCACCAGGAAACCCACTTCCATGTCCTGCAGTAGCAGCTTTTATACAGAAGCAGGAAACTGATTATCTAATCAAGTTTCTTAGAGGACTCAACTCAGATTATGAAATGGTGAAAACCCAGTTGCTGATGCAGAAACCTTTGCCTACAGTCTCTACTGCTCTTGATGATTTGCTGCAGCATGAGCAGAAACTCAAAGGAGAAGGACAGTCTGGTAGTAAGAAGTCACAATCTGTGGCTCTGGCAGTTGGAGGTGGACAACAGAGTAAGGGAACTGAGGACTCAGGTCAGGGGAAGAAATATTGCAGATACTGCAAGAAAACAAACCACTATATTGAGGATTGCTGGATTTTGAAGAAGAAGAATTCTGATCAGAAGGAGAAATCTAGTAATTCAGGTTCTAATTCGAGTTCTAGTTCCAGTTCAAATACTCCAAGGTTTGCTGGTTCAGTGGTTCAGAGTTCTGCTGCAGAAACTCAGTCTGAGGGAAGTTTAAGTACTGAGAGCAACATGGTACCCAACCCACCTGGATTCACAGCTGAAGAAATGAATCGTTTGAGATATATGTTGCAAATTGGTGCTAATTCCTTCCCATCACCACCAACCTCTCCAACTATCAACCATCAAGCCTATTCTGTTTCCCAGTATTTACCTTCCTATCCAAACCACTCAGGTAAATATACTTTATCTTCCTTTAAACCTAGCCCTTCTCATTTACATGACTTGTGGATTTTAGATACAGGAGCATCTGATCATATAGCCTGTAGCTTATCCCTTTTCACAGACCACAAGTCTATCCCAAATTCCTTTGTTAACCTTCCCAACAACACACAAGTACTGGTTACACACATAGGAACAGTTACTTTACCTACTGGAATAGTACTCTATGATGTCTTATATGTGCCTAGCTTTACCTTTAACCTAGTTTCAGTAAGTAAGCTTACACATGATCTACCTGTTTCCTTACACTTTCAATCTGACCATTGTTCTATCCAGGACCTTCTAAGTCAGAAGAAGATTGGTTTAGCAAAAGAAACTAAAGGCCTCTACCATCTCACCTTTCCATCCACTCAACAACCATCCTCCAGTTCACCTACTCAGCCTCATGTAGCCACACTTTTCAACTTCAATCCTCACCAACTAGAGCTGTGGCATTGGAGACTAGGGCATCCCAGCCATGAAAGACTGAACCTGCTTAGCCATAGTTTTCCTAATGTAACTAGTTCTAAGACAAAACACTGTGATGTTTGTCATTTATCCAAACACAAACGTTTGTCTTTTCCAATTAGCACCAATGTTGCACCAAACAGATTTCATTTACTTCATGTGGATATTTGGGGTCCATTGTCAGTAACTTCTTATGATGGATTCAATTATTTCTTAACTGTTGTGGATGATTTCTCACGTGCTGTTTGGGTATATCTGATGAAACATAAGAGTGAGGTTAGAGGTTTACTGGAAGGGTTTTGTAATCTGGTTAAGAACCAGTTTGGTACAACAGTTAAGGTCATTAGAAGTGACCAAGGGAAAGAATTTGCTATGTGTGATTACTTCCTGCAAGAAGGTATTGAGCATCAGATGAGTTGTGTAGAGACCCCAGAGCAGAATGCTCGTGTAGAAAGGAAACACCAGCACATCTTGAATGTGGCTAGGTCATTGAGGTTTCAGTCAGGGATTCCACTTACTTTTTGGAGTGACTGTATCCTGCACAGTATACCTCATTAACAGGATTCCCACACCCATTCTTGCCAATAGATCACCCTATGAAGTTCTGTATGACAAACCACCCTTTCTTTCTCATCTTAAAGTGTTTGGCTGTTTGTGTTATGCCAGCACATTGTCCCATGGAAGAACCAAGTTTGCACCTAGAGCCAGACAGTGCATTTTCTTGGGAATTCCTTCTGGTATTAAAGGCTATAAAGTCTTAGACCTACACACCAAACATGTCTTCTTTTCTAGAGATGTGATCTTCTATGAGAACATCCTTCCATACAAACTTTCTGAACCACCCATTTCCACTTCTGATTCTCCTGAACCTTCTTATACACCACCAACCTACAGTTCTGCTCCACCAATTTCTATCCCTTCCTCACTTTCTTCTAAACCTTCTTCCTCACAAACCAGCCCTGCACCAGATATCACTTCCTCTCCTTTGTCTAGCCAGTCTCAACTTGTTTCATCCTCTGATGAAGGGGGGACTAGTGAGCCTGTTTTATCTCCTGTGGTGGATCATTATGAGTACTTTGATAGTGATCAACAGGAACTTATATCTCAGGCTGATCATGATTTAGATGAGCATAATGCTGATGGCAGTTCTTTACCTAAAAGGAAAGTTAACTTGCCATCCAAATTTCAGGATTATCAACTGGATCCTTCCCTCAAATTTGGAGCCTTTGGTAAAGCTAATGCTTCTACCAGGTATCCACTTTGCTTAAATGTTGATAAACTGAACTCAGCTGACAGACATTATGTTCTGAGTGTGATCAATATGCAAGAACCCAGATCATATTATGAAGCAATTCAGGATGATATCTGGAATCAAGCAGTGAAGTCTGAAATATTTGCTTTAGAGGAGAATCAAACCTGGGATATTGTAGAGCTGCCAAGGGGGAAGAAAGCAATAGGAAACAAGTGGGTGTTTAAGATTAAACTTAAACCAGATGGTTCACTTGAGAGGTGTAAGTCAAGACTTGTAGCTAAAGGTTTCAATCAAGTTTATGGTATTGACTTTTTAGACACTTTCTCACCTGTTGCTAAGATTAACACAGTTAAAGCACTGTTAGTAGTAGCTAGTGTGAAGAATTGGGTTTTGGAGCAATTAGATGTTTCTAATGCTTTCTTACATGGAGAATTGCATGATGAAGTGTATATGAAGATTCCTCTGGGAGTTGAAGTGTCTAATCCAGAAGGAAAGAATCTTGTTTGCAGACTGAAAAAGTCTTTGTATGGGCTTAAACAAGCCTCCAGGCAATGGTTTGCTAGGCTTGCAGGTTTTCTTCTCAAGAATGGTTTCTCTCAATCAAATTCTGATTACTCCCTTTTCACTAAATGGGTGCATGGAAGAGTGGTTGTCCTGTTAGTGTATGTGGATGATATCATCCTGGGAGGAGATGCACAAAAGGACATAGAGCAGGTTAAGTTGGCTCTAAGCAAGGAGTTTAAGATCAAACTACTAGGACCTCTCAAATACTTTCTGGGTCTGGAGGTTGTCAGAAATGATCATGGTCTTGATGTATGTCAGAGGAAATACTGTGTTGAACTTTTGAAGGACACAGGTTATTTGGATTCAAAGGGTTGTAAGACACCTATGGATACCAAAGTGAAGTTGTCTGCTCAGGGAACACAAATGGAAGATGGAGAAGCCTATAGAAGACTGGTTGGCAGGTTGCATTATTTGACTATTACCAGGCCAGACATAGCCTTTGCTGTGCAGCAGCTCTGCCAGTACCAGAAGAACCCCTGCCAGGAACACATGCAAGCTGCTTATAGGGTTTTGAGATATCTAAAGACATCTCCAGGCCAAGGGATTCATTTCAGCAGTAAGAATGATCTCAAGTTGGCTGGTTACTGTGACTCAGACTGGGCAAGCTGCCCAGATACTAGAAGATCAACAACAGGATACTGCACCTTCTTTGGTGATTCACTGTTGACCTGAAGAACAAAGAAACAGACTACAGTGTCTAGATCCTCCTCTGAAGCAGAATATAGAGCTTTAGCTCATGTGGTATGTGAAGTGCAGTGGCTGAAACAACTCCTAGTAGAGTTGACAGTGAAGGTACCTCTACCTATCCCTATCTTTTGTGACAACAAATCTGCAATCTATATTGCAGAGAATCCAGTGTTCCATGAGCGGACAAAACACATAGAAATAGACATACATGTGACCAGGGATCGAATTAAGAGTGGATTGATCAAACTACAACATGTTGGAACTGCTAACCAGTTAGCAGATCTCTTTACTAAAGGACTTGACAGGTTTCGAATGAAAGAATTACTGATCAAGTTAGGTGTCACCAACATGTTGGAGCCACTAACTTGAGGGGGGATATCAGAATTGAAGAAGAGTGAAGAGTTGCAGAAGAAGAAAGTCTTGCAGCAGAGGAATCCGAGAGAGCTCAGGATTCAATTGAAGTAAACAGAAGAAAGGATGAAGACGACGTCGTTTACTGAAGACGCAACCGTTTTACAAAGAAGCTTGCAGAGCTTTACCTATACGCTGTCGTTTACTTTAATGCTCAGTTAGCCGTTAAGAAAGAACTGTTTATTTTTGTTAATGGCCTGTAAACATTGGACAAGTGGCATATTACTGTAATTCCTTTTGAACACTATCACTATGTTTGGGAAGGGGGGTAAATGGAAGGGGGTGCAAGTTTGGGGGGTAAACACAAGTTCCAAGGTGTTTACCCCCGTTTGGTTATTTTGTAACAGTAGGGGGGTGCAAAACGTGAGCGTAAATTCACTATTTCGGCTTACCCCCCAAATTGGGGTGCAAGGGAAGGAAGGAAGGGAGGGGGAAGGGGGAGGAGGGGAATTATGGATTTTTAATTAGATTATAATTACATAATAATTAATATTATTAATTTTTTCTTATATCTATATTAGTGTAGAAGTTGTTTGGGGTTGACCATTTGACTCAGAGAGCAAGTTTGTCAATGTTCGCCTAGTCAAATCGATATCTCTTAGTTGACCCGAATTTGCATTGAAAATTAGAGATAAGAAGCGTTTGTTGAAAAGATAGAGAGGGACAGTTTAGTTAACTCGATTTACTTTAATAAGTAGTTAAAACTTACAAATTCGAACGTGTTTGACTAAGTTTGACCATATTCAATTTAAAGTTAGGCACGAGAACCCCCTTAGGATGACCAGTTACGAGTTGGATTTCGAGTTTCGAGGTTGCTCGACCAATGATTATTATTATTATTATAAATAATTATATTTGAGCATTATTATATAATAATTATTTTTATTAAAATTATTTTTATTTATTATTTATTATTATTATATATTGAATTTTCATGTTATTATTTTGTGATAATATTTTATAAATTGATAAATCTATTTTATAATAATATAATTACTTACTTTTTACTCTATTTGCACCCCCCTACTTTTTCATCCAAACAACAATTTACCCCTCCACTTACACCCTCCACCAAGTTGCACCCCCCAACAATTTACCCCTCAACTTGCACCCCCTCGAACTTGCACCCCCTTGTTGCCAAACATAGTGTATATATATGAGAAATGGTGAACTCAGAAAATCTCTGAGCTTCATCTTCCACAATTCCAACTAAGATAACAGTCAAACATCGGGTTTGGCCAATGTCGTTACTTTGATATATAGTTTGAGTCAAGATGCTATAGATCGAAAAGATGGCCATGATGTTTATTATGGTCAAAGTTCAGGCCATACAAAATATATTAATCCAAATTATTAATGATAACATAAAATGGCTAGTATTTTGATACATTACGAAAATTTTGACTATCTAATAACATTTTACTATTTTAGTAAATTTGATAATATAAAATAATCTGAAAAATATTTAGATATAGAATAGACATTAGTCATTACCCATCTATAACTATATATAAGTCTATTTTATCTTTTTCATGAATTTTTTCTTAGTGAAGTGATTGGCTAACTAGTCCCACTTATCGTCCAGGTGTAATGCAAGCGACAATAACAGATCACAACCCTACTGTTTGTTTTTTCCCGAGTTCATATTTGTTGAATTCAATTTTTTTTTTGTTTAGTTAAATTCAATTTCTTTTTTGAAATAATAAAGAATTTTTGTGGTTTTTTTTTCTTTCCCCGAGAGTACGAGTACCGGTGGACGGGTGGAGAGAGGTGGGTTGAAAATACAAGGAAATGTAAGGAATCATGGAGAGAGATGTGAGTGAAGTCTCTTTTCAGGTAGCCGACAACTCCAACTCTCTGCCTCTCCTCTCTCTCTCTCTCTCTCTCTCTCTCCCCGTCTCTTCTTCCTTCCAAACAACCGCATTGCTCTCTGCACATGCGCCACTCGCCTCTCCAGTCCAGCTCACCACACCCCGCAACAAATCATTCATTCCGTTCGAGATCAAAGCCCTCGCCGAGGAAACCCGCCCCCAGCTGGATCCGACCCGTTTCTTCTTCTTCTTCCCTTCCTCTGTATTTTTTTTCTCTCTCCGCCTCGTGCTTCCTGTTGGGTCCTTTTCAGCAGCTATTGGCTGTTGCGCTGCATATACCATCTTCCCAGGCCGCCCCCGTTGCTTCAGTTATTAGAGACCCTTTTCCTCTTTCCTTTTCCCTTTTCCGGATTCACAAAATACGACCTTTACCCTCTTTGCCCGTTTTCTCTACCCGGGGAGCGGGCTGGTTCATAGCGAAATGGAACTTGTTGCTGTGTCATTTTCGGCTGGGGGTATTTGATTGGAGGAGAGTTGAGCTGGAAGGAACTCGGTTACCCCATCTTTTCAGCTTGTCCACACTCTGCGGTTTCGCTGGCCAAGTTTAGGGCCCGCGGCTGAAGGAGGCTTCAGCGGAGCAGGTTGGTTGGAGTCATGCTTTTCCTTTACGTTGAAATCTGCATTTGTGGGTTCTTTGCTTTGCTTTCATTGAGTGTGGTTGCGCGGAAAGGAGAACGCTTTTGTGTTTCGTGGAGAGGAAGTGTCAGCGGGGATTAACAACTGGGTTTGAAGGAATACCCTTGAGGACTGCAACGTATGATGCTGATTGCTTTCCTGACCAATGATGCCATCTATTGGGTTTTGCTGCCTTTTCAGAATACATGTGCTATGAGCCCTTAATGATCATCAATACTCGTTATTTGGGTTAGGGTTGAGATTTTAGGTCAAGATGGGTGTATGGTATTTGTATTATTAGAAGGGTGAAACAAGTTTTTTTTTAATAGTCCTCTATAAGCTACATGCTCTAATAGGGCTTTGGTGTTTTATGGTTTACTGGCGTGAGTCGATGTGTCTCCCCGGTGATATGCCATGCTTGTTTTAGATATGATGACTTATGACGCTTCAATGCTGCCTCTTATGTGTCCATGAGGTCAGGAAGAGGTGGTGTATCCTTTCTTTCTTTCTTTCTTTCTTTCTTTCTTTCTTTCTTTCAAGAATGAGAGCGTAAGAGTAGCTCAGATGATTTCCGCTCCCAAAATGGCAGATGAGTTGTTTGGTCTTCCAGTCATATTGATTCTGTAATTCACAAATTTGTGATGGTTTCAACTGCAGGATTGAAAGGTTTGCTCGTGATCACCAAGAGGTATTTGTTATCTACTGTTTGGATGTTCTGAGTAGGAAGCAGGCGCCCTGTTTCCTTATTCTTAGGGGGTGTGTCCCGAAAGTAATGCAAATAGAAAATCCCTCTGCAAATGGCGAATCTTACCCCAGGGGTTCTGCTCAAGCTCTTGCAACACATGAATACAGATGTCAAAGTTGCAGGTGAGCATAGATCATCGTTACTGCAAGTGGTGAGCATTGTGCCAGCACTAGCGGGCAGTGAGCTATTCCCTAATCAGGGTTTTTATCTCAAAGTGTCTGATTCTTCCCATGCAACTTACGTCTCTTTACCGGAGGAACATGATGATCTCATTTTGAGCGATAAGATCCAATTAGGACAATTTATTCATATTGAGAGGCTCGAAGCTGCCTCACCAGTCCCAATACTTAGAGGAGTTAAGCCAATCCCAGGGAGGCATGCTTGTGTTGGTAGCCCCGAGGATATCGTGGCAACTGATTCACTCAGCTTCCTCAATAATAATCATGATCCAAGTTCTGGTTCAAAGCATTCCACCAGTGCAAAGACATTGAAAAAAGTGGGTTCAGGCAGTAGTAATGTGGGGGAGAAGGTGAAATCAACGCCCAGAGGGCTGAGTAGCAGTGGTAGCAAAGATGATTTACGCTCTAAGAAAACCTCCTCTCTAGCGAGGTCTAAGTCTCAGTTGTCAAAACTTCATTCGAATCTAGAATTGAAGAACGAATCTCTACAAAAGTTGAAGCCTTCTAGTTCAAGATCTATTCCTTCTTCTCCAAGTAGCTGTTACTCGTTGCCTACATCATTTGAGAAGTTTTCAAGTGGGGTGAAGCAACAGTCTAAAATTAAGGGGTTCGATAAGGGTTCGCCTAGGTTAGGACTAACAGAAAGAGCGGCTTCTGCTAATGGATTAACTCCTACTAGAAGAGTTCCTGTGATCAAGAACATAGTTCAGGGTATTGAGCTGGGAGCAAAGGCTCTGAGGAGGAGCTGGGAAGGAAGCATGGAAGTAAAGAAGAGGGATTCCACAAAGTTGCTGCCTTCCAAACTGGATCCAAAACCTGAAGTTCGGAGTACTTCTGTGAGTATCATCACTTTTTTACTGGCTTTAGCATTTCGTATTACAGATGCTGGGTTTAGTTTGAAACTAAACACGTGCCCAAGGATAATGCAATGCACTGGCTGTGATTTCTGATCTTTTTAGTATGCAAATTAAGTCATGTTATTCTCAGTTGTTTATACTTATTTTGCCACGCCAAGAGTTTCCTTAGATTAATTATAATGAATTTGACAATGCAACTCGAATATCACTGCATCATCACTAACGTGGGTGAGTTTTCTGGAAGTTCTTAATTTATTCTGGATTTTACTCTTATCAGTGGTACCATGTTTCCCCCCTCGTTTGGGATGTTCTAAACTTCTTTGAACTTAAATGTTGCGCTTCCCCGTTTAAATCCAATTGTATATTTGCAGGTTCCAAGGAAAAGTACGTCCAGTGAGCGTTCACTTCCTAGAGAAGATAGTAGGGGCTTTACGAATTCGTTTAAAGAAGAGAACAAAGGTCCAGTATCTGTTAAGAGAGCTGCTTTTTCTGGGATTACTGATGATCAAGAAACGATGAATAAGCCTAGGCTGTCTGTTGGAAGAAAATCTTCTGGAGAACTGGCTAATAATGGGCTTCCAGGGAACTTTGTCAAAATTCCAATACATAGTAAAAGGCTGACTGAAGGGAGTGTTTCATGGACTTCTCTTCCTTCTTCTCTTGCTAAGCTTGGGAAGGTAGAGAATTTTCAGTTTTCTCATGAAAACTAGTTAATGTGCTAACTGCCCTATTTATTCATCTTCCAAACGCTTATTGTCTCAGGAAGTTATGAGGCATAGAGATGCTGCACAGACAGCAGCAATAGAGGCAATGCAGGAGGCTTGTGCTGCAGAGAGCTTGCTTCGATGTCTTAGGTAAAACAACAACCCGATCAAGACTATTACATCGTAATATAACAAAGTATGTAATAGTCAGATGATGCTTTCTTCTTGTTGTAGGATTTACTCTGAGCTAATTTTGTCAGCCAAAGAAGATAACCCTCAACCTGCTGTTGAGCTTTTCTTGGCTCTCCATTCAAGTTTGAACAATGCTCGTACAGTGGCTGATTCTCTGTCCAAAATGCTCCCCCCTGGATCAATGAATGAAAATCTCCCCGAAGAAGTACAGAAGATTACATCAGATCAACGTAAACACGCATCCATGTGGGTCCAAGCAGCATTAGCCACCAATTTATCATCCTTTGCCGTATTCACCAAGGACCAAAAAGCCTCTGCTGGAAGTAACCAGCATGTGCTTGTTCTCGAAACCCATTCAAAGAATGGTGCTACGAGACCTGAACCCAAAATCCGTCCAGTTGTTGGCTCGAAGCTAGTAGCCACAGGTGCTTTCCGCAAACAGTTTGATTCTTCTGCTGCTAGTGAAAAAGCGCAGCCCCTGCAACCACCACCAGAATGGAGCAGGAGGGGAGGACTCGACGAGGCGATGGACTTAGCCGAAGTGTTGCGGGTGGATTCCCAGAGTTGGTTCTTGGGGTTTGTGGAAAGGTTCTTGGACGCAGACGTTGACACGTCAGTGCTGTCGGATAACGGTCAAATAGCTGGGATGTTGACTCAGCTGAAGAGTGTCAATGAATGGTTAGACGGGATTGGGGCGAGCAAGGATGAAGACGATGAGACTCGACCGAGTGTTTCTTCCGAGACCGTTGATCGGCTGAGGAAGAAGATCTACGAGTACCTTCTCACGCACGTCGAATCTGCCGCTGCTGCACTTGGAGGTGGCGGTGGCAGCAGCGGCGGTGGATCACAATCGTCGCCAAAGCTTCGAGCCATAGACACGAAATCCAAAAGGTGACGGCTAATTTTATGCATTACTAATGTATGAAAACCACATCCATTTTCCCTAGACCATGAGAGTTGCGGGTTAAGGTGTGTTTTTTCCCATGCTAATCAAATGAACACGGCACCCCTTTTGACCAGGGGTTTGTGTGGTTATGTGGGATTGGCAGTGTTTGTTAATTTATCAAAGGAAGGGGGAAATTTTTTTCAAGTGTAAAGTGCTAAAAACGGCATTTGTGGTGCGCAAATTTGTGTTTGTTGGTTTCTCCTGTAATTATACCAGGCTGTTGTTGAGTAGCGCCGAGCTTGTACTATCATTTCTTTGTTGTGGGGGTGAATGGATTTTTTTGTTGTTGTTGACAAGGGTGTGAATGGATTGATGTGCAGAGAATGTTTTATTGGCTGTTCTAATCTGAAGTATGACTTGGATCTCCCTGGTTTCTCTTTGAGCGGGTACTCAGTCACCTTAATGTATAATGCAGTTAACTTTTTTTTTTTTTTTTTTGAGTGAGGATGCAGTTAACTTCTAGGGTTAGTTAAAGTTATTGAATCATTTGGCTGGCATGATGCATGACTCATTTCTAACTTCTAAGGATCTATGTACAGACCAACAGCCTGCAGGGGATGCAGCTGATCTAATTTTTTTGTTTAACATTGGATACCTCAGACTGAGGAATGAAACAAGATATAGAGTAACAAATGCACACCCCGGAACAAAGATTAAGCGGGCAAGTGACATCGCAAATCAAGAAACGAAGTGAAATCTCATAAGCATGAGTCGATAACCTAAAGAGGACTCCAAAGACTGAATTTCACAAAGGATTGCTCCACCCTTAGCATCTATGGTCGAGCGATGCAAACATTAACTGATGAGTCGATGACCACACCGGCATCGTCAAGGAAAAGAACCTCAGTGAGCTTCTCCTCTTGCACGCCATGATAGCATCTCGTAGTGCCAGCATTTCCACAATCAACGAGTCATCAATATGCTGATAATGCATGGCTTGCCCCAACAAAAATGGTCCCTGTCGTGTCTTTTACACCCAATTAGCCGCACCATGTGATCATGCCTTGATTCCTGCATCAAACGAACACTGGGACTGAAAATTGCCATCTGATAGCACCTGCAGAATGCGAGGAAAGAGCCTCCAGAGATCATTTCCGACAGGTGACCGTGAGGTCTGAAGCAAGGCCTCATCCACCTCCATAACATGAAACAACAACGGAAAAGCCAATACATGCGATTAGAGTTGATACTGATAGGACTCAAAGTGCACCAAGCAACAACTGTTCCAAATGTGCCAAAGGAGAGAAGCAATCTGCAAAATCAAATAGTCTGTTTCTGGAGACGGAGGTAGGGAGAGGACCCGTCTCAAGAAGAGGCAGAAAATATGATATAGGAGATGGTAAGCAATGTTGTAAACCAACTAACTCCCACATTCATTTTCTCACCGGACAATGAAAGAACAAGTGTTCCTCTGATTCTCTTTCAAGTAAACGGTAAGAAACACGCTTTCTCAAATGCTTGTGAATAACGTAACCGGATAGATTAGAAAGGGAATTAGGAATTTGAGAAGGAGAATTGAGAATTGGGAAGTGGAGAACATAATTGGGGATTAGGGATTTAGAAGAGTTGGGAGAAGAAGGATGAGAGAGATAAACTGAATAGGATTTTGTCTATTGATTTTTAATTAATTATGATGTAATACTCCAAAGTACATTTATATAGAAAATAAACCCAAAACTCTAATAATGACCTTAATGCAACTCGGTCCACAATTAGCCGCTAATCCTGTACATCCATTAATAATAATGTTGATATTGTTAGAAACGTATATATGTAATATAAACACGCCAGACAAAAGGTAAGGAATTTCTAAAGCTCGACTTACTAGAGATTCAGTAGTACGCATAATCCGGTTCAGAACCTGCCATAGAAAGAATTTGGCCTTAGTTGAAGCTTAAAACTCCATGTTCTCTTCAATAAGGCCGAATCTGCAGAGCTCACTCGTGCCCTCACTCCATCCCTCCTTAGGTGCCAAAGCGACGTTGTATATGCCAATTTAAAGGTGAAAACACCTGATACCTCATAATGCCATACTAGTTTTTTGACCCGCGATTCGCAGTTGTAAGAAACTAATTATATTATAATGTCAATCACTTATTTAACAATTTAGTAGAATCAAATAATTCATAAAATTATTGGGGTAAGATACTTAGGTAGCTTCTTAATCATTAAGAAAACATACTTCATATGTTTGTTTGTGACACATAAGAAATAAATATCCGTCCATAAGCTCTATGCAATATCTTAATCATTACGGAAGACTTACATAATACGTCTGTTTAGTTGATAAATAAAAAACATTTCTTCTATAATCTTTATTTATTTTAATCATTAGGTAAGACTCGTGTATTACCTTTGTTTAATTGACAAATAGAAAACAAATAATTAAGAAATAACTATTCTTCCATAACTTTTACGTAATGTATTTTAAAATTCACCTCTTTTCTGGATGCCCTTACATCAGCTACATATTGTCTAAAATGCTGAGCAGATCCTGCCACCTCCATGTTTTCACTACATGGACAGAGCTAGCGATGGCAATTACCCACCCATGAATAATTATACCCAAATCCAAGTAGATTCATTTATAATGGGTTGGGTATGGGTGAAGTGCATATGGGTTTGTGAGTTTGTAGATGGGTTTGGGTAGGGTATGAATATTGCTTTCATAATCTAAATGGGTATGGGTTGGATATGGATATTCATTTACTTGAGGGTGTTTTAACTACACTTACAAAAATTGGACCTATTTGCAAAACTTGAAAAGTTTAGGTACCAAAATGTAAGACCAAAAAAATTTAGGTACCAAAGCGTAATTTTTCATTGATATTTTGAGGACTTATATGCAAAAAAAAATTATATTTAGGTACTAAATATGTGTATCTATTAAGCTTAGGTACCAAACTGTAATTTGCATTTGGGCATGAGTACAAACCCAAATCCATTTATTATAAACCCAACCCAACCAAAGTAAATGGGTACGGGTACAAACCTATCAAACTCTATCCATATCCATTTATTTGGATTTCATATCCAACCCAATTGGGTTGGATAGTAAAAAACCCATGGGTATGGGCAAAATTGTCATCCCTAGTCAGAGCATTTGAGCTGGGCAGTGAGGCAGTGGTCCAGTAGCACATTGATAGCAGATGAAGGAAGGTTGAGATAATGGTCCCTTTGCATTAGCTATGTGTGGCGTGAGGGATGCTGCAGAAGTCACAATGTTGTAATACGTTCCCCCAGTAGGTTGTTGGACGGATTGAAGAAGTAAAGCG
This sequence comes from Linum tenue, assembly GCA_946122785.1. Lineage (NCBI taxonomy): Eukaryota > Viridiplantae > Streptophyta > Magnoliopsida > Malpighiales > Linaceae > Linum > Linum tenue. The sequence continues at coordinate 10,453,063 of CAMGYJ010000010.1, read as the reverse complement.
GATAATGGCAGCCAAACCCTGAAGCGGGAATGAAGCAGAGATAGTTTTTATTTTTGCATACTATAGTAGATAGTTACATTGAGTTGTTAATGTTCTGGTTAAACAGCTTGTACTTGGAGGAGGAGTTTGTAGTTTGCAATTCCCGGGTTTAATGCAATTTTTGATTAACCATAAAAAATATATTTTAAATTTATGTAGCTATTATAAAATGTGATTAATAAATCTTCCATAATATGTGGTCTATTAATAAAATTAGAAAGTATTTCATTTTGTTAAACTGCTATGAAACGAGATGATCAACCGTTTAATTAATAGTAAAAAAATTTCATTCAATCTTACATTAAGGAAGGCTTCCGTAATAAGTTCGTTTCGTGCATAAGAAATAACTATCTCTTTTATAGTTATTTTAACTATCTCTCTATAATTTCTACGTAGTGCCTTAATCATTGTGGAAAATCACCTAATACATTTGTATAATATCGATACATAAAAATAGCTATACCTCCATAAGTTTTATGTAATGTATTTGTAATAACGTAACTATTATAGAATTGTGTTGCACAAATCTTTTGTACTAGGTGGTCTAACAATAAAATCAAGTTAAGAAGTATTACATTTATTAAACTATTACGTAAAAAGTAACCGATTTTACAAAATCTTAGAGTAACGCAAATAAAATCATGTTGAAATTGGGTAGATAAGAGGGTACAGTAGAATAGTGAACACAAAATTTTCTTACTGTGTGGTTTAATAATATATCAAGTTTTTTAAATATTACATTTATTAAATCATTATGTGAAAGTAATTGATTTTACAAAACATTAGAGTAATACATATATAACAAAGAGATTATAGTAAAATTGAGTAAAGATGATAACAATCTCGAGTGAACAAGTGAACAGTACTCTTGCCAAAAACATTGCACTGACACTACTTTTTCGTAAGGAATGGAAGATTTGGCCTCTTGCGCTATTAATAATTATTATAATAATTGAGGAGTCCGGGACATAATGAAGAGCAAGAGGAATAGTAGCAAAATAACATACCGTTGCTAGAGTGAAATAAGCCCTTTTCACAAAAAAAAAAAAAAAAACAGTGAAATAAGCCCTCAATGTAGCTACATTCTAGACTTTTATCACCGGTTAATGAATACAGCAACCCGTGCAGCCGACAGGATTAGGATGGCAATTTACTCACCCATGGGTAATTTTGCCCAACCCAAGTAGACCCATTTATTATGGGTAGGGTTTGGGTGATGTGTGTATGGGTTTGGGGTTTGTATATGGGTTTGGGTTAGATATGTATATTATCTAAATGGGTATGGGTTGGATATGGATATCCATTTACTTGAGGGTGTTTTAACTACACATGCAAAAATTGGACCTATTTGTAACACTTGAAAAGTTTAGGTACCAAAATGTAAGACCAAAAAAATTTAGGTACCAAAACGTAATTTTCCATCGATATTTTGAGGACTTATATGCAAAAAAAATTAAATTTAGGTACTAAATATGCATATCTATTAAGTTTAGGTACCAAACTGTAATTTGTATTTGGGCATGGGTACAAACCCAACCCAACCCAAAGTAAATGGGTATGGGTACAAACCCATCAAACTTTACCTATATCTATATATTTGGATTTCATACCCAACCCAATTGGGTTGGATAGTAAAATATCCATGGGTATGGGCAAAATTGCCATCTCTAGACAGGATGACTCTAAGACGCAGTTGTGGCCTTGAAGGAGGCGAGGTAGGAATCCAATTATCATGTAACACACTTACATATAAGCTCAAGCTGATATGTCACCACAACCCTTTACATCAAACCTCCAAGGCTGGACCCGAAAGTCACATCTAAGATAGTGTGACATCCCGATCCTTTTAGCAAATATATATATATATGGTGACTTCTACGGTGCCCAGGGCAAAATCCGGGTACGGGTACCTTGGCCGATCTTAACCATTCGTTTTCAATCTCCACGACTCACGTTTGTTAAACCTAACTGCGTCACTAAATAACTAAACAAATTACAAAAAGCCTCCTCCGCGTTAAGTTTGTTTTCATCCTAGTCCAACTAACTGCCCCGATTAAATTAAATGGATTAAGACTGCAAACCCAATTGGGTAGACCCACTGCCGCCCAAACCAATTTCCAGTCTCCCTAACCAATTACACGATCCCTCTCTCGTCTTGGAGGGACGCCCCCTTCACAGTTCCAAGAGAAGCTCCCCATCCAATTTGAACTCCCTTTTTTTAATAATCTTTTTGAATCCCAATTACTTGCATCCACATTCGACGTAGATTGAATTTCCCAAAAAAAATTTGTCTTGTTTCTTCTTCGCCATTGTATTTCCCCTCGCCTATCTCTTTCTAACACGATTATGGCGACCATGTCTATTATTGTGTTCATCGAACTTTTCATTTGCAAAAGAACCATTGAAAGAGGTTTGCTAACCCTAGGGTTCATGTCACTAGTGCTTTGTCATCTTGTCTTAGCGTTATTGTGATTTTCTCAAACCTTATATCTCTCGGTGAAATTTAGGTTTCCTGATATGTAGTGTTCGTCTCGCCCAGAGGATTGAGGAAGAAGATGAAGAACACATAATTTGATTCGGATCGGATGGAGAGGTCTCCTTATTTTGTGTTTATGTATTAACGGTGCGTTTAGGACTAATTCTAGTTGGACTGGGTCTGATCATTGATTTTTGCAGGCTTTTAAATAACATTCAAACATGGGCTTGTACATGACCCATGCAATATTCAAAAGTGGGCCTGGAACGTGCGAGCCCATTAGTTTTCTCCTGCGGTATCAGCGCCAACCCTAGTTTAACTAGCTTTACTTACCCTAGTTTAACCTACACGAGTTAACATCATCATTACTACATATCTTCCCAAATCTTCTAACTCTTGACATTCCAGACTCAACCGTCTCCATCACACGTCTCCACACTCAACCCCCACGATCACTTTTTCTTACACCTACAATCTCTCTTTCCTCCATCTTCACCTTCCCTTGTTCCTTCTTCCTCTGACTCCATGGCAAACAAAGGCAAATCGTTTGCGGATATGGGCATACTAACTCTATCAAACGACGACTGCCGATCCACCCCAAGTCTCGCGGACTATCTTTCATTCACGAGCAAGACATCTATTGTGGCCGAGTACGAGTTCATCCACCTGAGTCCTTTCCCTCAAGAAGTGAAGAAGTTAATTAAAAATCATGGCTGGGAAAAGTTTTTTGATCTCCGGAGTCGAGGAAGCACCAGTTACTGAGATCCTCGATCTCCCCGCCGCAGGACACCACATTGATAGCAGAAGCGATCTTCGGCGGCTGTACGATTTTGAGTTCGAAGTTGAACTGGCGAAACTGACGAATGAGCGCATCCAGGCTTCTTTCCTCCCAGATCCTCTTCGATTCCTCCATTGGATGATCGTCAACTGCTTCATGCCAAGGTACAGTGGTCATTCGATAATTCGTAAACTTGACCTGTTTATCCTTGTGCAAGCTCAAAGAGGTGTTCCTCTTAACCTCGCATCTCTCATGTGCCTGAACATGGTTGAGGCTGCTCCTAGAGGGGAAAACTGGTACACTGTCTTTCCATATGCCACCTTCTTGACCACCTTTCTTGGAAGGGTTGGGATGGATATGGGGGTTTATGCTAGGGAGGACCATTCCGCCTATTTGCCAGTCTACCGTATCATCGAAGTGACCAATACTTTTTACGACCTTCGGCATACGGAGCATGAAGAGACCCCTGAGGCATCCTCAAGCAAACGTCCTCGGCTTACATGAGAGTCGATTGATGCAGGGCGGGGTGGAGCAGTGAAGGGGCCAGCATTGGATGTGTTTTGTTAAGAAGTTTACTGTAAGGCTTCGTTGTTTTTTTTTTCCAGTCTTTTTCTCCAGCACTCAAAACTGTCAAGTACTGAGGGGAGCCAGTACATCATCTGACTAGGAAAGTCTGCCATTTTTTTAATTATCCAGACAAATATTTTTCTATGCATGCAGTATTTTGTGAATTTGCCATGGCTAATTTCCCTAAGACAGGTGACGAGATGCAGTAATGGTCATCCCTAAGCAAGGAGGTGCAATTGCATCCTACACTTGCTATGATGTGAGAAGCTATTGCAAGGGTGCAAATTTGGTTGCAATTGAAATTGGCCCACGAGTGGGGACTATTGATGAAATTGCAATGTTTTCTCAAAATTATAGAAGTGGAAGTAGGGACTACCTATGAAATTGCAAATTAATTTCATTGGGGGAGATTTTAATCCGCTTTTGTTCTAAGCAGTTCCAATTAGGTTGATTATAATGATTTTTTTTATCTATGGTGATTTTCCCCCCTTTTTCATCAAGACTCATGCTTCTTTTATCCCCCTGTGGATCTATCATGCTTCGTTTATAGTAAAATATCTTTTTAATTATACACAATAAAGAATCCATTAATTATGTATGCCTTTTTATTGTATTTATTACTACAATGAATTCTCTGACTAAAAGGGGAGTGAAAACATCGTTGGTGGAAATTCAAGGAATGGAATGATAAGGGCTGTGCATAAATTCAATTTCTGTAAATAATTAATGTTATTATTATTAGTTAGTAACGTCATTAGTTTTAGTTAGTGGGTTAGTGGCTCCTACTTTGTAGCTTCAATCTGTTCAAGAGTTGGTATTTAAGCCACTCTCCTGATCAATGTAAATCACTACTTTCAATCCTTTACATGGAAGACTTTCCATATCCTAGGAACATTAAATTAATTACATAAGAATTTTCTATCTGCCTTGTACTGGGTTTGGTCATTATTTATACTGATTGGGAGCCAATCAGTTTTACCTTTTGGGTTACCTATACATGAATGCAAATTTAATTATACGATTGGGAGCCAATCAGTTTTACCTTTTGGGTTACCTATACATGAATGCAAATTTAATTATACGATTGGGAGCCAATCAGTTTAACTATACATGATCCCAATTAAACCTCTCTACAAGATACAATGGCTTGAAGCCTTGAACAGAAGCAACCTCACTCACAAGTTGGAAGCTGGAATTTTGGTGAAGTCCCTTTGCCATTTCCACGAAAAAACAAACCAAACCAAACCAAATATAGAAAGCATTCACAATACCAAAAACCAAATATAGCAAGCATTCACAATACCAAAAACCAAATATACAAAGCATTCACCAAACCAAAAACCAAACCAAAAACCAAATATAAAAACCATTCACCAAACCAAACCAAAAACCAAATATAAAAAGCATTCACCAAACCAAAAACCAAATATAAAAACCAAAAATAATAAGCATTCACCGAACCAAATAAAAAACGGTTGTCCATCATCCTGAGAAAAAAAAACATAACTGTTGTCCATCATCTTGAAAACTAAAACGCAAAATCAGGTTGTTCTTGGGCTCGTTGACTGGGTTTCCTTGTGCTCTTCTCTTTCCTTTTTCCTCTTTTCATGGGTTTTCTTGTACTCTTCCACTGCAGCTTCAACTTGAGGTGCAACTCTTCTTGCTTCCGTGAGCACCATATGCCTTATGTAGTTCATGGGCTCTCGAACAAGGTACAAAGTGATCTGCATCCTCCTCACTTGAGTGCATGGCTATCAACATCAACAAACATGGTGCTTACCGCATGATTCAAAAATAAAAATCAATTGTGGTTTTCTAATATGCGAATTAGAATTGTCTTTACCCAAATATAAGAGGAGTCCCAGCTTGCGCCATACATCCACATGCATACCCAGACTCCACTGTCAGACCTACATAAAATAAAAGCATTGCGTGATAAGAACCAAGTTGATAAGTCGTCGTTTAATATCACAAAAAAATGGGCATACTTACCGATGAAGTTGTTCTTGATCCTTTGAAGGAGTTGGGTACGAAAACTCCGCAATCCTTGGTGGCGACAATCACGAACCTTGTTCACGATAGAGAATCTTCCATAAGGCTTGCTGATAGACCGTTATTTACACATGTTTTTACCCTCGTTCTTACACCGTTTGAGGTGTTGATTCTCGTGTTTTAGGCCGATTTCACGCTAGGTTGTGCTTGTTTGTGATTTTCAGGTCCTAGTACGTGAATGGAGGCTCGGGAGCGAGTTTGGGGTCGATTGGACGAAGATCGGACGCATGGCGAGGTTCTGAGGAAGCCGCATGGGCAGTCCTGGGTATCACACGGTCGTGCAACTTGCAACCCTGGCCGTGTGATTTTTGCCGAGGCCAAACACGGGCATCCCAGGAAATTCACACGGCCGTGCAACCCTGGCCGTGTGGGATGGCTGAAGATCGACCTAAGTGATACGACGCGTTTTGACTCACAGGGGCAACTGGGTGAGCCACACGGCCGTGTGGCTTGCCCGTGTGAGTCGGGAAATTCTGGTTTTTCAGCCAATTTCGAGCCAAAAGTGAAAAAATCGGATTTTGAGAGCAAAAACAGAGCCCTAGAGAGAGAAAGTACGAAGAACACATCCTAGAAGCTATCTTGGAGCTGGGTTTCGTCAAATCCAGCTTGGAGATCGTCATAGGAGTGGAAATCATCATCCCGGAGCAGATTTTCCTCATCATTATGAGTATGACTAATCCGATTACTGTTTTCTTCTCTCTCTCTATGGAGTAGAACCCTTCTCTCACTTGGGTATGAAGAACCCTAGTTCCTGGTGTTAGGGATTTGATTGTAATGACTTGGGATGATTATACTGTTTGATTTTAATCGAATGATGCATGTTTATTGAATTGTTTGAAGTCTGATCAGCTTTTCTCGATTTCTGCTGCAACCTGAGATAGATAGAATCTGATTAGGTTGTTAGAGCCTCTTCATTCGATAGTAGGAGATTGGCTATACGAGAGTTAGCCAGTTTACTGCTTTGTATTGGAATTCAATTCCAGTAGTGGAGTTCTGTGCTTATTGCTTCAGCTTTCTATCCTGGTGAAGATTAGTCGTCTGACGGGTAGTTAGACTGAGAGGGCTTGGTCAGCTTAAGAGATTCCAAGCTACTGTCGGATCTTCCGCAGTCTAATCAACAGTGAATCAACCCAGGGGAATTACAATTGAACCTAACTAAGGGGCTAGGGGGACTCATTCCCGAGTGACTCTTTCCTGCTTTTGAAAACCGAACCATTTACTGCTTTCTTATTGCTTTTGCTTTAAACAACAATCACTCGAATTAGTTTGCTAGATAATAAATCATCACGGAGTAAGCAGTAGATCTAGACCCCGGGTTGATAATAGAACTTGCCTGTTACTGCATTCCCGGACTGCGATTACACTTGGTCGCAGTTTGGTGTTGTGTTTTGGCGTGTCAAGTTTTTGGCGCCGTTGCCGGGGAACTCTAGGTTATTGGGGAAACGTGAGAATTTGTTACTCTAGCTTTTTTCTTTTCTTTTCCACCCTTGCTTTTCACTTGGGTGTTATGTTTTTGTTGGTGCAGCTCTGAAACATGGATCCTCATGGCCTCTCCAACCATTGGGGGTATCAACCACCATCCGTGTGGTATTACCCCGAGACTTCCTGGAGCAATCAAGGAGGAGAAGACTATGGATTCGGATGTCAGTACCAACCCCCCTACTATGGAGAACAACCAAACCCTTGGGAACCTCAAGAACAATATCCTTTTCAAGAAGAGTTCCTGCCACAACCAGAGGGGCCATCTGAGTTGGAGTTAGCCATGGAGACCTTCGCGGGTCACTCTGCAGAGCCATGCTACACTTCGCTAGAAGATCCGAACAAAGAATTAAGGCTTCTCGTGGAGCAGTTTGCTCGAGACACTAAGAGAGCATGCTCCAAGATGGATCTTCAAATCCAAGCCCTTGCCTCTTCCGATCCCTCATTTCTCCATGACATGGAGCAGACTGTTCAGTGCTCAGCAAAGCAAACAGAGTGGGTGAAGCAAGTTTGCTCACATCCTGCTCAAGATCACCTTTCTGCTACTACGCTAGAAGAGGTGGAGGATGACAAGGTCAGCGAGGGCGTTGAGGAGCCTACAGAAGTTATCACAGAGAACTCCCATGATGATCATGATCAGGAAAGTCCTCTAGTGGCAGATCACACCGTTCCTCATTTATGCTCTAACATGCTGGGCCTGTGCGAGGAGATGCAAGATGATCCCATTGAAGAAATTGCTTGGCGACTTGCTCTCCAATCTGTTCTGGAAGAAGAAGAGCGAGCAAGGATGAGGAAGGAAGTTGTGGAGGATGAGGAAGGAAGTAAAGAAGAGGTAGTTCTTGATCTTTTCCAAGGGGAGAGACCACATTTTGAAGAAGGAAGGGGGGTTGTGGAGGCAATTGGCGTCCAGGCTGAGGATGAAGTTGAGGTGGAAGAGGCTTGCACCGGGCCTATGTTACATTTGATATCTCCACCAAACTTCGAGGAGCTGCTTGGCAAGGACCCATTTGCAGTGTCTCTTTGCCAAACTAAGACCACATCAACAACGATCCCTCTTGGTGGATGCGATGGTGGTCAATCGAATATATCTTATCTGGTTTGGGGCAATGAGACAAGAGCAGACGCGAAGGAGAGGTCTCGTGAGTGGAGACTTCATTTTCCTCAAGGCCACAAGCCATCTTCATCACCTATCACTTCACCTGCTCGTGACTTGAGACTCCACCTCATTAATGAGAACCTCAACTTCAAGGAGGTTTTGGGGTGGACCGAAACTTAGGAGTCACCGTCTGGCTAAGACGTAAAAGAAGCGCTTGTGGGGAGGCAACCCCACCAAGGTTTGTTTTTCTTTCGTTTGTTTTTGTCGGTTTGTCCACTTGGAACTATGCCACTTGGAACTATGGTTTCTATCACCCAGTGTGTTTTGCTGATGCTAGCCCCGCTGACTGGTCCACTTCCAGTCCCCCAGCAGTATTTCAATCCGGTAACATCGTTCCCCTTATCTCTCCCTCTACTCCATTGAGGGCAATGTCGTGCTTAAGTGTGGGGGGTGCTTTGTATCGGTTGGAATATATATTTGTGTGCTTGGAGCCTAGTCCGCTGTCCGAATCTTACGATTTGAGGGCTCCAAGTACTGCTGTTTGATCATATTGGCACTGTGTTGTGATTGAGGAATTGAATGGTTTTCGGATTAATGCATGACAACTTGTTTGTGACTAGGACAACCTATGATGAGGACTGAGATGTGCAGTAGAACGATGTAGGGGTTCAGTTCTTTCGACTGTTTGCTTACCAACTGTGACTTGATTTGATCACTTGTTCTTGACAGTCGTTTATGCATCTAACTCAGGGTATCAGAATGTGAGATAGAGCATATAGGTAGCCATGTGAGATTTGAGCCTGCTCGTTTCTTTCTTGTGCGATAGATCCCTCTTCCATGATGTGTAGCATTCACGTTATCACTAGCTAAGATGATGGGGGCATAGGATTAGCCCACGACCAAACTGCTTGTCCTGATGTGTCATATCCCCTAGTAAGCCCCTTTGAGCCGTGTGTTATCCTTTCTTTTGGTCTCTAATAAAAAACATCACCCTTTTGCATCTTTTAGAAGGTTCCACAGAGTGATTTTTACATATTCTCTGCTGTTTCTGCTAAAGTTGATGTGAGTGTTGGAGGTAGTGGTTAAAAGTTGGGCAGGTGTTTGAAATATGTGCAGAAGTGGTGGCTCTCTTAAGAAATGAAAAGAAAATGAAAAAAAAAGAAAAAAATTGAAAGCAAAAGAGAGCCACTACCAAAAATCTGAATAATGCCCAGTAAGTAGTGTTTCTGAGCAGTCTGGCTTGGAAGTGCTGATGTTTGTACCTCCTTCGCTCTTGTTCTCTTGAGATATTGAGTATTGCAGAATAGCAGAAAGGAAATACCGGTTTGTTTGAATGTGATTGTGTGGGTTTGGAAATGTGGAACCTTGTGTTATGAATACTTCCACCACTTAAAAGGCCTTTTCCCCATGTCCAAGACCCTAGCCAGTCATTTGAACCTGTGTCTAAGACCTCCGGATTAGTTAGTGGTGACACTCCATAGGTGAACTCTAGCATTTAGAGGCTGCCATCATGGTGAAGAGATGATAGGGATTGAGAGAAATAGCATGCGCATTTTTCGCATCAAATTGTCCTGACCCCACTGGTCGAGAGTGAGTGATTCATTTTCATATTCTTTATACTCCTGTACCCCGGTGAGGACCTAGATTGCTCGGTCTCTGTTCTGATGTCTTGAGTTGGATGCATGAGTTGACTGTTTTGAGTGAGTGGTTGATTCCAGTCTAGGTTGGTTGATGAACAAAAGGGAGACTCTTCCTTTACTCGATTGGCTGCACTCGAATGTCCTTTGTGGTGGTTGTCCAGGTTGCTATTGAGGTTGTTCATGTATTGATGTTTGAAAACCAGTACGATTCTTGTGTTTTGTGCCTTTATGACTTGTCTCCAATGTTGGTGATTGAAATATGTAAGCTTACCTGGTGTATGACTTGGTTTGCTTGGGGACAAGCAAACGGTTAAGTGTGGGGGAGTTTGATAGACCGTTATTTACACATGTTTTTACCCCCGTTCTTACACCGTTTGAGGTGTTGATTCTCATGTTTTAGGCCGATTTCACGCTAGGTTGTGCTTGTTTGTGATTTTTCAGGTCCTAGTACGTGAATGGAGGCTTGGGAGCGAGTTTGGGGTCGATTGGACGAAGATCGGACGCATGGCGAGGTTCTGAGGAAGCCGCACGGGCAGTCCTGGGTATCACACAGCCGTGCAACTTGCAACCCTGGCCGTGTGATTTTTGCCGAGGCCAAACACGGGCATCCCAGGAAATTCACACGGCCGTGCAACCCTGGCCGTGTGGGATGGCTGAAGATCGACCTAAGTGATACGACGCGTTTTGACTCACACGGGCAACTGGGTGAGCCACACGGCCGTGTGGCTTGCCCGTGTGAGTCGGGAAATTCTGGATTTTCAGCCAATTTCGAGCCAAAAGTGAAAAAATCGGATTTTGAGAGCAAAAACAGAGCCCTAGAGAGAGAAAGTACGAAGAACACATCCTAGAAGCTATCTTGGAGCTGGGTTTCGTCAAATCCAGCTTGGAGATCGTCATAGGAGTGGAAATCATCATCCCGGAGCAGATTTTCCTCATCATTATGAGTATGACTAATCCGATTACTGTTTTCTTCTCTCTCTCTATGGAGTAGAACCCTTCTCTCACTTGGGTATGAAGAACCCTAGTTCCTGGTGTTAGGGATTTGATTGTAATGACTTGGGATGATTATACTGTTTGATTTTAATCGAATGATGCATGTTTATTGAATTGTTTGAAGTCTGATCAGCTTTTCTCAATTTCTGCTGCAACCTGAGATAGATAGAATCTGATTAGGTTGTTAGAGCCTCTTCATTCGATAGTAGGAGATTGGCTATACGAGAGTTAGCCAGTTTACTGCTTTGTACTGGAATTCAATTCCAGTAGTGGAGTTCTGTGCTTATTGCTTCAGCTTTCTATCCCGGTGAAGATTAGTCGTCTGCCGGGTAGTTAGACTGAGAGGGCTTGGTCAGCTTAAGAGATTCCAAGCTACTGTCAGATCTTCCGCAGTCTAATCAACAGTGAATCAACCCAGGGGAATTACAATTGAACCTAACTAAGGGGCTATGGGGACTCATTCCCGAGTGACTCTTTTCTGCTTTTGAAAACCGAACCATTTACTGCTTTCTTACTGCTTTTGCTTTAAACAACAATCACTCGAATTAGTTTGCTAGATAATAAATCATCATGGAGTAAGCAGTAGATCTAGACCCCGGGTTGATAATAGAACTTGCCTGTTACTGCATTCCCGGACTGCGATTACACTTGGTCGCAGTTTGGTGTTGTGTTTTGGCGTGTCACTTGCATAAAGCTCATATGTACAAATTAAGAAACGTTTGTACTTAGAAAGAGTTATTTACATTTTTTTGCGTTATAACGGCACAATGTCACAAATTTACCATTGTTTGAACAGATTGTAGTCGAAAGGAATTGCGGTCTTCATTTGGTTGTGGATCCAAGATATGGACTTCTTCCTTGTCCAACTTAATGACAGCCAAGTACCAATGGGCATTATCTCTCATCGGAACACACACCTACATATGCGGAAATTGTCAACACGTATTAAAAAAATAAACTGCAAACCATGTAATACTTATTAAGACGAACAGTTTACCTTGTTCACTATATTGGTTCGACTAAGGAATTTTGATTCGTATAGGTCTAATGCCATCTTGGGTGTTATTCCACATGAAATCACTAGTTCCTGCCCATGTCGTAGTTGCACAATTGAAATTTTGTCAACACAATATGATTAACGTTAAAAAAACATGTGTTGTAATTTTTTTGGTGAGAGGAAATTGTCATTAAGTATAATCGGACCACAACCTGTAGTTCAGCAGGCAGATAGCACACTCCTTTTCCGTCCTTGGAATTTGTCCACAACTCTTCTAGAGTCAAGTGGCAGGCCATCGCTGTTATAACCTAATATAACATGGACAAAAAACACTTCATGATACTGTCGAGTTGTTATAAAATAATTCTACGTAGAAAGCATTGATAGTGGACTAACAAAACAAAATTTTGGAGTTCCGTTGATTACTTCAGCATCTACGAATGAGCGATGGCTTAAGGACCACAATGACTTCCTCGTACAAGAGTTGTTAGAGGTTTTGACCAATACTTCGTCAGGTGGCAGATGGGCTAAAAATATATAGTGAGCAAGCTGGATTTGCTCATCATCGTATTCGTTAGCGGTAGGTAGCTTAAACTTCAAAACAACCTGGAATAGAGGCCACAAATAAACACGAATTGAAATGCATTCGTTATGACGGAATAACGGCAAAGAACACTTCAATGGCAAACGTGACACCTTTATTACCTTGTCAACAGAAGGTAGACAAATACTTTTTCCATTTGGCTTCTTTGGTGTGACCTCAGAGTCAGATTCATCGTCCGAAATAAAAACGATGACTGAAGCAGGAGTGGGTGGACTGCTTACACCTTTGGGTATCCTTGGTTTCTTTGTTGGAGTCATAAATTCGGCTGTCTCCTACAATGACAGTGAACCTGCGATTAATAAATTAACTAGAATGAATTTCAATGGTAAAAAGAGCTATTATACATACCACAAGCTTGGACGAAGAGCGAGTAATTCTCCTATTTTCCATGTTGTGCCTCTAATCTAAGCTTTACTCTGTACTCAAAATCGCGGCAAAGAAGGATATGGAACCACTGCTCTATCGATGAAGGTTAATTATATATACAAGGTTAGGATAAATTGTGGCGCCATATTTTTCCCGCGGAAAAATAGTTAGGGTTTAGTCTAAGGTACATGAACTTGGGATAAACATGGGTAGTTATTAAACCTAAAATTAAAAAGATACTTTTTTCGATTGAGTAAAGAATTGAGTGCTATTAGTAAATATTCGCTCATATTAATATTTGATCCTTCCCCATACACGTAGTACACACCTAGAGTCAGCTGGCGTTTGGCTTTACTAAGAAAGGTTTTTCATTTTAAATATTTTCGTTATTTGTGGAAATGGTAAAGAAATCACTAAGATAAAGAACAGAAAGTTCAACTTGTTCCTACCAAAAATATAAGATATCACAAATCGTGTTATTAATGGGGATAATTATTAAGTGGCCCATTGAATCATTAATTCGGCCATCATTCCCAGTAGGGTTTTGTAATCTACGTCCTTGGTTCCCCAAAATTTCCAGCCGTGACAATGACGTCGGAGGCAGACTCACCATTGACGTCGGAGGGAGTCCTAGTATTGACGTCGGAGGGAGTCCAAGAAAACGCTGGTGCCGGAACCAGTCACACCACCCAGGAAGATAATGTCGCCGATCTCATATTTCTACAGCCTGAAGATATTAAAAAAATGAAGTTCGATGATACAGAAGAAGCCTATGATTTCTACATGGACTACAGGTTAGTCAAAGGCTTCGACATCAGAAAATCAGACATTGGTCGTGATAAGAACAAAGTTATGATATGGCGTGACTATGTATGCTCTGGCGAGGGAAAGAGGCGCATGAAGAGCACAGAACGAAAGAGAGAAGCAAGAGGGGAGACCAGATTTAACTGCAGAGCCAAGATGCGTGTTAAACAACACAATGTCGATGGGAAGTGGTATGTGCACCAGTTTGATGATGTACACACACATGAAACGATCCCCAGAGAATATAGACACTACATGAAAGGGAAACGTCGTATGAGTGATGCAGTCAAAGCAGCGATAAATTTTAGAAGAGCTGCAGGTATGAAAACTTCTCAAATTGTGAATCTGGCCGTATCAGAAGCAGGAGGCTACGACAATTTGGGGTACACGAGGAAGGATGCATATAATTATGTGGACAAAGAGAGGAAAGAACAAATCAGTAAAGGTGATGCCGCAACAGCCCTAGCCTACCTGCAAGCTAAATGCAGCGCGGACGAGCATTTCGTTATTGAACTAAAGAAGGATGACGACGACCGGCTTATTAACATTTTCTGGGCCGATAGTATTTCTGTTGCTGATTATGCATGCTTTGGAGAATTACTGTCATTCGATGCTACTTACAAAAGGAACATTTACCAGATGCCTCTCGTGATTTTTTCAGGTACTTTTCCTTCACACATAGAATTATCCCGAGCATGCTAAAATAACCCTAGAAGTTGCATAATCTAACTTTGTTTGAACTTTTTTAGGTGTCAACCACCATTCGCAAACTTGCGTATTTGCATGTGCTTTCTTGGCTAACGAGAGAGAGGACAATTATATTTGGGTGTTGGGAGCTTTGAAGAGAAGGCTAGGCGGTGTAGATCCCAAGACTATTATTACAGATGGGGATAGAGCAATGCGTAATGCTATTCAGAAAGTATTTCCCGATGCAACACATCGTCTATGTTCCTGGCATATAGACAAGACTATAACCAGAAATGTGAAGAATCATCCTACTTTTTTGCCCCGATGGAAGCATTTTGTGTCAGCTGACTGGGAACCTTCAGAATTCGAAGAAAAGTGGAAATCAGTGGTTGAGGAATGCTCCCTTCAGCACAACAATTGGGTCTCCAATTTATTTGACCAAAGACATGAATGGGGGTATGCATATTTGCGTTCGAAGTTCTTCGCAGGCTTGAGTACAACATCAAGATGTGAAGGACTGAACTCTCAACTTGCCAATTATATCGAGAAGGATAAAAATCTCCTTGAGTTCTTTATTCACTTTGATCGTTGGACTAGGGATATGAGGGAGAATGAGCGTCATGCTGATTTTGAATCCATTCATCGAGAACGAACCATCACAAGCAATGTCTTAGTCTCACTTCAGAAGAGTGGAACGGCGGTTTTCACAAAGAACGCATTCTTCTTATTCAGAGACGAGGTTGAAAAGTCGGCATGTTGCATAAGGTTGGAGACAGAGTGATCGGAAATTGAGCATGTGTACAAGGTCAAGGTGTCTGGCAGCGATAAGGTTTTTCAAGTCACGTACGCAGTTGAACCCTTTGCAATGGAATGTAGTTGTAATCACTACAATTATATGCGAATACCATGTCGTCATATGATTTTTGTACTGAAAGAAGAGAGCATACTGGAACTTCCTGAAGGCCTAGTACGTCGAAGATGGTCAAAGAAGCCGAAGACACTAGAGAGCTTGGAGGAACCGGGCAGACTAGATGAATCGCAACTTTTCGCATTGAGGTTTGCCATGACTATCACTTTTAATTTTTTTTTAATATTGGTTCGAAGCTAGGTGAACATTAATTTTACTCACTTTGTATAAAATATTGTGTCAATCAGGTATAGTACTATTCAACAACACAGCTTACAACTAATGTTAAAAGGGGCAAAATCTAGTGAGTGCTTCAAGATTGCTCGTGAGGGAATTCAATCATTATGTGAAAAGTTGGACATGGTGGACACTGCCAACGTGGACATACCCGACATTAATAGACCGAAGGCGAATGAAATTTTGTTGGATCCATTACAAGTCAAAGCTAAAGGTTCGGGGGCTAAAAAATCTAAAAGGAAGAAAGGAGAACCACGACAGTGTAGCAATTGCGGTGAATGGCGCCACTATAGGACCCGATGCCCACATCCTGTTGGCTATGTGAAGCCAACCTCAAACGGTGATGCCCCGAATGATGGTGTTTCGAAAGAAGGTGGCGGTGGCGATGACACCGATGTTGATCCTCCCACCACTCAAGATCATTCAAACAGTACAGAAGAGAAGGCAAAAGCATTGCAGTAAGTGTGGTTCTACCAATCATAATGCAAGAACGTGTACTGGGTCTGGGCCATCCGATGATGAAAATGACGATGACGACGATTATGAGCAACCTAGGGTAAGAATAAGATATAATTGTTCGTGTCTACACAATGCAGTTGCATCCAATATTTTTGTACGTCTAAAATCGTCGTTATCGATTTTGCAGAAGAGGCCTGTTACAAGAAGTAGCAAACTAAGGATTGTTGAAAACTTGAAGTGAAGATGGACGTCCTTATCCTATTCGGATTAGGACCAATGGACTATGTGAAGACTGCCAGTATCAGCTTGAAGCGGCGTCGTTTGATTTATAAGAAGACTGTTGCCGTCTGCGGTGTCGTTTTACTTGTGTGTCGTTTTATTTATGTGTCTCTTTTGTTTATAAGAAGACTACTGCCTTCTACGGTGTCGTTTATTTAGTTCGGATGGATTTGATTGAATTCGATATGGAGGTTGCTCCCTAAATAAATCATGTGCAACATTTCAGTTGAATTATTTTTCTCACTCGTTTTTTTTTATTGAATTATTAGATCGGATTTTTTACTTGTTTTTAAAATTACTTAATTTTGGCTACTAAAATTATGAAATGTAATTTGGGCGTGAAATGACAAGAGCATGCGCCGACAGAGGACTTCTGAAAATGGTGGCAGTAATCAAGAAATAAACTACAGTATTTTTATTGAGTGAAAGATCCCTCACCGATATATTATTAAGATCTCAAACACTAAAAGTACAAATCTTGAAAAAGAAAACAATGTACTTTCCCTCCTCCAACTTTTATACTTCACATATGGCAACTTTCCCCTCTTGTATATATTTTGGGAGCATGATCAACAAGTACGCGTCAATGTCGCCCAGAAGAACCATCATATGACGTAGGGTTCCACAACACCTATTATGGAATCGTAACAACATATGATGATTCTTTGGGCGATATTCAAACGACGACTTATTGTCATTGCTCCCCTCCCTGCCTCTAACAAAGACCCTGCATGGAGAGCAAAGGAGAAACAATACAACGAAGGATTTAGTTTAACAGTCATGATCTAACAATGACATAATTAAAGGAACTGAGATCTAAAATAATACGCAGTCTCATCTTTACCACTGCACCCGAAAATAAAGCATGGACAGGAGGACGAAGAGGCGGATGGGGTTGATTTTCGGGGTTGAGAAGATGGGAGAAAGGGGTCTTTTCAGGGATTGAGAGGAGGAACGGACAACAGCAGGAGATGAGTGCCTCTTGGGTTTCGGAGCATGGTCTCTCCCTCTCTGATTAAAGAATTTATAAATGAGCTCATAAATTTACTTTGCCTTTCCAGCCCTTCCCATTTACTGAAAATCACACTCCCTACCACTGCCTCGGCCTTGGTAACGCCAGCATTGGTTATGGGCAAAAGCGACTTTCCGAATTCGGCAATATCTGATTGGGTGACACGCACGCGACGAGGATCGAAGGTATTTCACCATCGGATTAAGGGAAAAGTTTAGGAATTGACGGTGGGAAATGGGGATGTACTTTTATAAATAGTCTGAATTTGTAGATTAACTAACTTTTTCGTTTACCAACATTACTCTATTGATCTGGTTTATGTTATTCTAACTTGAATCATAACCATAAACCCTAAACCCTAAACCAAACCCTAATACACGAACCAATCAATACCATATACTCTACAACAATAACAACACCTTATAGGCTTATACCGTAACCAATCAATAACATATATACTTTAAACCATCAACACTTTGCTCCTCCCTTATACCATAACCTTCAAGACCTTATACTGTATACCAACAACACATTCTTCTATCTCCATCCCCAACTTTCAATTTATAATAAGTGTTTCTTTTGAAATATAAAATGGAACCCACCTTGGCAATTGCTAGCATAATTTAGGGATGTAGATGAATAGAAATTGTTAAGTGATGAATTGCTAAAATTGATGATGTGGAGGTAGGGACCTCGTTTAGAAATTGTTGTTCAATTTTAGGGATGAAGATGATCAATACACTAACCCAATACCATATACTCTAAACCATCAACACCTTATACAATATCGTATTTTAGGGATGGAGATGATCAATACACTAACCCAATACCATGTACTCTAAACCATCAACACCTTATACAATATCGTATACCTATACGCTGATAAATTAAAATTATAACTTGCTTTCCAAAACATAAATTAAAAATTGATACTCACTAAGTATCGAACCAAAAACCTCTACTTTATTGACTAAGCAAATAACAGACAATTAACCAATTAAGCTACATCACATTGATGACCATCTTGCATAATTTCGCTTTCTTATTAAGTGAAGGGTTAAAATGAACGATAAATATATCACAGGGGATTGTTTCAACTTCGGCGGGGACTGAGAGAGTGGAAAAGGGGTAATTATTCTACAAAAAAAGAAAAGAAAAGGGGGAATTAATGAAGAGTTAAATTGGACGGATTGTCTTTACCACGCCACTACAAAATCATTCGGACCAAAAACACGCAGGTTCAAATCAAACAATAAATGAAGAAAGATGAACTTAATAACTCTAACTAATTTTCATTCCATATGTGGCGAATCGCTAATGGCCGGGATCACCAACAAGGATAACCAACAAGGCAAAATAGATAATAGGAACCTACCTTGCACACACCAAATCATTTTATCTCGTACTGATAAATGTGTCACGCTACAATAATTATGTCTAAGTTTTTTTAGTAATAAGGCATGATCAGCATTTATAAGCAGATATAAAGAAAATATAAAATCGAGAAAAAATAAGACAACACCTACTCTCACCCTTTAACCAATCGATACCATATGCTCTAAACCATCAACACCTTATAACCTACCCATATACCATATACTCTATACCATCAACAATCTAATACCCTAAGCCGTCAGTACCCATTTCCTTTAACATCAACACCTTATACAACAATCGTATACCTATACGCTGATAAAATTTTACATTTTGAAAATACTTGGCCAACTAAAGTACATAGGTACTTCAAAAGTGAAATTCTAACTTTCGTTTCAAAACATAAATTAAAAAAATATCCTCACTCAGGTACCAACCACAAGCCTCTAATTAGTCTACAAGAGGTTTGTTATGTACGAGTGCATTGCATAAAGAGGGGATATCGGTGAGAGAGTGGAATAGGATCTCAATTAATGAAGAGTTAAATTGGGCGGATTGTAGTTTACCTCGTACCGCTAAATGTGTAAAGAGACACGCTAGCATTTACCAAATCCCAAAAAAGATGGAACACAGAATTATGTTTAAATTGCGTGAACTCAATGCATGATCAGGATTTTAGAAGCAGAAGCAGATGAAAATAAGTAAAACAAAGAATCGCCACTGAGATAGACAATTATCAAAGGCCCAACCTAATGACAATCCAGAACTCAGTATCCAACAAACTAGGTGTCATGGGTCATGTACAAGCCCACTTTTGAATGTTATTGAAAAGCCTTCAAAAATCAATGATCAGACCCAGTCCAACTAGAATTAGTCCTAAACGCACCGTTAATACATAAACACAAATTAAGGAGACCTCTCCATCTGATTCGAATCAAATTAGGTCTTCTTCATCTCCTTCCTCAATCCTCTGGGCGAGACGAACACTGCATATCAGGAAACCTTAATTTCACCGAGTGATAGAAGTTTCGAGAAAATGACAATAACGCTAAGACGAGATGACAAAGCACTAGCAACATGAACCCTAGGGTTAGCAAACCTCTTTCAAGGGTTCTTTTGCAAACGAAAAGTTCGATGAACACAATAATAGACATGGTCGCCGTAATCGTGTTAGAAAGAGATAGGCGAGTAAATTCCGCACGGAAATAAAATGGCGATGAACAAAACGTCGATTTGTGGATAAAAGGATTTGGGGTTCAAAACGATGATTATGTGAGGATTTCATATTGGATGGGGATCTTCTCTTCGAATGTGGATACATAGATTTGGCGTATGAAACATGATGATGTTGGGGATTTGAGATTGGATAGGGAGCTAAATCGAATGTGGATCAAATAATAAAAGGATTTGGATTTCGAAACGATGATTTTGTTGGAGATTTCAGATTTGATAGGCAGCTTATGATCGAACTTCGAACTTAGAGGGGACCTTCCAAGGCGAATGAGGGATCGTAGAAGGGATACTGGAAATTGGTTAGGGCGGCGGGTCGTATCCATAGGGTTTAACCTCTTAATTGATATCATTAAACCGGGTACAGTTAGGTTGAAGTCCAATGAATAAAGCATAAAGGCTTCGTGATGCTTTTGGTAATTTTCCTTGCCCCCGATTACCCGTACCCCGGATTTTGCCCTGGGCACCGTAGAACTGCCCATATATATATATATATATATAAGTGTTGCTCCGGAGCAAAGTAAAATTTCTTACAAAACCAAAAACAAAGAAACAAAAACTAAATAATTTCTTATAGTTCAGATGTAAAGCTCTAAACAGTTGGGTAACTTCAATCCATAAATCATAAAAAAACAAACTTTAAATCTCCAGTTTATACTCATAATCATGATGAAACAACTAAATAGTTCCAGCTACAGCTTCTTACTGTGATCCTTCATGAGACATCTTTACTGATGATTATGTTGTTCGTCTCGCACTATCTCCTCTCGAGCTACTCGTTCTCTAACCCTTCATCTACCTGGTGAGTGGTGAGTGGTGAGTGAGAAGGGGTTAGTTTCCGCTGCTACAAAGAACTTAACATTATAATAAACTTAAATATTTGCCATTTACTTTGCGGGAGTTGTTCTTACTCTCTTCCTTTAATGTTGCCCTTTAAATGAATTTGTGAGAGTTGGCATTACTCTCCACACTTAACCTCAAAACTAGACCACTCCTTAACCTATGACCACCGCGTTCATATCGTCGTCCGGTGTCATAACGCCCTAGACAATGGCCCGTGAGGCGGTGAGGTATCTCAAAATACACATCACATCACCCTCAACTTCATTAGGCAGTGAGGTACCCCAAACTCATGTCCTCACCTTCAGTATGTGGTGGGTTACGTCAACATACACCCATAGGCCTCATACATTCTCAATTCTCTTAGTTCAAATGTCTAGGAAAAGGAATTCTCAAACATACATCTCGAGTAATTATAGCTCGTAACTGAAAGTTTGAACTCATAAAACTTAACCTTAAAACTCGGAATAGAATTTACTCCTTTACACTCACCTCGAAAAAGATGACTCCTCGATTCCTTACTCGAAGAAATCCCTCATTCGTCGGATTACCTCGAAAAACCTATGAATCAGAAATTTCTTTTAGATGACCTTTCTCGGTCTATAACCCCTTTTGAATTTCTAGAACACCCTCTCCTCAAAATCCAATCCCGAACCTCTTTTCAAAGACCCCTTAACCTCCCTCAAAAATTTTCTAGAAATACACCCTTTCAACACCGACCTTTTCTAATTAAATTAGTCTTGAAGGAATTTTTAATCCAACTTAAATCTCCAATCCATACCATAATTTTCCAGGTCAACCATGAATAAGGAATAGCCTCATGAAAAAAAATATCAAATCTTTCAAAAACACCTCGGCAGAATTATTATTTAATTGAAATCAAACTTTGAAATTTTTCTAAAAATAGTAAATCAACTTAAAAAATCCGCAAATTAAATCACAGGCACTTCAAGTACCTCTTTCAATTTACAAAATATTTAAACGCAGAAACAAGCTCATGCAAAGGCTCAAAACAATTTAAAATACTTAAATAACATTTCTTGAAATTTCCTACAACTTTAGTGACCAACCAATAAATATCACTAATATTCTGTAAAATTGTCCTAATTTTCCAAAACGGCACATTCATGACAAATTACACGAAAAAATCAATTTACCTCGAAGGGGTCGATTTTCCTTAACTCTAGAACGTGCCTAGGTTCATATTCAAAGAATTTGGAAATCGATTTTCCTTGATTGGTACCGACTAAACTATGATTCCTTGCCGCCAAGCTACAATCCACGATTGACGGGGTCGGTTTAATTTCATTGATCAAACAAACTTAGAACGACTTGGAATTTTCGTACTTACCATTTTCGAACGATAGCAATTGTTGCTGGCGGCGAGAGCCTCGTCCTAGGAAATTCATTGCTCCTATCTGGGTTAAAGCAAGGCAAACCTCTTATTTGGTATTAGCACCTAGGGTTGGTTGTGGGTGGCCGTTCGAACTCCGATTCGAGGGGTGAAGTCTTGGCAACCCTTAGTCAATAGGTCGAGAGAGTCACGTTGGTGGCTTGAATCGAGTTCCCTTCCCTCTACCTAGAGACCGAGAAAGTGGCGCTTGGCTACTTGTTGCACTTCCCTATGGTTTATAACCACCTTACCACACACGACCATTCGGTCTAAAAATTCGTAATTTTTAGCTAGGGGAACAACACCTGGGTGAAGCCTTCTCAATTAGTGTCAAATCCATTTACCGTTGCAAACATTTTAGCTATAGGTCGTTGTTTTCACACAAAAAATTAACCGCTAGATAATGTTACAAACGATCGAAGTAGGGGTACATGAATCGACCCGGATTGATATTTAAACATACTTGTCCTATACTGCACCCAATTGAGGTTTATACTTGGGTCTTAATTGAGAGTTCTATTGTGGTATTCGGGACGAGTCATCTCCAAAGGCTTGACCTCCACGGGATCATTTGCTCGAAGGTTGACAATTGAGGTGCCAAACGTGCCTAGCATAATTAGTGTAACCTTTTCTTGCCCAAAAAAACAGCCAATGACAACCCACCTTACACCATCACCATAACTAGTAGGAAGGAGAGCCTTGCACCTATTACCTCCATGCCTCTTAGAGAATCGATATAGATCCTGAATTCTCCTTCTATTGGACATCAAATCTAAATTGCGGAAAAAGGAGAAACCCCTTCAGCAAGATTGAAAAAGGGGAGCACGATGGCCAGATCCCTAGTCAGAGAGGTGGGAGATGACCAATGAGGCCATCTATCAAGCCAAGAACTAGAGACTAAAGCCCTATCCAACCGACTTGTATGTGTGCGACATGGACTCTCTTGTTTGTCCAAGTAAATTTTGGCCTAGTGAAATCCACATCTAAAAGTCCCAAGTCGTTCATATACAAGGTACAAGAATTTGGTACTTTGCTTAGCGCCTAGCTCACCTATGCGTCAGCTAGACATTGGAATTAAAAAATTTACAATTTGCACTACATGACGAATGAATTAATAATTTATAACACTACCTACTTCAATTCAAATGATTAATAACTTAACACTTAACAACAAGAAAAATAGCTCACATGTTCATATAATAATAGCTCAATAGCTCATATATTTCTCCAGTTATTGAAAAAGTTGATATATATGATTGAGTTTGAAAATGATATTGATTTTATCCTTTGATATTGGCCACCTATCTCTCTCTAATTATGCCTAGTTGTTTCTTAGCGCCTGTGCCTAAGCATAAGGTAATCAACCTCCCTTCCAAGAAGAACAACCATACTAATGCGGATATCAAGAAGCTTTCCCATATTAAGAAGAATTCTTTCCACGACCAGAGCCAAGAAGCAAGTTGGAACTCTTGGTGGAGCGGTTTGCCCGAGGTTCTGAGGGAGCATCCTCTAGTGTAGAACAACCTTGATACACTCCACAAGAACCAAAGAGCCAATTTGATCTCATGGTGGAGCGGTACACCCGGGATACCGAAGCATGCTCCAATGTGGAAACCACTACCGGTATCTACTCATCCTTCCTACAAATATCGAATGAGATCCTCCGGAACTCGGAGAAGCTAGGAGGGATTGTTGAGCAAGCATGTGCGAAACTTGCTCACAGTCGCCTCTTGCCAATTGAAGAGAAAGAGAAAGTCAAAGAGGTTATCCAGGAGGACTTTGGGGAGCAAGAAAAACTCAACCCGGAGAGCTACCGAGATGATGTTGAGAAACCAAGTCCTTTGGTGTTAGACATATTCTTCCACCTTCTGCCTCGAGCTTTGAAGCGTTGTGTTGAAAGGAGGCGATGCAAAAGGATAGTATTGAAGAAATTGCTTGGCAACTTGCTCTCAGTGGTGTGCTTGAGGAAGAGCGGGAAAAGGCGAGAAGGAAAGTTATGGAGGAGGAAGTGAGCATCAAAGAAGGGGAAGATCTTGATTTTTCCCAAGGGTAGGAACAAAGTGAACAAGGAAGGGAGGTTGAGGTTGAAGTTGAAGAAGAAAATGGTGTCCAAGGTGAGGACGAGGTCGTGGTGGATGAAGCTTCTACAAGTTACAAGTGCTATGCAAGCTTTTCACTCAACCTTGATGTGCTACTCGAGAAGGACCCATTTGCAGCTCTTTGCCAAGCCAAGGCCAAACCATCGGCAATCCCTCTTGGTGGATGCCATGGTGGTAAATTGATGATGCATTACATGGTGTGGGGCAAAGAGAAGAATGAAGAAGGAAAGAAGAAGTGGTGTCATGGGTAGAGGCTTAGACTATTCAAGTTTACGAGCCTTCAATAATGGATTCATCCAATGCTTGTGACTTGAGACATTACCTCACACAAGAGAACCTCAAGTTCAAGGAGGTTCTTAGATGGACTGAAACTTGAAGAGAAACCGTCCGGCTCACTACGTCAAAGAAGCGCTTGGTGGGAGGCAACCCAACCTCCATCGGTTTGTTTTCTTTTCTTTCAATAAAACAACCCTCTGGTCCTAATCACCAACATTCACACTTTATTTGATAACATCGTTCTACCTCCTTATTTTACGCCATTGAGGGCAATGTCAAGCTTATGTGTGTGTGTGGAGGGGGTGGGGGTAGTCTATTATGCTTGTGTGTGTGAATGATTGGTAGGGGTGATAATCGGTTGGCGGTTTCTCGGCTAAACCGAAAACCGACCCGAACCGAGCGGTTATTAACCGAACCGAAAACCGACTGCTTGCCTTCGGTGTCGGTGTTCTGTTTTGGTGCTTTCTATTCACCGAAAACCGCAGGTGGAGAAACCGAGATAAACT
The DNA here is from genome assembly GCA_946122785.1 of Linum tenue. Classification (NCBI taxonomy): domain Eukaryota; kingdom Viridiplantae; phylum Streptophyta; class Magnoliopsida; order Malpighiales; family Linaceae; genus Linum; species Linum tenue. The sequence continues at coordinate 10,427,873 of CAMGYJ010000010.1, read as the reverse complement.
CGGTGCACCGAGTAACCGTCTATTACCTCCACTCTGCTCTGCCACAGCGCCACTTACTCTCTTCTTCTCGTTCTCTTCTCCAATTCTTGTTCGCTCTGCTCTCCCTCCGGCCGCCTCAGCCTCTGGCAGATGAAGACTCAGTCGGAGGCGACGAAATCTCAACCCAACCCTTGACGACGGCGACATCTCAATCACAACTGATCTGGTCCCTCTCTCTTCTCAGTCTCACCATCAGATTTGAGACCGCCTTCGATCTGCACCCTCAGTCTCGATCTTGTCCAGATCGAAACATGCAACAACAAGAACAAGTGAAAGGGGAGAGAAATAGAGAGGGAAGACGAGGCGATGGTGACGATGATTAGGGGATGGCGACGAATCGACGATGGCGACTGCGACGATGAGGAAAACGCGGGGATTGTGGCGGCGCTCTTTTTTCCCTAATCTCCCTCCGATTCCAAGTCTCAACCCCTCCGTCCGCCATCGAAATCCAGCGAACGAAGGCCAAGAAGGAGAAGGGGTAGCTGCATTGGTGAAGATCGATCGCCGGTCGTCGTCGCCATCCCGTCGTCATCTCGTCCTTCTTCATCCTGATAGCATCGTATTTGCACGTGTTTTCACCCTGGTTTCCTGTCCATTTTGGCTCGAATTGATTGTTCCTTGGCCTATTTTACGCTAGGTTGTGTTCCTTTGTCACATTTCAGGTCCTAGCACATAAAGGGAAGCATAGGCGCAAGTTTCAAGTCAATCAGAGATCAATTGACGAATCGGGAGAAGAAACTCGGGTATGACCTGAAGAATAATGGATTTCTACCTCACTTTATGGAAAAAGAATCATGCAAGCTTGTCATGAAAAGAAAGAGGACGAGACTACGAGCGTCTGGGTTCAAACGGCGACTGATTTGGAGTCCGGACGAGGGAGAAACGAAGCTTTGAACAGGAGCGGAGACAGAATTACGGGCAGCCCCTGACAAATTACGGCCGTAATTGGCCAGGGCATGCCCGTAATTTATTGGCCGAGCCTTCTACCCAGAATTCCCTCGCGGTGATAAAATTACGGGCAAGACCCCAAGAATTACGGCCGTAATTCCCAAATTACTGGCGGTAATTGGGAAATTACGGGTGTAACTCCTCCTCCTGCAGCTTAAGTGAAACGTGCGTTTTGGTGCGAATTACGGGCAGGACGTGATTACGGCCGTAATCCTGACCGTAATTCGCCCAGAGTCGGGTTTTTGGAGGCAGATTCGAGCCAAGGAAGAGGAATTCGATTTTCTGGGCAAAAACAGAGTTTTAGAGAGAGAAAGAGCGAAGAACAAACCCTAGGAGCTATTTTGGAGTGGATTTCTCATCATTGAAGCCCAGATTGCATCCCTAGGAGTGAAGATTGACATCCCAGAGCAGATTTTCCTCATCTTTATGAGTATGACCACTCTGATTTCTGTTTTCCCTTCTCTCTCTATGGAGTAGAACCTTTCTCTCACTTGGGTATGAAGAACCCTAGTTCCTTGTGTTAGGGATTTGATTGTAATGACTTGGGATGATATTACTGTTTGATTTTAATCGAATGACGCATGTTTAATGAATTGATTTGAGTCTGATCAGCTTGTCTCAATTTCTGCTTCAACCTGAGATAGATAGAATCTGATTAGGTTGTTAGAGCCTCTTCATTCGATAGTAGGAGATTGGCTATACGAGAGTTAGCCAGTTTACTGCTTTGTACTGGTGTTCTTGGCGCCAGTAGTGGAGTTCTGTGTTCATAGCCTCAGCTTTCTATCCCGGTGAAGATTAGTCGTCTGCCGGGTAGTTAGACTGAGAGGGCTTGGTCAGCTTAAGAGATTCCAAGCTACTGTCGGATCTTCCGCAGTCTAATCAACAGTAAATCAACCCAGGGAATTGCAATTGAACCTAACTAAGGGGCTAGGGGGACTCAATCCCGAGTGACTCTTGCCTGCTTTAGAAACCCGAACAATTTACTGCTTTCTTGTTGCTTTTACTTTTCACAACAATCACTCGACTTAGTTTGCTAGATAATAGAGAATCACGGAGTAAGCAGTAGATCTAGACCCCGGGTTGATAATATAACTTGCCTGTTACTGCATTCCCGGACTGCGATTACACTTGGTCGCAGTTTGGTGTTGTGTTTTGGCGTGTCAAGTTTTTGGCGCCGTTGCCGGGGATCCCTCTAGATTATTGGGGAAACGTGAGAATTTGTTACTCTAGCTTTTATTTACTGCATTTTATCTCTTCCACCTGTGTGCCTTCACGGGTTGCTTCTGCTGATTGTGTGCAGGTAGTGCATGACCCGTAGCCAGTCGGGAGATCTACTACCACTTGACCAGGAGCTTGAACGAACCTGCAGGAACTCCAAGTGGGTTCTAAAGGCGCGACTGGCTGCGGAGAAGGCGCTGTCACAGCTACAGATTGGAGAAGAAGAAGAAGGCGAGATGGGTGATCCGCAGAACAACAATGTGATCCCCGGGGAGCAGACCATGGGATCCTGCTGGACCGCTAGGGCTGCGGACATGAGGTCACCCATTCAGCACCCTCATGTCCCAGCCAACAACTTTGAGGTGAGCACCTCAGTAATCACTATGCTGCGCGGTTCAGTGGTGTTCCGTGGTAAGGAGGGAGAGTGCCCTCGATCACATCTCAGGCGATTCCATGAGCTCATCGATGGAATCAAGATCAATGGGGTACCAGCAGATGCCATCCAGCTGAGGTACTTCCCTTTCACTCTGGAGGGGCAAGCCAAGGAGTGGCTAGATACTCGACCTCCGGGCTCCATCACCACGTTCGCCAACCTGGCGGACAAGTTCCTCACCCGCTACCATCCTCCATCCAAGACAGCTGACCTGCAGAAGCAAATTACACATTTTGCTCAGGATGAGGATGAGACCATTAGGGATGCTTGGGAGAGATACACCAGTCTCTTTCTCAGGTGTCCCAATCATGGTTTCAATGATGCATTCAAGGTGGGCACCTTCTATCACGCCCTCTTCCCGGAGGACAAGCAGCTGATCGATTCGGTTTGTGGCGGGAACATGCTGACCAAAACCCCGCCACAGCTGAATCAACTCTTTGATGAGATGGCGGAGAACGGTTATGATTGGGGCACTGCCAGGAGGTCGAGGAGAGCACCCAGCCGAGGTGTACATTCTGTGGGAGCCCATTCCTCTGATTTGGTGCAGGTAGTATCGAAGCTGGTCTCAGCTATCGATCGTTCAGGAATGATTCCAGGGACCAGGCAGCAGCAGGCGATGCTCTGCCAATGGTGCGAAAGCACCCATCATATGGTGGAAGACTGCCAGGCGATGAAGGAATCGACCACACCCCAGGAGCAGGTGAACTTCATCAACAATGTCAGGCGCAATGACCCCTACAGCAACACGTACAATGAGGGGTGGCGCCAGCATCCTAACTTCTCCTGGGCTGGGCCAAATCCCAGACCACCAGCTCCACAGGGACCACCGGGCTTCCAGAGGCCACCATATCAGCCCAGACAGGGGCAATTCCAGCAACCAGGTGCAGCCCCTGCTGCCCCAATGCAGAACGATAAGATGGCTGAACTGCGGGACTTGGTGGGTTCTCTCGCCAGTGTTAGTGCTCAGAAATTCAACACCTTTGAGCAGTTCATGGAGAAGGCCTCGGGTCAACTCCTGGCTCTGGAAGCTGGTCAGAGGAATACACAGGCTGTTTTGCAGGATATCCAGACCCAGCTGGGGAGCGTGGCCCAGGCAGTGGCTCAAAGGGCTCCTGGTACTCTACCAGCGCAGACCATTCCTCACCCGCCGACCCCGAATGAGCGCTGCAATGCCATCATGACCAGGAGTGGCAAGATGACTGTTGACCCCCCTGCTCGGGAACCGGAGAGAGAAAGCCCTGTTGCAGCATCCCCAGCGGTTGAACGAGAAGTTGAGAAGGAGGTTGAGGTGCCTGCACCTAAACCGCAACCAGTAGTGAAGGAGTATGTCCCTAAACTCCCTTTCCCTACTCGGTTGCACAAAGACAGGCTGGAGACCGAGTTCGAGAAATTCATGGCCATGCTCAAGAAGCTGAATCTCCAAGTGCCCTTCCTGGAGGCACTATCGCAAATGCCAAAGTATGCGAGGTTTCTGAAAGAGCTTCTCTCAAAGAAGCAGAAGCTGAGTGAGCTGGCCACTGTGGAGCTCAGCGAGGAGTGCTCGGCTATTCTGCAGAACAAGCTTCCGCAGAAGAAAAAGGACCCAGGTAGTTTTACTATCCCATGCTCTATTGATAAATTGCATGTAGAGAAGTCCTTGGCGGATTTAGGTGCTAGTATCAATGTTATTCCATATAAATTGTTCATGAAACTAGGCCTAGGTGAACCCCGTGCTACTAGGATGACCCTTCAATTAGCTGACAGATCTGTAGTGCATCCTAGGGGTATAGTGGAAGACCTTCTGGTTAAGGTTGGCAAATTCACATATCCTGTGGATTTTGTTATCCTGGACATCAGTGAGGACACAGAAGTGCCTCTTATACTGGGAAGGCCTTTCCTGGCCACCGCCAAGGCTCTCATAGATGTGAATGATGGGACCTTAGTTTTGAGAGATGGTGAGGAGCGAATAACGTTTTCTGTTGCTGATACTATACCTGCTTCGCTACCTCTGCATGCTGTATCTCACCAGGAGCACGAGTCTTTCGTGTATCCTTCTGTGCTGCCTATTTTGCAGGAACCGCCTCCCACACCTTCGCCGCCACTCCGGACCACCCCGTCATCCAAAGAACAGATCAAGGAGGAGTGGCGGCCGAAACTGCAGGCAGCTGAGCCCGCTCGAAAGAAATCCGGAGACCACTATGAGCTGGTCCCGCCCCCACCTTGGCCATCCGAGTATTCACTCGCTTGCATCCTACCGGATGGCCAAGTCGAGCTGGCAAATGCTGGTGGCCACATTCGTCGCGTGCATGGCCACCATTTGAAGCTGTACCTCAAGAGCGATGTGGATCCGCTCTTGAAGGCACCTGATCCTACACTTCCCTGAGCATCCATACTGGCGTCCAGCTAAAAGACGGTAAAGAAGCGCTTGTGGGGAGGCAACCCCACCAAGGTTTGTTTTTCTTTCGTTTGTTTTTGTCGGTTTGTCCACTTGGAACTATGGTTTCTATCACCCAGTGTGTTTTGCTGATGCTAGCCCGCTGACTGGTCCACTTCCATTCCCCCAGCAGTGTTCTTACCCGGTAACATCGTTCCCCTTATCTTTCCCTCTACTCCATTGAGGGCAATGTCGTGCTTAAGTGTGGGGGGATGTTTTGTATCGGTTGGAATATTTTTGATGGTGCTTGGAGCCTAGTCCACTGTCCGAATCTTACGATTTGAGGGCTCCAAGTACTGCTGTTTGATCATATTGGCACTGTGATTTGATTGATGAATTGAACGGTTTTCGGATTAATGCATGACAACTTGTTTGCGACTAGGACAACCTATAATGAGGACTGAGATGTGCAGTAGAACGATGTAGGGGTTCAGTTTTTCAGCTGTTTGCTTACCAACTGTGACTTGATCTGATCACTTGTTCTTGACAGTCGTTTATGCATCTAGTTCAGGGTATCAGAATGTGAGATAGAGCATATAGGTAGCCATGTGAGATTTGAGCCTGCTCGTTTCTTTCTTGTGCGATAGATCCCTCTTCCATGATGTGCAGCATTCACGTTGTCATTAGCTAAAATGATGGGGGCATAGGATTAGCCCACGCCCAAAAAACTGACTGTCCTGATGTGTCATATCCCCTAGTCAGCCCCTTTGAGCCGTGTGTTATCCTTTCTTTTGGTCTATAATGAAAGAAATCACCCTTGTTGCATCTTTTCGAAGGTTCCACAGAGTGGTTGTTACATATTCTCTGCTGTTTCTGCTAAAGTCTATGTGAGTGTTGGAGGTAGTGCGTAAACGTTGGGCAGGTGTTTGAAATTTGTGCAGGAGTGATGGCTCTCTTAAGAAATGAAAAGAAAAATGAAAGAAAAACAAAGAAAAATTGAAAGCAAAAGAGAGCCACTACCAAAAATCTGAGTAATGCCCAGTAAGTAGTGTTTCTTAGCAGTCTGGCTTGGAAATGCTGATGTTTATGCCTCTTTCGCTCTTGTGCTCTTGAGATATTGAGTAATGCAGGATAGCAGAAAGAAAATACCGGTTTGTTTGACTGTGATTGTGTGTTTGGAAAATGTGGAACCTTGTGCTATGAATACTTCCACCACCTAAAAGGCCTTTTCCCCATGTCCAAGACCCTAGCCAGTCATTTGAACATGTGTCTAAGCCCTCCTGATTAGTTAGTGATGACATCCCATATGTGAACTCTAGCATTTAGAGGCTGCCATCATGGTGAAGAGATGTTAGGGATTGAGAGAAATAGCATGCGCATTTTTCGCATTAAATTGTCCTGACCCCACTGGTCGAGAGTGAGTGATTCATTTTCATATTCTTTATACTCTTGTACCCTGGTGAGGACCTAGATTGCTCGGTCTCTGTTCTGATGTCTTGAGTTGGATGCATGAGTTGACTGTCTTGAGTGAGTGGTTGAGTCAAGTCTGGGTTGGTTGGTGAACAGAAGGAAGACTCTTCCTTTACTCGATTTGCTGCACTCGAATGTCCTTTGTGGTGGTTGTCCAGGTTGTTATTAAAGTTGTTCATGTGTTGGTGTTTGAAAACCAGTTTGATTCACGAGTTCTGTGCCTTTATGACTTGTCCCCAATGTTGGTTGACTGAAATATGTGAGTTTACCTTGTGTAGTACTTGGTTTGCTTGGGGACAAGCAAACAGTTAAGTGTGGGGGAATTTGATAGCATCGTATTTGCACGTGTTTTCACCCTGGTTTCCTGTCCATTTTGGCTCGAATTGATTGTTCCTTGGCCTATTTTACGCTAGGTTGTGTTCCTTTGTCACATTTCAGGTCCTAGCACATAAAGTGAAGCATAGGCGCAAGTTTCAAGTCAATCAGAGATCAATTGACGAATCGGGAGAAGAAACTCGGGTATGACCTGAAGAATAATGGATTTCTACCTCACTTTATGGACAAAGAATCATGCAAGCTTGTCATTAAAAGAAAGAGGACGAGACTACGAGCGTCTGGGTTCAAACGGCGACTGATTTGGAGTCCGGACGAGGGAGAAACGAAGCTTTGAACAGGAGCGGAGACAGAATTACGGGCAGCCCCTGACAAATTACGGCCGTAATTGGCCAGGGCATGCCCGTAATTTATTGGCCGAGCCTTCTACCCAGAATTCCCTCGCGGCGATAAAATTACGGGCAAGACCCCAAGAATTACGGCCGTAATTCCCAAATTACTGGCGGTAATTGGGAAATTACGGGCGTAACTCCTCCTCCTGCAGCTTAAGTGAAACGTGCGTTTTGGTGCGAATTACGGGCAGGACGTGATTACGGCCGTAATCCTGACCGTAATTCGCCCAGAGTCGGGTTTTTGGAGGCAGATTCGAGCCAAGGAAGAGGAATTCGATTTTCTGGGCAAAAACAGAGTTTTAGAGAGAGAAAGAGCGAAGAACAAACCCTAGGAGCTATTTTGGAGTGGATTTCTCATCATTGAAGCCCAGATTGCATCCCTAGGAGTGAAGATTGACATCCCAGAGCAGATTTTCCTCATCTTTATGAGTATGACCACTCTGATTTCTGTTTTCCCTTCTCTCTCTATGGAGTAGAACCTTTCTCTCACTTGGGTATGAAGAACCCTAGTTCCTTGTGTTAGGGATTTGATTGTAATGACTTGGGATGATATTACTGTTTGATTTTAATCGAATGACGCATGTTTAATGAATTGATTTGAGTCTGATCAGCTTGTCTCAATTTCTGCTTCAACCTGAGATATATAGAATCTGATTAGGTTGTTAGAGCCTCTTCATTCGATAGTAGGAGATTGGCTATACGAGAGTTAGCCAGTTTACTGCTTTGTACTGGTGTTCTTGGCGCCAGTAGTGGAGTTCTGTGTTCATAGCCTCAGCTTTCTATCCCGGTGAAGATTAGTCGTCTGCCGGGTAGTTAGACTGAGAGGGCTTGGTCAGCTTAAGAGATTCCAAGCTACTGTCGGATCTTCCGCAGTCTAATCAACAGTAAATCAACCCAGGGAATTGCAATTGAACCTAACTAAGGGGCTAGGGGGACTCAATCCCGAGTGACTCTTGCCTGCTTTAGAAACCCGAACAATTTACTGCTTTCTTGTTGCTTTTACTTTTCACAACAATCACTCGACTTAGTTTGCTAGATAATAGAGAATCACGGAGTAAGCAGTAGATCTAGACCCCGGGTTGATAATATAACTTGCCTGTTACTGCATTCCCGGACTGCGATTACACTTGGTCGCAGTTTGGTGTTGTGTTTTGGCGTGTCACATCCTCCAGATCGAAGGCCAGGCGGCAGTAGCAGCAGGTCGATTTGATCGATCCTCTGTCGCCGGCAGTCGCAGCAGGCCGATCCTTGGTCGCCTGAAATCGCCGTCATCCCTTCCACCCATCCCTTCCGTCGGTCTTCAGCTAACCGCGACACCGACCCGAAACCGTCGACGGCGGTTTTCGGCTAACCGATAAGTCTATCGGTGTCGGTGGCGGTTGCTGTTTTTGGGTACTCGTCGGCTGCGGTTAACCGCGGTTGCGGTTCGGTTAAAACCGAAACCGCACCGCTAACAGCCCTAATGATTGGTATGATTTTGAATACTTGGAGCTTAGTTGAATGCCCAAAATTTAAAATTTGAGGGGTCCAAGCAAAACATCTTCTCAATTTGCATGATCATAGTGGCACCTTTGGTGATTTATTTGGAATCTCGTGGCTATTAGTGTTGATGTATGGATCACTTATTTGTGATTGAGAAAAACCTATGATGATGACTGAGATGTGCATTAAAGTTTTCTAACTGTTCAGTTCTGATGTGTTTTCGAACCAATGGATGTTTTGGATTGATTACTCATTGATCACAATTGCTATGCATCAAAATTTGGAAGTTGGAATGAATGATTGAGCATCTAGGTATCCAGGTGAGATTTGTGCCGCTAGTTTTATTCTTGTGTGATAGATCCCTCTTACCATGATGTGTAGCATTTACTTTGTCACTAGAAATGAAGATGGAGGCTTAGGTTTAGTCCACGACCCAAAATTTGACTTGTCCTGATTGAAATATCTCCTAGTCAACCCTTTTGAGTGGTGTGTCTGAGGGTCACTCTCGTGTTAGGTAGCTCTCTCAACTTGAGCTTGATTGAGATAGATAGAGAGACCCTACTTTCTTCATATGTACACCATTTTCGAGTCACCCTTGTGTTTGGAAGCTCTGCTCCCATCATATCAATTGAGCTTAATTGAGATTCCACATGAGTGATTTGTGCATGGTTTTGCATAAAATGAAAACTGAGTGTTGGAGGAAGTTCTTAAAAGTGAGCATTGTTCATTAAGTTCAAGAATATGGCATGTTTTGTTAGCTCTCTTCTAGCCCACAACAAGTGAAAAGAAAAGAAAGGAAAAAGAAAAAAATAAAGAGGGCTGGGAAGAAAAAAAGAGTTGCCACAAAAGTTTATTTTGCTCTTAAAGAGTGTTTCGTGGCATGCAAGCTATTGAGACATGTACATGTTTGTTTACCTCCTTCACTCTTGTGCTTGAAAAGTTTGATAGCAAGTGTAGCAAAGAAAGTTTATTGTGAAAGGTTTAGTGATTGGTTGTGATTTGGAATTGAGGGAAGTGTGGTTTTTGGCCAATGCTAATGGAGATTACTGGTAGAAGAAGGTTCTAGTCAAAACCATAAAACCTTGTGTTGGTTTTAGGTTGAAGATATGGAACCTCATGTTATGTTTGTCACCACTTAAATAGCCTTTTCACCATGTCCTAGACCCTAGCTAGTCATTTGAACCCGTGTCTAAGACCTCGTAACAAGCTAGTGACGACACCCATCCTTGTGAACTCTAGAATTTAGAGGTTATCAGTTGTGTACATCTTTTTGCATCAAATGGTCCGGGCCCCACTAGTCGAGAGTGAGTGATTCATTCATTCATATTTCCATGTTCATATCATGTATCCCGGTGAGGACCTAGTTTGCTCAGTCATTGTCTCCTATGGCGTGATTTTTATGCATGGATAACTGTGATTGATGAGTCGTCATTATAGGTTATGTTTTGGTTTATGAACAAGGTGAGAACTCTTTCTTTCCACAGTCCTATTGCATTTACATGTTATTTGTGGTGGTTGTTAGATTGTTGTTGTTGTTGTCCATATGTTGATGTCTAATAGCCGTTGTGATTCACATGTTTTGTGCCATATGATATGCCCCAAAGTTTTCAAGAAAGAAGTTGTAATCTTACCTTGTTTTGTACTTGGTTTGCTTGGGGACAAACAAACATTCAAGTGCGGGGGGCGTGATTTAGGCTCAATTACACATATTTTACCCCTCATTTCTTGTTCATTTGACTTGGTAAATCATCACCCTTGACATATTTTACGTTGGGTTGTGCTATTTTTGTTTCATTTCAGGTCATAGTACGTGTGGGAAGGTTGAAGACGAGTTTCGGGATGATTAGAGGTTGAAAAGTGCCAAAAAGTGAAGAAAAGGCCAGATTCACGGGCTGGTGGTAAATGTCACGGTCACTAGGTCGTGACAAATAATCCTAGGGTGTGACAATTGCAAGTGATCAGAAGATTTTGCACGCCTCTCGGGCCTAAAAATTGTCATGGTCACCAGACCGTGAAAATTGTGAAGAGGGCGTGACATTGGATAAAAACAACAGCCAACGTCTGAGTTTTCCTCTGCGATCACTGCCGAGTGTCCGATGTCACTGTCGTGACATTCAGCTCGTGACCTTGACTCTCGAGCTGTATAAAAAGACAGCAGTTGGGAGAGAGAAAGGAGATTTGGTTTTTGGAGGAGAACTTGGTTCTCTCTAGGGTTTTGACACAAAACACCAAAGAGGAGTTCTAGAGAGAGTGAGTGATCTTGGAGCTTAATTGAAGGCTTTGGTTGATCGAAGTGGCCAGTTGTTGGAGAATCTTGTTTTTATGGGCATTGACTATGGATTGATTACTTGAGGTTGAGCGCATCCTATTATAATGATTGAGAATTGCATTAGGATGGTGCATTTGTTTAGCTCTCATATGTGTGCGAATCGATAGATGCCTTGACTTGAGTACTCATTGATTACAATTGCCATGCATCAAATTTTTTGAAATTGGAATGAATGATTCAGCGACTAAGTAGCCATGTGAGATTTGTGTCGATCGTCTTTTTAATGTGTGATAGATCTGTCTTACCATGACGAGTAACATTCACATTGCCATTAGCGAGGAAGATGAAGGCATAGAATTAGTCCACACCCCAAAAAGTTGATTGTCCCAATGATAATAATATCACACATGTGCTTGGAGCCTTCAAATATTTTAAATTTGGGCATACACAACTAGGCTCCAACTTCCAAAACATCGCAAGCCCACAAAGGTTGTGTTATTTTTTTTTTTATAATGGCGATACAAAGGTTGTGTTATTGAAAGGAAATGAATGCAAACCGATGGCTGGGTTGCCTTCCAACAAGCGCTTTCTTTAACTTGATGAGTCGGAGGGTGATGCTCAAGTTTTGGTCCATCCCAAAACCTCCTTGAAGTTGAGGTTCTCATTGGCGAGGTGGCGTCTCAAGTCACAAGCATGTGATGTGAAAAGTAATGGTAATGACTTGTGAATTTGGTTAGATTTGAGGCTCCACCCATGAGACCTCTTCTTCTTTCCTTATTCATTTTTCTCTTTGACCCTTACCATCTAGGACATCATGGATTGACCACCATCGCATTCACCAAGAGAGATCGAAGATGGTTTGGTCTTCGTTTTGCAAAAAACAGCAAATGGATCCTTTGCGAGTAGGGCATCAAGGTCGGGTGGAAAGCTTTGGTGGCACTTGTAACTTGTAGAAGTTTCACCCACCACGACGTCTTCCATTGATTAGACACAATTTACATCCTCAACCTCCCTTCCTTCTTCCAAGATTTGTTCCTCCCCTTGGGAACAATCAAATATTTCTCCTCTTTGATGCTTACTTCCTCCTCCTCCTCCTCCTCCTCCTCAACCCTTCTCTCACCTTCCCATCCTTTACTTCAAGTACAAATTGGAGGCAAAACGCCTTGCAAGATCTTTGAAAGTGTAGTCTTGCTCCACCACCTTTGTGACTTGGTCTTGGGATGGGGAAGGGTGTGAAGGTCGTCAATGAGACACTCTTGGTAATCCTCACCATAGAAGCTCTCCCGGACGAGTTCCTCTTGCTCCACATGATATTCATTGATCGCGTCTTCAACCTCCTCTTCCGCTTCAAATGGTAAGAGATGAAGGCGTGCGCAAGCTTGCTCAACCTTCTCTTGTAGCGTCAAATCGGGAGGAGGTAGAGGTTGGAATGCATATTGGAGTATTTTCTTTCAAATTTCTCCATGACAAGCTCCAATGAGTCACTTGCCATGAAGGTCTCCATTTTTAACTCCATCCCAGATTGATATGACCTTAATTCGAGAATCCTCTCAAATTCAGACAAAAAACCAGAATTGTACAACGTCGAACTCTTTTGGGGTTTTTCCTTTCTTAAATAACACGTAAAATAAAGATAGTCGCAGAAATCGATCAAAAAATCCCCGACCTTGGGAAGGGCCAATCGATATAGTCGACGTTGTAGCATCCTTCCTGGGTACCCCGGGTCCATGAGCTCCAATTGGCTCTTAGACTCTGGTTGTGAAAGGAAATCTTCTTGATTAGGGGTGGTATCCGGTCGATATCGGTATAACCGGTTACCGATACCCGGTTAACGGTATACCAGAATGGTCAAAGTGGCAGGCGTTTACCGATACCAGTTGCTATCCGGTTAACTGGCTTACCGACTTTCTGGTAACGGTTATTGTTCCCGGTTATCCGAAAACCGGTAAGCTTTCTTCTTTCTCTGTCTTCACCTTCTTCCCCAACTGAATCTTCTTGCATCTACGACCACTCCTCTGAAACTGAATTGGTTGCTGGCTTGCTGCTGCCGTATTGATTGTTGTTGTCGGGAGGCCGACCAGAGATACATCGCCGCTGATGTTGGGGCTTCGACAATAGGTTGCCGAAGGCGGAGAGAAACAGAGGAATGGACAATCGGCTGGTCTCCTTTCTCGCGTCTCCTCAGCAAACCCATATCCTTCAACCAATCAGCCTCCCTATTCTCCTTCTTCCTCTCATCTTCTAAGCCACCCCCAATCCTTAACCTTCTCTCAAACCCTCATCTCCTTCTCTCGACCATAAACACCAATGACCCATCTACCCTCGTCATTCCCTCTCCTCTGCTGGAAAACGACAAAGAGACTCGGAGATGGAACGAAAGATAGTGGGTCCTCTTCACTTGCATGCGGCAAAGCCGAAATCTCGAGGTTGATTTTGACGAATCACACGCAGCGGCGGTGATGGCGGTTGCGGTGGGCAAAATCTTGAGGCTGATTCTCTCCGCTCGCATGCGCCACTTGCAAACAAGATCTGCTGAGCGGCGATAAGAGAAAGAGGAGGGTTGGGGGGGAGGAAATCGAGAAAGAAAAGAGGGTCGGGGAAGATTGGGGAGAGGGGATCGAGAGAGAGAGAGAGAGAGAGAGAGAGAGGGGAGCAAGGGAACTAGGCGAGGAGGACGACTGGAGTGAACGAGACGCAGATTAGGGTTGGGACTTGGGAGAGTTGCTAAGGGAGGTACGGTTAACGGTTAAACCGATAAACAGTATACCGATTGCCAGCCCTATTCTTGATATAGGGAAACTTCTTGAATTACGAAATTAAGAAAGAAGGTTGAATAAATAATTATCAATGACGTGGCGCCAATGCATAAGCCACGTCAGTAGTTTTGGCTGAGTTAGTGACGATGGAAATAGTTAACCATTAAGTATTAATGGTCAACTTAAAATTTGGGTCAAGCTTTATTGAAATTTCGGACTAAGATTCTATTTTTTTATGCAAAATTTATGTCAAAATAAGATATTAACATTACTTTTTTGGGTTAATTGCATGGTTGGTCACTCGAAATATTTAAATCAATTGATGGTACTTTAGTTTACTGAAACCGTTCACGTTTGGTCATTCTCCGTCCAACTCCGTTAACTTTGGCTGATGTGGCAGTCAACTCTCAAAGTTGACCGTTAACTTAGTGACGTGGCACTTAAAAAATAATAAATAAAATAAATTTAATCTATTTTAATGTCCAACTCATTTTTACCATAAAATAAATAAAATAAAATAAAATAAAATTTATTTATTAAGGATGTGTCGCTTTCATCTATGTTGGTGAAAGCAATGTTCGCTTACAAAATAGGTTTATGGATGGTTGCAGCAGAACGAAACCTATAGTAGAGCAAAAGCACCAGCAGCTATGGACAAGCATCATCCTGATTTGATCATGTGCAGGAAGCAGTCGGGCGTCGCCATCGGGCGACTCTGCGAGAAATGCGATGGCAAATGTGTGATCTGCCGGGCGAGTGGGCATATTGACTCACTCCTACTGTCACTCTAGAAAATGGCCAAGTGAAACCACTTCCTAAAGCATAGTATAGCTGGTTTGGGTTTTAATGTCAACCCGGGTCCTAGATGTGATGACTACTCGGTGAAATCTTGTTATCCAGCAGTGAACTTTTAGTGCAGATTCAAACAAACAAGAACACAAAGCAAGTTTAATGGTTGTTCAAGTCAAGAGAGGTCACCCGGATATGGTTCCCCCTAGACTGCAGTTAAGTCGGATTGCAATTTTCCAAGTTCAGTTTTTATGAAAGTTATACTGCGGAAGGTTCTTAAATAGCCTAAAGTCTCGACTAAAGGTCTCCAGACCCTCTCAATCTGAGTCTCTAGCGGGCGACTAACCTCCACCGGAGTAAACAGATTGAGGCCCTAACGAACCAAACCTCCACTACCGAATGGAATTCGGTACAGAATAGCGAATTGGCTCCTCGACTAAAGTCACCAATTCGCCACCTTCGATTAAGGATACTCTATCAACCTAGGCAGATATTCTCATTCTAGGTCAAAGCAGAAACAACAGGAATTTGATCAGGATTCAAGTCATTCAATCATTCAAACCTCAATCGAATATAATCAATTCACAAACTATGTACATGGGTTCATACAATCAGACCTAGCATACAAATCTAGGGTTCCCCGTACCCAGATGAATGGGGGAACTACTCCATAGAGAAAGAAGCAAAAGCAGATTCAGACGCGGAAATCATACTGTGAAGACGGATTTCTGCTCCTGGACGTTTAATCGGCACTTCTCCAAGCTCAAGCCGGGCTCCAATGGTGATGAAGATCAAGCTATGGCACTTGGGAACTCTGGTTCGTCGCTTTCTCTCTCTAGGAATTGATTTCTCTCTCAAAAACTCGGAACCCTTCAATGTTGGCCTTCTTCTTCCTTTTATCGGCTGCCAGATCGCGATACCCGGTCGAAATACCCGGTCGGGTATTTTGGATTTCGACCGGGTATATTCAAAACGCGCGTTTCATGCCAGGGGAAAATCCCCGGTCTCTTCCAATAATCCCCGACCGGGGATTTCTGCCCTTTTGCCCGGGCCCCCCTCTGTTTCTCACGGGGCGCCCAAAGGAATAATACCCGACCATGGCCAGAAAATACCCAGTCGGGTATTTCTGCCTTGGGCCGGGTATTTTGGTTCTCCAGCCTCCTTCTTCCCAACTTCACTCCTTTCGACCCAGAACTCGTTTCTCCGCCTCGATTCCAACGCCGGGTCCTGAAATATGACATAAACACACAACCTAGCGTGAAATCGGCTTAAAACACGAGATTCCACATCACAAACGGCTTCAGAATAGGGGTGAAACTATGTGTAATTATCGGTCTATCAAACTCCCCCACACTTAACCGTTTGCTTGTCCCTAAGCAAACCAAGTCAGACACCAGGTAAGCTCAAAACATTCCAAACAAGCAGGCCTTATGGCAAATCGCATCGGCACAAAACACGTGGATCATACTGGCTTTCGATCATCAACACATGGCAACTCGAATGACAACCTAGACAACCACCACAGATGACATTCGAATGCAATAAAGTCGAGCAAAGGAAGAGTTCTCTCCTGTTCACCAACCAACCTAGACTTGACTCAACCACTTGTTCAAAACAGTCACTTCATGCACAAATCTCAAGATATCAGAATTAAGACCGAGCAATCTAGGTCCTCACCGGGGTAAAGAGTATAGAGAAAATAAGAAAATTAATCACTCACTCTCGACCAGTGGGGTCAGGACAATTTGATGCGAAAAATGCGCATGCTTCTTCTCTCAATCCCTATCGTCTCTTCACCATGAATGCAGCCTCTAAATGCTAGAGTTCACATAAGCAGTGTCACCACTAACTAATCCGGAGGTCTTAGACTCAGGTTCAAATGACTGGCTAGGGTCTTGGACATGGGGAAAAGGCCTTTTAGGTGGTGGTAGTCATAGCACAAGGTTCCACATTTCCTAACCCAACAAAACCACAGTCAAACAAACCAGTAACTTCCGTTATGCTATTCTGCATTAATCAAATTCTTTAGGCACAATAGCGAAGGAGGTTATAATATGTTAGCATTTCCAAGCCAAACTGCTAAGAAACACTACTTAATGGGCACTATTCAGATTTTTGGTGGTGGCTCTCTTTTGCTTTCATTTTTTCCTTTGTTTTTCTTTATTTTCTTTGAGAAAACCACCACCGCTGCACATTTTTCAATAACACGCCCAACTTTTTAAGCACTTCCTCCAACCCTCACCTTACATTTAGCAGAAATAGCAGAGAACATGTAAAAATCACTCTGTGGAACCTTCTAAAAGATGCAAAAGGGTGACTTTTCATTAAGACCGAAAAAAAAGGAAAACACCCGGTTCAAAGGGGCTGACTAGGGGTATGACACACCAGGACAGTCAATTTGGTCGTGGCTAATCCTACGCCTCCATCATCTTAGCTAGTGACAACGTGAATGCTACATTTCATGGAAGAGGAATCTATCGCACAAGAAAGAAACGAGCAGGCTCAAATCTCACATGGCTACCTATATGCTCTATCTCACATTCTGATTCCCTGAACTAGATGCATAAATGACTGTCAAAAGCAAGTGATCAAATACAAGTCGCAGTTGGTAAGCAAACAGTTGAAATTGAACCCCTACACAACGCTACTACACATCTCAGTCATTGTAATAGGCTGTCTTAGTCACACTCAAGTTATCATGCATCGAGTCAAAAGCCATTCAATCTACTAATCACATCCATAGTGCCAACACGATCAATCATCAAGCAAACAGCGGTGCTTGGAGCCCTCAAATCTCGAGATTTGGACAGTGGACTAGGCTCCAAGCACCCAAACAGATCTAATGCAGTCAAAAGATAAACATCCCCCCCACACTTAAGATCGACATTGCCCCCAATGGAGAAGAGGGAAGGAAAGGGGAACGATGTTACCGGTTCGCACAGACTGCAGGAGACTGGAAAGGGCCCAGTCATGAAGAAACGGACTGGAGAGAGGACCAGTCGCGAACACAGGCACAGCTAAAGGGAACCAAAAAGCTCAAACACATACGTTAGGTCCAATGGTCAGCCCAATAGTTTAGCATCCAAAAATGAAAAGAAAAAGAAACAAAAACCGACACAAGACAGTTTGCATGCGGACAAAGACCAAAAACACTCAAAACATGCCCCTAGGGCCCTCCAAGACCGGTGAAGTCGATCTGGTCCATGAGGTCGTCGACGCCATCCTCTGGTGGTGGGTGAGGTGGCGAAGGATATCACCGGGTGGTCCAGTGGTGCTCCTCCGGAGGGTGACACGCCTGGAGCTGGTGCTCCGAGTACTCCATCAGTCGGCGGCCTCGATCTCTCTCTCGCTCAATGAGAGCACTAGTGACTCCCATGTGGGTCTCGAATCGGCCAAGGCGCTCGTCAACTCCCGTCAGTCTGGACCAGT
The DNA here is from genome assembly GCA_946122785.1 of Linum tenue. Classification (NCBI taxonomy): domain Eukaryota; kingdom Viridiplantae; phylum Streptophyta; class Magnoliopsida; order Malpighiales; family Linaceae; genus Linum; species Linum tenue. The sequence continues at coordinate 10,409,962 of CAMGYJ010000010.1, read as the reverse complement.
ACTCGGCCTGGTGGGCCGAATACTGCTGATAGAACTGGACCTGATGGTCCATGAGCTGCTGGTTCTGAAGACCGAGCTGCTGGAACTGGAGCCCCATCTGCTGGAACTGCTCTGTGAAGAAGTCCATCGGCGGGCCAGAAGCCATCGACGGACCAGAAGGACCAGAGGAGGACTCACCTCTCACCGGTCTCCGTCGAGGCTGAAGGTCCCCAGGTGGGGAGAGCGAGGGCTTCGGCTCATCGGCATCCATGGCGCCGTCATCATCATCATCAGCATCCTCATCGACCTCCTCGTCCTCATCAAGATCCACCACCTCCTCAGGGGGCATAGAAAGCCCATCCACCCAGGTGCGGATGTCATCATTGGCCAGGAGGCGTGCGCTGTGGAGCACGTCCCGGCTGAGGGGTGCGGAGCCGCCCTGTTCAGAAGCATCGTGAAGCCCCTCGAAGCTGATCCCGAACTGGCGTGCCAACCGGGTGATCAGGGGACCACAGAAGAGGTGGGTAGGATTCCCGTGGCACCGGGAGAAGGTGGTGGCCACGAAAGATCCCAAGTGGAGCATGTGCTCCGGGTCCCCCATACAGACATGGCGTACAACACCCGCTTCGGAATCTTATGCGAGCCGGTGGCATTGGGGACGATGGAGCGGGTGATCAGCAGGTTCAGAATGTGCCACTCCGGCCGGAGGGTGCTGACGTAGGTCTGGCCGGCCTCGAATAAGTCATCCTGGTGGGCGTGCCTGACTACACGTCTGTAGAAATGATCCTGGTTCCAATCGGTCGGGTTCGGGATCTCGACCGTGTGGCCATCGAACGGGTGGTACTCGATCCCCAATGCGTAGGCCAACCCGTCAATGGTCAGCTCCCGGGGATGGCCACCCATCCTGAAAGTCACTGCAAAGGCGTCCCGGGGCTTCTTGCGGTCATACCGAAATGTGGTGTAGAATTCCCACACCAGCTCCGTGTATGTGGGCTCGTCTATGGCAAGCAGCGTCCGCCAATCGCGGTGACTGATGGCGGTGCGGAGCTCCTGCAGGCAGTGGAGCTGCTCGAACACCGCCCACTCGAGATGGTGGTGGCGCTCCAGTTTCCCTCGAATTACCTTGCGGAACTGGTCCGCGTACTCCTGGTGCAGGCGCAGACCCTGCACAAACTGATGGTCCTGAGACATGTTCCTGCAAAATCAAAACACCAAAGGTGGAGTCAAGAAAAACTTGTCAGGACCAACAGCATGGGTTCATCACTTCCCCCACACTTAAGCTCACCTAGGCTAACAGTTAAGCATAGCCGGTTGAATTGAAACAACCCAACCGGAATTCAAGGCAAGACCACAAAATCAACCACAATAAGCACACGGGTAGCACATATACCACATATAAATCCATGCCACTCAATCATCCCTCACCCTACTCTAAATCAGGCAGGCAAACACAGTTCTCGGTCCTATAATCTACAGTTTGATTTTCCATGAAACGAGCAATGAACAAGAAACACACCTGGAAACGCAAGGAGAACTGTAGCTAGGACGCGAGGAAAGGGTGAGGGACTCGAGGGGAGCGAAAAAAAATCGCCCGGGAGGCTCGCCGGAAACTGGCCGGAAAATTGCCGGCGAGTCGCCGGAAAGTAACCGGCGACGGAGGCCGGCGGCGGCGAGGCGGCGGCCGGCGGCGAGCAACGGCGGCCAAAGAGGAGAGAGGGGAGAGGATTTGAGAGTAGAGAGAGGAGAAATTTTAGAAAAAATGAGGGTAGAGAGAGAAATGACCGGGGGTTTCCTTTAAATAGGTAAAATCCCAGGTCGGGTCTCACAAATACCCGGTCGGGTATTTGTGAGTCCTCGACCGGGGTTCGCTAAACGCAGCGTGTAAGGCCTCGAAAACCCCCGGCCTCGAACCAAAAATACCCGTCACTCTTGAGGTACAGCTTCAGGTGGTGGCCATGCACCCGACGAGTGCAACCACCAGCATTGGTCAGCTCGACCTGGCCATCCGGCAGGATCCACGTCACTCTTGAGGTACAGCTTCAGGTGGTGGCCATGCACCCGACGAGTGCAACCACCAGCATTGGTCAGCTCGACCTGGCCATCCGGCAGGATGCAAGCGAGTGAGTACTCGGATGGCCAGGGTGATCGTGATGCAGGAGGTGGGACCAGCTCATAGTGGTCTCCACCTTTCTTCCGAGTAGGCCTAGGCACCTGCTGCTTCGGCCGCCACTCCTCTTTGAGCTTTTTATTCGGTGGTGAGGTTGGAGGGAGCGGCAGCGAAGGAGGGAGAGGGGGATCCTGCAAAATGGAAGATGCAGACGGATACACGACAGGCTCGAGTACCTAGTCAGACATAGCATGCACAGGTGTGACAGCAATCATAGCACAGTGGTCAAACTCAGTCACAGAAAAAGTAGCCTGTTCATTTCCAGCACGCAAGATCAGTTTACCATCATGCACATCAATAAGTGCCTTGGCGGTGGCAAGAAATGGTCTACCTAGGATCAAAGGCACATCCACATCCTCATGTATATCAAGAATAACAAAGTCAACGGGATATGTGAATGCACCCACCTTAACAAGCAGATCTTCTCTGATACCCCTGGGATGCACAACGGAACGATCAGCTAGTTGAATGCTCATCCTAGTAGGGCTAAGTTCACCTAGGTCTAGCTTTTTGAACAATTTGTATGGCATGACATTAATGTTAGCGCCTAGGTCCGCCAAGGACTTTCCTATATGCATGCTGCCAATAGTAAGAGGGATAGTAAAACTCCCTGGATCCTTGCGCTTTTCGGGCAGCTTGTTCTGCAGGACAGCAGAACACTCCTCGCTCAGCAGCACTGTCGAGAGATCCCCCAAGTTTCTTCTTATTGGTGCAGAGATCTTTCATGAACTTTGCATACTTGGGCATCTTCGACAGTGCCTCCACAAAAGGTACGCTGATGTTGAGCTGCTTCAGCATTGCCATAAACCTGGCAAACTCAGTCTCCAGCTTGTCTTTGTGTAGGCGAGTGAGGAAGGGAAGCTGGGGTACATTCTCCTTAACCACTGGTTGTGGCTTGGGAGCAGGGGCTTCCTTCTCCACCCGCACTTCTGCATCATCGACTGGAAGTGCTGAAGCAGGTAGTGATTCCTCCTGCCTGGTCGGGGTAGGATCAGCCGATGTGAGCCTGCCACTCCTGGTGAAGATGTCATCCAGCTGCTCGGGCGGCTCCCGTGGATTGGGGATGGTGGTGGCAGGTAGAGTCCCCGGGGCCGGGCAGTAAGTTGGCGCGCTAGGGCACCGACTTGGTGCTGTAAATCTTGCAGAATAGCACCCTGGTTCCTCTGTCCTGCCTCCAGAGAGGCTATGCTCTGGTCCACCCTCGTGAAATTCGCCTGGCTGGTGGTCATGAATGCCGCCAAAATATTCTTCAGATCGGTCATCTGGTTATCGGGAGCTGGGGCTGCTGCTGGCTCGGCATACTGTCGTTGGGGCTGCTAAAATGGCTGCCCCTGCCTAGGCTGGTAGGGCTGCTGCTGTGGTGGGGGCCCCTGCCTAACCTGGAAGGGCTGCCTCTGCTGAAAACCACCTGCTGGTGCTGGGAAACCAGGTGGTTTGTTGGTGTTGCTGCTCCAGGCAAAGTTAGGATGCTGGCGCCATCCCTCATTGTAGGTATTGCTGTATGGGTCCAGGCGCCGAGCATTGGCGATGAAGTCCACCTGCTCTTGGGGAGTAGAGGACTCCCTCATAGACTGACAATCCTCCACCAGATGGTTCGGGCTCTCACACCACTGACACTGAGCTACTGGAGGCGTAGCTACACCTCGGCCCGGAAGGAGGCTGTTGGGCTGCTTCAATGTCTGCACCAACTCAGCCACCTGCTGCTCTAACCCGGACCTGGCCTCCACAGCGTGCACACCATGGTCCCGGGACTGTCTGCCTCTGCTGCTCTGCCCCCAGGAGTGATCTCGGGCAGCCAAGGTACTGATCATCTGGTTCAGCTCGGGTGGAGTCTTAGTAAGGATATCCCCTCCTGGGCATAGAGACTCGATCACCCTCTGGCTGTCTGGGGTGAGGGCACTGTAGAAGTTCCCCACTGTGAAAGCATCACTGAAGCCATGATGGGGACACTGCCAGGAGTACCCCATGTACTGCTCCCATGCATCACGAAGGGACTCATCTGGCTCTTGGCGGAAGTGAGTGATCTCCCGCTGAATCTCTGTGGTCTTCGATGCCGGATAGTACCTGTGCACGAACTTGTCAGCCAGATCGTCCCAAGAGGTGATGGACAGTGGGGGCTGGGTCTCCAACCACCTCTTAGCATTCCCCGCCAGAGAATGGGGGAAGAGGTGAAGGCGGATTGGGTCATCCGGAACACCGTTCAGCTTGAACCCGTTTGTCAGCTGCAGAAAACGGGAAAGATGTGTCCGGGCCTCCTCATCCTTCAAGCCATGGAACTGGATAGAGGATGTAATGAGTTGAATCCAGCATGGCTTGATCTCGAAGTTGTTTGCTGGAATCGGCGGATAGAGGATGACCGGGCGGATGTCAGCAATCCGCGGAGTGTAGTAATACTCCAAGGTGGGACCCGGTGGTGGTGGATGATGATGGACCCCAGCTGCCTGGGGATTGGGGTTGTTCCCCAGGAACTGGTTCTCCGGAGGTGGGTTGTGATCTCCTTCCATCTCGTACTCGTCCTCGGACTCGCTGCTCAATTGGCCGTCACTGCGCTCTTCCGTAGCCAGTCTAGCTCGCTGTTGTCTCCTAAGTTGGCGGCTGGTGCGTTCAATCTCTGGATCCAACGGCAGTAAACCTCCCGACTGGCTACGGGTCATGCACTATCTGCACACAATCAAGCAATGCAAACCCGTGAAGGCACAAGTGGGAAAGAAGAAACACTCAATGTGAAAATGAAAATGCTAAAGTAACATAAATCACTTTTCTTCAACAACCTAGCCGTCCCCGGCAACGGCGCCAAAAACTTGACTCACTCCTACTGTCACTCTAGAAAATGGCCAAGTGAAACCACTTCCTAAAGCGTAGTATAGTTGGTTTGAGTTTTAATGTCAACCCGGGTCCTAGATGTGATGACTACTCGGTGAAATCTTGTTATCTAGCAGTGAAATTTTAGTGCAGATTCAAACAAGCAAGAACACAAAGCAAGTTTAACGGTTGTTCAAGTCAAGAGAGGTCACCCGGATATGGTTCCCCCTAGAATGCAGTTAAGTCGGATTGCAATTTTCCAAGTTCAGTTTTCATGAAAGTTATACTGCGGAAGGTTCTTAAATAGCCTGAAGTCTCGACTAAAGGTGTCCAGACCCTCTCAATCTGAGTCTCTAGCGGGCGACTAACCTCCACCGGAGTAAACAGATTGAGGCCCTAACGAACCAAACCTCCACTACCGAATGGAATTCAATACAGAATAGCGAATTGGCTCCTCGACTAAAGTCACCAATTCGCCACCTTCGATTAAGGATACTCTATCAACCTAGGCAGATATTCTCATTCTAGGTCAAAGCAGAAACAACAGGAATTTGATCAGGATTCAAGTCATTCAATCATTCAAACCTCAATCGAATATAATCAATTCACAAACTCTGTACTTGGGTTCATACAATCAGACCTAGCATACAAATCTAGGGTTCCCCATACCCAGATGAATGGGGGAACTACTCCATAGAGAAAGAAGCAAAAGCAGATTCAGACGCGGAAATCATACTGTGAAGACGGATTTCTGCTCCTGGACGTTTAATCGGCACTTCTCCAAACTCAAGTCGGGCTCCAATGGTGATGAAGATCAAGCTATGGCACTTGGGAACCCTGGTTCGTCGCTTTCTCTCTCTAGGAATCGATTTCTCTCTCAAAAACTCGGAACCCTTCAATGTTGGCCTTCTTCTTCCTTTTATCGGTTGCCAGATCGCGATACCTGGTCGAAATACCCGGTCGGGTATTTTGGATTTCGACCGGGTATATTCAAAACGCGCGTTTCATGCCAGGGGAAAATCCCCGGTCTCTTCCAATAATCCCCGACCAGGGATTTCTGCCCTTTTGCCCGGGCCCCCCTCTGTTTCTCACGGGGCGCCCAAAGGAATAATACCCGACCATGGCCAGAAAATACCCGGTCGGGTATTTCTGCCTTTGGCCGGGTATTTTGGTTCTCCAGCCTCCTTCTTCCCAACTTCACTCCTTTCGACCCAGAACTCGTTTCTCCGCCTCGATTCCAACGCCGGGTCCTGAAATATGACATAAACACACAACCTAGCGTGAAATCGGCTTAAAACACGAGATTCCACATCACAAACGGCTTCAGAATAGGGGTGAAACTATGTGTAATTATCGGTCTATCACATATCTTATGCGTACTACTGCAAAGAGTGCACTCAACAGGAGAAAGACACCGTCGTCGTCCCCTTCAAGCACAGCTCCCAGTACAACACATATTTCCCCGACACCGCCGTCGTCGTGTCCGCGTAGCTTGTGTACTCCACCACGCTCCCGTCGAACGCCGCCAGATGCGCGTCCACCGCGCTCTGTAGCTCCACCTCATCGGTCTTGTCCGCGTCGATGCTCAACACCACGTTCTTCCTGCAGATGAAGTTGAACTGCGACGCCTTGTTCTTGAACCCTGCAACTCGCAGCACGTCCCCCACTTTGTACCTGTACAACTCTGCAACCACGATCGCGAACAAAAAAAATTAAGATCGAAAACAGAGCAAGAATAACTCAATTCCAAGAATTCTGATTTCCTCAAATTGGAAATTTTTTAGTACCAGTGTAAGTGGTGACGACGAGCTCGTACTCGTGGCCGAGCTTGACGTTGGCAAGGTCGACGAGCTCCTGCGGCTCCTTCTCGTTGAGGGATTTCACCATGGAGATGGAATTGGAAACCCCATTGCTGTTGTTACGGTGAACAGGGAGGAACTCGAAGTAGGCCATGGTTGGAATTAAGGGATTTCGGCATGGAGATCAAGATTTCGCGGCCGCCAGCTTGACGCCCTTCATCCTGTAGAGCTCGGGATGGAAATGGTGGTGGAGTCCCATTCCGACTAGATGTGGGATGAAAGCAGGTTTCGCCCAAAAAATAAATTTTTTATTTTTTTATTTTATGGTAAAAATGAGTTGGACAATAAAATAGATTAAATTTATTTTATTTATCATTTTTTAATTGCCACGTCAGTTAACAGTCAACTTTGAGTGTTGACTGCCACATCAGCGAAAGTTAACGGAGTTGGACGGAGAGTGACCAAACGTGAACGGTTTCAGTAAACTGAAGTACCACCAATGGATTTAAATATTTCGAGTGACCAAACTTGAACGTTTTTTGTAATCTCAGTGACCAACCATGCAATTAACCCTTACTTTTTTATTTCAAAAGAACACTTTACCAAAAATTATAAAATTGAAGAAAATTGAACCTGGTTAGGGATGACAACAAAACCCGAACCCACGGGTACCCACCCGACCCAACCCGGTAACGCGGGTAAAATCCGTGTTGAAGGGTTTTGGGCCGGGTTTGGGTTTAAACCCGTTCACTATTCACCGGGTTGGGTTTGGGTTTAGGTAAACCCGACCCATGGGTACCCCCGCCCACACCCATATGATTAATTTTCTCGGTATATTTAATATTCTAAAAAACTAATCTTATTATTTATGTTTGTGGAGACATGTCTAATTTTTTCTTTCTAATTGTGTAGAATGAAGTTGACGTTATCTAGTGGAGAGTGAAGAAACTTAATTGAAAGGAAGAAGATTTCAATTAATCATGTTATTTATGGGTAAATTGTGATTTGCTTCAATTTTCTTGAGTTTTCTAGATTGGTGTTGAACAATTTGTATAGTTAATTTGTGATTTGCTTGAATTTTCTAGAATGATGTTTTAAATATGGATAATTTGTATTGAGAGATTGATATTTGACTTTAATTTTGATAGAAACTTGTTATTGTAATTTTTTTACGACAAAAACCCGTGGGTACCCATGAACCCGCGGATACCGCGGGTTGGGTTTGAATTTTTCAAACCCAGTGAATTTTACTCCGGGTTTTTTTCACGGATAAACCCATGGGTTTGGCTTTGGGCCAATTTGGGTTTGGCAAAACCCGACCCAACCCGACCCATTGCCATCCCTAAACCGGGTACCTGCTTTGGAAGATTCAGAATCCTCAGAAACCCCCACCAATCCCACACTCTGACAGTGGCCAAAGCAAAACCCTCTTTACATATTTTCATCGTTTCCCCACTCTCCCCTTCCTCCATCTTCCAATTCTGCTCAAGAAAATGGATTTCCAAGTCGTCGTGCTAGCCGGCGGAACTTCGAAAGAACTTGTACCTCTTGTCTCCAAGGTAACTTTCCAATTTTTCTGCAATCAAATGAACTAGAAGCCACCAAATTATTATTCTCCAGAATATCACCCACGCTCGTCTCCATTTACCTTTTTCTGTTGGGGCAATCAATTGGTTCCGCTTCCCCTCCGTCTAATTTGTTACCTTCTGTGGTCTGTTTGTTGTATTCTTGTTGAATGCAGGAAGTGCCAAAACCTTTGCTCCCTGTGGCCAACCGCCCGGTTCTATCTTACGTGCTAGAGCAATTAGAGCTCAGCAACCTCAAGGATCTCATTGTGGTAGGCCTTCTTTCTTTTCTCTGTTTTCGTTTTCTAATTCCCCCCTGGTTCCCGTGTTTGATTGCTTTGTTTCTGTTTCGTGACGAAAGAAGATGCTCTCACAGGAAATACGAGTTGTTGGACTAGTGGGTTCGTCTTGGGTATCAGGATTCCAATTTCTTTCTTTTCTTCAAGCGTTTTCTTATAATCTTCTGGGTTAGCGTAGGTTGTTGAAGGGGAAGATGCAGCTCTACGTGTTGGTGGATGGATTTCAGGAGCTTATGTGGACCGCCTGCATGTTGAGGTACCTGTCTAATTCCATGGTTCTGCATTGGATGAAATCGAAAAGACGTTACGGGTAGAATGATAACAGTACCTATGTGGGTGGCCTAAAAGTGATGGTTTCGTATAACATTGGTCGATATAACTTGGTTTCTCAGATGAACTTTCTTCATTTCGGTTCTAACGTGATAAAGCATGGCTTAAATGTGTCAATTGAAACCATATCCCTTCTATGCTCAGTATCCTGCTTACTTATATATTGCTTATTTGAATAATCTTGACAGTTGATAGATCCATAAATCTCATTCACTTCTTACTCTTTAACCCAATGATTAAAAAGGAAGAAGATTATATGACCAAAAACGGTACAGCCTGATAATCAAATAGTTGGTTCATTGACATGATATTTCCCCTCTCCTCATCGCAAAGGCACACTACTCATTCTTTACGTTGCCTATGACATGTTTTGCCTGTTTTGTTCTGCTGAACCAGTTCATCCTTTTTAGCATGCTAAGCCAATGATATAACTTCCTTTTCCCCTTTATGAGAACTGCACAAGATTCTCTTTTGTCTATAGCATTTGAAGGATGTTATATGAGAATGCAGGTTGCTGCAGTTCCTGAGGATGTTGGAACTGCTGGTGCTCTCCGGGCCATCGCACGCCACTTGACAGCAAAGGACATTTTGGTTTGCATTCGGTTCTCTCGGTACTAGTAATAGCTTTATAGGGATTGGAGAATGTTAACTAAATTGCTATCATCTTTGTATGCAGGTTGTGAGTGGTGATCTTGTTTCTGATGTTCCTCCTGGTGCTGTTGCAGCTGCCCATAGAAGGCATGACGCTGTAGTCACTTCAATGATCTGTTCTACACCAGTCAGCGGGCCTGTAGAATCTGGATCAGTTGGTGCTAAGGACAAGATAAAGAAGCCCAGGCGATTCAACATTATTGGGCTGGACCCTACAAAGCAATTTTTGTTGTACATTGCCTCAGGTAAATATATGTGCTATTTCCTGTTTTATTACTTATTGTTGCCATCGTGCATCACTTTATTCCTTTTTATTATAAATGTGTTTCTCAGGAGCTGAAGTTGAAAAAGATCTTCATATCCCCAAGAGTATTCTTCGTGCTGTTGGTCAGGTAAACACCTAGCCATCCGTTTGTGAGCCTTTTCCAACATTTTCTGTTACGAATGACAAGATGGTGATGCTTGTACTAAGAAGCCTACAGAACTTACGAGTGTTGTAATAATGGGCCTAGTTTGACATGGAGTGACTATGAAACCATCCTCGGCTTTGTTTGTTTCAATTCATTGTACTTTGCCTGTTTGTTAGCCACATCAATGGATCATTGGATAACTTCTCAATGCTGGTTGGTGTGCAAACCTATGTCTTCTGTTAGTATTCTCACTTTTAGTTGGAGTAAGAAGTTATTCTCTTGATTGCCAAACCATATGCTCTGAATGTTCAGAAGCAAGTAAATACTTGCAGGGTTATTGTTTCAGTTTCGGTTATAACAATCTTTTCTGTGAATCCCTTAATAGATGGATATACAAGCCGATCTTATGGATGCCCATATGTACGCGTTCAAGAGGTTTGTCCATTTCACTTTCTCAGTCCTACAAATTTTGTTTGAACAAATATAGCAATTCTCATTTTCCCTCCTCATATCTTCCAGGGCTGTTCTGCTGGAGGTTTTAGAACAAAAACAAAACTTTCACAGCTTGAGACACGATGTACTACCTTATCTTGTTAAGACCCAGCTGGTTAGTTTGTTGATTCCTAATCAGATTTCCAATGAACCTTTAATTGATGTTATGAAGAATTGAACTGTTTCAACTGTCTCTGAACATCCAGAAATCAGAGATTCTACTGAATGGTACACCACAAGCAGAAGAAAATGGACATGATAAGGTCACTTCTGAGAGCAACCAAACTATAATATCTCAAATATTGGCCAACGCTTCTACACCAAGATTCCATGAAGTTTATGAATCAATTCATAATGGATCTCCAACAGTACAAAGAACTCATAAATGTTGTGCTTATATTGCCAGCAACAGCAAGTATTGTGCACGCTTAAATTCCATTCAAGCATTCAGTGACATTAACCGTGATGTGAGTGTTTATAGCTGTGAAGCTCTTCTTCAGTTACCTAGCTATGGCTTACTGCTAAATTTCCTTGATCATTTCAGAAATTAGATTTTTATCTTTAAAAAATGTCAGGTCATAGGTGAAGCCAATCATCTCTCTGGATATTCCTTCTCTGTTCATAACAACATCATACATCCTTCATCAGAGCTGGGATCAAAGACTACTGTAAGTCACATGTAGAAGCAACCTTGCTTTTACACTCATTGATAAGTGGCATTTCACCCGTGACCAAAATCTTTCAAATCGTGGAAGACAAGATATGCTTGCTTTTTGATATGTGATTGTTTTGGCAATCATAGGTGGGGCCTCATTGTATGTTGGGTGAAGGATCATTAATGGGTGACAAATGCAGTGTAAAGCGCTCTGTTATTGGTCGCCACTGTAGGATAGGTTCCAATGTTAAGGTAAGGCAGAGGGTCATTGGTGAAGCTTGAGCAGAAGAAGTAGTACCATCAGCTTGTTCTGAAAGTTGATATAAAATGTCTCTTGTGCTATTTCTGTAGATTGTTAATTCAGTTGTCATGGACCATGTTACCCTCGGAGATGGCAGTTCAATCCAAGGTTCGATAGTTTGCAGCAATGTTCAGATCCAAGAGCGGGTTGTACTAAAAGACTGTCAGGTAATTTTCTAACTGCTCCTGTTTCGAGTGTGAGTGCATGTGACCGAGTTTGTTGTGCAGGTAGTAATAAACTTCGCTCTACCTGTGCACAGATTGGAGCAGGCTTTGTGGTCTCCGCAGGCAGTGAACACAAGGGAGAGTCCTTAACTAGGAAAGAGAAATAGAGTTTATAAGGAATGATGTTGGGGGTTAAAAAAAACAGTGGATAACCCCTTGGTAGAAGAACCAGAAATGCCTTTATCACAGTGAACCGTGATGTAGATCACGGTTAGAATTTTTGGGTGGCTAATGCTGTTGCTAGAGGTTTAGGTGATCACAGAGATATCGAGCTTCGTAGTGGTTTGTGGTTAACAGCATTCCAGCTCTCCTACGTTTGTTGGATGGTATTCTTTCTTCTGCTATGCCTTTTCATGAGAATTGATGTGTGCGGCCTGTGACTAATCTATCCATACATCCTGTATTTTGTGATAGATTAGCATCAATTTTGTCCCATCTTTGTAATACACCTTATTCGACATCTACTGATTGTGTAGTGGAAGTATTGATCATTTTCAATATTCTGGCTCTCGTTCGTGTTCCTTTTTAGTCACGCCTGGTTGACTCGAACTACTTCAATACATAGAATGAATGTTACTGAATTGGTTCAAGATATTTGGCTTGCTTGGGATGGTAATTATTTTAACTTAGCTAATGCACGTATCAGTCAACTGCAAACAAGCTATGTTTAAAATGTGCAATCGCATCAACATGGAACTGAAATACACGAATTCGAATCACTGCATTTGTCTTCTTGGGTTGGCCAGACATAGAGCCCTCCAGTATCTCCCTGAAGCAGGATCATGACGGTTGACGAATCCGAATGCTGCCCACTCTAGCCACCAGCTCAGGGTTTGGACACTTTGGATAGCAATTCAAGCTAATCCTGGGTGAACCCATCAAGCAACTTCGTCCTTCACATTTATCGCTAGGAGCTGTGTATTGCTGATTGTGCAACACATAGGATGGGAGGACTTGATATGAATCGAGACTTGAACTCCTGGATTCAACGGTTACCATAGTACGCAGCCAACTTCGATCTTCACGTTGTTTCACTCGAACCAAAGGTTAAAAGCGAGAAATCGATCAAACAATTCCAAATTCTGAGAAGGGTTAACCGATTTGGGTAGAACTCGCCACAATTAGATGTGATCTTCTAGTTGATAAGAGACGCGCAAACTGCTGTACTCCTCTACAAAAAATTTGGGCAAAACGTTCACAAAGGAACACGAGATAAACTCTTTCAATTCACTGATAAAATTATGATGCTGGTTGTTAAAAATCGTAGGTCTTACATCTACAGGTTACAAAAACATAAAACTAACCTTCTAAGAATAGAAAAACAAATCTCAAACTAGGTAGGAAACATACTACTAATTAGATAAGGACTAAAACTCGTTTTTATGACTAAAGGAAGCCTTTTAGCAAATAAGTAATCTCTAAAACACGTCTGGCAAGACTCTAACTACACATCGCAATCGATGGTCAAGCATTACCGATGACCGGGTGTAGCATCGGATAAGCAAGCAATAAAATTTATCGAACCATGAGTCTCCTAAGTGTACCTTACTTCGGCTCAAGGCTTCATTATCTAGCTAACCTAGAATAGCGATTAAGAAGCTAATCTAAATAACTAGCTAATTACAAGTTATGGAGCTCTAATAGCTTGAATCCCCCTAGTTCCATCATTTGGATCGATGCTGAGTACCATTCTAGCTCGATCGACTCACTACCCTACCGTTATCAGATTCACTCACTCAAGATTGACCCGGAACGACGAAGTGATAAATGGGTAGTGCTCTATTCAACCTAGGGTTTCATATACAACCAAGACATCGATCAAATCGACTCCCTCGGGGATTACCCAGAATGACATATGATAGGAGTGACCCAAAGACGCCAATGATGGGCTCTAAGGGGATTATTTTCCTCCTAGGTCAAAAGCTCAATTGACATGAAGTGGAATCCAAAATCATACAATTCATGAAAACTATCCATCAACTAGATAAAATCATCAATCATACATAGAATCTGTCACATACATAAACTTCAAACCAAAAACTCGATCTAGGGTTCATCAACCTAAGAGAATTAGAGATCTAAGCGTTCACTATCATTTTAGTCCATCTTTACGGCCAGCTGGAAATTATCAAGGTCTAGGGACCGTGACATATGTCGTTGCCCTCGAGACGTGCGAACTCTTCTAGATCTTTGCAATTGTCATGCCCTAATCTCAATTATCACGGCCCCAGGGTCGTGACAATTACCTCCAAACTGTGACCTTGGCCTCTTCTTAACTTTTTGGCACTTTTCGATCTCCAATCGTCCCGAAACTCGTCGCCGACCTTCCCACACGTACTAGGACCTGAATACAACAAAAGAAGCACAACTTAGCGTAAAATAGGTCGAGGGACGCCATTTACCAAGTGAAACGATCAAGAAATGAGGGGTAAAATATGTGTAATTATCCCCGAATGCTTGGAAGCACTTTGCTAGTTAAGCAATCTCCTTCTGTCTCCTTTTTCACACTTGGACGACTTGGGTATTAAGAATGCCTTTCTTGGGAACAAGAAATTCATTAACAGTTCTGGTCCGACAAATACGTCCATCTTCTCCCTACTTTCAAGAATGTAGTTGTAAGAAACCCATTTATCCGTCAAGAATGCTCCTAATCAATCCTTATATTTTCGGGTATGAATCTTCATATTTGGACCACGAGAACTATATATTTTGGCAATCAGTTTCACATCAACCAACCCGTAAGCCTTGCTTACAAAGCCATTTTCACCCATCTTGAATGCTCCCATTCCAAGATCTCTTTGAATATTTTAATTCCTCTCTTGGACCTTGGTTCATGTGAAGAGATTATTTGACCTCGAATATGATCATGAAGGTTGAGCGTGATCGCATCAGGTCTCACCTGCACACAGGAGACCAAAGTGCAGAAGAAAAGTCTTCGTCTTTATCCCCAAAAGTGAACTGAAACATCAAGAAATCCTCCCATTTCAGCACTTCCTCCTCCAGAGGGCTAAAGCTCATGGTATAGAAATCAGTTTCAGAAGGGAAATTTCCTTTCCCAATACTTGCGCCTCTCTTCATTCGTCTTTCCGTAGAATGATATGACCAAAGTACGCAACTTCAAAGATTTTTATGCTTTTCTTGATTTCTCCTTTCTTGAATTAAAAAATAAAGATAGATACGAAATCAATCAGACAATCCCAACACGTGACAAATGACAATTGGTATATGAAACCAATCAGACATAATCAACTCATGGAAATGGCCAATTGATATATGGTAGATGATCACCACAACTAGACATGTTCTCTAGTTGATAAGAGACACGTGAAAACTTATTGGACTCCTTGACAGAAAGCTTTGCACAACGTTCACATAGGAACAAAAGTAAAAACTCTTGTATTTGATTGAATAAACTTGAATGATTTAAAATGGCACTCGCCCCTCATTTAAATAGACTACTAAACAATAAACACAAATTCAAAACTAACAATTAAAGCAAAATAACACTTTAAAGAAAAGCTATAAAATCCAAGAATTACAATCCTTCTCCACCAAGTAATATTATTCCTTTTAGGTTAAGGAAACGACATTCCTTTTTGGCTAAGAAAAATGGGCGAGATGAGATTGGAGAGGGAATCGCGTGGGAGAAGGCATTATCAGCGACGGAGGCTCGACAGGAGGGAAGGATAATGCTTAAGAAAATTGGGAGAGATGTGATTGGAGAGAGAAGACTGTGAGAGAAGGTTTTTGTGAGAAACATAATTATTGGGAGTTTATTTGTTATTTGCGTATTATTCGGATTTGTGCTAGGGCGGAAATTATGGGGGTTTATTCGGTTAGGTTAATTATTCGGGTAGCAAACAGGAATTAGTCGATTTATATATATATACTACTTCGGTGCACTCACAAAAATGAGTGCGCTCAATGCACCCAACTCAAAAACTAGTCTTAAGGGGTTGGATTTTGAATTTTAATTTGTAGAATTAGTGTATTTTATGTTATAACAGATGATAACAACTAATTAGTGGATTACCCTAAGCCCTAGACCTCCAATTTTGAGTTCTATCCCTAAACCCCAAATTGTAAACCCTAACCCTAACCCTAAATCTCTAAACTCTAAATCCTTCAAATTAAAGTAAATGCTCAATGGTTTTTGTGCAAATTCATGTGCGTTATTGTTCATCTCATCATAAGTGATGAATGACATCATTTTGACATAAATCGCATCTTTAAAATGACGGTTATGAAGTGAGTGCACTAAATGCACCCAAAAAAGTGAGTGCACCGAAGACGCCACCATATATATATATATATATATATGTGAAATCCGGGGTACCGCATACCTTGAGTAAGAAAAACAATATCTAGAACTTGAATTGATTGATCTTTCGAAAATGATACTATACTCTAACCCTTAAATATCAAAATCTATGTCTTAATTCTCTGAATCTTATACCCAATATCAATTTAATTAGAAACAATAATCGACGGTTATGATTCGTCCAAATATAGGCAAAAAAATCAATGCACTATCTTAAGGTTTATAGTTTATGATTTAGATAATTAGGACCTAGGGTTCACTCATTAAGGGTTAGGGTATAGTATCATGCCCAAAAATTATGCTAATTCGAGGTCTAGATAGCGTTTTCATACTTAAGGTATACGGTACCCCGGATTTCACCCGGGGTACCGTAGAAGGCACCATATATATATATATATATATATATATATATATATATATATATATATATATATATATATATATATATATATATATGGTGCTTCCTTCTATTTCCATTTCCTTCCTCTCCTTCTTCTTCCTCCTGTTCTTCCTGTTCTTACTCCACTTTCTTTCCATTCTTCTCTGTTCTTATCCCTATTTCCCTGCTCTTCTCTGTAATCCGTCTTCTTTTCCAGGAATTAACACTCGCCAAGACTATTCTTTCTCTCACCCGGGGTACCGTAGAACTCCCCATATATATATGGTGCCTTCTACGGTACCCCAGGTGAAATCCGGGGTACCGCATACCTTAAGTACGAAAACGCTACCTAGACCTCGAATTAACAGGATTTTTGGGCATGATACTATACCCTAACCCTTAATGAGTGAACCCTAGGTCCTAATTATCTAAATCATAAACTATAAATCCTAAGATGGTGCATTGATTTTTTTTGCCTATATTTGGACGAATCATAACCGTTGATTATTGTTTCTAATTAAATTGATCTTGGGGTATAAGATTTAGAGAATTAAGACCTAGATTTTGATCTTTAAGGGTTAGAGTATAGTATCATGTTCGAAAGATCAGTCAATTCAAGTTCTAGATAGCATTTTCTTACTCAAGGTATACGGTACCCGGGATTTCACCCGGGGTACCGTAGAACTCCCCATGGGGAGTTCTACGATACCCAGGGTGAAATCCAGGGTACAACATACCCTGAGTATGAAAACGCTATTCAGAACATGAATTGACTGATCTTTCGGACATAATACTATACTCTAACCCTTAAAGATCAAAATCTAGGTCTTACTTCTCTAAAATTAATACTCCAAGATCAATTTAATTAGAATAATAATCGACGGTTATGATTCGTCCAAATAAATGCCAAAAATGAATGCACTATCTTAGGGTTTATAGTTTATAATTTAGATAATTAGGAACTAGGGTTCACTCATTAAGGGTTAGGGTATAGTATCAGGTTCAAAAATCCTGCTAATTCGAGGTCTAGATAGCATTTTCATACTCAAGGTATGCGTTACCCTAGATTTCACCCGGGGTACCGTAGAAGGCACCATATATATATATATATATATATATATATATATATATATATATATATATATATATATATATATATGGGGAGTTCTACGGTACCCAGGGTGAAATCCGGGGTACCGCATACCTTGAGTAAGAAAACGCTATCCAAAACTTGAATTGACTGATCTTTTGGACATGATACTATACTCTAACCCTTAAAGATCAAAATCTAGGTCTTAATTCTATAAATCTTATACCCCAAGATCAATTTAATTAGAAACAATAATCGACGGTTATGATTCGTCCAAATATAGGCAAAAAAAATCAATGCACCATCTTAGGGTTTATAGTTTATGATTTAGATAATTAGGACTTAGGGTTCACTCATTAAGGGTTAGGGTATAGTATCATGCCTAAAAATCCTGCTAATTCGAGGTCTAGATAGCGTTTTCATACTCAAGGTATGCAGTACCCGGATTTCACCCGGGGTACGGTAGAAGGCACCATATATATATATATATATGGTTATGTCTTCGGTGCACTCAATTTTTTGGGTGCATTCAATGCACCCGCCTCATAATCGTCATTCTGAGCAGACGATTCATGTGAAAACGATGTCAATCATCACTTGTGGTATGATGAACAAGAACCACATGAATTTTTATAAAAATCATTCAAGATTCACTTTAATTTGAATGATTCAGGGTTTAGGAATTTAGGGTTAGGGTTAGGGTTTACAATTTGGGATTTTGGGTTGAGATTCAAAATTGAAGGTTAATAGGTTAGGGTAATGGGTTGATTAGTTGGGATTATATGTTATATCATCATATTAGACTAATACAACCCAATAAATTTCAAAATTTAATGTATTATGACCACTTTTAGAGGTTGGTGCACTGAATGCATTCAAAAAAGTGAGTGCACCGAAGTAGCCACCATATATATATATATATATATATATATATGGTGGCTTCTATGGTACCCCGGGTGAAATCCAGGGTACCGTATACCTTGAGTATGAAAACACTATATAGACCTCGAATTAGCAGAATTTTTGGGCTTGATACTATACCCTAACCCTTAATGAGTGAACCCTAGGTCCTAATTATCTAAATCATAAACTATAAACCCTAAGATGAAGCATTCATCTTTTTGCTTATATTTGGACGAATAATAGCCATCGATTCTTGTTTCTAATTAAATTGATCTTGAGGTATAAGATTTAGAGAACTAAGACCTAGATTTTGATCTTTAAGAGTTAGAGTATGACATCATGTCCAAAAGATCAATCAATTCAAGGTCTAGATAGCGTTTTCATACTCAAGGTATGCGGTACCCCGGATTTCACCCTGGGTACCGTAGAACTCACCATATATATATATATAATGTTATGTTAGGTCAAGGGCAAGTAATAACACAGAATTGTTTCCAAACTCTCTCTCTCTCAACCTCACCTTGGCCGATCCCCTCTTCCCTCTCATCACCGCCGCCGCCTTCCCTCCCCGGAAACCCGACTCTGCCTTCTCTCTCATCCAATTGCCAGTTCTCACTCATCTAAATCCCCAATCCCTAATCCGTTGCAATCCCTAAATCACACACCTAGATCCATAGTTCTGACAGTGGTATCAGAGCCTGGCTGGTGTGCTGATATATTGAAAACCTCAGAAGTTGAAGATGTCGAACATAGACAAGCCGCAACAGCAGAAGCAGGGCAAGGAGATCGTGACCGTGAAGGACATAACAATGAACAAGTATGACGTGATCATCACGACGCTGGAAAGCCTAATGAAGTCCACGGAAAGGGCAGCTGCCGCCTCGCGGGACTCGACCGGGGCCATGGAGGCGCTGGGAGGCCAAATCGCCATCTCGATTGAGGAGATGGGCAAGTTAGTGACGAAGAATCTGTGCCGAGCCCTCGCAGAGACCATGAGGGAGGTGCTCATGGGCGTCCTGAAGAACAAAGAGCCGGCGCCGGAGGATCAGCCGATATCGGCGAAGGGGGCGGTCGCGGCTGAAGGAAGCGCGGCGAGCAGGGCCTCCGCGACGATGGTGTCCAAGCCGCCGGGGGCTGCTACCGCCCGAGAGGTCTTTGAACCTGATTCTCTTCGAGTGGATTTTAGACTTGCAGGTCGCAAGGAGGAGGAGCTAGCCAGCTGGAGGTCATCCGTGGGAAGGATACGGAAGGTCAGCGGAGGAGCGAATAGTGGCCCTAGGGCTGGGGCGGTGTCACCTTCACCGTCGGCTGCGACTTCGAGCTCGCCAGCCGCTGGGGCTGCTTCAGGAGCTCGATTTCTGGCTAGGGCGTCACCACGCGGGTTCGTGAGATTGACCTAGGCGGAAATGGTTTAGAAGCGCAGGGACGATCGCTGTTTCAATTGCAACGAGAGGTATACCGTTGGACACCAATGCACCAAGGGACATTTAATGCTGCTGGTCGGGAATTGGGAAGACGAGGGCGAGGATTTGGAGCTGGGAGCGGAAGGGGGCGAGATAAAGGAGGAGGACAAGAAAGATGGCCCACCTTGAGGGCAAGGTGGGTTTCAAGGGGGATGGACTGTGAGAAACATAATTATTGGGGGTTTATTTGTTATTTGCGTATTATTCGGATTTGTGCTAGGGCGCGAATTATGGGGGTTTATTCGGTTAAGTTAATTATTCGGGTAGCAAACAGGAATTAGTCGATTTATATATATATATATATATATCATGTTATGTTAGGTCAAGGGCAAGCAATAACACAAAATTGTTCCCAAACTCTCTCTCTCAACCTCACCTTGGCCAACCCCTTATTCACTCTCATCACCATCGACGCCTTCCCTCCCTGGGAACCCGACTCTGCCTTCTCTCTCATCCAATTCCCAATTCTCCCTCATCTAAATCCCCAACCCCTAATCCGTTGCACTCCCTAAATCACACACCTAGATCCATAGTTCTGACAGTTTTGCCAGGGAGACGGACTCGATGGAAGGGAAAGAGAAGGTGTACTTGTTGTGGCATTCTTTCACCAAAGATTTCTTGTGGAATTTGAAAGGCAATGGAACTTCTACATATATGCTAAACGACAAGAAATGAAATAGTAATGAAATTTTTTTATGGGATCATTCGGGCCACGAATATCTTGGCCAAGGTTTGCCTCGTCACACTTTTCCGCTCTTCCTTAAAAAGTTGATGTTATAGATACATCAACCCCAACTGTTTATGGCGGTTGTTGGCGTCCTTTGGAGGATCTGGCGGTCACATTGGGTTGTCTTTGAGGGCATACAATTTTGGATCCCAGCTTTAATGCGACAATTTCACTAGCAGTACCAGGAGTGGATTAGTTTGCCAGTTGACCATATTCTGTGATCATCTATCCATAAAGCAAGGTCCTTAGAATTGGTCACCCTAATTCACTTATGTGTATGTGGGATGAGGCAACTAAGAGTGAGTCAATGATAGAGGGTATGACTATCATGAACCAAGGAGGGATGGTCCTCTTGGCGAAAGGGGTGCAGTTTGCTGATATTGATGATCCTATGGTTGTCGAGCTACTGGTTTTGGGGGAGGCTATTCTCTGGTGTCTAGAGAACAGGATTACTGAGACGAGGTTTGAAGGAGATGCCAAAGTGATCATTGATAAAATAAATCAGGCAGATACCCTAGGTAATCGGATGGGGGTCATCCTCGAGGAGGTCTTGTGTTATCTCGCTATTCACACTAGACTTAATGTGCGATTTGTAGGTCGGAGTAGAAATGCATTTTCATTGTACCAGACTATGTGTCGTTTTCTTTATTTTCTGGCCTGGGTATATTCCAGGATGTAATGATCTATTGTTCGAATCAATATATATGATTATCTTTTGTAAAAAGGAAAAGAAAAAATTGGACACTAAAGTGTACCAACCAGTCATATGTAAAACAATATGAATATTATGTTTCTCTACTCTGCCATTTCTTCAAACATGCCCCTCTACTATAAATAACCTTAAATTATCTGATAACACCTAAACTGGTGTTATTTACCTTTCATATTGAGGTTTGTTTTGTGCCAATTCATGTGCGTAAATGCTTAAACACCGTCAATTGCATCACTATTCCGTTCCTATTTGAATTCGATGTGATTTTAGGGTGTGATAGACGATATATGCGAATTAGGTACTAAATAAGGTCATAAGTGTAGCATTGGGCAGAAGACTGAAGCTCGTGGCCTAGAAGTAAAGATTACGTCTGAGATTCTGTACCGCAAAGACAAGGTGAAGATCGCCACCGCGAATTGGAGAGCTCAGGGCCCGAACTTCGCGAAGAAAGAGCCAAGGAGAAACAGAGAGTTTCCCCAGTCGAATCACTGCCACAATGCATTTTGACCGCGAGGAAGATCTCCTAAGTTTGGCTTCCTACCTTTCCGAATTTCATATGGAATTTTCTTCAGGCCATATTTGATAACAGCTCTATTAATAACATAACAAGTTGAATTAATAGCTTCAGCCCAAAAATATTTAGGTAGGCTATAATCGTTGAGCATGGTATGAGCAATACCAATAAGAGTACGAGTTTTTCACTCCGCTACTCCATTTTGTTGAGGAGTTCTAGGAGCAGAGAAATTGTGATGAATACCTCTAGGGGTGTTCAAATGGTTACCGTGGTAATAACCAAACCAATTAAGCCTAAATTTCATCAACCATGGAATAAAATGTCTTAACCAAACCGTCCAAATTAACACGAAAACCAAATTAACCAAACCAAAGTTTAATTGGTTTGGTTAATAGGATAATCAGATTAAGCAAATAACATAACATTACATGAACAATTATCATGTTAATGAATAAAACATAACCATATGTTATTACTATCATAAACTATCATTATATATAAGCAACAATTATAAGACTAACCATCCATGATTATTATCATCATTCGAGTTAATACATCATTCATCATCTCTCCACCTAATATAGTTAGCTTACAACAAACCCTTAACATAAATATTAAATACATACCAATACCACTCATCAGGAAGTTAAAGCTCTCCTACAAGCACTTAAGCTATACATAGTTTGAGGTGGCTGTCATGATATTGTATGTAATTCTAAAGTCTAGTAATTGTCCAAAATTTTTGATTTAGTAAATAGGCAGACCCATTTAATTTTGACCCATAATGCTTTGGTTTGTTGTGCACATGAAAATAAAATAGGGAATCACGAAAGTTTGGTTTCGTTGGTTTCATGGAAGTATAAATAATTTTGTATATTAGGTGTATCATTAATTGGTTAATTGGTTTCATTGGTTAGCAGTGTTGAAACCAAACCACCTAAACCAAATAAGCTAAATTGTTTAACCAAACCAGACCAATTATCCAAATTAACCGAATGCTGCCGGTTAATATGGTTACCACGGTAACCAATATGTTTGAACACCCCTAAATACCTCTATGATGGCAGAAAGTACCAAACTGATCTGAGATGAATTCACCTCCATGATCACTTCTTATTTCAATAATTTTGGTTTGTTTCTCATTTTCAATCATATTTACTAAAATTTGGAATTTTTCAAAAGCTTCATCCTTTTTAGCCAAGAATAATACCCGGGTGAATAGAGAAAAATGGTCAATTATAACGAAAGCATAAGATTTTCCGCCATAGCTAACCACGTTCGTTGGTCCAAACAGATATAAGTGGAGAAGTTTAAGAGGTTTAGAAGTGAAAAGAATTTGCTTGCTTTTAAAAGAGGTACAAGTTTGCTTACCTTTAACACAAGCTTCACAGAAAAAGTCTTTAGAACTGCTCAGTTTAGGGAAACCTCTTACTAAATCCAAACTGACTAAATTGGTCATCTCGATGAGAGACACCAGACACAGTTCTTTAGAAATGTTATCATTTTATAGCTCCAAAACATACACCTTGCCTAATCTTCTTCCTCTTAGAATAATTTCTCTAGATACACAGTTTTCAATGTAGCAGACATCGAACTCAAAAGATATTCTATACCCCTTGTTGCCAATTTGATTCACTGAGATGAGATTATGTTTTAGATTTTCTATACCCCTACTGTACCTCTGCCTAGAATGTCTGCAGAATTATTGTCTCAAAAGAAAACCTTACCTTCCTTACCTTTTTAGAATTGTGTAAATAGATTTTTGTTTCCAGTCATGTGGTGTGAGTAACCACTGTCAAGTATCCATTGATTTTCCTTCATGCTCACGTGAAGGCAATCCTGCTGCATTAACGGTCATTTTTGTTTTCGTACCCAAACATTTTTTGGTATATTTTTCTTTGGAAGTTCAGACTTACCATTGATATGTGGATAACTACCATCCAACTGGTATTTTCTTCTTTCGGAGTTGAAACGTTTTCTGCCATACATAATTTTGTGACCTCTTTTATGACCGTAAAAACATTCCATCTTTTTTTTATTTCCCCTACTAATGTTTGGAGAGTTACAACATTCAAATGTGTCTTTTTCCATTACAATAGCATTTTTCTTTCACTTTCCTAGATCTTTTCAAGTAATTGGTTATTTGTATGCTCTAGTTCGATTAACTGGCTAAACAGATTTATGCATTTTTCTTTGTGTTCCTCAGCTTCTTTTCTTAAGCGATCATAAGTCATAGACATCTTAGTATGTTATTCCTTCAGCTTCGTGTATTTGATTTTGACAGAACCAAATTGAAGTTGTATGCTTTTGATAGTATTAGCGAAAATATCATCTTTGCTATAATATTCTGATTCACTAAACCCTAAAATTGTTACATCATTAAGCTTGGCATGGAATGTAGTGACAGTTCCTTCATGATATGATAAATCATCCGTGACCATTAGACATGGTTCCTTCCTTCGAGAGTGATCTTCAATTTCATCATCTTTTTCCTCACTGCAACTCCAAGTTGGTATCATTGTCTTTTCCTTTCACCACTAAATAAATTTCGGTGAAAAAGTTTGAAAGGTAGTTCTCTAATGCTAGTCTCCTGCCATAGGAAAAGTTTAAAGGAAGAGCACAAATTGCTCTTAAGGATCATGGAGGTGAATCAATAAGACTCCCATGAAGTTTAAAGGTTAAAGGATTGTGGGGATGAATTAATAAGACTCCCACAAAGGTTAAAGGGGAAAGGTTAGACCTAGGTTGACCCTCATACATATATTAGCTAGGCGGCAGGACTAGCCAGTGAGGGGATCCCAGTGTCAATCAAACATTTTAGAATTTGTGGGTGGCGATTAACATAAAATCCCACATTTTAAAGAGTTGATGTTTAAGGGTTGGAAATAATACAAGCTACCATAGTTTTTAAGGATGTTGAAGGGTAGAAGTACAAATGAATTCCACAAGTATTTTGAGATGAACACCTAAGGAAATACCCTTAGGTGCTTCGAGTTTAAGTAATGGCGTAGACTAACCCCAACCCATTCACAAGTTCGTGGAGGAGGATTGAGAGAGCAACCAGTCGTAGAGGAGGCAACTAGAGAGCAGCCAACTAGAAGAGCACATTACGAGCAACACTAAAGGTGCAAAAGATTGGATCCGAGCAGGCAATGGTAACACCATAATTACACATCTTTATTCCCTCATTTATTAGTCATTTGAGCATGAATTCTTGGTTCTGAAGCCTATTTTACGCTATGTTGTATTCATTTAACACATTTCAGGTCCTAGCAAGCATAGGGAAGCTTTGGCGCAAGTTTCAGGTCATTCAGAGGTCGTTTGGAGACTTGAAAGATGAAACTCGACTAAGGTCAGACAAACTTGGCCGAGTCTGGATCCAAGAAAGAAACTCGGCCAAGTTTCCACTACTGGGGACAAAAACTCGATCGAGTTTCCACTATCGAGGACAAAAACTCGGTCGAGTTTCTCCAAGGTCCAAATCGAGTTTTACCCTGAAGATGTACGAGTTTCCACAAAACTCGGGCTGGTGAAGAATAAAAACTCGGTCGATTTTTGAAAGCATGAGACTGAGTTTCCACTGACAAGCAAAAAAACTCGGTCAAGTTTTCCTTAGGACTAGACCGAATTTTACCATGAAAGTGGCTGAGTTTCCACAAAACTCGTCATGGATCAAGAAATTCGGTCACCAAACTCGGCCGAGTTTCAGGAATAATATAAATACACATTTCCATATCCAGATCTAGACGGAACATTCTAGAGAAAGTGACAGAGAAATACCTTTAGAAGCTGAATTTGGGCATCCTTCCACCCTTGGAGCACAGATCCGACCCTTTGGAGCGTCGATCAACAACAAGAAAGTATATTTGGATCATCTACATGAGCAGATCTACTTCATCTATGGCTTTCTTGTCATGATTTATTGAGTAGTCCACTTCTTCATCACTTGGGTATGTAGAACCCAGATCTGTGTGTTATGTCTATTTTGTTAGTAACGAATTTCGTGTTAAGGTACACATTATTTCTATTTGATCATGTATTTTTTTTTTTTTTGTTAATTATGGTCGTAAATTTTACATTTTGAGATTGGTTATTAACAAATTTCGTGCTATTATTAATGAGTTGTAAATAAATGAAATCTGGTGTTCTGTAATTATTAACACACTAAATTGATTCATTATTATTGTTTGTAACTTCGTTGTCATAGACTTTCATTTGATTATCAATGAGATCTCTGCAATGGAATAGAGCTTTGAACAATTTATTCTAGTAAAAATCATACATCGCCAGCACTACTCACGTCTCTAAAAAATTCAACGATTGAACAAGAAGACGATCCGCCATCCATCAATGCACCCTTGGCCTGATCACTAAATTCCTTCATTCTCGTCTTCCTCGAGCAATCCTCCATCAAGCTCCTGATTCCTCTCTCGATTTCCTCTGCCGACACGATCTCCCCACTCTCGGTCCGATAATCCATCCTAACCTCCGTGGCTACCTGAAGCTCCTCCACCAGCAGGAAGGCGTTGAATTGTTGTTCTGCGTACATCGGCCACGTGGCCGTGGGCACCCCAAACCACAGGCTCTCCAGCGTGGAGTTCCAGCCACAGTGAGATACGAACCCTCCAACGGATCTGTGAGCGAGGACGGCCGCTTGTGGGGCCCATCCCGTCACCCTTCCCACCTCTCTCATCCGATCAAGGAATCCCTCCGGCAGAACTTCACTAACATCCTCGTACTCCGTTGGGCTGGCCCACGCTCCTTGGCCCGGTCGGCGCAGAGACCACAAGAATCTGTGCCCGCTTCCCTCCAGCGCGCACGCGATCTCTTTCACCTGCTCCGCGTTGAAGGCTCCCATGCTCCCGAAGCAAAGGAACACGACCGAGGATTCGGGTTGTTGGTCCAACCACTGAATCGACCCATCCGACTTCTCGGCCTTCAGATTCAGAATGGGTCCCAACGGATAAACCTTGGGGGTGTTGTTTTTTCCCGACGAGAGAGAGTCGACGGCGTATGACTCCAGCTCCTTCACTGTGTTGACAAGAATACCCTTGGTCTTCCTAAAATCTCTTGCCATCGTGTGTACCACAGACGCCCATTCCTTGTTGAGAAAGCTGGAAGGGATAACCTTACGTGGAAGCTGGTGCTTCAAAGTCGGGATGGCCAACTCGGCCAATTCCTTGGACTCGGTGAGGTCAACTCCTTCCTGGTCGTGCAACTCCTGGGCACGGAGAACAAAGCCGAGGAAAGCGGCGCCGGAGGTGAAGTAAATGTAAGAAGGAACGCCGAATCCCTCTGCCACGTCCAACATGGAGGTGCAGAACATGTCGTGGACGAAGCCGGCGAGTCGAGCCCCGGAGCGAGTGAGCTCGGCGGAGACGGCTTCCGTGACTCGGGGCTTTTGAGATTGGATGAGAGCGAAAACGCTGCCGGCTGGAGCAGATGGGTCGTCGTCGTTGTTAGCGAGGTGGAGTAGCTTGACACGTGGGCTCAAATCGGAGTCGGGGGCAGCGAGTGAGTCGGTGTAGCGGGTGACGGCGGCGGCGGTGGAGAGGGAGGTGATGACGGGGATGGTGACGACGAGGGTGGAGTGGCGGTGGACAAGAAGCTTGGCGAGCTCCACCATGGACACGAGGTGGCCAACGCTAGGGAATGGGATGAACACCAGCTGTTGCGGTTGCTCTGCCATTGTTTTGATGAATGAATTAGTCCTTTCCGGCAGCGCGGCCTTAAAAAACTGTGGTTTGAGGTTCGGATAAGAGATATGGAAGGCGGAGACTTGGTGATGGATTGGTGGAAGGAAGTGAATGGGTATGGAGTACTGGTGCTGGCTTTTGTGGCAGTTTCTATCAATGTCGCGCATACGACGGACGGCCACGCTTGTCCTCTTATGGATGAACAAGCGAATATTATTGTGTCACTTTAGTTCACGATGAGGAAAAGTCCCACCACCCTTTGCAGGTGGCGCTGCCACTATTGTGTTGGAGGAAGCTGCCATCGGTGGTGGTGACAGAGATGTGTGGTTGTGTGGCATTGGGAAAGAACACTGTCACTTTAACGAACTTGTCATATATCTCTTACTTTTAAGAATCTAAGTTTCTTGTCACGTTAGGTGACAAGAACACCTAATTCACACTTTTTTTTTTATTAATTCACGTTATATTTGTGTTATCCACGCCATATTGATGTTATTCACGTAAGAGTATTTTGCTTATTCACGCAATCAATATTGTTTAGTCACGCAATCTAGTGTTTATACACGCATACTGTTATTTATTCACGACATTGTAAAATTAAATTAGACGTTAATACTATGTTTATTCACGTAAGAGTGTTAGTTATTCACGTAAATGAAAATCCAGACTTTCCCCCCCTAATAATTTTTATTGGCTATATTTTATGGAATTAAATTTGGATTCTCAATTAGTCTGTAAAAATATGTTGCATTGATCATAATCTACACAATGACATCCATTTTGATATATTTTAACGTCTAAAATTTAATTTTACAATAGCATGAATAAATAACAATATTTGTGTGAATAAACACCAGGTTGCGTGACTAAACAATATTGATTGCGCGAATAAGCAACACTCTTACGTGAATAACGTCAATATGGCGTGGATAACACAAATATGGCGTGAATAAATGAAAAAAATGCCTGAATTGGGTCCCCAAAACTGGATGCAGAAACCAGTGCCTTGGTAGCATATAATTTGATACTCAATCATGTCAATTGTTTAAATTGTGATGAGATAATAAGACCCCTGAAATGGCAAGCAAAAGCTAGCACTAGGAAATAGCCTGAGCATGTCCTGATCATATGAGTATCATTACTGGCATTTTGACCTTGAGTTTGTGATTGAAGCAGGAGAAGGACGCTAAGACAGGAAAAGTGAGATGAACCAGTCGAACCTGGGTTTGGGGAGCAGAGAAGCTGGGTGTGTGAAATTCGATTCAGAGCTGGGTCTATTTTCCCTCCTCATCCATCAATTTCCCGCGGATGTGAAAAAACCCAGCGCCGTGGTCGCCCCTGAGACGAGAATGAGGAGGAGGAAGGAGAAGATGGCGTCGTCGACGAAATTGAGAGCTTCTGCTACTCCTCCAGGAGCTTCTCCTTCAACGACACGTCGTGCGAGTTCATCTGCGCCGGGGAGACGACAGGGAGAGAGAATGAAGAAGGGAAGCTGCTGCGGTGGGGGGCAGGGGAAGGCGGCGGCGGAGGGCGATCCCGAGTGCTGGACCGGCGCAGAGGATGAAGGAGATGCGACGGCAGGTGCTGGGTCGATGATGGAGATGATAGCGGAAAGAAGAGATGAGGCCGAAATGGGTTGGGGTAATTAGGAATTTAGGGTCAAAATGGGTTAAAATGGGCCTGAATGGGTTTTAAGGGTTAAACCCAAAAATACCCTACCTTCTAGGTTCAGAATGTGACCCGACCCTATTTTGGCTCTAAAGACTAATTGACCCTACCCGACCCATAGGGTTGGGCCGGGGCGGGTTGGGCTGACGGGTAGTAAGGGCCACAGTTACAGCCCTGCCTAACGTGACAATAAATTTGATTCCTCTAAAAATTTATCGGTGCATGGTTTAAAAGAATTAGATTGTCCACTTTCTTGTATTGATGATTTCAACCGGTATAATCATACACTACAGGAAAAAGATCCTTTGATCACGGGAAATCCCGTGTTCGAAGGTGTGTTTCCCGTGTTTAATAGTTTTTGTCACGGTAAAATTACCGTAATATATACCTCCGTGTTTAATTGTAAAGGGCACGGGAAATTTGTACCGTGACTAGTTATAACTAGTCACGGTACAAATTTCCCGTTATAATTTGTACCTATTATTCACGGTGAGCCTCATGACTAATACCAAATCCAGCCACTCAAAACCGGGGAAAAAACTCATTTAAAGACGGGATGTGCACTTTTAACACAGTATATACCATGACAAAACCTTTTTCCCGTGACTGAATGCTCATGATTAGTCACGGTATATTGTTAATTCTCCTGTGTCTAGATACTATCATTTCGTCATGGTATATGGTTGATTCTCCTGTGTCTAGATACTATCATTTCATCACGATATTTTACAGCTAGTTACCAACAACTAACCACAGTACTTCCCATGATACATGACCACTAAAGTCTATATTTTCTCTAATCAATTACACCTAGACTTTTTCTTTTTAGTGCTCGGCGTTGAAACTTGCAATATTGGTAGCCTGATCAATGAAATGAAAATAAAAGTAACGTCACAAATGATAAGTCACCACAAATCATGTATCTTCATATCCAAAACAAAATGTCATTACAAATGATGTCCCATAATGAAATGAACACTAAGAGCTTTTACAAGAATTTGTTAGCTCCTCACAAGAATAAGTATAGCCTTCACTAACCAAGTATCAATTTTCGTATAGCCTCCTCACAAGAATTTGTTAGTTACTCCACCTTATCTGCAAAAAGTCAAACACATCATCAGCTATTGACTGGTGCAAGAAATAATCTTTGCTCCATGGGACCACTATAATTTCATATATACTAAGTGTATCAAGGAAATGAAAGTGAGGGGACAAGAAAGATGAGTTCATATATACATAACTCATTATTGATTTTGGTACCGAGTGTTTGAATAAATAATAAATCAGAATGTTTGATCTAACTAATTCTTAAATGAGAGTTCTTTTTCCTACTACTATTACCTTTGTATCTTGCAGTGCCTTCTCAACCACAGTTCCTAGGCAACTTGGATTAGCTAATTAGTATTCAATAGATTATCAACCACATGTTTCATAATCTTTGTGGAAATTAAATACTTCTCAACCACATGGCTACTGCCTTTTTACATCAATGGCCTTTCTTCTGGCGGCAAATCTCCCTATTGCAGCAGGGGTTCTCTAGTGGCAACACATTCATATCAAATAGTTGCTGGAAGAAAATACGAACAGCAAATAGATAAGATGGCTGCAAAGGGAGAAAGTATACTCATAAAGCAATCGAAATAAAGGGATGGACGCCAATACTAACCCCTACCTGAAACTAACCCCTACCTTTGTAAGCTTTACTTAATCTTTAGACTGAAACTAACCCCTACCTGAAATAAGAACCAATCACAAGTCATTGCCCTCTTCTCACTATAATTCAGTTGCAACAGCTGGTCACTATCATGGCTTCCCAAGCTCAATTCAACCGAATAAAGATTACAACTCTGCAAAAGAAGTTTCCTTCTTTCAGCTGCAGCTACAGTTTAGAAAAGAGAGAACCATGAATCAGACTCTCAAAATATCTTATCAAACCCACAATTCAAATTCCAAAAGTGTTAAAGCCAGAGAATTTATTTCTGGTACATATGAAAGAAATTCTAAAGCCATAATTCATTTATATCATGAAGTGGCAGATTAAACACTAAACTAAAAAAATGTAATAAGGCAATCTTTCATGTGTCTGTTATCTATACAAAGCAAGACACCTGGACTGATTCAATGGAAAACTAATGAATGACCAGCAGGAGAAGGAAGAAAAAGCACATGTCTTTATAGCCTAAGCAGTGAGAAGCACATGTCTTTAAAGGACAAGAGTTGCTAGTTGTTCTATTCTTGTAGTTTCAGCTAAAAAACTCCAAAGAGGAAATTAACAAGACCATCTAAGATAGTTAACCAGAGAGGAAGGGTTTATTATGCTAAATGAAACTCACCAATTCAACTTCTCATCCAATATTTAAATGTTGTACTGATCACCAAAATTCAAGCAAACCATCCCATAGAATGCAGACCAAATGTCAATACCTTGTATCTTTGAAAAGTGTTAGCCGGGGGAGAATCATAAGTAAACAATATATTCTCTTCTCCACCCTTGGTTCATGCACAGACTCATCATCTTGTACCTCTTCTCACACCTGGGCAGATTCATAAATAAGCAGCCTTAAGCCCATTTACAATCAGATATCCCAACTTTCCAACTCACAAGCATCATTCATCTAAGAAAAATGTAAAAATGCTACTTTAGCAACTCATAAAAGCAGAAAGTACAAGAGATCGACATGGAAGCTAACATAGGTGCATAACAATTCTAGGATGCGAACTCATGCATGCATATCTAGCAGTTCCAATCAAATGGGTGTTGTACAACAATGAAAACAAATACATTAGCATTTTCTACTCAACCCCATTACTTTTAGCATCTTGGTTTACTCCACGGAGGCCCTGCTCCGAAATCAATGACACAACATAATAAATTTGAAGGAGAAAAAGGAATTGAATGAATACCTTCATCCATTTCAAAGAGAAACCTGTGTTCCCTAAAAGCAAAGGGCTCCTCCCAACGTTTCTTCATCCTTTCAAAATCATTGAACGTTGGCACATAAACATTGGATTTGACGAGTTATACCGATCCCTTCAAGGTTCAGCTCATTATATCCAACTTTATAGCATTAGACTTCATTAAATTCAGAAAATCCTTCACAAATTACATACCTCTACTTACAGCTCAAGAACCCTAAGTCTTAGACGTCGGCGATCCATACCACCACCCGATCACCTCCACGTCTCTCCCCTTACTGTCGTCCGACTACCACGCTACCAGGCCGCCGCATCAGTACCTTTCTCTCCAAACCGCCATATCGTCGTCACCGTGAATCCCCCTTTGGGCTCTTCCGTCGTCGATCGATCTGCCACAGCAACCATGACCCATCTTGGTCGCGTTGCCGCACATCTCGCTTCGCTACCGTTGCGCCACCACCCACCTTTTTCGTCGTCGGTCTGCAACGCAAGCCATAACATCCCTAATCGCCTACCAAACCGAGCCGCCAGTCCACCTTCAAACTTGTCGTTGTCGTTCTCGATCGTCGCCAGTCTACCTCCAAACTTGAAACCCTGACCATAAACCCCCTTGAAGAGCATGCTTCTTCATTGATCTGTTTCGCCATGGAAGAGGGCATCAAATAGGGTTTTGGCAGTAAGAGTTGGGGAAAGTTCGAAGAAATGGAAGGAACTAGTCGGGTGGAGAAAAAGGCAGGAAGAACAGTGAAAGCGCTAGAAAAAGTCAAGAGGCGAAAGGATTGGCTTTCTTTATTTCCCTTTAGATCTAGTTTTCACCATCTAGTATGCTAATTTTTTCAATTCCATGGACCAAAAAAGTGGCGGGCAAAGCAAAATTATGGAGGCACAGCAATTTTTTTCGGGCAATGCAGATATTTTGGGAACAAAAGCAGTTTTTGGGTGCCAAAAGTGGCGGGCAAAGCAAATATTTTGGAGCCAACACAATTTTTTGGGAGAAAGCAATAATTTTTGGAGCAAAAAGCAATTTTTGGGGGGGCAAAACAAAATTTTGAGCTAAAGGAAACTCTCCCTCCTAAAATTTTGAAAAAATTTCTTATAAAATTAAATTGTTACATTATTCACCGGAATTTACCGTGATTAACAATTAATCACGGTAAATAAACACTAAAATACATATAAATTAGTTACCGTGATTAGAACTATATGATCAAATACGGGAACGTTTACTATGACTATTAGCATATTTCTTAATACGGAAAAAATTACCATGAATAAGATCCCGTGACTAGAAATCGGTTTTCCTGTAGTGATATATCCTTCTCCAAAATCTTG
This sequence comes from Linum tenue, assembly GCA_946122785.1. NCBI lineage: Eukaryota > Viridiplantae > Streptophyta > Magnoliopsida > Malpighiales > Linaceae > Linum > Linum tenue. Next base: position 10,376,567 of record CAMGYJ010000010.1, on the reverse strand, counting down.
TTTTTTTATTATGAATAAAGCTTGTTTTTTACAATACAAAAATGAGCTGCAAACGGTAAGAGAATGGTTGTTTTTGGCTGCTAGCCATATAAAGATTACAGTCAGTGGAATGATTGAGGGAAGTATTTGACTGTAGTGACTAGTGAGTGATTCACTACTTTATTAGAAATGACATGCGCATTATTTGTAAGAATTTCGAGGTTTAGGACTATGACTTGTAAGTTACCGTAACTTGCATTTTTCGGTCGACCAAAAATTTAAATGGTCAATATTATCTGTTGTTTCAGTTTTGTAACGCTCAACAACGTGGTTGACCTTTTACAGAAAATGTTCGACCGCTTTGGCAAGCGAACAATATAAAAGTTTGACCCCATTATCTCAAAGGCCGACCATTTTGCTATCGAAAGGTCGACCGCATAAATGAAAAGGTCTACCTTTGTTTCATTAACTGATCAATATTAAAGTCGGAATTATTGTGGAAAATAGTATAAACGGTCGACCCCATGCACATCGTATCCGTATTGGATAAGGATTCCAACACCCAGAAAGGTAACCCTAAATTGGCTACCACTTAATACACTATAATCTCGGCCTAAATATCTATAAATACGAATATATGTCACCTTCATCGCCACCGAAACTCTGAATTTGTTTTTTTTTTGTACGGTTAGAGTTTTGATGAAGAAGTCTGTTATTGTTCTTCCTGTTGGCCGTCGAGACGGTCGACAAACTACAAGTTCAGGTCGACCGAATATAGGTAACGATGTTTTCCTTGCTCTATTTTTTATTTCCTTCATTTAATTTGAAATTTAATTTGCTTTGCTTTCATCTTGGAGGGTAAGATTTTTAGCGAAGAAAAAGATCATTTGTGGTTGCTCCTATATATGTGTTTTAAGAGGTCGACCACTTGAAAGGCGAGGTCGACCGACTTTAGCTATTGTCATCGTCTTTTCTATTTCGTAATTTGCTCCGTTTAATATGATGTTTTGATTGCGTGCACAAGAACATTTCGGTCGACCTTTCTTTTAATCCGATCGGCCTCTGTTTATAATTGCGAGAACTTGAATTTAGGGCACAACACTCTATCAGACCCAATAGGTCGACCTAATTCTTGACATGGTCGAGCGTTTGTGTTTGTTTTGTTTGTTTATCCAGAATGTCGACTTTGGCTTTGCTAGTAAGACTCTGTTGTGCTTAAAAGGTCGGCCTGTCAATGTGTCTAGTCAACCTATTAATCTGTCTGGTCGACCTATCAATTGCTCGTGGTAGTATTACACATGTTTTTGTTGGTAAATTGGTATTATTCTGCTGGATAAGTCGATATGGGAAGAGCAAAGGTCGACCTAATTGGTTATGGTAGTAACAACTTGTGTCTTCAAGGTCGACCTAATAATTTTTCAGTTCGACCATGTCTCTATTGTTGGTCATTTGTAAAATTTGGAGTTGAATTTTGATTTGAATTTTTCCTCTAATTGATTAGACGATGGCGCATGATGAGAAACAACAACACGATAAGGGTGAAATTATGAAAGTGTTGAAAGCTACACAAGAGAAGATGGTGGTTTGTCGAAAAGAATTCAATGAGTATCAAAAGTCCATGCGTGATACACTGGAGCAGTTGTTAGTTCGATTGATAGATATGACTGAGATGATGCATGATGGTTTTGAGAGGCTAGAAGGTGCTATCAAAGAAATACGTGCAAAACGAATAGAGAAGGGAGGAAAAGATGGTACCAGAAAGAAATTTGACTTTGATGAAGAGGAGGAAGACCATAATGACTCTGCGAATTGCTACCAAAGTATAGACGGTTTATTGAAAGACGAAAAGTTGAAGGTGAAAGTATATTCATATGTGAGTGAAGATATTAGTATTACTATTATTAATGCTAATGTCTTTTGTTTATATGATTGACAGAGTGAAACAACGTTTGGTAGCCAACAATTGTTCCTCTCCTAAGTACAAGAAACCTCGATATGAAAGGGACTCCTACACCACTCCACAGAAGGATCATTAAGTAAGAAAATGATTATTTAGTGCTGATAGCGACGAAGATGAATCTAAGAGTCTTTTCGGAAAGCAAGGAGTAAGTTTACATTACATATTGATCTATTAAATTGGGAATGTATGTTTGTTTTCATATGTAGCTTTAATTTTAACTCTGCGTTGTAGATCATGAAAGTGGAGGGCCTACTCTCTCTGCCGAGTTCCCTTCCCCAAACCCTATTCTTCTTCTTTCCCATACTTCACACGTACAGAACCCTTCTTCCTTCTCCAAAACCTCCTTTTTTTCCTTTAAACACCAAATCATCTCCCTTCCCTTGCACGTAGCCTACGCGCATACCCCTCCCAAGATCCATGCCTGCAACAAATTGGTATCGGAGCCTGGTTGAGTGGTGTATGCCAACTACGACTAGACAGATGTCGAAGAAGTCAGGCAAGGACGGAGCCGTGAATGACGAGATCGACGTGGAGGCTGTCATGGCTCAACTCCATGCGATGGCCGCAAAGCAGAGCGAATCAGTAAAGAAGCTCTCACAATTCAGTGAATAGCTGGAATATCATATGGAGCACGCGAGTCGAACGGCAAAAGAGGTGGAAGGGACCATGAAGGCGGGGCTCAGTGGGCTCGCCGAGGTGTTAGGCCAGATCTTGGCTGAGGTGAGAGCCGGCAATGGCCGCATAGGCGGGCTGACTACCACCACCACGACACCTCCTCTTGTGATCCCGGTCATGGATGAGCGCTGTAACTCCCCCAACAGCGACGAAGACAACGGTGAAAAAAAGAGTGAAGGCTCAGCGACGACGGCCCGGAACGAAAATAAAATGGACGAGGGCGTCCTACCATTACCCGAGAACGTCTTGGTGCTGCCAAGGAACCGGGGTAAGCTGCCGCAGGGAGAGCAATGACCGAAGAGTGGGTCAAAGCAGGGCGGGTCCCACTGGTTCTCGGGGCAGGCTGCGGCTCGAGGCAGCCGCCATGATAAGTACAGTTGGGGTCGTGGATCTAATGATAGGCCCTGAGCATGAGCGGGTCGAGCGGGTGGAGGAGCACGGGAAGCAAGCAACGGAGCACGGGAAGCGAGCCGCGAGGGATTCTGACCATAATGCGGTAATGGAGAGGAGAACGACGATAAAGCACCAGGGGGTGCTTTTTTTTATTAGAATACGCAGCTCACACAAACAACCGAACAATAGATGATGGATAGGTAGAATTCTCGCCACAATCGAGGTGATTAATCGATTGATAAGAGAACTTGCTAAACGATTCTGGAATCCACTCAGAACTGCCTCACAAGTGTCTTGTAATTAGATAAGGAATCCACTCAAAGCTAATGACAATGGTAAAAATCTCGAGACGCAAATCAAGAACTCAAACACTCGGTTTGTGTTCAATTTAATCAACTCTATACTGCATATTACAACAAATCAAAGCTACTTAAATAGACTCAGCTAGTCTTAACACTCTTAGAAAAGTTCTTACTACATTCTACTAGGAAAAGAAATCCAAAATCAACAACAAAAAGGAATTAAACACAAACAGTCCCCTCATCCTAATCCGAGAAGGATTCGGATTTTGCTGAATTCCGAAGACAGAAAAGTAGCCTCGATACTATATTTGGAGCTTTCGTTCGAGCCCTTCCAGAACTTCAATCCTTCATCCAATTCCTTCCCTTGGTAGATAAACATACCTAGTTTCATGTTGTATAAGCCTTTGGTCTCGAATCAGATCCATGCTCCTTGAATTGAGCTCCAAAGTAGGCCTCACGAACACGTTTCCAGACTTAACCATTTTCTGACTGTTTTCCAGTTTTGAGGTAGTAACTTTGAGGCCTTGGAAAACAATCTTAATGACATCGTATGGATCCAAAAAGCATACCATTGGAAATATGGTAACTTTATATATAAAATAAACCCTTAAAATTGAATTTCCACCAAGCCAATTGAGAGAACCATGCTTCCAAAGTATGTACCCTGAACACGGATTTTGACTTGGCCAAATTCTGCCCTTCTTCTTCCCAACTTCGTTAGCTTCTTCGTCAAGTAAATTAAACGTGTATAATGGACCATTTGGGATCATATCAAATGAGAAATTCCCCGCTCTCGGCACACCCAAGGCGTGAGGTCCCATCCGAGGCAGCGACAGCTTCGTGGGAGGTCGAGGCTACGGGAGGAACGAAAATGATGTGGTGGAAATGGAAGGTGATGACAGATGGGAGGTGATCGAGCCTGGACGACACCATGGCGCCTATGGCTGCGCAAAGTATGGGGGCGAAGGAGATTACTACAAGAACGGTGGCGAAGAGATCATGTTTCGGATCAAACCACCAGTAATTGAGTTCGCGAGGTTTTTAGGATTGGAGGACGCAGACGCGTGGCTATCACGAGCTGACCTTTGGTTTCGACACCAAGGAACCAGGGAGGAACTGAAGGCGCATCTGGCAGCCTTCTATCTCGACGTGGGCGCACAACAATGGTGGGAGTGGATGGAGCGAGCTTATGCCACAGCTGGGCAGGAGATCACTTGGGAGAGGTTCAAGGAGAAATTCGGCATACGATTCAACATGACGGATGGGTCGGCTTCTGAACAGCTGGTCAAGCTTAAGCAGACGAGCACTGTAAGTGAGTTTCAATTCGAATTTGAGCACTTGGGTAACCTTTTCTATGGTATTCCAGAGGACCCACTAGTCGAGATTTGTTTGGCTCGCTTAAGCAGACAAGGTGTTCGAGTCAAACTCGCTTCGAACCACCTTCCGAATAGCAAAGAGAAAGGAAGAAGAGTTGGTCGGGCAGAAGGCAAGTGCCAGGCCATTTAAATCTGGAGGTGAAGGGAGTGGTGCCGGCGGCGAAGGTGGATAAACCATGATGAATAGTGGCGGTGGCGCTGTGGCTGCAGGGATCGCGGGAACCGGGACCAACGGAACTTGTTCCGCGGGTGGAGTAGGAGCGGCCGGGACAGGAGGTGGCGGGCTAACCGGACGGACCAGACCTCGACTCACTCCATGAGGGTTTGTTTGGTTAACTCCGGCCGAGATGGACAAGAAATGGCGCGATGGCAAATGCTATAACTGTGACGAAAGGTTCACTATAGGCCACCGTTGCGCTAACGCCAATTTGATGCTACTTGTGGGAACTTTTGAGGATGAAGCCGACGAAGCGGAAGCGGAGGCGAGCAAGGCTAACGGCGAAATGCAACCTTGAGGGCAAGGTCGCTCTGAAGCGGTGGATTGTTGCAGGATTATTTTCATCATTTTCAATTCTTGCACTTTTCTCGATTTATAGATGTTTTGGATAATTAGTGATATTGAGAGGATTTGATTAAGGGATTTGGGGAGAATAATTATGGGGATAAATCCGGGTAGTTATAGAAGGAATTTCATTATATTTAGGGAATGATTGTTGGGAGAGATCATTAAGCATAATCACAATATTTTGGTGCAATCCCCTCCTCATTTCTTCTCTCTCTCTGTCGAGTTCCCTTCCCCAAACCCTATTCTTCTTCTTTCCCATACTTCACACGTACAAAACCTTTCTTCCGTCTCCAAAACCTCATTTCTTCCTTTAAAGTTTAAACACCAAATCATCTCCCTTCCCTTGCACGTAGCCTACGCTCATACCCCTCCCAAGATCCACGCCTGCAACACTCGAGTGACGAGAGCTCCGAGACTCAAGGATGACTCACAATAGTTTAGACACGAAGAAAGATAAGGGTCACTCTATAAATCTCAATTAAGCTCAAGTAGCAAAAGATCCTACTCAAAGGGGTTGACTAGGGGATAAAATGTCTCGGGACAATCAACTTTTTGGGCGTGGACTAATCCTATGCCTCCATCATACTCGCTAATGACAACGTGAATGTTACTCACTATTGTAAGAGGGATCTATCACATCTATTTGCATGCATATGAGAACTAAGCACTTGCACAAACCTAATGCATATCTCAATCATTATATTATGTTGCACTCAATCGCAAGTAATCAATCCAAAGTCAATGCCAATAAACACAAGATTCTCCAATAAACCGACCACAATGAACATGCATTGCTTGGAGCCCTCAAATTTTTTAAAATTTGGGCATACATGTAGGCTCCAAGGACTCAATCACACACACAAGCATATATAAACTATACCCCCCCCCCCACCCACACACACACTTAAGCTCGACATTGCCCTCAATGGCGTAAAATAAGGAGACAGAACGATGTTACTGCATAGCTTGATGAGTGAAAGTCGGGATATGATTGGGCCAAAGATGAAGAGGAGAGAGCTTCAAAGAGACAAAAACAAACAACACACACATACTCACGCAAGGTGAGGTTATTACACAATAGTAGTACTTAACATAAAAACAAATACAAACCTACGTTGGGTTGCCTCCCAACAAGCGCTACTTTTACGTCATAAGCTAGACGGTTTCTCATTAAGCTTCGTTCCATCCGAGGAACTCTTTGAAGTCTCAAGCCATGAGAATTGGACACATCCATGATTGAAGGCTCGTGAACTTGAGTGGCTTTGAGGCTCCACCACGAGGCCTCTTCTTCTTTCCTTCTTCTTTCTTCTCTTTGCCCCACACCATGTAGTGCATCATTGATTTACCTCCATCGTATCCACCAAGAGAGATCGCTGATGGTTTGTTTGGCTTGGCAAAGAGCCGCAGATGGGACCTTATCGAGAAGCGCGTCAATGTCGGGTAGAAAGCATTGGTAGCACTTGTAACTTGTGGATGCTTCATCCACCTCGACCTCATCCTCATCTTGAACGCCACTTTATCCTTCTTCTTCTTCTTCCTCAACCTCCCTTCCTTATGCTTCAATTTCCTCCCCTTGGGAACAATCGAGATCTTCCATTTCTTCAATTTTCACTTCTCTTCCACAAACTTACTTCTCTCTTCCTCTCTCTCTTCTCTCACCTTCCCATTCATGTCTTCAAGCCCGGTTTGGAGGGCAAGATACCATTCAAGATCATGGAAAGGATTCTCTTGCTCTTCTTCCCTTGTGACTTGGTGTTCGAAGTTGGTCTCGGGAAGGGCAAAGTGATAAGAGTCACCAATGAGACACTCTTAATCATCCTCACCACGGGAGCTCTCCGGGATGAGTACTTCTCGTTCCACATAGTCTTCATTAACCTCCCCTCTATCCTCCACTTCTTCTTCCAATTGTGAGAGGTGATGTTGTGCACAAGCTCGTTCCACCTTCTCTTCTAGTGTCAAACCGGGAGGAGGGAGGGGTTGGAAATCCATGTTGGGGCTCGTTCTTCCAAAGTTCTCATCACTCACCTCTCCAACTTCATTTATTCCTTCAAATGGTAGGACACTATTGTGACCAAGTAGTGCACATGTTTTCTCAACAAGGCCTCCTAGCCTCTTAGTGTGTCGAAGGAGCTCCTCCCATTCCCGTAGAAAGGTTGAGTCAGAAATTTCGGCTATTGGGAGGTCCATGCCAGAGCACCCTTCATCTGTGCCCTTTGGCTCCGGTTGTGGAGTGGCACATGGTGTTGAGGTTTGTCCTACGAACACCTTCATGGCCAACTCCAACTTGGATATCACCTCGAGTTGTGGAGGGAAACCCTCTTGATATGGGGAAGCTTCTTGGTATCCCCATGAGCATGGTTGATCTTCTGGGAAGGGAAGTTGGTAGTAGAATCCGGATCCTTGACTTCCCCCATTTTGATCGTCCCATGAAGTTCCAAGGTAACCACTCTTGAGTGGTGGTCGATACCCCCGTGAAATCATAAGGATCCATGATCCAATACCTACAAACACAAAAAAAAACGGAAAATCAAACACACACAAACCACCCTTCAAGACAAAGAGTGGTAAACAAAATACAAATGAAACACACAAAAAAAGGCAAGATAGAAAATGCTAAAGTAACACTAAGCGAATTTTTCTAGATAATAGACCGTAAGGTTCCCCGACAACGCCACCAAAAACTTGACTCGCCATGGACTACACCGCGGATTATAATCTTGGCTAGAGCCCAAGTATCAACTCTAGTCGGGTGCAATATAGGGCAAGTATGTTTTAATTGTCAAACCCGGGCCAGTCCATGTACCCCTACTTCAATTGCTTAAGTTATTATCTAGAAAAATGGTTTTTGGTTATTTAAAGCTAAAGAAACTACAAATGAAAACAAGCAAGAAAATTAAATTGAGGAGAATTCTAAACGAGAAGACTTCACCCAAGTATTTCTCCCCCTAGTCTCGTATTAAGAAATCATGAACGAAACTCTAGTGTGAAGGATGTGTTTATAAACCGTGAGGCGGGTGCAACTAGTTAGGAAGTCCTAACTCTCTTAGTCGACCAGTTAACGATAGCAACAATAAGCTAGGTGGCCTAACTCTCTTATCCATTCGACTAAGGATTACAACTATAATCTAGGAAATCTAGGCCTATTAACCAATTGATTCGGGTCCAATTGTACACATTTTACCCCTCATTTCTTGATAGTTTGGCTTTGCATTTAATCGTCCCTCGATCTATTTTACGCTAGGTTGTGTGTGCTATTGTTGATACATTTCAGGTTCTAGCACGTGTGGGTAGGTCGAGGACAAGTTTTGGGACGAATAGAGGGAAGAATGGCAAGAAATGAAGAAAAAAGAGAGAACACGACCAGGGACACGACCGTGTTCCCGAATCGTGTTCAACACCTTCAGCCTGGACACGACATCGTTTCAGGCGCGAGAAGATTCTTGCCATTCGACGAACACGGCCAGAACACGCCCGTGTTCAGAGACCATATCCGCAGCTAAGTCCAGAGGCTTTTACCATCTCACTGGCATTAAAGATTATCACGGTCACTCTGACAGGGATAGTCAACAAAGAGGCCGTGAAGTCGGGCAAAAACGGAGCGTTTCGTCAAGTTTTGAAGAACACGGCCTAAACACGCCCATGTTCACTGGTCGTGTTATGGTTTTTTCTTGCAAACAGCAAAACGCAACACACTTGGGATTAAACACGGCCAGAGGACACGACCGTGTTCGAGCGGATTTTTGCAGACTATAAAGTCTGTAACAGAAGGAAGAAAAAGGGGAGCTTTTCTAGGGTTTTAGTTTTCGAAATAAATGAGGGTTTTTAGTTGAGAGATTAGGGTTTACTCTTCCTATTCTAGAGTGAGAAAGTGTCATTCAAAGGAGGAAGAAGGAGATTGGGCTTGCCCTAAGTTAGAGGAGTGAAGATTCTTACCTCTCAAGGGAGATTCAAGCAAGGATGAAGGAAGATTGTCATCTCTTCGTGATTCTTTCTCTCCTTTTCCTTATTTTCCTTTGCCTAGCTATGGAATAGCCTACCTATTCATTTGGGTGTTTGTAAACCCTAGCTACAATTATGTGAATGTTTGTATGGATTGAATGCTTTGTGTGTGGTTGTGTTTAATGTGGATGTGGAGGTATTATTAATGAATGATTGTGTTGTGTGAAAGTCTAACAATCTAATTGTCATTCTAACCTAGGTAGAGAGAACCCCCCCCCCCCCCTCCTTTCTTTGAAAGAGGCTGGAATGCTGGGTTTTCTTAGACAATTCATTGTCTCCTATCTAGGTTAATGCAGGACAAACCACTTATTTTGTATTAGCACCTAGAGTTTGGTTGTGGGTGGCCGTCCGAACTCCGATTCGACACTACAACAAATTCGGCCTATTATGACGAGGCAATTTTTTCATATTATATACCCATTTTGGTTTATTATGTATAATATGACAAAAAGTGTTGTCACAAAGGTTTGTCATTTTATCGCCGTCAGGATAGGTCAAATGTGACAAAAATTTAAAACAAGGTTGTCACATTTGCATTTAGTATAGCTAAAGTTCTGGGTAGTCTATTGTGACAAATAGAGATGTTATTATGACATATTTTTGTCATTACAGTTGTCATAATCTGGTGATTTTGGGAGATTGTTGTCATATTACATGATTATATTTTGTATTAACTGTATATTGCGACGACTATATTTTATCACAAGTGTTTATTGTGACGACATTATTTTGTCATAACTGAATATTATGACGAATATATTTTTTCATAACTGCATATAATAACGATTATAGGTTGTAAGAAAAGGTGGTTTATTTGTCTCGTGTCTAATATGACAAGCGAACAATTTGTCAGGCAATGTACAGAATGTGACGACATGACATTATTGCCACATTTAACCTGCTTTAAATTTTTTATAATTCTAAATTGTTTCCTGCATTGCAACCTGATAATGAAAATATTACCAAAGATCCAAAACATTACAACCATTTCCATAGAAGTCTAACTCCTTGTTCAGCATAACCAAACATTTTAAGTTGTCCACCATGACACAAAACATTCTAACTCTTTTTCGGATCTTGGGTTCTCCTTCGGGCAATACTTCACCTTTTTCTTCAGGACCTTCTGAAAAATCTCGCTGCCTGATACAACCTTCCCCTCTGCTTTTGCTTCTATTCAAATGGATTGCATCTCCAGCTAGACATTGAACAAAAAATGTTAATGATATAGGTCACATAATTTGCTATGAACTAATCATAATGAAACAAGGCAATTAATGACAATGACCTCACATAGTTTTGCCTAGGTTCTTCGAAAACACCCTGTCTATCATAACTAGCAGCCGAAACCTATCACAGGTTGAGACAACCATATTACCACACAATTTGACCAAATGTGTTCCTCGTCACAAATTGCTTAGTCGGCTCTCATACATTTATCTTCAAGCACTTATTGAATAGGAACTCAATTATCCCATAAACTTAAAATAGTAGACTATATATGCACCGTAATAATCAAGCAAAACTCATTACCATCCTCAAAGTGAGGATTAACTCCCCAAAATTGTAAACACACCATACTATATAAACAAATGGATTGCATGATGTGGTGATCAGTAGTTCACGCATAGTTCCACCTCTGTATATGTGTCAAGGGCCAAAGAAGCAGATGCCACTACCATCAATATGATTAAGGTCAATTCCTGCACAATCAAGCTTTTCAATGCCGAGCAGTCACCAAACTCATCAGATATCTGCCCAGAGAGTCGATTCTCTTTGAGATCACTGCCACCATAATTAACAATTACAATACAGCAAATCAAAGCAAAATCAGGCTAGATGCCCAACCATCTCATATTATGAAGAAGAAAAAAATCAAGTAAAACAAGTAGTGAGAATAGTACATGGATATGAGATCTTTCAAATTCCCAATTACGGGTGAGATTTCGCCTTCAAGATTCATTTCTGAAATATTGTTGTCATAATAACCAGTACAGATAAAAATAAATTTCCAAAACTTTTAGCTCGAGGAAAAAAGAAACCCCAAAAGAAGATAAACCCGCAAAGCTGCCGACTCTTGGGATGACAATTTCGACCTGACCCGTTTTACCCGACCTGTTTTGGGGCGGGGCGGGTATGGGTATTCTCATCGACCCGACCTGCCCTGACCCGCCCCATTCTTGACCCGTTCTTGCCTTAATTACACGTAATTTTAGTCAAATTACTTAGAATTTTCCTTTTATTACATCAATTTTATCTATAATAAAGTTGTAAATTAGTGAAAACTTCAATTTCTTCAATAATTTAACTATATTTATCTTGTTTGTTTTCATGGTCTTATAATAAAAATAACGAACATTTCTAATATTTTTCATATAAATTGCTTACCCATTGGGTCGACCTGCCTCGACCCATGACCCATGATAAATTACCCGACCTGCCATGGGGCGGGTCTGGGTACCAAGAAACCCGCCCTGGACCTGCCCATTGCCATTCCTATACGAGTACTGGAGAAGTGATCGAAGAAGAGGGGGAAAAATGAGAGTCATAGTGCAATGACATTGAAGTTGAAATTATCACAAATGATCCCTCTCCACACGCAATAATCAGAAGTTGCGGAGTTTTCTGTCCAGTCATACAGAACATTGTACACATCTCTGAATGAATTCTTTATCTCCAGCAGCTACCTCATGAGATTGGCGACTGCAAAAAAAAAAAAAAAAACAACCTCCCAAAATAGTAAAGAGGAATCGAGAAAAGCTCCCACAGAAACGCACACCATTGAGACAAGCTTAAACAAAAACAAGAGAGTTCTGCAGTAGTCAGAGACGCAGGGTTCCGGATCCGCGCCGCGCCAGTCCGGGCCCGGAGGAGACCGACTGGGCATGGAGGACGCTGTGCGCCACAAACAACGGATTGGCCACGTCGCCGCAGAGAATGAGGTTACCTGAACGAGGAGGACAGGAACCTAGCGGCAGCGGGGTGAAATGAGTGGGGGCGATGAGGAATCGAGAGGGGGAAAAGCTCGGTGGTCGAGCTCCAGCGAACTATGGTGGGGTGGATTTAGGGTTTTTGTGGCAGAGACCTGTGAGATGAAGAGCGAGAGACCGACGAGACCGACGATAGAGAGAGGGATTTTGGTTTCTTTATTTTTGTCTTTTGAATTACTTATTACATTTTTTTATTGTGGAGTGGAAATTATTAACTGAGTGATCAAACATGCCCTTTTGTCAGCTTGCCGTAGGATTATTGTTATCTACTGTGACAAAATACTTTGTCATTTAAACAATTCAGGAAGGTATAATATGACAAAAACTACTCTGACGATATAATTTGTCACTTTTGTGTATCTTAAATCTCAATATGGGATGCCTATTTAGACAAACTTAATTGTAACACGAAATATTTGTCATATTACTCACTTTAAATGATGACTTATTCTGACAACAAACTTTTTTGTCATATTAGGCATACCAAATAGGACATATATTATTTTTGTCATATCACCATACCTATTGTGACAAACAAAAAAGTGACAAAATAAAATTTTTGTCCGAATAGGTTGAATTTGTTGTAGTGCAAGGGTGAAGTCTAACCAACCCTTAGTTAATAGGTCTAGAGAGTCACGTTGGTGGCTTAGACCAAATTCCCTTCCCTTGAACTAGAGACCAAGAGAGTGGCGCTTGGCTACTTGTTGCACTTCCCTACAGTTTACAACCCCCTCACCACACACGACCATTCGATCCAACAAGTCGTAATTCTTAGCTAGGGGGAGCAACACCCGGGTGAAATCTTCTCTCATTAGGACAACCTCGATTTACTTTACTTGCTTGTTTTCATTTGAAGGTTACTTAGTTTTAAACCCAAAAACGTTTGCTAGATAACAAACTAAGCGATTGAAGTAGGGTACATGGACTGGCACGGGTTTGACAATTAAAACATACTTGCCCTATACTGCACCCGACTAGAGTTTATGCTTGACTCTGGTTGGGATTTAATTCGCGGTGTATCCGTGGCGAGTCACCAATCAACCAAAGATTACAAGAACCAATCCCTCGGAAATTAATCAGGATGGCGAATAGCGATCAATCATGATGGAATCATTGCACTAATACGATATTTGAGGTTTTCCCTCATTTTTCTAGGTGGGGGACACATATTGGCCAAGAATCCAGATTCTCAAATCCTCTTACAACAAGAGGATTCTCTCCACCTAGGTCAAAATGATCCAATAATGAGTTAAAGCTAGCAACACTCAATCATTCAAGAATAATACCTCAAATATTATATAAAACATTCAATCAACACACATAGAGTCAAGTTCTTACATCCACAACATCGTTCATGAATCGGTTAAATAAGGAAGGAGGCATCCGATATCGCTTTGTTTAGGCCTTAGCATCGTAAGTTGGATTTGGGTTGAAGTAATCTTGCATCAAATGCTTGTGACCATCTTCCTTGTTACGTCTTACTGTTTTTCGTGTTGATGAACTGCCACGAGATGACGTTGCTTGATGTTGGTGAGGATGGTTTCCGTACATCATGAACATCTCTATGTGCTCATGCTCAAGTTGACACTCATAATCTCATGGCCTATCATCAGCTTCCCTTTGCCTCTCATCAATTTCTCTTTCCCTTTCATAAGCTTCTCTATCAGGGGAATCCGTGAAGGCAAAATAGTTTGGGTGACTGGAGAGAAGAATGAAGGATCAATGGTTTTTCAAGAAAGAAGGTTGAATGATGGATGAGTTCGAAGACCAAGTTTGAGGGTTTATTTATAGAAACCCGGAATGGTTCATTTTTTACCAATGTTCAAAGTTGAATGAACTTTTGATGACACAACTTAGTCTGACTTGTAACACCCTAACCCGGTCGGGTACTACTTTTACTAAAATGCCCTTGACAAATAAAATACTCAAATCTTAAATTGCAGCAGAAAAAAATTTCATAAATAAAATACTGAAAACACACACTTGTAGTTCAAAGCAAAGCCCTAACATATGGGCAAATTAAACTCAAACTTTAAAATCTCAATTTGATCTCCAGTCTATACTCAAAATCATAAAATGTAAATAACTAGGTAGTCTATGTCATTGCTGCTACTGAAAATCTTAACTAGGCATCCTCTGTGACGCTTGCACTACCCTCCTCTAGCTGGCTGCCCTCGAACTTTTCCTCTCGAACTCGCTGCTCTCTAACTGCTCCTCTAGCTCCTCCCTCTTCAAACTGGTGAGTGAATTGGGGTCAGTCTACGCCCTTACGTTTAAAATTCTTACTGCTTAGTACTTTACTTAAAACTCTTACTTAATTTGGTGGAAGTTGTTTGTACTTTCACTCTTAAAAACTTTAACTCTTAAACTGTATGGGAGTTACTGTTACTCTCCATTCTTGAAGCTCAAATCTTGACTGACACGGGGATCCCTCACTAGCTAGTCCGGTTGCCAACTCATACGTATGAGAAGCCATCAAGGCTTTCCTTTAACTTAAACTTAGTTAGGGGAGTCGTAACGATTCATCCCCCTAACATCTTAAACTTATCGTGGTGGATCTTCACCACGATTCTCAAGAGCATAACTGCAGCTCATCTTAAAAGTCTCAAGAGCATAATTGCTGCTCTATGTCAAAATGTCTCAAAAGGCAATGGACTGGCGCTAGTGACTAAAAACACTTAAAACGACTTCACCTTCTTGAAGGTGAGTTACTTCTTAAAAAGAACTTGTTTCTTAAACTTTAACCATAACTCAAACATAACGCTTTAAGGTAAATAGCTCAAAATCACCTCAAACCATAACTCAAGCAAAGCACAAATAATCAATCATACACATAACCAAGCAACGGTAACCAATTCGCTAAAATACTTAAAATCATAATACTTAAAAGAATACGTAAGACGTAGAATTTACCCCCTTTACACTCACCTTATGATGAAGTTGACTGCCTTGAATTCACTTCGAATGGGCCTAGTTCTTCGTACGATCGAAAAGTGTCAACAATATTTCCGCAACCACTCAGCATTGCTTGTAATACCATGATCCACATCCATTCCATCCACTACACATTACCATTCCAAAAATGGACTCCTTTTGGCACTTAGGGCCGAGCACCTCGATCACCACTGTAACCATGGCATAAATCTCTAAACCCCACCGCCTCAATTCCATGAACGATAATCTTCAATTCCCTTTTAGCCTCGTGATTGGATGAAATAAACCATCATCATTAATATAATTCCATTGCGGAGACTCATACCTCAATCCCATGGTGGTTTTGTCTCTACTGCTTGGCGGTTACGGTGCAAAGGAAAAGAAGAAGCAATGGTGGACCAACTTGCTGGGCGGTGATGATGGAAGGCAAAGAATGGCGGCAGTGGAGCTTTGGCCGAGAGCGAGGAGAGAAGCCTGCTTTCCTATGTAGAAGAGGGAATTGAACGGGCTTGGCAAATTTGTCTCCTGCGCCTCTTGGTAATTGGTAGATTTAGGTTTGGGGAAAACCAGAGGGTCGAGAGAGAAGTAGGGTTAGGTTAGGTTTAATTTCCTTGGGGTTATCTTGGGAATTTCCTAATAACGGGTGAGTTTAATCCAAAATTCAGTTAACGTCTCAAATTTTCTCACTTCATGTCGAAACTCGACATCGTTTGAACAATTAGTTCACATTTTTACTCCTCATCGGTAATACGGTTGAACTTGACCCAAGGGTATTTTAGTCATTTTGACTTTTGGGAAGAGCGGGGTGTAACATGACTAAAGTTGATTGAACAGTAGTTGTCACAATTAAGTATAATTAAAGTTGAATGAACAGTTGATGCACACTTCATTATGATTAAGACTTCTGAATAGTTGATGTCACAACTCAATATGACAAGCATGTGATGAATCTATGACTATCTAAACTAATAATGGTGTTTTTATCATTAAATACGTCATACTTCATATGAGTTTTTCGGAATAAAATAAATTATCAAAATGTTTTAATTAATTATTAGTACTTACAGAAAAATAAAGATTTTTTTTGTAATTAGAATGATGAAATCTACCCTAAACTAGATTATGAGTGAAAGTGGAATTTTGGACTTTTGAAACTCTCCACTCGTACCAGAACACTTTTGGAGGGGAATTTAAACTTTTGTGGAATTATAAATTTATAACTTCCGAGTAATTCTAACATTTTTATTATTCTCTGTTTTTGTTTTCAAAGGGAGAGAGCCGGGAAGTGGGAACAGGTTGGACAAAAGTCGGATCGGATATGGTCCTCCCACCTACTGTTGGGAGGATGTCCTCCCAGCGGAGAATATGATATTTGTGTAATGATAATATAGTATACGATTTACAAGAATACATATTCGTCCAACAAGAAAAATGTATTCTTATAATAGATAGTAGTATGAAATCAAGCCTTCCAGAATATCATCTTCTCATAACATAAATAGCATCTATCATACTAGCTTTTTACCCGGCCCGTTGGCGGGAGAGATTTATTTTATAATTTATATGTTTAAATCATTTTGGATCTTCTAAATATTTTATAACAGAGTTTGTAGTATGTCTATATTGAAATTTCCAATATTTAGCACACTCACTTGTGATGCTTCGATTTTCGAATCATAAATTATATCGCTGTCACGTCCCATTTAGAACTTATGTCAAAATTTGTCAACCAAAACACTAATATTTAGAGTACGCCAACCTGAACCACACACATATATATAGTTGAAGCTAGCGTGCGCCAGGAGTACGCTATACTCTTGCGTTCATACTACCATACGACCATTGAGTTTTACTATCTAGACCCAAATTAACCGGAGTTCTTTGGGGCATGATAATATACCCTCACCTCTAATAGGTGAAATCTAGTCCCTAATTCTTTAACCTCTAATTTATGCACATACTTCGTAATACATATCTTCTATCGTATCTTGAGTTAAATAAAAAGTACAGTATACCTTGATATTACATATACATGTATATATATGTGTGTGTATATGTATATTAGACTCAAAATTATCTAGAGATCTCGCTTTTATCCTCATAACGCCAGACAACCATTGGGGTTGTCTATCGTTCGATATGTAATATATAAAGAGGCAAATACTAAAATCCTACTATTTATTTCTTATCCTCTCCCGCCGTCCCCTTTATGGATAATAAAAAGGTAGGGATGACAGGATCATAGCTCGATATAGTTTTATTATGTTCATAGTATCGGAGGTTATGTTCTTTTTTGCTTTTTTTGGCTTCTTTTTCATTCTACTTTAGCACCTATGGTTGTGATCAGAGGTATTTAGCCCTCGAAAGGGATTGGGATTTTAGGTCCTTTGGAAATCCAATACACATTCATGATCCTCGAGTTTGGACGAACTCTCGACCAAT
The DNA here is from genome assembly GCA_946122785.1 of Linum tenue. Lineage (NCBI taxonomy): Eukaryota > Viridiplantae > Streptophyta > Magnoliopsida > Malpighiales > Linaceae > Linum > Linum tenue. The sequence goes on along the minus strand of CAMGYJ010000010.1, from coordinate 10,358,955 downwards.
GTTGTAAAAATTACGACTTTTTAGTGAGAAATTCTTAGTAAAAATACTTCATTATTGGATTTATTCATCCATATTGAAACTTGACACACACCGTAGCCCTCATGATGACTAAATTCTCTAATATCGACTCATTTCCATTTTGGATGTTTGTTTTTTTTATCCAGACACTTAAATTTAGTATATTATACAATATGTATCCATTGTTAATTCTTGAAGTTTATACTAAACCTCAACCGGTGGTCATTGTTTATATGTTGGCTTAGAATCTCAATCTAAGGCACTCTCACACACTATAGAGGATTTTGGTATTAACATGGTCGTTGAATGTGTAATTTTCAAAGATTTTATCACTTATATATTAATAATTGATAAAGAGTGTCTCCAATACACACATATTTTAAGTGCATTTAAATGTCTTATCATTTGAACAATATCAGTGTATTTCATTTGATTATTTGCATTAACTTATTATCTTATACAACATATATTAATTCGCATTTCTCGAATCTAGAAGAACTGACAACCAATTTTGAGAGTTGAGATTATTAGATAAAAATATTTGATTGCTAGATATATATGTTTATCCCAATTGACGATCTTACTAAAAATTGCCAACCTTTATTTGGTAAATGCCTAGGTTAGTAGTTGATGAAATGTGATGTTTATCGTAGATTCTGAACAAAGATTTTTCTAACCTTCACATCTATTATTTTGAAAATTTTGATTTATAATCGTCGAAGATAACTCCAACTCTGAAAGAAAATTTCTTAGCATACGACTTAGAACCTCAATAGAGCTTGCTCAATCAACATGATATAGAGCAAATATTATTAATGTGAACTTAGGTCACATTATCAAATTATTGCATATGCGATTCCTCTTCATTTGAGGAATTTAAGGTAGAACATTATCTGAATGAATAAGAATTTTTTTAAATAAATAACTGTAACTACTCGATCAAGATTATACTCTGACATTTTGCTAAATAATACTGTTTTATTTTATAGATATATATTGTACGAATAAGAGAGTGTTTCATTGCAACAAAATATAAAGTAATATAGTTTATTTTGCAAAGGTAATTGAATGTCAAATGTTTATTTTCTCTCTTTTCATATATATTTTGGTTTAATCGATTAAAACATAAATGTTTATGTGTATGTTTGTTTATTTTTTCATCAAAATGTAACTTATCATTGAATTTTAGTAAAAATGAGTAGAAAATTTATTTCATAAGGTTTAATCAGATATTTTTTATTTAAATAAATGTGATATATGTCACTCTCTGTTTTCTTATTTATATTTTGTTTATTTAAAAAAAATAATTATTTATGTGTGTTTGGTTAAGTTTATCAACATGTACTTATTATTAAAGACAAAAAGAATAAATGGATAAATGAAAAATAATAATTGGATAAAAAAATGGAAATATTAAAGAAGAGAGAGGTAGCTCCATAAATACATTAATAACTAATTTTTTGTTTGTAAAAAAGTTGTCCAACTTGGCAAATTGTGGATCATCCTAGTGCTTATGTGGCAAGATTTTTTTTTTAATTGCCATAATATATAGTATAGATAGATTCTCATAACATAAATATCATATTCTTGAAAGCTTGATTTCATACTACTATCTATTATAAGAAAACTTTTTTCTTGTTTGACGAATATGTATTCATGTAGATCGTATACTATATTATCATTACACAAATATCATATTTTCCACTGGTAGGACGTCTTCTCAATAGTAGGTGGGAGGACCTTATCTTTTCTGAGACAAAGCCAACCTGCTTTAGATCGGCGCGGATTTTATTATTATTTTATAATAATGAAAAAGTTTATTTTGTTTGTTTGGACTTTGTTGATTCCGTAAAAGAAACAAAAATAAATGTATAAAAATATAAAGCCATTATGAAATTGACATTATTATTGGTTTCTGTTAAATAAAATAGTTCTTCTGTCTGCTCTCTTTTTCTGCCCCTTTCTTTCAAAACCCTAATCCCGTCGATTCAGTCTGGGCCTCGAAACACCTATCCCGTCTTTCGTCTCTCTTCTTCCCCATTTTCCCTCCCTGCTAACCTCTTTTTGTCCAAAATCAATCCGTCTGCTCTCACCTGCCATCTCTCGCGCGCTTCGATTGCCCTTCTCCGATCGCTTTCGCCGCCGCCGCCGCCGTGGTTGCAACATCGATCACTCCGTATCGTCCTCTCTCCCCTCCAATCTTTCTTCCAGGTTGGCATCCCTCCCTTCTCTCTCCTGTATCTTTCTACCGTGCTTTTGAATTCCGTACTCATTCTGGGCGAATTCCTCGACGAGCTGGCACAATTGTAATTCTATTGTTTCAGTCGGCCCGGGACTCGGAGTTGGGGGATGAATCCGTGGCGTGTAGTTTTAGTAGGGATCTCCTTGGTTGTCAATCGTCTCTGATGTTGAGAGTGGCGTGATTCTATTTTGTTAATCCCTAATTCCGCCCAATTACTGATCAATTGTGATGGAAAATCCCATCCCCCGCCGGTGCTTTGGCTTTGATCTTTTTCTGTCTTCAATTTTGTTGTAATCAATCCCCACGTCTTGTGCTACGGGATCAGCTGTCAAACTGGATTATGGACTCTCTTGGCTGTTCGTAGGGGGTGGATGGAGAATCTTGATTTTCACTATTCCGGCAATAACTTCTGATGAGTTCTGATAAGGGCGGATGAGTCTGAATAGTAGTAGTCTACACTGTACTATGTGGAAGTGAAACAGAGTTTGTAAACGTTTGGACTTGAGTTTGCTGGCCTGGTTGCGCGGTTAATTATTGTTCTTTGCAACCCCTAGCTGTTGTGCTTCATTTCTTAGTTGGAATGCAAAATGTAGCACTTTCTTCATTCTCATTGGTGATGTTGGCCCCAAGTTTGGAGTGGGTTCGATGTTTTGATCGCCCCATCACCACTATGCAATCCCTTGGAGTTGTTTATTCTTGAGATATTCTGTGGGTTTGTAGAATACTTTTGGTCTAATAGGGTTGATCAGCAATGGCTTTGTGGTGGATATATTCAAGCCGAAATGGAGAAGTGCACCTCTTGGATACGATATGATATGATGCTTGCTTTCATGCGATCTATCTTATGAGGGTTTATTCTATGAGGAGGGAGCATCTGGTCAAAGCTTGGAATTGTTACCTTAATTGCGGAAGATGTTTGAGTAGCAATCCTCCTGTTACTTGCATAAGATGTGGTCTTATTAATGGCTGTGTTGGGATTGTTATCTTTTGTGGTTCTTCTAGCTTTCGATGAAATTCCCACATTGGTCCGAATAGATACTTGCTGGCTATATCTTTTGACACAGAAATTAAGAAAACTGATTGAAGACAGCTGACAGTTGTTTCTATGGCTTGTATCATCATGTTCCATGGGTAATGTACTCTTTCATTATGAGGAACATTGAAGGGAAGCGTTATATCTTGCATAGCTTTTTAATGTGGTAGTTTGGCTTTTAAAACTGTCTCGATGGTGATTGTGACAGCTTGATTTGAAATTTGGATCGTCGCCATCTTGTTTGTTACCTCAATGTTTGCATTAATGTAGAGATTTGTTTTGTTTTGATACTCGCATGAAAAGATGCAACGTTATTTTTGTTGGATTTCTTTGAGACGTCGGAAATAGGGTAAATGCAAGAGTGTGGGGCCTGCAATTCCTTCTTGTGTGGGCTACATCCGCTACAAGTATAAGAGTGACAAAACCATAACGGAATGAACTTGCCCACATGGATATAGGAAGAAAGATAGTTGTCTGACCGGTTTTGAACTCTATAAAGAATCCCATTCTCTGTGGGGGAATAATTGTGCGTTAGCTATTGTCCTACCACAGCTGCTTGTCTATGATTTTGTTCCAACTTATACGTGCAGACAACAAACTGTTGTTTTGCACCTTTTCTCAAGTTACTGCCATTATGGACTCTGTCTATATTAAGATTCGTCCTTTTGTTTGTTACTCAAATAATGAGCATACTTCCTAGTGTGAGTCTGACCAGAAAATGTTGTCTTGTTGTCTTAAAAACTTACAGGAGCCAGTCTCTACTTCGAGGTAGTGATGTCTCCGGCATCAAGAGCCAAGAACAAGGACAAGAAGTCTGGCAAAGAACCACAGAAGGCATTATCAAAGCCTCCATCAGGCACTGTTAATGGAGGTAGCAGTAGTAGCATCCCAGCCAGTGCATACAATCCACTGTCTGGAACATTCCATACACTTGAAACAGTGCCAACATCTGCCGCCTCTCCCATACACAACAATGGCAGATTCCGCAACATAGATGAGACAGATGATCAGTTTGGTGGAGCTGGTGGTGTGGAATATGATTCTGTCTCAAACAATGGAAGCTGGTCTGGTGATTCAGAAGATCACCACAAGGAGAAGACCTCCAACACTCCAGCACGCCAGGAAGCAACAATTCCGGGTGTTGCTGACAATGACAAGAGAGAGAAAATCCGTCAGAAGAATGAGAGGAAGCATCAGCGCCAGAAGGAAAGGCGAGCACAGGAATTGCATGAGCGGTGCAGCGGCTATCTGATGTCAAGGAAGCTCGAAGCACTTGCTCAGCAGCTCGTTGCCATGGGATTCTCACACGAAAGAGCTACCATGGCTCTAATACTTAATGAAGGTAAAGTAGAGGAATCTGTGTCGTGGCTGTTTGAAAGTGGTGAAGATACAGATGATAAACACAGAGATCAGAATCTCGGTGGCGGTGGGAATCTGAAAATTGATATATCGGATGAGCTTGCTCGGATTGCTGATTTAGAAGTGAGATACAAGTGCACAAAGCAAGAGGTTGAAAGGGCAGTAGTTGGTTCTGAAGGTGACCTTGATAAAGCTGCAGAGAGTTTGAGGAGGATGAAGCTTGATCCTCCTCCTGCACCTCCAAAGCCTGAAGAAACTGGTGATCCCCCAACAATGGTTAACGGTGGGAAGGGGGTTCCAGTATCTGTCAGTCATCAGAATGTTATGAGACCTCAAGTAAGACCAAATCATAGTCAACCTTCTGTGGCTATACAACAGAGACGAGATGATAATAGAGACTTCAACTACATGAAAGCTGCTGTTCCTCCTGCCTTGGCAGGAGGAGGATCTCCTGAACCTGGGATGGTGAAGAACTTACAGCAGCCTTTGAACAGAATACAACCGACAAAGTTGGTCTCTGGTGTGGTGGTATCTGAGAAAAGGTGGACTGGTGTGCCAACATCTAATAATATTCCATCTGTTTCTTACTCTCTGTCGGCTCCTTTGCAAGTTTCACCACAACCACCCAAGGCAGATACCAGCAGGTATGCATCATTATCATCTGTTGGGAGTGAATATAATAACAAGAACTTTCTCCCTGGTGGAACTACTGTTAGAGAACCTGTAATCATGATGCAGCGACCCCAAACTACTGTAAATACAAAACAACTTCCAGCAGTTACAAGCATGAGCTCATCGCCTCCACCTGGGTCTGCTGGCCTCAGTTGGTACCCTCCAAACGGCGTTGATATGATGAAGCCCGGCAACGGATTTGTTCCCCAGATTCCAAGCAGCCTAAGCCCAAACCACCTAACTTCTTCTAGTCAGATGTTCCACAACCATCATCTTCCGTATCAGCAGCAGCAGCAGCAGCAGCAACATTTTATTCCTGGAAGCAGTCCCCTAGAGACAAGCAGAGGAGGGAATGGGTTATGGAGTAACAGACCAGGGTCAGCGTCAACCCTTGCTGCTGCTTCTAACCTTGGCCTCTTCTCTGGCTTCGGTTCGACTGTTTCGTCGGGGGCCTCCTCACCGGTGGATTGGACCACTGCAAGCTCAATGGCACAGTTAGACTACACGAACATAGACTGGAGTTTGGATCGGAGTTTGTCTTCTCCAAGGCCTAATGCTACATTCTGTCTAGGGCAAGGGTCGTTAAAGAATGGTGCCACCCAGGGTTATGACCCTACAGGGTCAGGGTTGGGTGCAAAGCTTGCGATGAGAGCAGCTCCAAGTATGAATGGTGTAGGTGGCTTTGCAGGGCTGCAGGATGGTGGCGGGGTGGCTAACCCAGAAACATCGGCTGGCGGTTCGCATGAGTGGACGTCTCCATTTGAGGGGAAAGATCTGTTTAGCTTACCCAGACAGTTTGTTTCTTCTCCTTCACTGTAGTAGGGTGGGTTGGGGGAGGCCTTGAATAAAAATGAAAAAGGAAAAAAAGAGGAAAGAAGGACAAGAAAAATGTGTTTGAATTTTATGGTTGCTGTTGGGTTGTCTGCTTTTCTGTCGATTTGTTGAATATCCTTAGTGAAGATAAGTGGCATCTCAACGAGTTATATTTTCTTGAATGCTGCCGTTCCCTTTGGATTTACAGTTCCTGAGAGGTTAGAGAGGAAGCCTGTAGTGTGACTGTGATTGATGAACTTTGAATCGGCAAGGTTACGAGTCGAAAGCGAGTACCCTCGTGAACCCACACCATCTTCCAAACTAGTAGGGAGGGACAATGCAAAATTTCCATGGTTCATTGAGCAGAAATGGTTTCACCTCTTAAATTGAGCTTAAACACCTTGGTAAATTAATACAGTAATCGTCATCTCAATGGTATAGGTTGGTACTGATTCACCATCAGGGGAGTGTTTCCCCAATGGTTTCAATGTTGTCCTCTCCATCGAGGAGGGTCGCCATCCTCGGTTTTCGTTCAGCCATAACCCGGATCTGCTGATATGGATTCCATCCAGGTGGGTCTGTGTAGTCTTTGAATGCAGAAGAGAATACTCTCATGGTTATTGCACTTCAATTACAACGCTAAGCAGCTTCTACTAAAAAAGAAACTATTTCATCACTTTTCCCATCTGCGCAACAAGATCCCAAAGCTCTCCAAGATGCTTACTTTTAGATCCGAACAGTTGCCGTTTAAGTCTTGTACCACCAATCCACCATTTCACTGTTATTTCTAAACATCACCCTCAGGCCTCAGGTGCGGGAAAAATTATAGCACACCCTCTAGAACGAAAACAACAAGACCAAACATCATCTCTAAGTTACCAAGTATATCATGAAGCATGGTTTTCCAAATATTCACCGTCACCATCTTTTACCTGTCAAGAAAACGTCCTGATATTCTTCATCATCGTACACAAATTGCGGAGGATCTGGTGAACCAATGCCGACAATGGTGCTACCACTGGAAAACTCACACACATTGGCAAAGTGCACAGAATCATTTCATATGGTGTGTGGTTATCAACTTTACAGAAACCGAACCACTGATACTATGCAGGTTCTTGGACTAGATAAACCATAAAATTCAAATCACGTGGCATTGTAGATAGTAAAAAGGTGCCTTCCAGACATGAAAACAGCATCATATTGTCCACGGCCAGCTGCTGCCATACGCTGCTTCAACCTTTTAAGTGATGGAAGAACTTCAAACGCTGGAAGTTCTGCAGCCAAGGATAGATAGTGGCTTTCATATTGGATGGGGGGAAATGAAACAAAAATCTATTCAAGAGATAGAAGACGGAATCACTTTTACGAATTAAACCATGATAATGTTATTTGAGTTCATACCCAGATCCTTTATGCAAACATCTTGTGATATGCCATTCCTTGATATCATCTCTAGCAAAGTCAATGGATCAACTTGACTAGCTTGGTCCACTCGGAGATGCTACTATATCACACAAGTTAACTGTCAAGACACTTTCTGAGACTAAACTAGTTTGCAAGAAGGTTTCAAGACTGTTGCAAATTAAACCACATTACCTTATAGACTTCACCAGTTGGGCAGGCTTGTGGGGGGGCTTAACAAGAACCATAGGAATGTCTAAAGCAATAGGTGAAGCCATATCTTCAACAGCCTGAACAAGCCAAGGAAAAAAATGTCATACAACAACAACTAAATCAGTTCGAACTCGCAGCTAATGCGCTCAAGGAGCATTTTGTGTCGAATGAGCTTACTAATATTCATTCACTTGGAAACTGTAATAGCTGAGGAGATAACTTAATTATCCCTGTCTTTTTTTTTAACAACCAACTTGTTTTATCAGGCAAAAAGCAAGGCCTACTGTCCGAACTTTGGTATCAAGATACACTCTTTAGTCTTTACCAATCAAGTATCATCAGAACATGAAGTGAAGTGGGAATATCTTCAAGCCTGCATCTCAAAGAACGCGGATTCATACCTCACCACGACCAGTACAATAGGCTGCTCCATGAGAGAAGAAGAAAGGAATGTCCGAACCAATCTCTCCAGACCATTCCTGGAGCTCTTCCTCCGTAGCAAGACCGCCACTGAATTGATTGGCAGCCCACAATGCAGTTGCAGCATTGCTGCTTCCACCACCAAGTCCTGCTCCAGTTGGAACCTTTTTATCTAGGTGTATCTGTGGAGAAATTACTGACCTTAAGCAAAATCTTAAAAGTGTTACCCATTCCACTACAAGTATTAATATTAACACTGCAAGTCCTTACCCAAAAGTATTTGTTAGTGCCTGTCTTTTTCCTAAAGAGATTAAGGGCTTTTATAATCTGCATACAAAATTTGCAACATTCAGTCACTAGACTGATATAGTGATATAGAGTAAGGGAGGTGACACTAAGAATACTTTCCCGGGTAATGAGTATAAATAGTAACAAACCTTTGCACTTAGTACAAAATTGTCACAAACCTTTAATTTGTAACAATACGGTAATAAAACTTTGAAATTGTATAAAATGGTCACCGCTATTTAATTTATGACCGTTTTGTTTTAAGTGCAAACGTTTGTTACTGAATCGTTACAATTTAAATGTTTGTCATGTTTTGAGGTCGGGTAGTTTGTTCGTTAAGTATATGACACCAACCACTTGAACGACATATAAGATGTCAGGTCATTTGTTCATCGACATATTTGCTTTGCCGAATAAGAATGCCCTCAGTTGACCTTTCAATTTCGATACCAAGAAAGTAAGAAAGTAGACATAGTTTTTTCAACTAAAAAGCAGTCTGGAACCCGTTTGTGAGCCATTGAATTCTCTCATTGTCATCCTAAACAACATAATATCATTCACATACATTAACAAAACCACCATACAACTAGAGTGAATTGTAACGGTGATTGAGCGTTCAAACTTTTGAACTTAATTTGTACAAAATGGTCACCAAAAGTCTAATTTGCAACGACACGGTAACAAAAGTTTGAACTGGTATGAAATGGTCACACTGTTTAGTTTGTGACCGTTTTGTTATAAGTAAAACAGTTTTGTTATCAAATGGTTACAAATTAAAGGTTTGTGACTGTTTTGTACTAAGTACAAAGGTTTGTGACCATTTATGCTAATTACCCATACTTTCCCATCCTTACCAAATTCCTGTCATCGAGGGGTACCCCAGACACATTGGTGGTCAAACGATCAGTCTTATCAGATGGGGAAAACGAGAACTTAATTATCTCCTAATTCCTAAACTAATCACCTGGAGGAAGAATAAAGCAGGACAAACTGTTAGTACTGGACTGAATGTGGAACTAAAACCAAGAACTAACCTCAAATCTCCAAATGTATCAAGCGACTTGAGCTTGAAGAAGAGACTACTTACATGGAAAAGAGATGCCAAATCATGATAGCCATCTGCCCTTTTGCTCGTAATTCTCAAGAAAACATTAATCTGCAAGAAACCCAGACGGGAAATCAACCCATACGAAAGTCTCATTAGAGCAAAGAAGGCAACAGTGAGAGTCAAATCAAAAATAGAAGCGGAAAGACCTTGCAAGGAGAGAACAGAGTGAGCCTGGAAAGAGGAGCTTCCTTATATACCTCATCTGCTAACTTGTTAGAAACAAGAAATCCCAATTGGGGATTTAGGGATCGAGAGAGAAGAATTTAGGAATTTGGGAAATTGGGAAAGAACAAGAGAGAGAGAGAAAGAGATTAGCGATTGAGATTTCTGATTATTATTGCTTAATTCCCAAAAATAATGAGTTGAATCCTTAAGCAGCAGTAAACCGAAATAATGCAAATTACAAGGCTGCCACTCCTCTCTTGGCCGAGTTCGGCCCACTTACTCAACCCGTGGTCGGGTTTCCCACATCCCCTCCTCCTTTAGAATCGACATTGGCCTCGAGGTCGAAGTCCGGGAATCTCTGTCGAAGTGTCTCGGACTCTTACCACGTGGCATCTTCAGGTTCCACGTGCTTCCACCGCACCAAGCTCTCTTCCACTAATCGTCCACCCTTCTTCGTCCATCGGGTCTCCAACACCTTGAGAGGTACTAGCTCCAAGTCACCATCCGCCGTGACCGGAGGGGTCGTCGTCGTCACCCTGTCCGCGGGGCCCCGGTACTTTTTCAGCAAGGAAATGTGGAATACCGGGTGTATGCGGGCACCCGGCGGCAGCTGCAGACGATAAGCCACAGGGTTGACCTTGTGGATGATCTCGTACGGTCCAAAGAACCGAGCCGCGAGCTTCTGGTACGCCCGCCGAAAAACAGAGGCCTGTCGGTAGGGATGCAGCCTTAACAGTACCCAGTCACCCACCTCAAACTCCTCATCCCTTCGCCCTGCGTCTTCAGCCTGCTTCATCCGGTTGTTTGCTGCGGCCAAATTTGTTCTTAACTTCTCCAAAGCCTCGTCTCGCACGCCCAACCACCTATCCACCGCGTCGATAGAACTCGACCCGCTCTTGTAGTGCACCAACGTCGGGGACGACCTCCCGTATAAAGCCTCTAACAGGGTCATTTTGATGGCCCGCTGATAAGTGGTGTTATACCACAGTTCCGCCCAAGGAAGCATGGCCAGCCACTGCTTTGGCTGCTGGTGCGCGAAGCACCTCAAATACTGCTCTAGATGCTTATTTACGATCTCTGTCTATCTATCAGTCTGAGGATGATAGGCCGAGCTCATGCGCAAAATAGTCCGCACCAGCGCAAAGACCTCCTGCCATAACTTGCTTAAGAAAACCGGGTCACGATCACTGACGATAGACCTGGGAAACCCATGATGTCTCACCACTCCCATACGAACTGCTCGGCCACAGACTTCGCCGTATACGGATGCGCTAATGGCATAAAATGGGCATACTTGGTGAGCCGATCCACCACCATGAACATCACCGTCTTTCCACCAGAGGGAGGTAACCCCACAATGAAATCCAAGCTAATATCCTCACATACCCGCTCCGGCACCGACATCGGCTGGAGAAGTCCGGCCGGTCGCAGATGAGACAGCTTCACTCTCTGCCACGTATCGCACGACTCCACGTAGGCTTTCACAGCCTGCGCCATTCGGGGCCAGTAAAAGTGGCCTCTAATCCGGCGGAGCGTCCTCTCGGCACCTGAATGCCCTCCCAACGGAGAATCATGGAACTCCTGCAGTACTATGGTGATCAAATTCGAACCGGGCGGGAGAACCACTCGACCCTTGAAGGTTACCAACCCTTGTCGAAATAGATAATGCATCGGGTTGTCACTTACTGCGATCCCCCGATAGTCCTGTAAATACTGGATGGTCTCCATGGAAATCCACAACTCATCCCAAAACTGAGGAACTGGTCCTGTCACTGCGGCGAGAACCTCGCTGCCCAGCCCCCTCGATAACCCGTCCGCCACCACATTGGTGGGTCCTGGTCGGTAATGGATATCATAGTCGTAGCCCAACAGCTTCGACACCCACTTATGCTGATCTGGCGTAGACACCCTCTGCTCTAGGAGATGCTTCAAGCTCTGGTGATCGGTATAGATGTGAAATTTCTGCCCCAAGAGATATGGTCGTCATGTCTGTACTGCCGTAATAATCGCCTGCATATCCTTTTTGTATGTCGACCATGCCTCTTTGGATTGCGCCAACGTCTTACTCATAAAGGCAATGGGGTGGCTGTCCTGGGATAACACCGCTCCGATTCCCCTAGCCGATGCATCTGCTTCAATCACGAATGTCTTGGAAAAGTCCGGCATTGCTAAATTCAGTGTGGTCGTCATAGCCTGTTTCAACCGTTGGAACGCGACCTCCGCCGCTGGCGACCAGACAAACCCTCCTTTCTTCAACATGTCAGCTAGTGGTCGGGCGATCATGCTGTAACCCTGCGCAAACTTACGATAATAACCAGTTAGCCCCAAGAACCCCTGCAACTACGTGACAGTCGCGGGAACCGGCCAGTCCACCATTGCATGAATCTTGGACTGGTTAACCTTCACACCCTGGGGAGTCACCATGTGACCCAGGTACTCAACCTCCTGTACTCCGAACTCACACTTGGCGGCTTTGATGTAGTACTAATGTTCTCGCAGAATTCCAAACACAGTCTGCAGGTGGTGCAAGTGATCTGCCCATGACGGGTTGTAAATCAAAATATCATCAAAGAAAACCAGAACATACCGCCATAGGAGATGCCGAAAAATGTCGTTCATGGCTGTCTGGAAGGTGGAAGGCGCATTACACAATCCAAATGGCATCACCAAGTACTCGTAGTGCCCGTTATGCGTGCGAAAAGCTGTCTTATGGACGTCCTCCTCCTGCATACGGATCTGGTGATACCCTGCCCTCAGATCCAGGTTAGAAAAATAGCGTGACCCATGAAGTTCGTCGAGCATATCGTCCACCGTCGAAATGGGAAATCGATCCTTCACTGTGCCCTCATTGAGCGCCCTATAATCTGTGCAAAAACGCCATGTACCATCCTTCTTTCTCACTAGTAGTACAGGCGATGAGAACGGGCTGGTGCTCGGCCGGATCAAACCCGTGGTCAGCATCTCAGTTACCTGCCTCTCGATTTCCTCCTTCTGCGAATGCCCATAACGGTACGGCCTCACGTTCACCGCCTCCACTCCTTCCTTGAGCTGAATCTGATGATCAACCTGCCAGTGTGGAGGCAAGGCAGTGGGGGTCTCAAACAAGTCGGAGTAGAGCCCTATCAACTCCTGTAGTTCCGGCTGGAGGTTCGTCGACGCCCCTGCCTCGATCGGCCAGCAGAGGATCGCTAGCTCGGCGTCGCCGTCCGGGCCGCAGTCCTTGATCTAAATGGATCCGACGGTAGCAATGAGGCCGCGCAGGGTCCACTCCTTATCCCTCCATTTTAAGCGCATGGTCAAGCGCTGCCAATCGCTAGTGACAGGGCCCAGACTCTGCAGCCAGGTAACTCCGAGAATAATGTCGAATCCCCTAAGAGGCAGCACATACAAATCAATGATGATTTCCAGGCCTTGAATATCCAAGGAGATGCCCCGGTAGACCCACTCGCTTCGCATGGGAGCGCCATTCGCCATCTTCACCACCAAGGGTGCGGCTGCAACTGGGTTTTGCTGCAGATGTTTGGCGAACTCCTCTCCCACGAAATTCAACAAAGCCCCAAAGTCCACCAAGGTGATGGTTGCGCGCTCCTCGACCCTTGCCCTGAAGCGAAGCGTGCCCAGAGAAGCCCACCCCGCCACTGAGTGCAGCGAGAGAAACGACGTCGGGTCGCTGGACGCGGGTGCTTCAGTCGCGCCGCCTGACGCGGGCTGCTGCTCGCTCCATCGTTCGCCAGCGCACGTCATGGCCTCGGCCGGCGTGGGGATTAGCGCGACAATCGGCAGTGATAGCCTCCGCCTCTGCGCCAGCGGCAGCCGGCTCCTCGGTAGCCAACGGCAGCCAATGCGGCGGGCCTGGTCCCTTAGTTCTGCCCACGACAGGTCCTAGAGTTGCGGAGAACTCATCGACGAACGAGGCTCTGATACCATATGTTAGAAACAAGAAATCCCAATTGGGGATTTAGGGATTGAGAAGAGAAGAATTTAGGGATTTGGGGAATTGGGGAAGAACGAGAGAGGGAGAAGAGATTAGGGATTGGGATTTCTGATTATTATTGCTTACTTCCCAAAAATAATGAGTGGAATCCTTAAGTAGCAGTAAACCAAAATAATGCAAATTACAAGGCTGCCACTCCTCTCTTGGCCGAGTTCGGCCCACTTACTCAACGCGTGGTCGGGTTTCCCACATAACTTGTTCAACCTCTCATCAGGATCATACACCACCTAATTCAAGAAAGCAACAAATCAAATCAAAACCGAAGTTCATTTCTTTTCAATCAAATGAGAAGACACAAAAAAGCGATACCTCTATTTGCTTCTTGCTGGCTTTCACAACTGGGCTCCTGTGAAATTGGAACTTTTGAGTGAAACAAACAGACCCAGATGGGGTGGAGTAGAAATTGTTTTTGCTGAAGGAATTGGAACAAGGGTTGAAGTTTGGGTTATTCCAGAGCAAACTAGAGGCAGCCACGGTGATGGCGGGGGTTAGTGATGTCTTCCACAGCAAAATAGGAAGCAAGCGGAAGTCCACAGAGTTACAAGGACTTCAGGATTAGATAAATTGAAGGTACAATCCTTAGGGAAGTCGCAGTGGCTGCTGCTGGGAGTTTTTTTTTCCTTCTCTTTTTGGTAATTAGGAGATTTGTTTATTATATTGGAAGAAAGAACATCTACCGCCATTTTTGAACAGCCATAAAACGGTATCTTATTTCTCCAGACTAGCTCCTTCTCTGCTTTGTCCTTCCGGAGATTCTTATTTTTTTCGATGGTCCTTCTTTTAATTTTTTTTCCTATATACACAAGTTCTTACACAAAATTTTCAAAATACATATGTTCAAAAAGTTTCCCAATCTATATATGTTTGAAGAAGATTGCTATTTTCAAACAAGGTCAAGATGTTCGGGAGAGGTTAGAATGCTAACTCTATAAGAGTTAGCACCATGCTAACTGGTCTAATTATCGTTCATTTTTTAAAGTAAATCGGACGGTGGTTAGTAATGAAGGATTTGTATGGTATTTCACAAAATTAAAAATAATAAATTAATTAAAATCGAAAATACATTTTCTCTCTCTTCAGTTTATTAGTCATTTTCTAGTAGTGATTTTAAGATTTTTGTTTAATAGCGACAAATGGTTTTAGAGGTTGATACTTGATAATAGTGTTTTTTTGGGTCCATAGTGATTTTCATGTAACTAGTAGTGTTTTTACATGTTTTTAATTTTCAGCCATTGACAATTTTATAAGAATCACTACTACAAAAATGGTAAAATCAATAAATCACTACTAATATGGCTAAAAAACCACTACTAAAAGATAAATAATCGCTACTACACCTTGATAAAACCACGACTATTTAATACTACTCATCAAAACCACTATAACTTAACCAAAAAAACCAAGGAAAAAAATACTACTATAACTTAACAAAACCACTACTATTAAAACCGTCACATTCTTTCTAGTTCCTTTCTCTCCTTGACGTCCAGGGGCAGGTACCTTCCCCATGTAAAACTACCAACACCATTAACTGGGGCAAAGAGGGGATGCAGAGAGGGAGAATGGCGTTGCTGGAAAAGATTCGGATGGCGTTGAGGCGGAGTTCAGCGAGGAAGGATGAAATTAAGCCGGAGTACGGGCGAGGGCGAGGGAGAGTGCTGGCAGCGTGGGCGATGGAAGCGACGCTAGACCGTGACCGCGGGGAGAGACGAAGATTGTGGCGAGGCCAATGATATTGGTCAGGCGGCGCATCACTGGTTTTAGCACTAGTAATCGCTGGTGAGGCAGAGAGGGGAGGAGATTTGACGCAGAGAGGGAGGGAAGTTTTGTGGGTGAGATTGGGGTTCGTGGGAGAGAAAGGCAGTTAAATTACTATATATATTAGGGTTTGACGGAATATTGACTATTCTATCCTCTATTTAATTCTGACCCTAGGATTAATTTTTTAATCTAATGGCTATTAATTTAGTTAGTACGGTGCCAACCCTATATGAGGTTAGCAACTTAACCCATTCCAAGATGTTCACTGCCTTTGTCAAACGCAATGAAGAAATCACCGTTGTTGAAGAAATTATCGTCGTTGTTAAATCACTCCATTCATACCCTCCTGCAAAACCATCATCATAAGCATACTGGTGAGAATGGGATTCCCCGACCTCGTCGGTCTCAACATACACCTCTACAAGCCGCATCTCGTGGTCAGCTAGGAACTGTAACATTATGGTAACCGCGTCATCATCATTTATGACAACTTCTTTGTACATAACCCTGCCAACACTCATGTTTGGATACCGGTAAGTAAATTTACCAACTCTCGTCTATCCTCCCCATACAAACTGAATTTCTATTTAACGTCCTAACTTTTCAAAATTTTCGCCCTAAACTAACCAAACAGACAATTTTGCCCCAACCTAAAAATTCCTGGCCGATTTTTGGCCCTAGCAGTCCTCGCTCTACTACCTCCGCCCGTGGCCGCCGCCACCTCAGCCGCTGCGCCGCTTAAGTACAAAGAAGAAAAGTCGCCCTAGGTCCTCGCTCTGCTGCATCCGCCAGTCGCTGCCGCCACCTCAGCCTAAGGAAAAGTTGGAACCCAAACGCAAATGGTTTTTCTTTTGTCCTTTGATGCGGCGCCGACGGTGAGCGATGAGCCTAAGGAAAAGTTGTGCTGAGCAGGTTGGGAGTTGACTCTGAACGGTAGGGAGGATAGAAAGAGGAGTAACAATGACGAGTAGTAGTAGAATTTGGGTTGGGAATATCAATAATTAGCCATTAACAAAGCTTACGTCTATGCCTGAGTTGTTAGGATGAGAGAGAGTCAGAGAGCTCTAGTGAGAGATAGAGTGGGTTGGGGAGGGATGTGTATTGTGTAGAGTCGCCCTAGTCCGTCGCCACTGCAGCTCGGCTCCAGGGCGTATTATATTGAAAATTAAACCAAGGATATATAAGTAATTTTATATATTTTAGGGCGATAAATTCAAATATTTAGGGCGACGAATAGTAACTCTCGGGGATGTGTATTGTGTAGAGTTGCCCTAGTCCGTCGCCGCTGCAGCTCGGCTCCAGGGCGTATTATATTGAAACGTGAATCTAGACTCTATTTTCATCATATATGCACATGCACCAATGTCATGGAGTTCTTGCCACGTGAATCTAGACTCTATTTTCAACATACTGGATTCACCATCTTCATAATCGATCCAAATGTCAGAGTTTGTCACTCGACCATTCCACCGAATAAGAAGTTGGAAATTTTTGAATTTACACATGTCTGCAATTTAATCGAAACATTTAGTATAATTTGTATTTAGGGCTACACAACCATAATCCATAACCATAAACAACCGCAACTAACTAATCAAAACATGTAGTATACTTAGCATTACTATAACATGAGTATACTAAACAAATTCATCTAAAACCATAACTAACTAACATCAACCATAATTAATCAAAATATCTCTAATATAACATACTTGCCAGTAACAGTAATTCGTTAAATACAAACATATAACTACTCAAACGTCAACAATCTAAACAATATCAAATTAGAACATACCTTAAATTAGAGTTTTTGAAAGATATTGGAAAAGGTTTTGGCAGAAATGGGGAACTGGTTTGGAAGAAATGGAGTATGGGTTTGGTTTCAGCAGCTACATGGGAGGGGGGATTTTATTTATTTGACATACAACCTGCATTCAATGCGTTTGTTTAAAGTGGTGAACAATAAACCGTTTTAGACAAACACGGTGAATGTTAGGTTGTTGTTACCTACTAGGGCTGGAAAACGTGACAAACGTTCACCGCTATTGACAGCCGCAGTGATTAGTTTACTGCCTTCCTTAACATTGGTGATGTATTCACAGTCTCAGACAAATGCGGTGAAATATTCACTACGTCTCTCACCTGCGATGTTTTTTTCACCGCGTTTAAAAAACATTGTTTAAGCTTCACTGTTTTGACAAAGGTGGTGAACATCTTCACTGCGTTTGATAACAACAGTCTTCTTCAAATATGTGTAGACTGGGATTTTTTTTGTAACATATGTGTTTTGAGAATTTTTTTAAGAACGTGTGTGTTTAGGGAAAACCCCCCTTTTTCTGGGTGGATTTTTTTATAATAGAAATATCACTACATTATTCCTCAAATGAAAGTGCAGAGTTTACAACATATCAGATATAACATTCAACACATTAATCCAATATGGATTAAGAGAGTTTAAGATACAATTCCTCGCCAACCAATAATTGATGAACAAGATGTGGATCCTTCCCATGTGTTGCGAGATTCATTAATAGATGCCAAGGTTGAATAAAATCTCCATGGCCACATTGAAGGAGTCACATAAATAATATCCACCAACACCTTACATCCGAAACTAATTTCTAATGAGGATGGTTTGTCAGCTGCCCAATAACTTAGCCTCCAGAATTGCTCGCCCATGAGTTTTTTTTTTTGGGTTGAAAGATAGACACATTGCGTCTAGATCACATTACTTAATAACAATAATGGGTGATTCCCAGAACATCATGGCAAAGGCATTGTCCAAGATTTCTATCGCACACATTGAAGGGATGTGTGCCAAAATCAAAGTCATGAGCCTTGCTTTCCAAGTTACTAAGGCCGCAAAATTAGCTTCCCTAAAAACATGGGAGTCACTTACTACCAAAACAAGATTCAAATAAAAATTGAACTGTTTTGTCAACTACCATGACAATGGTCGTCCTTGTGGCGATGTTTGAAGATCTCGATGGCCGTCACAGAGTCATGCTTGATCTGGATCCTCCAGAAGCCTTCTTTCCAGGCAATCTTGAGGCATTCCAGAGCTCATTTCAACTCAGTCGCAGTGGTTGAGCAAGGGCCGGGATTGCAGACATAGGCACTTTTACATCTTCGCAAATGATCTATGAAAAGACCTCCTAATGCAGCCTCTCTGGTAGGGGTGAGGACAAATATGTCAGACTACAGTTGGATCCATCCTTCCCTAGGTGGATCCCAGCCAATAAGCCGAGAGAATGTCACCATAAAGCATCAACTATAGTTTTCCTCAGTCCCACTCACCTTCCTCTGTGATCCACTCAACAACCATAGAATTTCAATGCTCCTCAGTGATGTCACTAGAGCAAAATCCTCCAGGGTGATACCACTGTCAACCCAAGTTTGAGTTCAGAATTTTGTTGACTAGCCATTTCTAATGCTCCAGCAAGTAGCATGTAACATAATGTTCATTCCTCTAACGATGGCCTTCCATAAGTTAGAGTGGTTACTCTTCTTCATGGATAGGATGTCCCCATTCTTTATCTTTTCAAGCACATGCCCAACTTTTAAGAACTGCCTCCAACACTCACGTTATTACCAGCAGAAAACATGCTACAGACACTCTCTGGAACCTCTAAGAGATGCACAAGGGTAATTTTTTATTTTAAACACAAAGAAAGAAACTTACACAGCTCAAAGGGGATGGCTAAGGGGTATGACACCCCAGGACAATCAATTTGGTCGTAGGCTAATCCTATACCTCCATCTTCCTAATTAGTGGCAACGTGAATGCTACACATCATGGTAAGTTGGATCTATCGCACAAGAAAGAAACGAACAAGCTCAAACCTCGCATGGCTACCTATATGCTCTATATCTCATTATGATTCCTTAACCATGCCCAAACGACTATAAGAAATGAGTGATCAATCCAAGTAGTAGTTGGTAAGCAAACAGTTGAAAAACTAAACCCTACACGAATCTACAGTACGTCTCAGTCATCATTATAGGTCATCTCAATCACAAACAAGTCATTCATGCATTAATGCTAGCAGCCATTCAATTCACTACACAAAACCATAGTTTTCATATGATCATGCACATATCTGTACTTGGAGCCCTCAAATTTTGAAATTTGGAAAGTGGGCTAGGCTCAAGGCACACTCATACACCCAAACATTCACACACATACATAATGATACATCCCCCACACTTAAGCACAACATTGTCCTCAATGGAGAAAATATGAGGGTAAAACAAAGTTACCGGATTGGGTGTGAATGATGGTGGATGGGGCAGGTGGTGCATTCTAGGGGGAGAGAGTGTTCGGAAACCACAAAAATCTCGCAAAGTATGAGTTATTGACTCTAAAATCATAGCACAAAACTTACTCAACCGAAGAGAAATAGGGGGGAAAATGCAAACTGATTGGTTGGGTTGCCTCCCAACAAGCGCTTCTTTCACGTCATGATCCAAACTATGGCTCTCAAGCTTCGGTCCATCCTAGAACCTCTTTGAAGTTAAGTTTCTCATCGATGAAGTGGAGTCTCAAGTCACGAGCAGGTGGTGTAGCAAGTGATCTGAGCTCGTGTCATTTCCCCAAATCATATATGACAACATCGATGGACCACTATCGTGTCCACCAAGAGGGATCGATGACGATGTGGCCTTGGTCTGACAAAGAGACATTGCAAACAAGTCATTGCCAAACAACTCCTCAAAGTTTGTTGGAGATATCACATGTAACATAGGGCCGATGCAAGCTTCTTCCATCTCAACTTCGTCCTCAACCTGTACGCCAATTGCTTTCTCAATCCCCTTCCTTCTTATGAATGTGGTTCCTCCCCTTGGAAAAGATCAAGAATCTCCTCATCGTGCCTTTCTTCCTCATCCTCCAGAACTTCTTCGCTCACCCTTTCTCGGTCTTCTTCTTCCAACAAAGATTAGAGAGCAAGTCGCCATGCAAGGTCTCAATAAGATCAGCTTGCATCTCCTCACTCAAGCTCATCTCTTCAAGGCTGGAGGTGCAATGTGAAAAGGTGTGATCAGCTACAGCAGAACATTTCTGATCATGATCATCACTGTATTTCATTATGAAAATTCCGGTTGCTCCACAATGTCCTCATAGCCTTCTTCATTCTCCTCCTGTTCCTGATGGTAGCAGAAAGGTGATCTTGAGAAAGTTGTGCAAGAACTTGGTTAACCCACTCTATTTGCTTCACTGAGCTGTGAACAGCCTTCTCCGTTTCGTGGAGAAATAAAGGGTCAGGAGGAGCAATGACTTGGATTAGAAGGTTCATCCCAGAGAAGGATTTCTCGGCATCCCGAGCAATCTGCTCCACGAGAAGCTTCAATTGAATGTTCGGATCTAGAAATGGACTGTAGCATGGCTCTACTAAATTGCTCGTGAAGGACGCCATGGCTAACTCCAGCTCTGATGGCCCCTCTGGTTGTGGGGAGGAGTCCTTCTTGATAAGGAGATTGTTCTTGAAATGCCAAGTGGTTTGATTGTTCTTCATAGTATGGAGTTGGTAATAAAATCTTAATCCGCAGTCTTTTCCTCCTTGTTTGCTTGAGGAAGTCTCGAGGTAATACCATTCAGATGGTGGTTGATACCCCCAATGGTTGGAGAAGCCGTTAGGATTAGGGATGACAATGGGTTGGGTTGGATTGGGTTTTTCCAAACACGAACCCAAACCCATGGGTATATCCACCAAGAAAATTTGGGGTAAAACTCAAACCCAACCCAGCCCGCTGGGTATCCGCAGGGTTATGTGATAAAAAATGAACTATAATAAGTTCCTACGGAAATTAAAGTCTAACACCATTCTCCCTATAAAAATGATCTAAACAAAAAACACCATTCTAAAGCATACAAGCAAACCACAAAGTATACATACAAATTGTTCGACATTAAAGATAAACATCTATAAACAACATGATTAATTGAAAGCTTCTTCCTCCTTGTCAACTAAGCTTCTTCACTCTCCACTACATAATATCAACTTCATTCTACAAAATTAGGAAAAACAAATTAGACATGTCTCCACAAACATAAGGAAGATTAGTTGCTTAAGGAAGATTAGTATGGGGAAATTCCCCATGGGAAGTGGGTAAGGCATTCGTGGTTGGGGACGAGTACGCGTTGGAGCGGGTTGGATATTGCTAAACCCGAATCCAACCCACCCTCAAAATAATAAATGGGTTTAAACTCGAACCCGGGCCATAATCCGTCAATATGGGTTTTATCCGCGTTGACCGGCTTGGCTCGGTAGGATACCCGTGGATTCGAATTATGTTGCCATCCCTAAATTGAAGATCCATGATTCAAATTTGCACCAAAAAAAAATAAAACACCCAAGTGAAAAGCAAGGGTGGAAAATAAAGAGAAAAAGGGAAAGAAAAGCTAAATTAACAAACTTCTGCATTTCCTAATAATCTAGAAAGTCCAATGACGCCAAAAACTTTACTCATAAAAACACAACACTTCCACAATGGCCAAGTATAACCACTGCGGAAGACTGCAGTAAAGAGGGTTCGGTTTAATTATCAACCCGGGTTCTAGGTATACTGTTTACTCCATGAATGTTTATTATCTAGCAGTCAAATTATGGTGAAAATGCAGAAAGCAAAGTAGCAAAGAAAGCAGGTAAATTTTCCGTTTTCAAGAGCAAGAAGAGTCACTCTGGTATGCCCCATAGCTCCTCAATTAGGTCCAAATTGTAATTTCCTTTGGTTATTTTACTGTAGATTAAATTGTGGAAGATGCGAAAATAGTTTGGAATCTCTTAACATGACCAAGCCCTCTTAGACACAATGTGCGGCAGACGACTAACCTTCACTGGAACATAATGATAAAGCAATTTACATAGATTTTCACTACTTGGAATAAATTCCAGTACAAAGCAGTAAATTGACTAACTCTCGCACAATCAATTCACTACTATCAATTGAAGAAACTTTCTTAACCTAATAAGGTTCTATCTATCATAGGTTAAAGCAGAAATCAAGAGAATGTGATCAAGATTAAATTGACTCAACAAATCATGCTTCAATTGATTAAAACCAACTAGTATAACATCCAAAAGTCATTACAACCAAGATCCCTAACACATGGAACTAGGATTCTTCATACCCAAGTGAGAAGGAAGTTTACTCCATAGAGAGAGAGAGAGAGAGAGAGAGAGAGAGAGAGAGAGAGAGAGAGGAAAACCTAATACAAAGTAGCCATACTCATGGAGATGTATATAATATGCTCTAGGATGTCAATCAAGATCCCTAACACATGGAACTACGATTCTTCATACCCAAGTGAGAAGGAAGTTTACTCCATAGAGAGAAAGAGAGAGAAAGAGAGAGAGAGAGAGAGAGAGAGAGAGAGAGAGGAAAACCTAATACAAAATAGCCATACTCATGGAGATGTATATAATCTGCTCTAGGATGTCAATCTTCACTTAGGTCACACAATTCGTCAACTTCACCCTCACGCTCTATGAGAAATACATTTATTTGGAGTTTCTATTATTATATTAGGTAGGATAATTATTATTATGGTTAGTAGAGATTTAGTCCAATTAGGTTAATCATTACGGTTTTCCAGTATTTCCTATATATATGTACTTTGGATTTCCGTCATAATCAATCAGGAAGAATATTAAGCAAAGTATCCTTCTAAACCTAATTCCTCTCAACTCCTAATTTCTCATCTCATCCTAGTCCAAGGCCTCGGCCGATTCCCAATTCTATTCTTTCTCATCTAAATCCCTAATTCTTTCTCTCAAACCCTAAATTCCTAATTGTCTCGAGTGCTGAAGATCAGTATCGAGAATCCCTAGAAGCAGGGTTCTCACACGCTCCCCCTCTAATCTGTCAAAACGCGGATTTTCTGGAATTCGTGAATAAATCGCGAATTATTTTCTGGGGGAGCGCGAACTTCGGTTTTGGGAGCGCGTTCTTTTTAGAAACTCAAGTAAGTCTTCTGCTCTCCCTTTCCAATCGACACAAGACGGCAATTTCGGTGATGCAGAACCTTCCTCGATTTAGTCCTCTTGGGATCTCTACCAGAACCTTCTTCGGTTAAAGCTCTTCTTCAAACTCTTCTTCAAGCTCTTCTTTAAAGCTCTTCTTCAAACTCTTCAAACTCTTCTTCAAACTCTTCTTCAAACTCTACCAGAAAGTTAAAGCTGATTACAATAGATTGGATAGCGGTGAAAGTGGTAGTACAACAACCTAACTCAAAAACCAATTGCCTCTGCAAATGAGTTTAGGGATTTGGATTTGCAGAAGAGAGAAGAAAGAAGGCCTTATCAAAAAGAGGGAACAGATAAGGATAAGACGAATGAGATGGGAGAGATTGTGTGGCTCTCTATTTCTTTTCTCTACTTACTAGCTTTTTTAGTGGGCTAGGCTTAAAACAACTACAAAACAGGCTAGAATCAATTAAAATGGCCGGTTTATTAATTTGTGACAGCCCAAATAGAGCTTAGCCCAGCTGAAATAAACGTAATCTGGTGTGTTAGACCCAAACTAAATATAGTTACAGAATAAATATCATTAGAAATAGAAAATTTGTGTGTTTGCAATATTATCAAAAACTTACATGAGATTCTCATTAAAAAATGGACTTAATTATTTCTCAATGTGTATATTTGCATTAATTACTACTATAATAATTTGAAATTTTATATAACATTTCATTATAAATAATATTATTATTGACGCTCTCATCGCGCTCTGAAAATTCAATTCTCAAATAATTGACGCTTTCGCGCTCCCCCTCCCGCTCTCGCTCTCGCTCCCGCTCTGCGAACTGGTAAGCTAAATCTTCACCCCTTGGGACAATATCTTGGCTTCAATTGTGAGAAATCAGCACCAAATTGCTCCTAGGTCTTGTTCTTTGTCACTTTCTCTCTCTAGAACTCGGTTTTGTTGTAAAAAATCAGATACCTTGAAAAGAACCCGAAATTGAAATTTAATCTCGCAGCTGGGCAGAACTCAGTCAAGTTCCTTGCCTGAGTTTTCTCCCAACCTAGGTTTGCCTTATGCGCTGTGTTTCACTTAAATTCTACTGTCTTCGGGATTCAACACGACAGTCAAAACTCGGCCTCATCAGTGGAAAAATCGTTCGAGTTTTGTTCTTTGGCTCGACCGACTTTTTGTCTTCATCAGCCCAAACTCGACCTCGTCTATGGAAGACTCGATCGAGTGTCGTCCCTCAAAACTTGATCTTAAGAGGAACTCGATGGTGTTCCTTCTGGCCATGCTCGAGTTTCTTCCTACGAACCGCCATGTGATCCCCGAATGACTTTAAACTTGCACCTAGGCCTCCCTTTATCTTTTAGGACCTAAAATGTGGCAAAATATCACTTTCTCTCTGTTATTCTGCATTGGCCAAATTCATTGAAACCAATTATTTTCTCTCTGTTATTATGTATAGGCCAAATTCTGTAGAGCACAAGAGTGCAGGAGGTAACAATATGTTAATATTTACAAGCCAGTCTACTAAGAACACTGCTTTATGAGCATCATTAAAATTTTGTGGCGGCTCTATTTTGCTTCCATTCTTTTTTTCTTTTAGAGAACCACAACTCTTGCCACATTCTTTATCTTTTCAAGCACTGCCAACTTTTAAGAAATGCCTCCAACACTCATTCTATGTCCAACAGAAAACACGCAAAACCCACTCTGTGGAACCTCTAAGAGATGCATAAGGGTGCTTTTTCATTGTAGACACAAAGAAAGAAACTTACACGGCTCAAGGGGCTGACTAAGGGTTATGACACACCATGACAGTCAATTTGGTCGTGGGCTAATCTTATACCTCCATCTTCCTAATTATTGGCAATGTGAATGCTACACATCATGGTAAGAGGGATCTATCGCACAAGAAAGAAACGAACAAGCTCAAACCTCACATGGCTACCTATATGCTCCATCTCACATTTTGATTTCTTAACCTCTATGCATAAACAACTATAAGAAATGAGTGATCAATCCAAGTCGCAGTTGGTAAGCAAACAGTTGAAAAAGAGAACCCTACACGACTCTACAGTACGTCTAAGTCATCATTATAGGTCATCTCAATCACAAAACCACAATGTTCATATGATCATGCACATATCTGTACTTGGAGCCCTCAATTTTTGAAATTTGGACAATCGACTAGGCTCCAAGGACACACATACAACCAAACATTCACACACATACATAATAATACACCCCCCACACTGAAGCAGGATATTGTCCTCAATGGAGGAAAGATAAAGAGAGTAGAACGAAGTTACCGGATTGGGTGTGAATGATGCTGGACGGGGCAGGTGGTGCATTCTATGGGGAGAGAGCGGTCAGAACACAAAATCTCACAAAGGGCAAGTTATTGAATCTAACATCATAGCACAAAAATTACTCATCCGAAGAGAAATAGGGAAAGAAATGCAAACCCACTAGTTGAGTTTCCTCCCAACAAGCGCTTCTTTCACGGCGTGAGATGAATGGTGTCATAAGCTTCGATCCATCCTAGAAATTATTTGAAGTTGAGGTTCTCATTGATAAGTTGGAGTCTCAAATCACGAACAGGTGGTGTACTTGGTGATGTGAGCTCGTGCACTTGATGCATATAAAGTCTCCACTCTCGAGACATCTTCTTCTCTTCTTTTCTCGTCTCATTGCCCCAAAACAGATATGACAACATCGATTGAAGCCACCACTCTCTCAATCTCTAGTTCGAGGGAGTTCGATTCAAGCTACCAAAGTGACTCTCTTGACCTGTCGACTAAGGGTTACCAAGACTTCACCCTCGAATCGGAGTTTGGACGGCCAATTACACTAACCCTAGGTGCTAATACAAACTAAGAGGGTTGCCCTACATTAACCTAGAGAGGATACAATGAATTGCCTAAAAAAACCCAGCTTTGAAAGCCTCTTTCAAAGAAAGGGATTTTTCTATCTACCTAGGTTAGAATGGCAAATAGATTGATAGGAAAACACACAAAACAATCTTTCATGAAAATACCTCCACATTTACATTAAGCACATCCACACACAAATCATTCAATCCATACAAGCATTCACATAATTGTAGCTAGAGTTTACAAACACCCAAGTGAAAGAAGGGACTACTCCATGTTAGGAGAAGGGAAAACACAAGAGAGAAGAAGGAAAACCATCAATGAGATGCTAGTCTTGCTCCTTGTGTTGAAGAGATCCTCCTTTGGGGGAGGAATTCCCAAATCCTTGCTTGAAGACGAAACCCTAGCTTCTCCTCTTCTTTGGTTCGTCACTTTCTCACTCTAGAAATCTAAAGAAGAAGAAGAATAAGTTTCTACACACTAGGTCCCTCCCTTTTTTCTCATTAAGATCAACCTCCTTTTATACCCAGATCGGGCTCAGATCACGGTCCCAGTTCACGGTCGTGAACTGAAAGCACGGACCGTGATCTCATGTCAAAACGCATCGCATCACTAAGTCGAGTTCATTGGCAAATCAATGCAAGTCTCGACCGGACTACTCACCAACTACAACCAACCATGCATAGAACTCAAGTCCAAGGAACAAACGACGGGGCAACATAGGTCCTCACTGGGGTAAGATATGAACATGCAAAACCAAGAATGAATCATTCACTCTCGACTAGTGGGGTCAGGACCTTTTTGGTGAAAAAGATGAGCACAATCATCAACACTTAGCCCTATCGTCTTTCCAACATGGTGGCAACCTCTAAATGCTAGAGTTCATGGGACGGTTGTCATCACTAGCTTGTTTGGAGGTCGTTCTCGCTTTTGAGCTTCATTTAGGTTTTGCATGGTTCTTGCTAGAAATGAGAAGGTAGTGTTGGAGGAAAGTTCTTAATGGAGAGCATTGTTCATTTAAGGATAAGTGGTATGTGTTGTACTCTCTAATACCCCCTCGAAAAAAGAGAAAAAGAAAGAAATAGCAAAAGAAAGAACATAAATGAAAAGAAGGTAAATATTTCTAGTGACTAAACATGACACGTTTGAATAAATCGAGTGACCAAATGTTGAATGATCCATCACCAAATCCATCAAGCAAATAACCCCTACATACCGTTTGGTATAAATGAATTCAATAAGTTTTGAGTAATTATTTTTGAAATGCTCGCAAATAGAATTATATCCGCGCACTCCGAGATTAGGGTTTTGGCTTCCCCATATATAGCCTTTTTTCTCCACTGAACTATTTTCTCTTTCCCGATCTTTAAGTCTCGTCTTCAAAGTCTTCAGCCAGTTCATTATCCATGGCGGTCACATTCTCAGATCTCCACACCGAGGGTGGTCTTAAAGCCCTCGAGGCCTTCCTCGCCGGAAAATCCTACATCTCCGGGTTAGTATTACTTCCCTCGTGTTTCATCTTTGTTCCTGTGAACCTCGAATTTGTGTATATATTTGCCAACTGATTCCAATTGCTTCGTTGTTCGCCCAGAGACAAGTTTACCAAGGATGATGTGAGGGTTTATGCTGCTGTTCATGGTGTTCCCGGCGATTCCTTCCCCAATGTCTGCAAGTGGTACAACTCTGTATCTTCAAAGCTTGCTTCGAGGTGGGTAATTCGATCGATTTTCGAGTGAAAGCTCGTAACTTTTTTTATGTTAGTGTCTAGTGGCTTTCTTAAACCCTTTTGCATTGATTAGTCGGCTGATGGGTCTTGTGAGTTGGTGGGGTTTTCTAGCTTCCCAGGAAAGGCTGCTGGTGTAGGAGTTGGTGGCGCCGCCGCCTCTGCTAAAGAGGTACGTTTTCGGTTCAATTCTAACTGTGGATTAGTTGGCATGTTCTCTTTTAGTGTTAGTTTACTGCCATTACTTCAGCACTGATTGTTTTTTCGATCCAATGGTCACTGATGTGTTAGTCTCGTTATACTTAGATCATATTAGACTAGAAGGAACTCCGATTACTCATTTTGGTAGTTAGCTGACCAGAATACTGCGTTGTTAGGTTGTTATGGCTTCATCGATGAAGCTCTATCAAACACAGATCATATTTGGAATTGAGAGCAAATAAATGCTCTACTCTCTGGTTTAGTTTGCTGGAATTTTGTTAATGTTGGTAGTTTGATCGAACCTAACTCTTGGCCATCCATCTAAAGGCTGCTCCTGCTGCTGCTGCTGCTGGAGATGATGATGATGACGACTTGGATCTTTTTGGCGATGAGACCGAAGAGGACAAGAAGGCAGCGGAGGAGAGAGAGAAGGCCAAGTCTTCTACCAAGAAGAAAGAAAGTAAGCTTTATCTATCTGTTAGTAGGAATGTCATTCAGCTTTACTTTTGGTGGCTTGTGTTTAAGCAGCTGTGATAATCTGAAACGTTGTAATGGTTACTGTAGGTGGGAAGTCATCTGTTCTGTTGGATGTGAAACCTTGGGATGATGAGACAGACATGAAGAAGTTGGAGGAGGCAGTGAGGAGCATCGAGATGCCTGGTCTCTTCTGGGGAGCATGTACGTTTTGTATTATTCAAATATATGTTGTTTACACTTTTTTTATTTATTCTTATGCATTGCCCGAAGTTGTAATCTTGTGTATGATGAGTTCCTTGCAGCAAAATTGGTTGCTGTTGGTTACGGAATCAAGAAGCTCCAGATTATGATGACCATTGTGGATGACGATGTCTCTGTGGATACACTTATCGACGAGTACCTCACAGTTGAGCCCCGCAACGAATACATCCAGAGCTGCGACATTGCTGCCTTCAACAAAATCTAAGTCGACTCTTTTTTTCTTCCTATACCTCCATTCTGACTAGTGTTATCTGTTTCTCTTCTGCATTGTGGCCTTTTCCCCTTTTAGTGATATTAGGGAGAAGAATACGTAGATGGAATGGCCTTTGAATATGTGCCCTTGTTCGCTTTGTGAAAGGTCAATGAAAACGTTTAATCCAATTTTGGTTGCTTATGATGTTGGGACTCTGACAGACGTCGGTACTCTGATATCATGATTGCAAAACACCATGAGTGAGGTTTCTGAATGCACCAGCATATGAGCAATTGCACTGAGAAAATAACCAGAAGCAAGTGCTGCATGGTGGTTGCTTGAGCAAGACCTATACCAGAATGTAGTGAGAAATGCTTCTCCAGGAACGACAGGTCATTAAATTATTTACTCTCTTTGCTCTTCCTTTTTGTAGTTTATTATTATCTGAGCCTGAATTCGTCTACAGACGTCATTACCGTGCCCATTGACTAGAATGAATGATATATTATTATTTATAAAATTATAGACATTTTATTTATAAAATTGTCATTGGTTTCATTCACTGGGACCTAATTGTTGTTCTATTTCTTTTCTTCTACCATTTTCCTCTCATCTCTTCCCTCGTATTGTCGGTCTCTCCTACGTCCTACCTTGGCCTTCTCATTTGGATTTTCTTCATTTTTTATTCATTAGGAGATGGATCCTATATTCATTAAAAAAAGAGATGGATCCTATGCATGCAAAATATAGTATTTTCCCCAACTTAACATATACACTAATTTTATAAATTATTCTCAAACTATATATGTTTGAACTAGATTGCTTGAGACTCAAACGATCTGCATGTGAGTTGCTTTTAACAAAAGCGTTGAAGGATTGATTGCTGATTTGTTATAGGTGGAAGCTGTGCAAATTATTGTAGCACAAAGATCAGGCTACAAAATTGCTGGTGACTCCAGCGAATTTCACCTTATATTCATTCCTTCAGTCATCTGTAATATTGCGATTAGTTATTTGATTGACGTAATTTTATTTTATTTCGCATAACTATTCGAGATCTTTGAAGCCGTATGGTGTCAAAGGTATGCTTTCGTTGTCGAAAAAACAAATTGTTGTCCCAAACTGGCAACTGTGATTTCGTTGACCTTCAAACCACCATAAATTTGCTTTTGGTTATTCGATGAACACAATTTTCTTATTTTGCATAAATTTTCAAGGACTACCGCTTTTATGGTGGCTACTTCGGTGCACTCACAAAAATGAGTGTATTCAAAGCACCCAACTCTAAAAGTAGCCTTAAGGCATCAATTTTTTTATTTTGATTGGCAAGAGTGTAATATGATGATATAACATAAGATCATAACTAATCAATGCATTACCCTAAGCCCTAAACCTTTAATTTTGAACTTTTATCTAAACTCCAAATCATGAATCCTAACCCTAAATCCATAATTCCATCAAATTAATGTAAATTTGGAATAATTTTTGTGCTAATTCATGGGGTTTCTTGTTCGTCGTATCATACGTGATGATTAACATTGTATTGGCATGAATAGCCTGCTCATAATGACAATTATGAAGTGAGCGCATTGAATGCACCCAAAAAAGTGAGTGCACCGAAAACGTAACCCCGCTTTTATTATATAAGTATTTTTACATTATATCCCAAAAAGTGGAAAATAAATGTAAAGTTATCCTCAAAACCTTTTTTTTAAATGCTTTCTTTTGAAAATTGCGCCCCAATAAAAGTTGGGGTCGTTAAAAAATTGTTCTAAATAATAGAAGAAACAAGTTTGCCTTGATCAGAGGTCAGAGACAAACTAAGGGCCGTCCAAAGTTTAACGAAATCATAAATGGCCTATTTGAGGCATCAAAACGACCTTCTTTTTTTGCGACAAATGCAAACCTTTGACGATTTATGGCTTCATATCTCAAAAAGTTACGCGAACCTAAAAAATTGTTTCGATCAGATAACAGAACAAAAGGTTATCTCGATTTGAAACTCCAACATATGTAAGGTGAAAATCAATGGAGCCTCCGACGCTTTTAGAGCAACATCACTTTTGTGTTTTTTCCCCAAAATGATTTACTACATAGATAGCTTCCTTTAACAACGATCTACACATAATCCCTTTTGTCCAAAGCAATCAACATACATATCACTTATCAACATACATATCACTAGCTTTTACCCGACCCGTTGGTCGAATGAATTTTGCTTTATTTCTTTTTTAGTATTTGATGTTAAATTCGTTTATATTCTTAAATGATTTGAAATTTTGTAAATAATTTATTGTCAATTTAAAATTTTATTTTGTGTTATTTGTCGATTGTGATAATTAGTTATATATATTTGTGTTGATCAGGGCATCTTTAGATTAACAATGTTTATATTTTTATTTCTATTACATAAGAAATTTTGCACTTCTTATCGTCGACATAAATTGCTTAAAAGTATTTCTTCATAATATTTTGCATTACTAACTTGCTTTGCATAACCATCACCTGAACAGAATACTCACATCATCCAATCCAATATCAAAACCACCACTTATTTGGAAAAGCAACAACTATGCAACAGTCCTGAAATATTCAATGATGTACTTGAATACCACCAAGTCGAGAAAGATGAGAAAGAAATGTCTCAAAAAGCATTTCCACTATCAACCCTACCAATATCGTTTCTCGACGACAATTCTTAAATATATAAGTTATTTCAAAAACCAACATGTGAATCATAAATTACCAGGAAAATAAAACATATGAATCTTACAGTTCCCAACACCGAAATTGTTATCCCAACAATGATTGGCGGCGCTCCAAAGAGTAGTGATGTAATTGGGTTAGGCAACTCTTCTTGAAGATACCCTTGCGACTACGATGTTGGACTTGGACCCAAGCTTCAACGGAAAAACTCACCATCCATCCTTATGCACACCATGTGAAAAAAGGAGTTGCGATTCGTCGAGAGGAGGTAGGGATGACAAAAATACCCGTAACCGTGGATATCCGCCAGAATCCAATCTAATCGGATAGGGTAAAACCCAAACCTGAAAGACTTTTAGTGGGTACGGGTAAAACCCGAACCCGAATATTGCGGGTAATGGGTGTGAATGATTTTCTCATTATCCAACCCGAACCCGCCCGATTATACGCTTGCATATGTATTGTCTAGATATAATCATTCATTTTCTCTAACATATTTTATATTTAGCATATAAATATAATATTTTCATGAATTTGTGTTGTTTTAATTAACTTTCTCCGTTCTAGTGAATTATTGTCGTACTTTTCCCCTTATGTAATGTGAGAATACTTGTGAATGCTAACATATTGGTTAGAGTTATAAAGAGAAATTATTACCCATGAATAACCGTGGATACCCGAAATTCGAACGGGTTTGGGCATGATTTTGATTTTTTACCCGTTTCTTATGTGGGTGCGAGTATGGGCAAAACCCGAACTACTTTGGGACTTGGGTAGGGTAAAAATCCAAGGATATTAATCATAAAAAATAGCCATATTTCCCCATATATATTACCAATATGTAAATTGTCTACAGATAATCATATATTGAAGAGGAACAGTTAAAATCCAAGGATATTAATCAAATGTCATCCTTTCTTTTAGCTTGGCAAAGTACCCGGTAGCAATAATCTGACTCACAACTATAACACAAAATAATGGGAAAACTAACTGATTCGTTGAACAATCTTATGCATAGATTAACAATATACTTGCTTGGTATAAAATGAGACAAACAAATTAAAACCCTACTGCAGAAAGCAAGCTACAGTGAGCGAGCAAGGGAAAATACACCATAATCAAAAGCCTCAAACAGAGTTCATAAGCACTAAAATAATAACTTTTTGTGGTGGCTAAACAGAAGCTTATAACTATGAATCTTGATAATCATACAGATTAGACGGATGGCAAAAAGATTAAGAACACACAATTGACATCAACATATTAAAATGGGTCTGCTGTTCATTAGTTTCTCAATTCCACAAATTTTCTACAAATGATGGTTCCCATCAGCTGCAAACATAAATAATGGACGGAAAAGTTAAAATTTTAGGAGAAAGAAAGGAGGAAGAGAGGAACTCATATGAGAATTAAAGAGTTGAAACTTCTTGGCAATGAGTTCCCTCTGCCTCAGATCTTCACCGTGGATCTTTGAATGGCTTACTCTGAATCTTCAACTTCCTAGTTCCTACCAAGACCATCCCTACTTCTGTGACCAAGCTGTTGAAAAGTCACCCTAACCAAACCAACGAATCATGTTCAGCAACTGAATATTGAACAACCTGAATAACGCTGAACAAAAAGACCAAATAAAAAGACCAAAATGGAAATACGAACCAAATAAAAAGACCAACCTGAATAACGCTAAAATCCTTCTTCTACTATCACTCACCTCAAATCCAGCCTCCTCCTCTGCTGTCTTGCACTGTAGGAGATGAGAACACATAGATTTCTCATCGAAACTACACATTTCAAATATTTTGAAAAATTTAGGACTGTACAGTCTAAAACTTCTAAGGAAGTACTTGGTACTGTCCCCCTGCTCTCTCTATCAAATTTGGGTACCTATTTCCCTGCAAAAGAAAGTAAAACCTTCTTTTGGGGCTATACCAATTGCACCGTCCTGCTCCTGCCCTTCCCTCAACTTAAAAACGACAACAAAAACAACAACGCTTTCTAGTCTTTCACTTCCCTCCCCACCTTGCTTTCGTCCATAGAAACTTCTGCTAATAGGGTTCTCTCTTCTATGAGTAGTGAGTAGTTCCTTCCTTCCTTCCCCCACCACACAAAACAATACCTTCCTTTTCCATGTTGAAGAATCAGGACTTTACTGTCACAAAGTAAGAAGAAAATGAATACTCGAAACAGGAGAGGAAAAACTATAATATATATGTATGGGTCAGGATGCTACTGAATTAGAAGTTGGAATAACTCCTGGACTCCAGCACGCATACGCAATTTACCAAGGCTGTGACTTTGCAACATGGTTTCAGTGCTACTGTTTTTCTTTCTTTTTGTTTGTTAATCCTTTGGTAAACTGTTAGGGACACATCATGTTGCAAAGAAATGAACAATTAAGTCCTGGCCAGAATACTGCTACCATTATATGCTCATGACCCGGCCAGAATCCTGGCCGCAAACATCACAACACATATCATCTGTCTTCTTCGAGCAGTAATGGCCGCCATTCTCACCCATCATCCACCACATTGTTTCTCTCTTTCTCACCCCAAAAAACAAACAAAATCATAACCCACAAACCAAATCAAAGTAAAGCAATCAAATTTCCACTCCCAACACGACAACAAATAGAATCGAGCAGCTCAATGGCTCCTCCTTCCCTCTCCTCGACTCCGTTGCTTTCACCCTCCAATGTCAAATTTTTCCATCCTCTCTCCAAACACAGGAGGCAGATTTCTAGCTTAGGCTTGCCTATCCCCCCAAATCCCCCTCAGCTTCTCCCCAGCAAGCCGCACGGCGAAACGGTTGAGACAGAAAAACTCAGATTGGAAAAGAGGAAGGGAAAAATCAAAAAACCCCTTTTGATTCCTAGAGAATCCAATCCACAGAATGAAGAGAGAAAGGTAAGTGAGCCTCAATCGAAAATCAACCTCTTCGCCACGGGTTCGGGGGAGACGGTGGTGGCGGCGGCGGTTATTGTGCTTCTCGCCGGAGGGGACAGCCTCAATCAAATCTGTAAAACGGTAAAAGGGTAAGAAACCTCCTCTTCCATTCCTTCCGCAGATCGATTCTGTAAAAGGGTAAGCAGCCTCCTTCCTTCTCCTCCCTTTCACCTTTCCCCCTCTCTCTGTAATATGCCTGCAATTGCTCTTCCCTTTCCGTGACTTTCTTCTCTCTCTTAATAACCAGTAGAAAAGGTGGGCTTATTTCACCCAAACAAAAAATAAATGAATATTAAATGACAACGTGGGAAACGGAGAAAAGGTGGGTAGTGGACAGTTTGTTAGTTCTGCAATCAGGCGGGGACTCCTATTTTTTTCCCGCTTAACACTCTGCCACATCAGCTTCCTAAAATCACTTTATAGGCAGGAAAATTTGAATGGGGGATGCAGTTTTACTTTTCAGCTATAAATGATACTGTAGACTTAGATCTCAAACGATATGGTCCAAACATGTGTAGTTTTAGAATATACAAAATTAGTGTTTTTTATACTATTTTTAAGAAATTTTCTAAAAAAAGAAATTTTCTACTATGGGAAAAAAGCCCAACCTATAACAGTTTGTCATGCTCATAAAAAGTGATCCATACTTGTATATGTGGCTAGGTGACAAACTAACAATTGACCCAACGGTGGTTGGAAAACCACACCGTTATTTTGGAATTTTTTTCATAATCTCTTATAGAGACAAAACATCTAATGAAACCATCAAGTTTTTCTCTAATAATTATATAGGCCATAATATATATTGTTAAAGTTAATTTTCAACCTGCGTATCCACCTTTGATTTCCTTCTCTTTATCCTTTTTTTAAATTGACTGTCAAGATGATATGAATGGTAATTTTGGAAATAATACATGTACCACATTAAATTGTACCCATATTAATGTACATATCATATCCTCTTACTCAGAACCCTAAACCTACCCTCTCCTTGCTTCGTTTTCCCTCTTCTTCGTCCTCTCTCTTCGTCTCTTCAACTCGTCCACCCTCGAGTATTATCAATGCTTGATTGTTAGATCATCGATACTCAATGCAGTCAAAATCGCGCTTTAAAACTTAAAAAGTTACGATTTTATGCTTTTAGGTCACCAAAACGCTTTCGTTTCCATATAAAAATTTAAGTGTATAAAATCGGACTAAATTGCGCTTTAAAGCTTACGCTTTTAGTTCACCAAAACGTTTTACGTTTTTATGCTTTTAGTTGACTAAATGAGTATTCCCTTCATGAAATGAATTATAAAAAGTATATTTAAAAGTAAATTACCAACAATATGATACATTTTAGATTAAAAGATACATACGAGGTACTTGGATGCATTCTCAACTTCAATAGAGTAATCTAATTCACCAGCTAGGCTCTTCCAAATTCATTAGCATAGAGGGAAAATTTGTTTATTGTTAAAATTTATGTTTACGAACTTATTATTAAGATGTTATAAGTTGCTCTACTTTAGACATGAATTGCATGTATTTTTTAACTTATCTAAATTCTGTGCATTCATATTTTACATAGTATATGTCCTACTAAATAGATTTTTAGTAATTTTTCAGTATGCGTCAAAAACTTACGGTTTTACGATTTGATTCTACGCTTTACGATTTTATCCCTTTTCCGCTTCTAGGTAGAATCGCGCTTTTGACTGCATTGTCGATACTATAGACCATCAATTATGGCTCTAGAGATCTACGCTTAATCATGTGCTATCCTCACTACTTTTTTCTTCATTAATTAGGCGATGGTATGAAAAGAAAGCACACATTAGGTAGTCAAGTTCTTATTGCATGTCGCAAAAGGTCGAGTAAGATGGCCTTAGTATAAGAGATACAGTGATGCTATAGATGACTCATTGGTGCATGATATGAATGAGTGTTAATATATATGTTTAACTCGAGTATGCTTTTCTATTCAATAACCTATCTTTACTTTGATGAATCTATATAACTTGAAAATCCCTAAACAATATTTACTTTTTTGGCTTTGCTTTGATGCTTTACTCGAAATACCCTAATGGTCTTTAATATTCTTGTTCGAGTTTGATGGTTTGGTGTGAGTAATTATGCATTAGAAGATATTGCGGAATACGACCCTAGGGCATCTTAGGATTTTTATGATCACTTGCATGTTGCTTGCATAAAGTTTTTGGCACTGTTGCCGAGGATTTCTGATCATATATAAAAGCATCTAAACATCTTATGTCTCTTAATTAGTTTTAGTTTAGTTTGTTTTGCAGGTTCTCATATGAGTACAGTAATTACTAGAAGAAAAACAGAAAACCTAAAGATAGTTCAAAAGATCGTCCAAGAAGGAGGAGCATCGAGTTCACCCATCTTGACCTCAAAGGAAGGAGAATATAGATCATGAGAAGAGGAGCCTTCAAGTCACACCAATTTTGAGCCAAGCTTGGAAGAGGAGGAGTTCATTGACGACGATTGCAAGTTCAATTCTGAAGAAGAAAGAGCCTCTTCATCATATTCTACACCATTATCAATGGCTGGAGAAGAAGGAGAAAGACGAGTTGCCATCCCAACCACAATCTATGATTATTTGAGGCCAAGAGCATCGAATATCAGATCAAGTATTGCTACACCACCTACTACCATTGAGATCCACACTCAACTGATTCAAATGGTGCCACATGCTGGCATATTTGCTGGAAGGAATGACAATGATCCTGTTCAGCATCTGAAGATAATATTGGAGATCGTCAATTCCGTTCCAGGAGATGAAGCTACCAAAGATGTAATCCGGCTAAGACTTTTCCCATTCTCACTTGTGGGAAGGACAAAGTTGTGGTTAGATTACCATCCACCAGGCACTTTCACCACATGGGAGACCCTTGATTAAGAATCATTGAAGTGTACTTTCCACCATGGAAGACAGAGGAGGTTAAAGATGAAATTACCCAATTTCAATAGAAGGAAGGCAAGACATTTTGTGACACTTGGAGGAGATTCCAGGAGTATATCAAGTTGTGCCCCATCATAGATTCAAGCCGAAGCATATTTCAAAGTACTTCTCCAAAGGCTTAGATCAAGCCACCACTATGACGGTCAACCAGTCGGCCAGTGAAGATTTCACAACAATGACGGGAGTGCAATGCCAAGAACATTTTGCCACACTAGCAAGTAAGCCCAAGAACTAGTCCAAACGACCATCAACGATCAAACCATTAAAGGTTTTCCTAGGAAAGGAGGAGGATGTCTCCAACTTCTATGAGCATATGAAGGAGCTATAACAACAACTAAAGAAAGCATCAATGGAGCCAAAGTATGGACCAATGGCACCATTGTCTGTATGTGAAGCATGGGAGAAGAAGGTCAAGAAGGAGTCAACTGTTATAGCCATGGAGGGCAAGGACATCCTTGTGTCAAATACCTTAACCAAGGCTAACAATCAAGACCTTAACAAGGAAACTACCCTCAGTATCAAAGATTCAACAAACCTCGTATGCCTCATGGTCAATGAATGGCCCCAGGAGGAAAAAATCATGAGGACTACCCCAACATCACCTCTACCAATGCACCTTATATTCCTGAAGCACAATAGTAGAAGAAACCAATTCCACCTGGATTAGGTAACCAACCTCAATAAAATGCGCAAGGAGAATGTGTCTCCAATAAGCAATTCACCAGATTCGAGAAGCTTGAGGCAAAAGTGATAGGATTGCAAGCGAGCCACAAGAAATCGAAAGACAACTTGCACTCCTAGTTGATTCTCAAGCTCAAAAGCCTCAAGGAGACCTATCGAGCAACACATAGAACAACCCAAAGAAAGAGGAAGTCAAAGTAATCCCTACAAGGATGGGAGTAGCCAAAAGTTTCCCAAACATTAAAAAGGAAGAAGAGAAGAAATGATTTGAGTATCCATCCCTCTTAAGAAATATGGTAGATGCTTTTGGAGGAGTAGAATTGGCAGTGCGACTATAGGAGAAGCTCATTTCAATGGAAGATCCCAAGGCGAAGCTCAAGATTTCCATTGAAGAAGATGATAAGATCGAAGAGGAGACCATTATCAAGAAAACCCTTAGGGATTATGCAGAATTCATCCTAGTTAATGAAACAAAGGAGGATCCAGGGTATTGAGTCATAAAGTGTTTTCTAGATGGCCAGCACGTGGAAAAAATCTAGTTCACCTTGGCGCAATCATCAACATAATACCACTACATCTATATGAAGATATATGATTAGCTGACATAGAGGACATCAACGTAAAGATCGCGCTAGCCAATAACACCCCTTGCGCAGTTCTTAGAGTGGTTAGAGGCCTAAGCACCTAGGGGTGGGCATACGGTTCGGTAAAACCGAACCTAACCGAACCGGACCGAAACCGAATAACATTAATTCGGTTCAGAATTCGGAAGAGAAAAGGGTATATTTCGGAAACCAAGGTCCTTTCGACCGAACCGAATTTCCGAATTCTGAACCGAATTTCCGAATTACTGTAATTGCAAGTTCCAAATGGTGGATTTTTATGTTTGTACTTATTATGAGACTTAAATATTTGAAGTATGTTAGTGTTTTATGACTTACGTGTTGAAA
Organism: Linum tenue; assembly: GCA_946122785.1. Lineage (NCBI taxonomy): Eukaryota > Viridiplantae > Streptophyta > Magnoliopsida > Malpighiales > Linaceae > Linum > Linum tenue. Next base: position 10,319,522 of record CAMGYJ010000010.1, on the reverse strand, counting down.
TGTTTGATTTTATCATTGATGATGCATTTAATTGCATATTTATTGTTTACATTAGGGGTGAAAAATAATTTAAAAGAGAAAAAATACAAGCTACCCTCACAAGTTCGGTTTTTCATACAAAACCGAACCGAACCGAATTATAATTCGGTTTGAACCGACCGAACCGAATTATAATTTGGTTCGAATTCGGTTTGAGGTTTGATGGAACTCGGAAATCCGGTATACATTATTTCGGTTCGGTTTGAACCGAACCGACCGAATGCCCACCCCTATAAGCACCCAAGCCGACCCATTCGTATTCTTCCTGACTATGAAACACCATAGTCTTTCCAGGCACTAATTCTACCAATATGCCCTTGTTAAACTGAAAAATGCTCAAGAACAATAAACGCTAAAAGCAACCCCAAACATTTTCATAAATAAAATAATGAAATCACGCTCTTGTAGTTCAAAGCAACGGCCTAACATGTGGGCAAACTCAATCCTTAAAATCTCAACCTGATCTCCACTCTATACTAATAATCATAAAATGTAACAACTAAATAGTCTCAAATGCTGATGCTTACTGAAATTCTTGACTAGGCATACTTCGTAATGCTCGTATCGTCCTCCTCTAGCTGGCTACCCTCGATTGTTTCTCTTGAAGTCACTGCTCTCTAACTGCTGAGGAGCATACAGAAGTTGTCACGGAGAGCTGGTGGCAGATCACACCTTTCCCCATTTATGCTATGACATGTTTGGCCTGAGTGAGGAGATGCAAGATGATCTCATGAAAGAAATTGCTTTGCGACTTGCTCTCCAATCCGTGCTAGAAGAAGAAGAGCATGAAAGGATGAGGAAAGAAGTTGTGGAGGATGACGAAAGTGAATTAGAGGAAGTTCTTGATCTTTCCCAAGGGGAGGAATCAAATTCTGAGAAAAGAAGAGGGGTTGAAGAAGCAATTGACGTCCAGGCTGTGGACGAAGTTTAGGTGGAAGAGGCTTGCACCGGCCATGAGTTACAAGTGATATCTCCGCCAAATTTCGAGGAACTGTTTGGGAAGGACCCGTTTGTAGTGTATCTTTGCCAGACCAAGACCACATCGACATCGCTCCCTCTTGGTGGACGCGATGGTGGTCAAACGTTGCTGTCATTTCTGATTTGGGGCAATGAAACAAGAGAAAAAACGAAGGAAAGGTCTTGCGGCTGGAGACTTGATCTTCCTCGAGTGCACGAGCCATCTTTATCAACTATCATACAACCTGCTCGTGACTTGAGAATCCACCTCATCGACGAGAACCTCAACTTCAAGGAGGTTTTGGGATGGACCGAAACTTAGGAACCATTGTCCGGCTCACGGCGTGAAAGAAGCACTTGTTGGGAGATAACCCAACTAGTCGGTTAGCATTTCTTTCCCTATTTGTCTTTGGTTGAGTCAGTTCTGTTCTTTGATTTTAAAGTCAATAACTCCACCTTTATGAGATTTTGTGTGGTGTTTGTATTCCGAATGCTCTCTCTCCTACTGGAATGCACTGCCTGGCCCGTCCACCATCATACACACTTGATCTAGTAACCTCGTTCTACCCTCATTATCTATCCTCCATTGAGGACAATGTCGTGCTTAAGTGCGGGGGTGACACGCCAAAACACAACACCAAACTGCGACCAAGTGTAATCGCAGTCCGGGAATGCAGTAACAGGCAAGTTCAATTATCAACTCGGAGTCTAGATCTACTGCTTACTCTGTGATTCTCTATTATCTAGCAAACTAGTTCGAGTGATTGTTGTTAAAAGCAAAAGCAACAAGAAAGCAGTAAATTGTTCGGTTTTCAAAGTCAGGAAAGAGTCACTCGGGATTGAGTCCCCCTAGCCCCTTAGTTAGGTTCAATTGTAATTCCCCTGGGTTGATTTACTGTTGATTAGACTGCGGAAGCTCCGACAGTAGCTTGGAATCTCTTAAACTGACCAAGCCCTCTCAGTCTAGCTACCCGGCATACGACTAGTCTTCACCGGGATAGAAAGCTGAAGCAGTAAGCACAGAACTCCACTACTGGAATTGAATTCCAGTACAAAGCAGTAAAATGGCTAACTCTCGTATAGCCAATCTCCTACTATCGACTGAAGAGACTCTAACAACCTAATCAGATTCTATCTATCTCAGGTTGCAGCAGAAATTGAGAAAAGCTGATCAGACTCCAATCAATTCAATAAACATGCATCATTCGACTAAAATCAAACAGTAATATCATCCCAAGTCATTACAATCAAATCCCTAACACCAGGAACTAGGGTTCTTCATACCCAAGTGAGAGAAGGGTTCTACTCCATAGAGAGAGAAGAGAAAACAGTAATCAGAGTAGTCATACTCATAACGATGAGGAAAATCTGCTCCGGGATGATGATTTCCACTCCTATGACGATCTCCAAGCTAGATTCGACGAAACCCAGCTCCGAGATAGCTTCTAGGATGTGTTCTTCGCACTTTCTCTCTCTAGGGCTCTGTTTTTGCTCTGAAAACTCGATTCTCCCACTTTTGGCTCGGAATAGGCTCTAAAACCAGGATTCCCCGACTCGCACGGCCAGGGTGCACGGCCGCGCGACTCACCCACTTGGCCGTGCGGCTCAAAACGCAACGTTTCATTAAGTTTGATCCTCAGGCTTGTCACACGGCCAGGGTGCACGGCCGTGTGAGAATCCCAGTTTGCCCGTGCTCGGCCTCGGCAAATATCACACGGCCAGAATTGCACTTAGCACGGCCGTGTGAAGTTCATGGGTTGCCCGTGCGTGGCCTCGGCAAAAATCACACGGCCATCTTGCTCACTTGCACGGCCGTGTGATGCCCTGTTCTGCCCGTGCGGCTTCCTTGACACCTCGCCACGCGTCCGATCTTCGTCCAATCGACCCCAGACTCGCTCCCAAGCCTCCATTCACTTACTAGGACCTGAAATATCACAAACAAGCACAACCTAGCGTGAAATCGGCCTAAACCACGAGAATCAACACCTCAAACGGTGTAAGAACGAGGGTAAAAACATGTGTAAATAACGGTCTATCAAACTCCCCCACCCTTAACCGTTTGCTTGTCCCCAAGCAAACCAAGTCAGACACCAGGTAAGCTTACATATTTCAATCAACCAACATTGAGGACAAGTCATAAAGGCACAGAACACTTGAGTCGTACTGGTTTTCAAACATCAACACATGAACAACCTCAATAGCAACCGGGACAACCACCACAAAGGACATTCGAGTACAGCAAAATCGAGTAAAGGAAGAGTCTCTCTTCTGTTCACCAGCCAACCTAGACTTGACTCAACCACTCACTCAAAACAGTCAACTCATGCATCCAACTCAAGACATCAGAACAGAGACCGAGAAATCTAGGTCCTCACCGGGGTACAAGAGTATAAAGAATATGAAAATGAATCACTCACTCTCGACCAGTGGGGTCAGGACAATTTAATGCGAAAAATGCACATGCTATTTCTCTCAATCCCTATCATCTCTTCACCATGATGGCAGCCTCTAAATGCTAGAGTTCACATATGGGGTGTCACCACTAACCAATGCAGTCAAAAGCGCGATTCTACCTAGAAGCGGAAAGGGGGTAAAATCGTAAAACGTAGAATTAAAGCGTAAAAGCGTAAGTTTTTGACGCATACTGTAAAAGAACTAAAAATATGTTAAGTACGACATATACTATGAAAAATATGAGTGCAAAAAATTTAGATAAGTTAATAAATACTTGCAATTCATGTCTAAAGTAGAGCAACTTATAGTCTCTTAATAATAAGTTCATAAACATAAATCTTATCAAGAAGCCACCTTCCCCTCCATGCTAATGAATTTTAGAAGAGCCTAGACTGTGAATTAGATTACTTTATTGAAGTTCAGAATGCATCAAAGTATCTGGTATGTATCTTTTAATCTTAAACATATCATATTGTCGGTGATTTATTTTTAAAATATACTTTTATAATTAATTTCATGAAAAGAATACCTATTCAGTGAAGTAAAAGCGTAAAAACGCACAGAGTTTTAGTGAACTAGAAGCGTAAAACCGTAAGTTTTTAAGTTTTAAAGCGCAATTTAGTCTGATTTTATACACTAAAGTTTTTACATAGAAACGAAAGCGTTTTGGTGACCTAGAAGCGTAAAACCGTAAGTTTTTAAGTTTTAAAGCGCGATTTTGACTACATTGCCACTAACTAATCAGGAGGTCTTAGACATAGGTTCAAATGACTGGCTAGGGTCTTGGACATGGGGAAAAGGCCTTTAAGTGGTGGAAGTATTCATAGCACAAGGTTCCACATTTCCAAACACACAATCACAGTCAAACAAACCGGTATTTTCTTTCTGCTATTCTGCATTACTCAATATCTCAAGAGCACAAGAGCGAAGGAGGTATAAACATCAGCATTTCCAAGCCAGACTGCTAAGAAACACTACTTAATGGGCGTCATTCAGATTTTTGGTAGTGGCTCTCTTTTGCTTTAAATTTTTTCTTTGTTTTACTTTCATTTTTCTTTTCATTTCTCAAGAGAGCCACCACTTCTGCACATTTTTCAAACACCTACCCAACTTTTAAGCACTACCTCCAACACTCACATAAATTATAGCAGAAACAGCAGAGAATATGAAAAAACCACTCTGTGGAACCTTCTAAAAGATGCAACAAGGGTGATTTTTTTCGTTATAGACCAAAAGAAAGGATAACACACGGCTCAAAGGGGCTGACTAGGGGATATGACACATCAGGACAGTCAGTTTTGGGCGTGGGCTAATCCTATGCCCCCATCATCTTAGCTAGTGACAACGTGAATGCTACACATCATGGAAGAGGGATCTATCGCACAAGAAAGAAACGAGCAGGCTCAAATCTCACATGGCTACCTATATGCTCTATCTCACATTCTGATACCCTGAACTAGATGCATAAACAACTGTCAAGAACAAGTGATCAGATCAAGTCACAGTTGGCAAGCAAACAGTTGAAAAACTGAACCCCTACATCGTTCTACTGCACATCTCAGTCCTCATCATAGGTTGTCCTAGTCGCAAACAAGTTGTCATGCATTAATCCGAAAACCAATCAATTCATCCATCAAAACATAGTGCCAATATGATCAAACAGCAGTACTTGGAGCCCTCAAATCGTAAGATTCGGACAACGGACTAGTCTCCAAGCACCCAAATATATATTCCAACCAATACAAAGCACCCCCCACACTTAAGCACGACATTGCCCGCAATGGAGTAGAGGGAGAGATAAGGGGAACGATGTTACCGGATTGAAACACTGCTGGGGGACTGGAAGTGGACCAGTCAGCGAGAAACAAACTGGAGAAGGGACAGTTCTGCACGAATCGAACACCAAAAACACACTAGCACACTGTGCGTTAGGGATAAGTGTTAGCCTAGACGGCTACATCAGAAACAAACCACAAAAGAAAAAGAAAAACAAACGACACTAAGTTCAAGATCCTCACACATGGAGCAAACACCCAAAAGTCTAAAACGAAAAATAAAACACACTGAGACGGGCAACGAGTACAGCCTACTCGTCGCCAAGATTGTCGAGGTCGATGTCGTTCATGAACGCGTCATCGTCAGCAGCGCCATCAGCATCAGAATAGGCTCTAAAAACCAGGATTCCCCGACTCGCACGACCAGGGTGCACGGCCGCGCGACTCACCCACTTGGCCGTGCGGCTCAAAACGCAACGTTTCATTAAGTTCGATCCTCAGGCTTGTCACATGGCCAGGGTGCACGGCCGTGTGAGAATCCCTGTTTGCCCGTGCTCGGCCTCGGCAAATATCACACGGCCAGAATTGCACTTAGCACGGCCGTGTGATGCCCTGTTTTGCCCGTGCGGCTTCCTTGACACCTCGCCACGCGTCCTATCTTCGTCCAATCGACCCCAGACTCGCTCCCAAGCCTCCATTCACGTACTAGGACCTGAAATATCACAAACAAGCACAGCCTAGCGTGAAATCGGCCTAAAACACGAGAATCAACACCTCAAACGGTGTAAGAACGAGGGTCAAAACATGTGTAAATAACGGTCTATCAGGGGGTGTTTGATTGTGTATGCGTGTGAATGTTTGGTTGTATGTGTGTGTTTGGAGCCTAGTCCACTGTCCAAATTTTACAAATTTGAGGGCTCCACCTAGTATTCCTTGCAATAACTTGCTTAGTATGCTTTGAATTGACAGCTTTTATAGTACTACGCAACCTAAGAAGGTAGTTGTAGCACTATGGAGGATGCTGAAGTATAAGATATGTCATATCTTTCTCTTTGTTGTGTCGGTTGATTGTGTGAACTAGTGGTTTTAGGACCTTTGATTCATGTGGTATATGACTCTTCTTGGGCTGTGTTGTGGACTCATGTATCGTAAAAGGGTGCTCAATTGTGCGTAACGAAAAGCAGTTGGTCTTCCATGTTGAAAAAATTGAAATTTTAAACATGGGGTAAGCCCAAGTGTGTGGTACAGTTCATTGCACAAAATTTGGTTTTGGAAGAGGTTTTAGTGATCCTTGGTGGGGTAGTCCTACAAGGTGATGCTAAGCCGTCTCTAGTACAAGTAAAAATTTCACTCGTTGAACGGTTTGCCTACTCGAAGATGTGTTTTTAAGGGCATGGATAGAGCTTTCGACCCCCCTTAATTTCATTGACCCTCCATACGAGTTGAGGAAAAGGAGTTAAAAGAAGTACTCTGGTGAGTGAAGATGTACAGAAATTGCTCTTGCTATACCAATAAGGGCCGACCGTGCATAAAAACTGCAGTTTGGAACCCCAACAAAGTGAGAATGTGAAAAACAAAAGAAAACAAAAAATAATAAGGTTAAAGGGGTTCCAACGATTGGAATGGAATGGAAGAGCACCCGATACGAAGAGTCCTTGGTTGTTATGTGGGTGATTCTCTTCATCCATGAATTATCTGTCCTAGGTCCACTACTTGGCATGATCCTGGTTTGAGTCTAGTACTCGCATTAAGAGAAATAGGGCATGTCTTAGGAAACTGGTTGACCTCGTAAACTGCTAAATGATCTAGGAAGTCCTCTACCGAAGATCGGGGTTACATGTTGCTGTAAAGGTCTAGAGAGTTGCATTGGATTGAGTTAGATTGGCTTGGGGACATGCAAACGGTTAAGTGTGAGGGAAATTTGATAATACTAAATTTGCACATGTTTTTAACCCTCATTTCTTGATTGTTTAGCTTGGTGTTTATCATACTTTGACCTATTTTATGCTAGGTTGTGTTCCATTTTCATATATCAGGTTTTGCATGTAAAGTGAAGCATAGGCGCAAGTTTCAAGTCAATTAGAGATCAATTGGTGACTCGGGGGGAAGAAACTCGGGCATGACCCAAGGAAGAATGGATTTCTACGTCTTTTAATGGGGAAAAATTCATGTAATCTAGGCATGTAAAGAAAGAGGAAAAGACTACGAGCGTCTGGGATCAAACAACGACTGATTTGAAGTTCGAATGAGGGAGAAAGGACAAAAAGACGACAGCCTATCCAAAGTTACGGGCTGGCCTTTAAAGCAGTACACATTTCAAAGTTATGGGATGGCCGTAACTTTGCCTCTAGCAGCTCTATAAATGCGTTTTTGCGGATTTTAAAGAGGGAGAGCTGGATTTTGGATCTCAAACACCCAAGGGATGAACCCTAGAGAGAGATCACCTTGGATCATTCTTGGAGCTATTTTGGAGGATTTCTTCACCATTGGAGCTCAGAAATCAAGCTTGGAGATGGAGATTGAGGATCTAGATCAGATTTCTGCATTCTCTCTCTTCTCTATGAAGTAACTTCCCTTCACTTAGGTTTTGAGGAACCCTAGATTTGTATGAACTTGAACTCATGATTGATTGAAGTTTTACATTCAATTGAATATTAATCATTATTGCATGAGTCTTGATCTAACTTATGTGATCCCTGCTTTAACCTAGAACGATAGTCTCTGTATAGGTTAATAGTGCAACCTTAATTGGAAGTAGTGGATCGATTGCTTTAGTCCATAAATTGATTCATTGCTCTGTACTGAATTAAAGCCAGTGGAGGAAGTTTGGTGTGTTATTGCCTTGGTTAGTTTATGCCGGTGGAGGTTAGTCGTCCGTCGGGTATTCGAACTGAGAGGGTCTGGATTACTTTAGTTGAGATTTCAGACTTGTCAAGAACTTTCCGCAGTATATCTGTCAACTGAATTGGATTGGGTGAATTACAACGTGGCCTAACTGCAGACTAGGAGGTATCATACCTAAGTGAGTTCTCAACCTGGAATTAGTAGTTTTACCTAGTTTAGTTCGTAGAGTAGTTATAGTTCTTCTATCTTAATCTGGTTTGCGAGGTAATGAACTAAAGTTGAGTAATAGTAACTCTAGATACCCGTGGATTCGATATTTATTACTTATGCCACTATACTACAGTCCCTTTCATTGGTTACACATGGCCATTGTTAGGAGTTGTGTCATAGCGAGTCAGCATGTCTACTCCAATTCTCAAACTTAAGTGGTATCCGAGATATGTTACCCTTAGATATATAAATAGGATCCTATAGTGGACGAGGCAACCAAACCCCTGCCATATGAATGCCGCCCTAGATAGAACCCGAGATGAAACCTCAGTGTGGACGGTGGGTTGTATCCATTAAAAGGAGCTATGTTCTTAATGCCCCATATATGATAGCCTATATCGATGTGACTTACATGGTTTTAGGGGAGCCGTACTCGGAGGCGGGTGGATAACCATGAAATCCCATGGAAAAGAGCTCACTCACCACATTCGACAAATCTTAATTATCTAGACATTGCATAGTAGTCATAGGCTAGGGTGAGGGATAGTTCCCCGAAGTACCTGCTTTATCTGTATTTAATCTCTAGACTAGTTAGTTCGCTGATATCCTCAAACACAAACCCTTAAACCGATCGGCTAGATAACAACAACGTGGGAAGTAGGCTAGGGTACTGGGACCCGAGTGAATACGTTCTTTATTGTCACTATATGACAACACCATTTTAGGTTAAACTTGGCCTAGGATGAGGTAGTTATTGACACGTGCTAACCATTGACAATAATCTACTTGGATGAATGTGATCAGTTGGTGCAAATGTTTAGTTCTCATATGTGTGCAAATGAATGGATGTCTTGACTCGAGTACTCTTTGATTGCAATTGACATGCATCGAAATTTGTGAAATTGAATTGATGATTGGGGGATTAGGTAGCCATGTGAGATTTTTTCCGATCTTCTTTTTCATGTATGATTAGATCCCTCTTACCATGGCGAGTAACATTCATGTTGCTTTCTTCGTGTCCAAATTATTGTGAGTCACCCTTGTGTCTCGGAGCTCTCGCTTTTGAGCTCCATTGAGGTTCTACATAGGTGGATTTTGGACGGTTCCTGCTAGGAATAAAAAGGGTAGTGTTGGAGGAAGTTCTTAATAGCGAGCATTGTTCGTTAAGTGTAAAAGTGGTATGGGTTTAGCTCCCTAATGCCCCCCCCCCCCCCCAAAAAAAAGAGAAAAGGAAAGGAAAGTAGAAAAAAGGAATTGAAAAAGTGGTAATAAACGGGGTAAATAAAAGACAGAGCATTGCCACAAAGGATAATGTGTATGCTCTGGATAAGGTTTCTTGGCATTCAATCGATTGAAACAACTAATTTCTTGTTGACCTCCTTCACTACTATGCTTTGAAATTGGATAGCAGGTGTGGCTGAGAAAGTGTGCTTGAATGTAGTTCGTGATTGGTAGTGGTTTGGAAGAAAGGAAGTATCGTTTTTGGCCGATGTCAGTGGCCGTTGATTGTTGGAAAGGTTCTAGTAAAAAACATAGAACCTTTGGTTTTAGGTTGAAGATGTAGAACCTCATGCTTTGCTTTCCACGACCCAAAAGGCATTTTTCCCATGTCCAAGACCATTGCCAATCATTTGAACCAGTGCCTAAGAAATCCGGACGAGCTAGTTATGACAACCATCTTGTGAACTCTAGCATTTAGAGGTTTCCGTTGTGGTGAAGAGATGATAGGGATGAGCGTTGATATGCATATCTTTTGCATCAAATGGTCCCGACCCCACTGGTCAAGATTGAGTGATTCATTTCTCATTTTGCTTATTCATGTCTTATCCCGTGAGGACCTATTTCGGCAATTCATTTGTTTTTTGGATTTGATCTCTATGTATGGTTAATTGTGGTTGGTGAGTTGTCTTGTCGAGACTTGTATTGATTTGTGAGTCAGAACTTTTCGTTTGCACGTTCTTAATGCATTCGAATGTCGTTTGTGGTGGATGACAGTATTGTTTGTGATTGTCCAAGTGTTGATGCCCAATAGCCATTGAGATTCACCAGCTTTGAGCCCTTTGATGTGTCCCCAAGTTATCTTGTTAGGTTGAGATATTACCTTGTTTGAAATTGGTTTGCTTGGGACAAACAAACGTCCAAGTGTGGGAGAGTGATTCGAGTCCAATTGCACACATTTTACCCACTTATTCTTTAGACGTTTGACATTTTTTCACTCATTGAGGTTCGGTTTTACGATAGGTTGTGCTTATTTCTAGTGTGTTTCAGATCCTAGCAGATGGAATCGACCTTTGGAACGAAAGTTGGATGAAAAAGGACGAAAACAGATAGAAGAGAAGAATTAGCTGAGGATCACGATGGAAGCCTAGTTTTCATGGTCAGCCAGACTGTGATAATGGAGCTCCCACCATGAAGGGACATTTTCTAGAAATATCACTTTTAAAAAAAATTACAAAATACCACCCAACCCCGAAAAATTCCAAAAATACCACCATTCTTTGTTCTCGGATATCCGATTATAGTAAAAAAAAAAAAAATTTGATTCCGCATAACTTTTCGAGATCTTGCAAGGCGCAAACCGCTGTTGTTTGTTAACCCGAATGGGCTTTTTCGATTTTTTCAAACTTTGGCCATCCATAACTTTGTGCTCCGAAATCCGAACGACATGAAATTTTTTTTGATTCCGCATAACTTTTCAAGGACTACAACTTTTACTATGAATAAACTTTCAAAACAGGAATTGTTTTTGGATATACGTGGTTTTGGGATAACTTTACCTTCCCTTTTCACTAATCCACATACATTCCGAAATTATGTCTATGATAAAATTTTAGTGGTTGAAAATTTAGGCGGAATAAAATTTTTTTCATGAAGTTTGGATTTTGGAGCACAAAGTTATGGTCGTCCAAAGTTATTGAGGATTTAGTTGTGCAAAATTGTTTCAACAAAAGAGTTGTAGTCTGGTGGCGTAAATGTTGTGCTGAATTTAGTTAATTGTTTATTATCTAGGTTCGAACAACCACAACATGCTTCTTTTTTTTTATCTCTACTAAATATAAAATTTAGGGTTAATACCTTATTTTGGCCCGAACTATAACCATATAATCAACTTTGGCCCGTAGTTTTAAAAATTAACATCATGGACTCAACTATACAACATATAGATTCAATTGGCCAGACGCGTGTTTTGACCATCAATTTGGACGGTCAACACCGTTGACTAACGGTCAACGATCCAGCTCACTGTCATGTCAGCACCAAATTAAAAATAAATTCAAATTACAAATTATTTTCATATTTTCTTTATATGATTAGATAATGAATAATAATAAAAATAAAAATCGAACAATTCCACCACTCAAATTCTCTCTCTCTCTCTCTCCTGTTGAATTCCCCTTTCTTTATCTCTTACAACTAAGGCGGCCTTCTCTTTCTTTTTCCAGTATGAACGCCTGGAAATTTGATAATCATAGATAGACAAAGATCCTGAAGGAGACACGCCACCACTGGCGGAGCATTCCCGCTGCTATGTTCGCGCCTGAGCCGAGAAGAGCTGGGGGCCGACGAGGTGCTGGTGGCGGCATGCGAAATGGCAGGGGAGGAGACAGATCGTCGATTAATCCGGTCATCGTGCTCCGCGGGAACGTGAACGGATGCGAGAGAGGAGGCCGTGGATGCGAGTTCTATTATGACGAGTTCTATTGAGACCGTTGCTGCCAAGCATGTCGGACAATCTGCTCAGATCTGGATTTGAGAGGCTGTAAGATCAGTTGTCGCAGATCGAATTGAACGGTTTTGAGTCGGTACGAGCATCCCCCGACGTCGAAGGCGTTGTGAAGACGACATGGATCTTGTGCTTGAGGGCGTGAAGGACGAGCTTGATGTAGGCGTTCTAAGCCATCTCGAACTCGAGCTCCCCAGCGCGGCGCCGACCATCTTCAACAGCTCCTGGATTTGCTGGGATTTGATTCGGCTCATATACTTCAAGCTCTTAGGCGAGTCGTACGGGAGCGATTGAAAGGGGATCTGGAAAAAATAATGGATATTGGGGAGGGATAAGAGTGTTCGCCACTCGCCAGATTCATGTGTTAATGGCCAATTTGTATTTTATATTTTTATAATTTTATAATTTGGTTAATTTGAAAATGATAAATAATAAAAATTAGGAAAATAATTTGGATTTGAATTTTTTTAATTATTTTTAGGCTGACGAGGCAATGACATGGCAGGTTGACTAACAATCAACGGTGTTGACCTTCCAAATTGATGGTCAAAACACGTGTCTGCCAATTGAGTCTATATGGTGTATAGTTGAGGCCAGGATGTTAATTTCTAAAACCACGGGTCAAAGTTGATTATATGGTCATAGTTCGGGCCAAAATAAGGTATTAACCCTAAAATTTAATATGCAATGATGGTGTTTCGAACCTAGGACTTCTGGCACACAAAAAAAAAACAATTAATACAATTGTGCCACGACCAATTATAGTCTTTGTGGGGAAAACAAAAAATATATAGCAAACCGCCCCGGCGCCATGCGGTTAGTAAAATCGCCCCCTACCCATGCAGTTTTTGTCGAAAACCGCACTTCACCCAGCAGTTTTCGAGAAAGGGTGGTATTTTTGCAATTTTTAGTACATGGGTGGTATTTTTGGAATTTTTAGTGGTATTTCTGGAAAAAAATCCATCATGAAGTGCAGAGGATCCAGAACCTTCCACGCGCCTCGCTGGGCTAAATGAAATCATGGGCACTCGACCGTGATAATTCCCTCCAGACCGTGAAGAGTTTAAGGTGAAACGACACATTTTTGTCCAGGAACACGGTACAGGCTTGGAGTTACAGCCGTGAACTGTGACCGTGAATAGTCGTCGATCTGGGTAGAAAAGTGGAGAAGCCTAATTGAGTTGAAAGAAGAGGGGGAGAGCCTAGTGTGAGAAAAACTTCTTCTTCCTCAAATTTCTAGAGAGAGAAAGGAAGAACAAGAGAGGAGAAGAAGGTTAGGGTTTCATTTAAGCTCCAAGATTTGGGAATTTCATCCTCAAAGGTTGATCTCCACGCCAAAGGAAGAAGGCAACCCTCTCAAGATGGTCTCTTCTCTTCTCCTTTGTGTATTCCCACATTTTAGCATGGAGTAGTTGCCTTCTTTCACTTGGTTGTGTTTTAATGCAAGTATTGAGGTATTTTCATGAAGGTTGTGTTGTGTTTTCCATTTCCAACTCTTATGCCAATTTGACCTAGGAAGAGGGAAATCCCCTTCTTGTTAAGAGGCTTTCAAAAGCTAGAATTTTTACTATAGTTCGATAGAGAAGTCTAAGCAACCCTTAGTCAATTGGCCAAGAGACCTACTTTGCTAGCATGATTTGATATCTCTTGGCCTAACGACCGAGAGAGTGAAGCATTTTCACTTGTTGCGCTTCCCTACGGTTTACAACCACTCATATCACACACTTGCATTCGGTTCGGCAATTTATGATTACTAGATAGGGGGTGGTGCTCAAAACCATTTACATTTCCAATTGCTTTTAATTATAGTCCATGGTTTTAACCAAAAATTAATTGCTAGATAATGTTTCAAACAGTTGAAGTAGGGGTACATGGACGAAATGGGTTAGGGTGATTACTTGTTTTTTAGTAATCACGGTGGCAACTTCTTTATATACCATTTGATTAATTATTTTCCCTTCCTTTTTAATCTTACGGTCAAGATTCTTTTAGGGTAATTTTGGAAATTAAAAAATGACCACACCTGATTATTCTATATAATCTACCCAAACCCTAGTTCTGTCCTCCCTCCTCCGTCAGCCACCACCGCCTAGAACTTCTCTCCCCCTCGAGAAGTCTCCCTTTTCATCAAATCAGCCGACACGGGTACGCCAGAGACATCCAGGGAGCCCTGCCCGGACCGAATCCTCGACGACATCGGTGGAGCTTTCGGCATGGGCGCAGTCGGCGGCTCCGTCTTCCACTTCATCAAAGGGGTTTACAACTCCCCCGTCGGGACTCGCCTCACCGGCGGAACCCAGGCCGTCCGGATGAATGCGCCCCGCGTCCGCATTAGCTTCGCCGTTTGGGGCGGCCTCTTCTCGGCCTGGGTGGCGCTGACGAGGGCTACGATGCTGGAGACGAGGGCGAAGCTGATGCTGAGAAGTGGGGTTTTCGATGTTGGGGATGATTTGATCAAGAAGGCGATTTTCATTAGGGCTTCCATTTGTGGGGAGAATCATCATGATACGGTTGCAGCGAGGGAGACGTTGAGTAAGCTTGGGAGGTTGATTGCGAAAGTTCAGACGACGGCCGGTGGTAATAATAATAATGCTTCTTCTCCGCCGTAGACGGCGGCGGCGGCCGGAGGGTGTTTCGGTTGTGATGAAACGTTATGATAACAACATGATATTCATTCATCTTCGTTTGGTAGTGTGACACTTTAGATTGGTATTGGTTCATTACATGTGTATTAGTATTAGCAAAGCTAGTTTGGTAGTTCTTCAAAGTCTAATGATATTGGTTCAAGCCTCAATGTTCATAATTCTCTTCATATATGCAATGGTATAGATTGTTTATATTGGTAGTTTTCGTGTAATGGTATAGATTTATTTCTGCAATGGTAGTTTTCGTGTAGTGGTTGTCTAATGGATTGGTACTGATTTCATGTTTTTTTTTCAGAAAGATTGAGAAAAATATGGAAAGGAGATCTGGCTGGAGATTAAGGAAGTGAGAGAAAAAGAGAGAATTTTAATTAATAGATTTTTGTAACTACCTAAAATGTGATTTATTAAAAAATTAATTAATATAATTTATTTTTCCATACCCAATTTACCCTTAGTAACCACGGTGATTACTACAAAAGTAGTAACCACGGTGATTACTACAAAAGTAGTAACCACCGTAACCGCTCCCGTACATGGACTGCCGGGTTTGAAATTTAAAACATATTTTTCCAATGTTGCACTCGGCTAGAGTTTATACTTGGGCCCCAGTCAGGATTTAAATTGTGGTATTTGGGACGAGTCACAACTCGATCATGATTTAAATTGTGGTATTTGGCACCAAATCATTGCATCTCTTAGGGCCAATCAAATTGCACCTAAGCCCCTTCTTAATGCCCCCATCAAATTGCATTAGCAAACCCCTGGAGGACACGCCACAACAGCTGACGACTATGAAGATTGTGTCATAAACCAGTTGGTCCCAGTAACTCGAGTTGTTGGGAGAAGGTTATGCTTGATCTTATACATGCCCATGTATGGTACTTAACCACTTCCTTACACGCCATCTCAAACGAAAGCCGACTCATGGGCTTGAAGTTTGGACATGCCCTCCATACCTTGTGCTTGAAAGACAACGATTAATATTGGGGATCGTGAAGACTTGAACACGTGACCTCAAGGACAAACCAACTCTATACCATGTCATAAACCAGTTGGTCCCAATAACTCGAGTTGTTGGGAGAAGGTTATGCTTGATATTATACATGTCCATGCATGGTACTTAACCACTTCCTTACAGATTGCACTGCTGACGGGTTCGGGGATGGAGGAGACCTAGCAACTGCTCTCCATTCCTCAACTTGCATTGTGTACTAACGAAATCGCGGGCCCGAAAAGTACTCGATGTTATCATAGGAACTCCAGCAGCGGTCCTTTCATAACCACCAAGATAAGAAACCCACCTCATCAATCTCGATCTTAGTCAGCTGATTAAAGAAGAAAATATGATGCCATGCACGATCATGAGTAAGATGACAAATGGTGCGACGAATATGATGTTTCCCAGCTAACAACCACACACCGCGAAAAAACCTACAATCAAATAAGCAATGAGAAATAGATTTATTGACTCGTACAGATTACACCGTGAATTAAAATCCCGAGTGGAGCCCAAGTATAAACTCTAGCCAAGTGTAGTATAAAACAAGTATGTTTTAATTGTCAAACCCGAGCTGGTCCATGTACCCCTACTTCAATCGCTTAAGTTGTTATCTAGCAAAATTGGTTTTTGGTTATTTAAAGCTAAAGAAATTACAAATGAAAACAAGCAAGTAAAGTAAATCGAGGTTGACCCAATAAGAGAATAATTCACCCGGGTATATTGCTCCCCGTAGCTATTTATCAAGATTAGTTGAAAATAATACAAGTGTGTGGAAAAGTGGTTGTAAACTGTAGGAGAGCGCAACTAGTGAAGAAGCTTCACTCTCTCGGTTGATGGGCCAAGGAAAATAAAGCCAACGAATTAGCTCTCTAGGCCAATCGATTAAGGGCTGCCAAGGCTACTCCCTCGGTATTTAATCCGGATGGCAAAATGACTCGCTATGACACAACTCCTAACAATGGCCAAGTGTAACCAATGAAAGGGACTGCAGTATAGTGGCTCAAGTAATAAATATCGAATCCACGGGTCTCTAGAGTTACTATTACTCAGCTTCAGTTCATTATCTAGCAAACCAGATTAAGATGAAAGAACTAAAACTACTCTAACAAACTACAGTTAAGGTTAATCTAATTACAGGTTGGGAACTCACTTAGGTATGATTCCCCCTAGCCACTAGCCAGATTAATGATTAATGATCTCTAACATGTTTCACTTTCATCCACAATGCGGAGAATCCTTGACTAGACCTTGAGTCTCGACTAAAGGAACAAGGCCCTCTTGAGTCAATTGCCTAGAGGGACGTATCCTTCTCTAGAACAACCGATCAAAGCGTTCTGAACTAGACTCCCTCTATCGAAAGAGGTTGTCAATCGATACAAAGCAGTGAATCAACCCTTGACTAAAGCAATCGATCCACTACTATCAATCTATGGTGCTCTGTTGACCTAATCAGGTATTCGCTCTCATAGGATCAAAGCAGAATCAATAATCTCGACTAAAGCAAAATTGAATCATGAAAACATGCATAGATTGAATATGAACTCAAGATTATCAAGTAAGAGTACTCATACAATCATCCAATCAAACAAACATAGCTAGGGTTCCTCAAAACCTAAGTGAAGGGAAGTTACTCCATAGAGAAGAGAGAGACTGCAGTAAGAATCTTCAGATGATCAGTCTTCAAGTCCGGGCTTGTTCCTCGAGCTTCCAAAGCAAAGAAATCCTCCAATTCCACTCCAAGAATGCCCTCAAATCGCCCTCTCTCTCTTTGGTTCGTCCCTTGGGTGTTTGGGATCCAAAACCCAGCTCTCCCTTTCCTTTGGCTTCAATCTGCCTAAAAAACCCGATTCTGGGCAAAACACCGTCGAGGACACGACCGTGTTTTGCTTTTGCCCGTCCGTGTTTTGCCCCGTGTTAAAAACACGCCCGCGCGCGTCGGCCAAAACACGGTCGTGCCTAAATATGCGAACGGCCGTGTTTTGATTTAGGCGCGCCCGTGTTTTTACTGCCGAACTTGTTCCCCTATATTCAATGCTTTGTTTCTCCCTCGTCCGGACTCCGAATCAGTCGCCGTTTGATCCCAGACGCTCGTAGTCTCGTCCTTTTTCTTATCATGATAAGCATGCATGATAATTTGTCCATAAATGAGGCAGAAATCCATTCTTCTTCAGGTCATGCCCGAGTTTCTTCTCCCGAATCGCCAATTGATCTCTGATTGACTTGAAACTTGCGCCTATGCTTCACTTTATGTGCTAGGACCTGAAATGTGACAAAGTAACACAACCTAGCGTAAAATAGGCCAAAGAAGAGATAAATAAAGCTCAAACGATCAAGAAACAAAGGGGAAAACATGTGCAAATATCGAGTCATCACAAAACAACAACCAACTCAAAGCGCTAAAACGTAGTATGAGGTTTGCCCTAATTCGGCTTAAGTAGTTGGCTCAATTGGCCAAGGAATTCCAACTTATAAAAGCCTCTTAGCAAGAAAGGGATTTCCCTCTACCTAAGTCAAATTTGCACAATAGTGAGAAATGGAAAACACAACTAATCCATCATGAAAATACCTAAATACTTGCGTTGAAACACAACCCACATAGAAGATATTCGATTCATACAATCTATCACATACAAAGATCTAGGGTTCGTAATACCCAAGTGAAGAGGAACTCTAATTCATAGCTAGGCAAACGAAAACAACAAAGATGAAAGAAAGAACCATGGTGGATGCTTGTATTCCCTCTTTGTTTATGAGAATTCCCTTGAGAGTTTAGAATCTTCACTCCTCTAGCTTGAAGTAAGCCCAAATTTTCTTCTCCTCTCCTTGTTGATCACTCTCTCTCTCTCTCTAGATTTTAAAGAAGAAGAAATTTCTCTCACTAGGGTTTCCTCTTTGAGGTTTCTTCAGCTGGACTCCTAGAAGGGAACCCAAAAAGAGTAAAACCAACCCCAGATCCAACCTCCTCTTCTCTCTCCCAGCAGCCTTCTATTTATATAGCTCGGCAGTCACTTTCACAATCCGAACATCACGGCCATGACTTTGGAGCTCAAACCGTTATGTCGGAAAACGCAGGTCGTTGGAACCGTTTTGGTCCGACATCACGGTCACTGGAAAATTATCATGGTCAGGCGACCGTGATAATCTTTCAGGCCCGTGTGATGCCAAAATGCTTCTGTTTCCAGCGAATTTCACGCCCGTCTTGAGAGTTTTCTTCACTTTTTTGGCGATTTTCGACTCCAATCGTCCCGAAACTCGTCCTCAACCCTTCAACACGTGCTAGGATCTGAAACGTCTAAAAAATAACACAACCTAGCGTAAAATAGGTCAAGGGACAATGAAATGCAAAGTCAAACTATTAAGAAATGAGAAGTAAAATGTGTGCAATTAGCCCCGAATCATTCAACAGTATTCGAGCAAACATGGCATATAGAAGAAGAACACAAGGACCTTGTCTGGAGAATCGCTCTCAGGAACAAGAAACCTCGCACAACCCACCACAAGAAAAACTTCAGCTTCTGAGGGATGGTAGATTCCATAATGATTTCCATATTTTTTTCCATACGTGGTAGAAGTCTATCGAATTGCTCATGTCGAGATGCAGATTATAACTGGTAACCCGTTTTCACGGTGTACTCAGGTTTTGTGGAGTACAACTATGCATTTAAGCTATGGATTGGGGATCGAGAGGAAGGGAGAGGGATTCAAAGAATCCATCACCCACTTTCGGCACCAAATGTTGCACGTATCAAAGTTCCATTCCAAGTTTTGGTGAGTGGATGAATGAGATAGAAGCTACGTAAGGATTAGTTAGACAACCACCCAAGATAAGAATAGGTGAGGAAGGTGGTGTTTTTGGAAGCCAAGGGAAGGGACCTTAAGAATAAGAATTGTTTTCCCACATCCGACCTGCCACTGAAGACCCCTCCTCAAGGAGATGACGGCCTTCAAGGACCCCTGTCAAGCCCAAGATGGACAATTACCCGAGCAGTAAGGAAATTAAAATGGAGATAATATCGTGCCTTGTATATCCATGCAAGCGTGGAATTAGGAGACTTAAGAACCTTCCAAATTTGCTTGGCCAACATTGCCATATTGAACTAATCAAATTTCCCAAAGCCAAAAGCCCCCATGAAACTTACACATATAGCCGGACACGAGATCCATTGTATCCCATCATCCTTATCCTAACATGCCTACCAAAACTCAGCTAATTGGCTATTCAATATACGACAACTCGTTGATGGAAATCGAAATGAAAACATAGTACAAATCAGTGTTGTAGAGCCAGCCACACTAATCACCACCTCTTTAGCCTCCAAGGAAAGGGCTTTAGATCTCCAACTCTGAATGCAAGCATAGCAAGAGCGTCTTCCACAAACTGAAAGGTAGGACTTTGAACGCTGGATAGGAGTAGGCAACCCTAGATATTTTTCGGAACATTAAAGCTGAAACATATCGATGATTTATGCAGATTAACCCTTTGTCCACTAGCATCCTTATACAATCTCAACATATGAATAAGATGAGCATATTTAGTGGTAGAAGCTTGGAGGAATAAATAAGAGTCATCGGCGAAGAAAAGATTGAAGTAGTATCTTCAGTCCATGAAGCTGTTGCAAACCTAGAGCATTAAAAAGCATTCCAAAATTGCTACTAAGTTAAATGACTGTGGTTGTATATATTTTTAGTAGTTATTT
Organism: Linum tenue; assembly: GCA_946122785.1. Lineage (NCBI taxonomy): Eukaryota > Viridiplantae > Streptophyta > Magnoliopsida > Malpighiales > Linaceae > Linum > Linum tenue. Next base: position 10,299,177 of record CAMGYJ010000010.1, on the reverse strand, counting down.
TCCCCACGTAGAAACACTCACTAATAGAGAGAGGCAACAACTAAAGATGAAAGAGAAATTTTATTAATTTATTAAGTTTCTAAAATACCGAATGAGTCCTTCATTATTTATCACTGTAATATTTAATTTAAAATCAATCAATGATGATTAGAGTAGTTAGTATGTTGCTAACTCCTATAAAATTAGCACCAGTGAACCTCATTACTAGGGGTGAGTATTGGGTGGTTAAACCCACAAATCCACCCACAATCGACCCACCCATTATCATGTCTGGATGGCTAAACATCGCCCTACATTTACTATTATCGCCCTAATATAAAACATACAACTACCATATTACCCTTCATTAATCAGACCAAATTAAATAAAAAATCCTAAAATCTCTAATCCTCCAATACTGTCGTGGAACACCTCCTCTCCAAATACTCCCCGATGGCCGCAGCCGTTCCCTGCACTCTGCCCTTCTCCCCATTTCATCGGCGCCTCTTGATTCCGTCGTCGTCGACGAGATCTTAAAAAGCAAGCTCCATGAGTAGTTTTTTGTACTTAAAACCTGATTATTAATTTATAATTCTTAACTAAATTGGAACTTTTGATTTCCTTTTCTTCTTATGCTTTTTGCCTTTGGGTTGATGACTTTAATAATGTCCGGAGACGGAGAGCAGAGTAGCGATCTTCCTAGTGTGGGCAGCCGGCTGCAGTTTGATTCCGAAAGAGAGTGTTTTCTTTTTGTTTTTTATTGTGTTACAATATACAAAGAATAAAAAAAATAAAAGGATAAAGATGTCAATTCATTTTTTAAAGTTAGGGTGATTTAAGTTAATTAGGGCGATGTTTAGCAACCCTCTTATCATGTGGGTGGTTTCTATGGGTGAGTGTTGGTTGTAAAATAGGTGACCCACACAAGATTGAGTGGGTGCGGGTGGATTGTGATTGACCCACGACCCACCCAACTTTTTAACCTCACACAATAGAAGCTCTAACATATAGCTTTACCAAAAATGAAACCCTAAAAATCACAAAAATTCCTCTCAATTTCTATCAAAGAATTGTGTTGTGAGGTGTGCTTATACAATTGGCGATACGCTTAAGCATAACTAGTAGACAAATGGCAGAAAAAAGACAGTTGTCTTCCCCGAGACGACGCCATCTCAAACTACCACTGATACATCCTTCAATCCTTCCATCAATTTGGAATTGTAATTTGCAACTGTAGGTTAAAAAGCTATCTATGCTCACAACGCCTAGGCGAATGAGGTGCTAGGCAAAACCAAAACTTTTGCTTATGCCTAGTACCTTTTTCAACCTTGGTTATTATCGAGTTTAGAGCATGTTTATCAATTGAATATTTGTAATTTGTGGACGATTACGAATATCAATATTGTAAAATAAATTATTCACCTGATTTATGGATTAAGAGTTAATAAATTTTAACATTTCTTTCATTTTAAGTTTAAAACTATTGAAATTATGTGATCATATGGAATATATGTTGTAAACTCACTGAATTCACCCAACCACCCATCATCCGTAATCACCCAACCCAGCCCACCCGCAAGTAATGATTGGGTGGGTATAGGTTATTTTTCCTTCACCCACCACGTAATGGGTGGTTCCAAACCCACCCAAATCCACTTAAACCCACCAACTGCTCACCCCAACTCATTACTGGAAAATAGAAAGTTCTCTTCCAATCACCACAATCTTTTATTTCACGGTAAATCCTGTTCAAAGTACTCTCTGTGGAAAGGTTGCCCTAATGGCTAATAGTTAAGGTAGATAATAAAGGGTAAAACAGACGAGGACCTTTTGGATATGATACTCTTGTTTTGTTTCAGTAACTTGGAAGGGAAAAAAGGCAAAATGGACAGTTGTACTTCCAGAGATGACGATGAAAATGGGATATCAGCCAAAAGCATCCATGGCACTGGAGACAGCGTCTATCTCACTATCCTGCAAAAGACTATCCATCCACTGGAAAGTTTTCCTCATAACATGCATGACTCACAGAACAACTCGGTATTCACAGATGGAAACCAAAACAAAACACTCTCCCAGCTAACAACTAAAAGCTCGAAAATGTAATCCAACAAACAAGGTTAAACAAACAACCTTATTCTTGATCCATTCACACGTTGTTTGCTCCTGGTTTGCTACTGTTCTCTTGCTTGGCTCATGTTCTTTGGTTACTAACTTCAGGCTTCAACCGCCCCCTGCTGCATCAGTTTGAGCAGTAGCAGTTGGTTCACCCATTTCGAGGCAACCACCATAGCTTAACCCGAAATAGCTGCCCGAGCCAAGTAACACATCTGGCCTGTTGAACTCTATTTGCATGCAGTCTGTACCAGCAGGAGTTTGCTTCTCCTCCCCATACGGGGACGATACTTGGCTCCCCATCTCCTGCTTCATTTCACACCCTGCATCCGATGTGTAGTAGTAAATGGTTGATGTTCTAATGCAAGGGGGGGAACAAATATTACTGTATATTCAAATAGTAATGATGTGTCTCATCAATTAATAAACAATAAAGGTTGGCTTTTACCTGGTTCGTCGGACGAGCTTCCACTCATGGGCGTGCATGCGCTGAACACTGATGCAGCAGAATGACCCAATGGTGAGATTGGGTCAGCTTGCATTCCCCAATCTCTCTTCCTGGAATTATAGGGCAATTGGTGTTCCATAGAAACAGCCACGGAAGCTTGGTCGTTCGCTGAGCAGTTCATGTTTGTGAGGGTCAGTGATTCGTAGAGTACTGCTTCCAGGAGACCACTGCTTCTTGGCGAGAGACAACCCAGTGACTGAGGTGGCTGTGTCATCGGTGGAGGAGATTGGATCAAAGTATTGGTATCAACAGACTCAACTGGAAGCAAAGGGGAAGCAGTTGGGGTCATCGCCGCCCAGCTGTCCAGCTGATGAGTATCTGTATATTGGAGTGAAGGGAGCTCCAACTTCATTGCCCCGGATATGGGCTCAGAAGAAGAAGAGTCGTCATTTAAGAAGGCATGACTGCCTGAAAGAGCAGCCAATGGTGGCTGCCCATCATAAGTAGTAAGATTGACATCAGAAGAATCATATGGAGAGGATAAAGCAAACGGGTCTGGGGTCCTCTCACCAGCAGCATAATCTGTAGTAAGCTGACTGAAAGGTGTTGGGAGGCCAGTGACACCACCAACATCTACTACATCACGGAAAATGCTGTCTTCTGTAGCAGTTCTCAGTCGCTTTGGAGGTGGTAGTGTTGGGAGCATGAAGCCATAGTTATTGCTCGAACCAAAACCATCTTGTTTCAGAATGTTGCTTCCTGGGACATCGAGAAGGTTTGGCAGATAAGAGAGAACTCCCCGGTTGATTTTGAAATTTTTGAAGACCAGTTCTGGGATCTCTCTGTGATCCTTCTGCACTGGGTCGCCACCAGTTGTCTCATTTCTATCCATGCATTGAGTTTCATAATTTCCTTCAAGAACTTTCAAGCATACATCAGGAGGATAGATAGGGAGTCCAGCACGTAGCAGTCTTTTGATTCTTGTGTTCCAGTAATTTTTTATCTCGTTATCTGTTCGTCCAGGCAACTGCGGAAAAAAGAAAGTCAGCCTCATGAAATGCAGAAGTTAAATTATTCTAAAGCAGAATGCCATTGAAGTAATCACCGCATCAGTTATTTACTCCAGATTACCAACATGCTTTTGCAGCAGATTAGACCTAGCATGGCATAGCTCATACAATAAGCTAATTGCCCACAAACCAATACATTACTTATTTTGGACAGGTCTATATACAGGATCAATACACCATTTAGAAAACAAAATATTGTTTTGAACTTTGCATGCCACACATCAGCTTCCCCAGTAAACCAACGAGTTCTGCAGAAATATCACATATCCATCCAGGAATATGAAAATAACAAGTCCCTTGAGGTTAGTCATTAGTACAATTCAAGTCTACTATAGAGGAATAAACTCATAAGTTAACATATGACAGCAGACACACACAGCACATTAGGACAATTGTTTTGACCATATGTTCATGTTAGTCTTTAATTTAAAATATGAGTGAAGTGGCTAATTTCTGCAGAGAAAATTTAATAATATACTCCATTGTCAACTTAAGTAGAAGGGCAGGAAAAAAGTTATGGAGGACAAATAGGTTACTCAACGTGTGGGTATAAAACGAAAGCTACCATATGATGGTCGCCTAATGATAACATTTGAAGGATGCTCCATTTCAATTAGCTCAACCATTAAATATGTACATGCAGTAATTTTTGTACAGGAAAAACACATACTGTGAACATGAAATGCCTATTAATTACCCTGGTGTTTCTAGACAGATGTGGAGACCAAAGCATCAGGTCTCTTAGACTGCTTTGTTGCATCAGTCTTACAGCGAGCAGGAACCCAGATTTCAGAAAAGGGCAGGAAGGACAAGAAGAGAATCCAAATAGAGAAATGGAGGAGAAGCCTGATACTAGTTTGTAATTTAAACCAATTCCAGAACCTCAAAAGGGTTATAGCCAGAGTACGGTTTTAGAAGTTTTCACTTCGGCAAAGCATGGTGTCTGACTGATAAGATTGATGTTGATCATCAGTCAGGCCTAGTGATCAGTATCATAATCCGGATTGCGATTTCCAGTAGTAAGATTGTTGCATTACATGTCAAGCAACATGCCATCTCCCTTTCCCACTCATGGTTAATGAAGACAACAAAGATTGAACTCTTACCAAATTGGGAAGAATTTACTCAGCTTCAACAACAGTGCGGCCAATTGTAAGGTGTTAATCAGGATGACAAAAAAAAAAAAAAAACAATACCATTTGGCAGATAGTTATTCAAACGAAATGACACCTTCATCTAGTTTGGATGGAAGTCGGAAAGAACCACACAATGCAATTTCCCCATCCATTCAAGTCCAATCAACAACAGTAAAGTGCAGTGAGAGAAGAAGATCTACCTACCTCGGCAGCCATGCGAGCCCATTTGTTGCCCATCTTGGCATGAAGCTCGATAATAAGCCCCTCTTCCTCTGGAGAAAATGCGCCTTTCTTCAAATCGGGCCTTAGATGATTCGCCCAGCGGAGCCTGCAGCTTTTCCCACACCTCGACAATCCAGAGTGCCTCTGGACTGCATTCCAGTTGCCTTCTCCGTGAGTTGTAACGTACTCCATCAGAATTGCATCTTCCGCAGAAGTCCATGGCCCCTTCTTTAGAGCACTGGCTGCATCACATTTCCCCACACTATTCCCGTCTTCATCCCCCGACGACTCTCGACGAGTCTTTGTCTTTCGCTTTTCCTCGCCCCTATTCGGCATGATGCAAGCCTGAGTCCGTGAACGAGTCAGAAAACCGACATTCATGTAAAATTGACAGACATTCAAGCCGCGGCCATTGCCGGAGCTAAAACACGGCAATCCGAGCTCAACTCACGCTCGAAATTGCTAGAACACGGAAGCAAGCGCGTAATCGAGCAATCATCACACACATGCAACAACAGATTTACGAACGGACTATATAGCTTTCAAATCGATACAGAGAGTTCAATGCGGCTTCTGCTGCAAACTGAGTTGAAAGCAAGACGTGGAGTAAGATTAGAACTTGAGAGTGAGAAGAATTGCTCCAATTACCTTCAATACACGACAGAGAAATACTGGCCTGCCTGGGATTTCCTTCCCCCTCCGGTGAACTAAACGGAACTGTGAGTTGCAGAGAGCTAAAAGACTAAAACAGCAAGCCGCAATTGAAAGGAATGCAAAAAGATGGAGATGATCAAAAACGGAAACAGAGCTGGAGACGGCGGTCCCTCGATCAACCCATACCAAGAAAAATTACAGAGAGGGGAATTTTGGGGGGAAAATAAATGATTGAAAACAAAAAAAGACAAACCCACATTCGGCTGCCAAAAATGGAGCTAGCCAAAAATGGGTCACTCTACATTTGAGGACTGGGTGGCGCTGTGGGAGGAAGATAAGAGAGGGAGAGAGGCATAATGCGAATAGGAGAGGAGATCTCCCCCCAGATCGAGTGAAGGAAGGCCCATATCGTCAAATGTCACGAGATATCTACGGGGGCGAGTTTAGAGAGAGAGTGAGAGAGCGCAAAAGGTTGAGCCATCAAAACTGCCAAACCCAAACCAGCGCTGCCATTTTATTTTCATATTATCTTTTTTTGTGAACAAAGGCGAACAAAATCACAACTTTTATACTGGACTGAAAATGGCGGTGTGAGAGAGAGAAAGTGAAAAGAGGGAGGGAGGGAGGGAGGAGGCGCCGCGCAGAGATGGCGAGCTGAGAGAAGAAGAAGAAGAAGTAAAGAGCTCTGCAGGCAAGGCAGGAACCAGCCTTTTCTACGAGTAGATACTTCTCTGTTGCACCAGGAGGAGGAGGGAGGATTTTAATTAATATAATAATAATTATTTGGTCAGAAAATCATTATCATTTTAATTAACATACAAAAATTAGTCTTCTGATTGGCTGGGAGCTCGTTGGACTAAATCAAACGCTCGTGTGCGGAAGGGTCCACCGAATCTTCATTGTATTTGATATATATAATAATTATTTTGTTTTTATTTGTCATCGGCCGCTCGTATTGGTTTGGTTTATGTGATTGTTTGGTTGGAATTGTTACAATGTTTGTAATGTTCACAATTTATCGTTTTTCTGATTTTTATGTATAAACAATTCATGTATTGTTTATTTGATGTGACAGAAACAATCATCTATTATGAATAATTGTAGAATTTCAGTTTTTAGTTGAGATTGTAGTGATTGTAGTGATTGTTCAGTTGAGATTATTTGATTTCTTTTTATTCCAACTTGAACCTTTAGAAATTACGTAAGTGACATTTCCATTAAAAAGTGACATTCATTTTTACCCATTGAAAACACAATCACATATATTAAACACTGTAAATTACAATACACAAAATTCAACAATACATCTATAATTGACACGCTACGACACAACTCCTAACAATGACCAAGTGCAACCAATGAAAAGGACTGCAATATAGTGGCACAAGTAATAAATATCGCATCCACGGATCTCTAGAGTTAATATTATTCAGGTTCAGTTCATTATTTAGCAAACCAAATTAAGATTTGATTAACTAAACTACTCTACAAGGTAAACTAGGTAAAACTACTCATTACATATTGGGAACTCACTTATTTATGATTCCACCTAGCTCCTCAATTAGGTCCAAGTTGTAATTTCCTTCGGTCATTTTACTGTTAATTAAACTGCGAAATATTCGAAAATAGCTTGGAATCTCTTAAGCTGACCAAGCCCTCTTAGACAAATTATCCAGCAAGCGACTAGCCTCACCGAGATAGAATGCTAAGGCAATTCACACAAATCTCCACTACGTGGAATGAATTCCAGTACAAAGCAATGAATTGACTGGCTCTCGCACAACCAATTCACTATTATCAATCAAGGAAGCTCTTTTAACGTAATCAGATTCTATCTATCATAGGTTAAAGCATAAATCAAGAGAATGTGATCATGATTCAAATGACTCAACAAATCATGCCTCAATCGATTAAAATCAAACAGTATAGCATCCAAAGGATCAAACAACAAAGATCTTAACACATGGACCTAGGGTTCCTCATAACCTAAGTGAAGGGAAGTTACTCCATAGAGGAAAGAGAGAATGCAGAAATCTAATCTAGATCTTCAATCACCATCTCCAAGCTTGATTCTCGAGCTTGAATGGCAAAGAAATTCTCCAAAATAGCTCCAAGAATGTTCCCAAGTTTCTCTCTCTCTCTCTCTCTCTCTCTAGGGTTTGTCCCTTGGGTGTTCGGGATCCAAAACCCAGCTCCCCATCTCTAAAATCACAGAAATCAGACTTATCCTGAGCAGGAGCAGAAACACGGGCGGGAACACGGGTGCGTTTAATCCCGCCCGTGTTTTGCATCCCTTCAGCAGTCTTCACAAGAGAGGCTCAGCATAAAACACACTGGCAGTGCTAGACAAAACACGGCCGTGTTTTTAGGGAAGTCTGCCTGTGTTTCTTCCTCAGCTCTTGTTCTACTATCTTTGATGCTTCGTTTCTCCCTCGTCCAGGCTCTGAATCAGTCGACGTTTGATCCTAGACGCTCGTAGTCTCGTCCTCTTTCTTTTCATGAAAAGTTTACAAGATTCTTTGTCCATAAAATGAGGTAGAAATCCATTATTCTTCAAGTCATGCCCGAGATTCTTCTCCTAAATCGCCACTTGATCTCCGTTTGACTTTAAACTTGCGCCTATACTTCACTTTACGTGCTAGGACCTGAAATGTGACAGAGGAACACAACCTAGCATAAAATAGGCCAAGAAAGCACAAAATCGAGCCAAAATGATCAAGAAATGAGGGTGCAAACATGTGCAAATACGACGTTATCAATAATATAATACATTGATCACAATTCATCGATTTAACAATCAGAGAAACCAAACGACTCCCAAAATATATAATGACACTATATTTGGCTAAGTGGCAGAGGTGGACATTTGGTTAGGTAAACTCGAACTAGACCGAACCAAAATGATAATTTCATTTGCCACATCGAATACACATAGCTCTCGGGTCGAAATTTGATATCCGATTCAGATTGTTTTGAATCGAAAACCTATATATCGAAACGACCAACTGAAGTATCCAACCCAATTCATAGCTAAGGACATTCTCTCACTTTCTCGAACTTGATTCCACTCGTGATCTGCACTCCCCAACCCCCTAGCCCAAACCGACACACCCTTTGCCCAAATCTAACTCTAGCTTCCACATATTCTCAATCAGAAATAAGTATTCTCATCATAGTTGGATCCACAAACACACATCAAGCATCTCCTTCACCTCGCCTCTCCCCAAACAAAAAGTGAAGAAAAGAATAAGAGGAATTTATTGAGGAACTTTAGTTGCAGCGATAGTGGAGACTGAAAGGGACAACATCAATGGCAGGTCCCTCCAGCTTTAGCTCCAATGGCTCTGACTAGGCTGACCCCCTTGGTCGTCGTACTCGACCCTTCGAGAAGCAACATCATTTTCTAGCAAATTCTTTGCCTCATCAATGGTGGTGACTGTTGCCTTTCTGTGTGGATTAATGGTTACTTGCAATGCAAACCATACATTCTTGTCTTTAAGAAGCAGGTTTGACTTCTTTTGGAATTTCCAGTTCATGTGGCGATGGCTCCGCGCCTTCCTCCAGCAGAGACGCTCACGTCCCTTGTGTTAGCCTTCAAGGGTTGCGATTATTGTGATTGTGGCAACATCTTTGTTGCGAGTAGCTACTACTTTAATGGTTAGGATGGTGGTGATAACCACCGGTGATGGTAGCACGTCCTTAGCGGCCCAACAAATTGCAAATGATTTGGGATTTCCTTTATTGCAAAATCACATGATAAATTCCTAGGAGGACCTAGGATCGTATTCCTCTAATGGGGTTATTTTGGGTTTGGGTTTCGGACTTGAGTGTTTTTCCTTTGGGTTATGGTTTTCCTTGTGCGTTTGGGGTTAGGGTAACCGAGTAGGAGGAGGTATTCGGGTAGGATTAGGTTACATATTAAGATTTTCTAAGCCTATAAATATGTAATTCGACAGTAGTTTCGTATCCAATTAATCAATCAAAGGTCTTTCGACACCAACGTCGTTCTCTCGCTTGTGAGTTACAAGCAAAACCATTAAACTGTGGGTACCAGATCACCAATTGGCATCAGAGCATGGTTACGCATCCTACCGGGTTGGCATGGTTCTTGACCTAGCCTCGTTCTGCACCTTAGCACAAAAGGACAAGGGGACTCAAAAGAAGGTAGAAGCAGTTGTGCGAAGCTTGATGTGACTCTTGAACGGATCTCAGAAATCTTGGCACGGTGGGATTCCAACCACAAAAACATGACCATCATCAACGGGAAGCGAAGCGACAACGATGTGGCCCGCATCAGCGCCAATTAAATTAGGACGGCTGAGGATATTAAAATCTTCGTCCAAAAGATTTTCGAAAAAGAAATAGTGTGCACCAATGAACCTCACTGATGTGAGGCTATCATCCTTCGATCGGGAAGCTGCGAGAAGAAAGAGCTCAAAGTTGGAGCTTCATCCGAGGTAGCAGGATTGGCAGTTTGCGGCCAAATGAATATGGTTTTGCGGCAGCCAATGATGGTCCGCCCAAATAAGGATGGAAAGCCTATTTTTACTTGGGAAAAAGAAGATAATGGTGAGGGAAGAATTTCCCTGCTATGTCCGTGCACCAAGTCGGGTAGGGTTGAAAAAAACAATAGCCCAATGTGCCGATGACCAAGCTGCGGGGCCAAGAGTCCCATCCTATAAGGGGAAGAAGGACGGTGTTCGAGCTGCCAGCTGGAAGTTCAGGAGGCCATCAAAGCCTCGACGTCGCAAAACCTAATATTGTCATCGTCGTCGATCACCATGTCTTGGCATGGACCGAACCTTGGGGACAAGGTTCTTTGAGGGGGAAGGATTGATGAGGTTATTTTGGGCTTGGGTATTGGACTTGGGTGTTTTTCCTTTGGGTTATGGTTTTCCTTGTGCATTTGGGGTTAGGGTAGCCGAGTAGATAGATATTCGAGTAGGATTAGGTTACGTATTAGGCTTTTCTAAGCCTATAAATATGTAAGTTCGGCAGTATTTCCATATCCGATTAATAAATCAAAGTTCTTTCGACACCAACGTCATTCTCTCCCTTTTGAGTTACAAGCAAAACCCTTGACATGTGGGTCATCATCTTCAAGGTCTTCAAAAGCACTACTCACACTAACCATCCATGACATACACGAAACATGGGGTAAGCCCAACGTGTGTGGCACAGTTCATTGCACAAAATCGGGTTTTGGAAGAGATTTTAGTGATCCTTAGTGGGGTACTCCTACAAGGTGAAGCTAAGTTGTCTCTAGTACAAGTAAAATTTTCACCCGTTGAACGGTTTGCCTATTTGAGGATATGTTTTTAAGGGAACGGATAGAGCTTCTGACCCCCCCTTAATTTCATTGACCCTCCACATTAATTGAGGAAAAGGAGTTCAAAGAATTACTCTGGCAAATGACAGATGTACAGAAATTGCTCTTGCTCAACCAATAAGGGTCGACCGCGCATAAATGCAGTTGGAACCCCACTAGTAAATGAAATGAAAGAAAAAGAAAAAGAAAGAAATTGAGAAAAAGGGGTTCCAACAAATGGAATGAAATGAGAAGAGCAACCGATACAAGAGTCCAAGTTTGTATGTGGTGTGTGAATCTCTTTATCCATGAATTGTATGTCCTAGGTTTATTACTTCGCCTGATCCTAGTTTGAGTCTAGTACTCGCATTGAGAGAGATAAGGGACGTCTTAGAAGACCGGTTGACCTTGTAAGCTACTAAATGATCTAGGATGTCCGCTAGCGACAATCGAGGTTGCGTGTTGCTATAAAGGTCTGGAGAGTTGCATTTCTTACAGTCAGGTTTGCTTGGTGACAAGCAAACGGTTAAGTGTGGGGGATTTGATGACTTGATATTTGCACATGTTTTCCCCTTTGTTTCTTGATCGTTTAAGGTTGCATTATCGCTTCTTTGGCCTATTTTATGCTAGGTTGTGTTCCTTTGTCACATTTTAGGTCCTAGTGAGTAAAGGGAGGCATAGGTGCAAGTTTCAAGTCAATCGGAGATCAATTGGCTATTCGAGAGAAGAAACTCGGGCATGACCCGAAGAAGAATGGATTTCTACCTCATTTATGGACAAATAATCATGCAAGCTTGTTATGATAAGAAAGAGGACAAGACTACAAGCGTCTAGGATCAAACAGCAACTGATTCGGAGTTCGGACGAGAGAGAAACGAAGCATTGAATATAGGGGAACAGGTTCGGCGGAAAAAACACGGGAAAACTACCCTAAAAACACGGTCGCGTTTCATCTGGCACCTGCTAGTGCTTTTTATGCCGAGCCTCTCTTGTGAAGACTCCTTAAGGGATTCAAAACACGGGCTGGACCAAAACGCAGGCTGGACTAAACACGACCGTGTTCCCGACCGTGTTTCTGTCTCCTGCTCGGGTATAAGTATATTTTGTGCAATTTTTGAGAGGGGAGAGCTGGGTTTTGGATCCCAAACACCCAAGGGACGAACCAAAGAGAGCTGGGTTTTGGACGAACCAAAGAGAGCTGGGTATAAGTATATTTTGTGCAATTTTTGAGAGGGGAGAGCTGGGTTTTGGATCCCAAACACCCAAGGGACGAACCAAAGAGAGAGAGGGCAATTTGAGGGCACTCTGGGAGTGGAATTGGAGGATTTCTTCGCCTTGGAAGCTTGAGGAACAAGCTCGGACTTGAAGACTGATCATCTGAAGATTCTTACTGCAGTCTCTCTCTTCTCTATAGAGTAACTTTCCTTCACTTAGGTTTTGAGGAACCCTAGCCATGTTTGTTTGATTGGATAATTGTAATTGTATGAGTACTCTTACTTGATAATCTTGAGTTCATATTCAATATATACATGTTTTCATCATTCAATTTTGCTTTAGTCGAGATTATTGATTCTGCTTTCATCCTATGAGAGCGAATACCCGATTAGGTCAATAGAGCACCATAGATTGATAGTATTGGATCGATTGCTTTAGTCGAGGGTTGATTCAATGCTTTGTATCGATTGAGAAACTCATTCGATAGAGGGAATCTAGTTCAGAACGCATTGATCGGTTGTTCAAGAGAAGGATACGTCCCTCTAGGCAATTGACTCAAGAGGGCCTTGTTCCTTTAGTCGAGACTCAAGGTCTAGTTAAGGATTCTCCGCATTGTGAATGAAAGTCAAATAGGTTAGAGATCATCAATCATTAATCTGGCTAGTGGCTAGGGGGAATCATACCTAAGTGAGTTCCCAACCTGTAATTAGATTAACTTTAACTGTAGTTTGCTAGAGTAGTTTTAGTTGTTCTATCTTAATCTGGTTTGCTAGATAATGGACTGAAGCTGAGTAATAGTAACTCTAGAGACCCGTGGATTCGATATTTATTACTAGAGCCACTATACTGCAGTCCCTTTCATTGGTTACACTTGGCCTTTGTTAGGAGTTGTGTCATAGCGAGTCAGCACTGCTTCTCCCTATATTCATCCCCTAGCTCCTTCATCCGTCGCGCCGCCATGTCAAGCCATTTGGATTTACCTCTTGTTCTTCAGATACCAGGTGGCAACCACATGAGATTCGGATATTTCGGATGAGGCTTTCAAATAATCAAATCTAAAGCTCGGAAGGAAGCACGAACGAAGTTTTTTAAACGTGGTATCGTCATTCTTACACTAGTCCATGAAGAGGATCTCCCTCTCAGGTTTGATGCTTTTCTTGTTCATTAGATCCTTATATACAATCTAGAAAGATATATATATGGTTTGCTATGACAAACCCAAGATACAAATTACATATTAATACCCATACTTTCAACACCCTCCCTAAAATTGATGTTGGGTACATAACATCAATTTGCAAGATAGGAACCAGTGGCGACTTGAACCCAATGCTTTTGTTAAAATATCTACAGTCTGATCTTCGGTCAATAGATGACTGATTTGAATAACCCCTTCCGCCACTAGTTGCCGGATATAATGAACATGAACTTCAATATGTTTAGTCTGGTCATGAAGAACTGGAATAATAGCTATCTGGATAGCACTTGTGGTATCTCGATAAACCTGCATTGGCATCCGACATGTGACTCCCAATTGTATAAACAATCTCTATAGCCACACCACTTCTGAGTTGACCTCAAACATCGATCGATACTCTGGCTCAGTTGAGGACTTCGAAACCTCATCATGTTTTCTACATCTCCATAAAACAAAAGATCTCCCAAAGCATATACACCATCCAGAGGTAGATCTTCTGGTGTCAGACAGCCTGCATAATCAGCATCATCAAATGCTTCCAAAGTCTGCTCTCCTCCTGATGTAAAAACCATCCCCACATGATTTTTATGCTTCAAATATCTCAAAATCCTATGAACTGCATCAAGATGCCTCGTCCTAGAAATTCCCATGAACTGGCTCACCACCTGAACTACATATGCTATGTGAGGTCATGTGTGTGTGAGATAAATAAGATTACCAACTAGGTTGTTAATGAGCCGAGCCGAGAAAAGTTTTGCCTTGTTCATGTTCCGCTCGTTTATAAACGAGCCGAGTCGAGTCGAACACGAGCCAGCTCATTTATTAAATCTTGACACATCATTAAGATCGAAAGTTCGATTCGAGCTCAACTCTAAGATAATTTATAATATAAATACCCTAATATTTATATGTCATATGTGATACCATGTGATTACCTAATGTTAAGTGATATATGAGACGTATTTGCTTACATATACTCAATGTATTAAACACCATATGAGGTGATATATACAATTTAATAATTATATGCATCATTAACAAACCAACTCATAAAATATAGATTGATTTTCTCATAAGTTGTAGTCGAGTTGGCTCTCTAGTCACAATGTTGCGACATCTCATAAGCTCAAAACGAGACAGTTCATGGATTATATTCAACGAGCCACCTAATCGAGCTAGTTCAAGAGCTTCATGAGCCGAACAAGGTAGAGCTCAAGCTCAGCTCATTTATTAACGAGCCGAGCGTTTTTTTAATCGAAAGCGCTTTTATAGAGTTCAAGACCGAGCCGCTCACGAATAGCTCGACTCATTAACAGCCCTACTCCCAACTACACTCACGTAGAATGTCTGATATTTTAGAAGTTCACCACTTTCCTCACTCAACTTTAGATTTTGCTCTAATGGCGTCGCACAAGGCTTGCAATCCGAATACTCTGAAGATGCCAATAGATCTGCAATATATTTCTTCTGAAACAAAAAATATCCACTGGATAGGCGAGTTACCTCTAAACCAAGCAAGTATGAAATTGGACCAAGCTCCTTAAGGTTAATGGCTTCTCGCAATCCAACCGTCAGATCCTGAATACCTGCTTGATCACTGCCTGTCACAATCATGTCGTCAACATAGAGTTGTAAAACCACAATTCCATCCACCAATGTGAACACAAACATGGATGGATTGTTTTGACTTTGACTAAATCCCTCCTTAATAATCATTATATGGAACTTTTCAAACCACGCACGAGGGTCTTGCTTTAGACCATATAACAATCGTCGCAACCTTCAAATCACATCCCTCTGTACATTCCATGTACATAGTCTCTTTAAGATCGCCATTTAAAAATGCGTTGACATCAAACTAAATAATTTCCCAAGAGTGCTTAGGAGCACTGCAAACACACTGTGAACCGTTTTCATTTTCTGAACAGGTTCTACCATATTCCTGTGTGAAGCCTTGTGCAACTAATTGTGCCTTGAACCATTCAGTAGAGCCATCTGGAAACATCTTAACCGTTTAAACGCACTAATTGCCAATGATTATAACACCAGGAATGCGAGGTTTAATATCCCACATATGATTTTTTTTTTAGAGGGCCTGTGCTCAACAGGCATTGCATCATTCCAAAGAGCATCATCCTTTGCAAAACTATAATGAGACGGAACAGTAGCAGGTTAAACAGAAAAACCAACATAATCATTCTTGCGAATTTAGGCTGACCAAGGTTATGGCGTTGAGAACGTTGCGTAGTAGGTAATGGAGGAGGTATAGCACTAGCCTCGCTCGAAGTAAGGGGGAGAGAGAGGACTAAGATGTCCTCGCACTATCTCCTAATGCCATAGGTGAAATCAAGGTGAATTACAGGAGGACGAGAGATGAGGACCAGACGAGGAGGATGAAGCTGATGATGTGATAGATCCCGATGGAATGGAGGAGGAGAATACAAAAAGTTATCTGCCTTCCTTCCGTGCGGCCCAAAAGCTGGTGTTGCTGGCGGAGGAACACCGGCTGAGAACTCTGCGAGCTGTACTGTCTTCAAAAAATCAAATTTATGTTCAAGATCACGATCACTAGGTGGAAAAAACATGACATGTTCCAAGAAGACTACGTGACTTGATGCGTGTATGCGAATGTTCCTGGGGATCATAACACCAATAGCCAATCTGTTGAGAGCTATAACCAATAAAAACACAACAAGAAGTCTTTACTTCTAACTTATTACGTTCTCGTTTAGACTGAAGAAAGAAGCAAACACAACCAAAAACTCGAAGAAATGAGTAATCAGGCACCCAGCCAAATAGGCACTGATAATGAGACTGTCCGTCCAATGTGGTGGTAACCTTTCGATTGATAAGGTAAACATAGCACTAACGGCTTCTGCCCAAAACCCACTCGACACTTGAGAATGCCAAAGAAGAGTGTGAATAAGCTCTAAGACATGGCAATGTTTTCGCTCAACAAGGTCATTTTTTTGGGACACGCCAGGACAACAAAGTTGAGAAAGAATGTCATTTTTCGTATAAAACTCCTGCAATGGATTTAATGTGAATTCACCTCCATGGTCGGATCGAACAATTTTAACTATTTTACCAACCTACGTACGAATCAAGTATATGAATTCCTTAGCATAAGTGATCAACTCGGATTTCTACTAGAGTAAATAAATCCAAGTGTACCATGACACTTGATCAATGAACAATGCAAATTACCGATACCCGAATCGTGAAGTAACAGGATACGGTCCCCACAAATCTGTATGAACGAGATCAAATAGTTAATCATAAACCGTGTCACTGGCGGAGAAGGAAGACTATGAAAACTTCACTTCAATGCAGCTAACACATGAAGAAGGAGAACTAAAATGTGAATCCAATTTAGCGAGGAGTAGATTATGTCTAAACATAGATAACAAACGAGCTGTGTGTGGATGGCCAAGGCGACAATGCCACAAATCCCAAATAGACATCTGAACTGAAAAATCCAAAGGCCGAGATGATCGAATAGAAAAAATCCAATACCCAGAGGGAATAAACAATCCAAAGTCTTGAAAAAAATCCTCATGTTCAACACCCAAACAAACTAGATCATCCAACTCGTCACCATGCCACGCATCCGCATCCCCGCTAGAAAACTTCCTTCTCGGCATCTCTCTCCTAGTACCCAGAGGGAATAAACAATCCAAAGTCTTAAAAAAAATCCTCATGTTCAACACCCAAACAAACTAGATCATCCAACTCGTCACCATGCCACGCATCCGCATCCCCGCTAGAAAACTTCCTTCTCGGCATCTCTCTCCTAGTATCCGGCGGCTGATGTTCCTCTAGCACGAATCCCCTGCCTTCCTCCTTACCCTTCCAAACCAATCTCTCGGTTTTCTTATCATGCATCACACACCAACGATAAGTAATGAGAACATCACAGTCGTCCTTTGTGAGTTGACCAATGGAGACCATACTCGGAACCAATCTATGAACATAGAGTGTGTTGGGTAACATGACATTAGAGATAACAATATCCTCCATGCCATGCACTGTAATTTTTTTGCCATTAGTAACCTGTAATATCGTCAAAGAGCTAGGACGCAATGATGAAAAAACTGAAAGAGAACGGGTCCTATGATTGAACGATGCGGAATCTAACAACCACTAAGGATAAATACCTAAAGAACCACCTGTGGCAAATGCTGCTTTCAATGCAGTCGATAGAGTTTCCTAAAGAGCTTCAGCAACGAGCCGACGAATAAGATCTGGGCCCAAAGTAGAAGAAGAAGTAGCGGGCGGCTGGGAAGGAGCAGAAAACCCAGCCGCTGCACTATCGTCTCCACGAGCCCCAGAAACCTGATCAACCGAGAAACGTGTACCTGAAGTGACACTAGAACTTGAAGAAGAACCAGACCGACCATGTTTGGAGAGAGTCTTGCAATCCAAGATAATGTGTCCCTACTTTTTATAATAAATGCAGTTGTTCTTCTTGGGACAATGTGGTTAGATGTAACTATAGAGGGCGCTGAGATCCACCCCGTCCGACGACAAAGACATAATCCGAACCACCATGAGAATTATCAAGTTGAGCCTGATTATAGAGGAAACTTTATTCTCGCAGTAGCTCAACAAATGCCTCATCAATGGAAGTGACATTACGGTGAATCAAGGAGGCACGAATGGGCTCAAAATTAGGATGGAGCTTCTTAAAAACCTGAAGGAGATGCGTACGATTGCGTTTCTGAATAACAATGGTATTGGCTTCAGCCGCAAGAGAAGCAACCAGCAAATCATATTCTGGCCACTTGGAAACAAAACCTTGATAAAAACTCCAGACATCGCTATCTCCTTGAGTGTAATAGGATATATCAACCTCAAGCTGAAACCGTCGCAGACTAAGTGTTGTGGCCGTGTCCACCTAGGACAACAACCAGGTAACAATTTGGGCATTTCCTATTGCCCAATCAACAATTTCTTGAGCAGACATAGATGTATTCGACTTAGCCAAAGTACCATCAGAATAGGAAAAAGATGTCGACCCTTAACAAAGTTCCTGAAATGAAACTCACAGAGCGGGAAGTTTTTGCCATGGAACTTTATGGTAGCTGAATTCGACTTTCCTGAATCCATCACACAAAAGAATGGCAACACAAAGTACAATAAAGAAAAGAAAACGAGTTAAGGCCTGATATGAAACAATAGCCAAACCTGATACCAAAGTTCGGACAGCAGAAGTTGCTGAGCAGAATGAAACAATACCCAACCAAGAAGTCGCCAAAGCTGGGAGCAAAGAATCTAGCGAAGTCCTAACACGCGCCAGCAAGAAGAAGCGATCCACGTAGCACGAAGCTTGCAATTAAAAAGGATGATTACCCGAGCGAAGGAGGAATGCTATCAAGTGGTGTCCAAGAAAATCACCAATGTCGAGAAACCTAACCCGCGCGAGCTCTCGAACAAGAGACGTAATCTAGTGTACACAAGATGAGGACAATAAGCAACCAAGAAACCCTGACAAATCCCGCCGACTTGTGATCCTAGATCGCAGGCTCTGATACCATGTCAAATAATCCTATCTAAAGCTCGAAAGAAAGAACACACGAAATTTTTTTAACGTGGTATCATCAATCTAACACTAGTCCACAGAGAGGATCTCCCTCTCAGGTTTTATGCTTTTCTTATTCGTTAAATCCTTCTATACAATCTACAAGGAGATATGTATATGGTTTTCTATGACAAACTCTAGATACAAATTACATATTAATACCCATACTTTCAATAGAGGCCAGGTGGCATGGGATGCTATGTTATCATTGTCACTTCCTAGCAAACATTTCAGCCCCTCTAGGAGAAAGGGTTGGATAAATACTAGCCTCTTTTTATGCGAGATAGTAATTAATGATTATTATTGATATATGGCTTTGCTGGATTCTTTCTTTAGGCGTTTGTCTTTTGAATTTTTTGTCTCATACAGGTGGCTGCATTTTTTGGTGTTCTATTTCATATTTATTTGTTCTTTGGGTTGGGCTTCCAGTGTGGGTGGACACGCTATTTTTCTAGCTAATAAGTATACATAAAACTAGGTGGGAAAACTTGAACATTTTGTTTGCAAAATCAATTTATGGTCTATTTTTTGGTGTTGCTGATGTAATGACTTTTGCATCTCTTTATTTGAGTTTTCTATTTTGGGTTTTGTTGCACATTATTAGAGGTTTTTTGTTTCTTGGACAAGTCTTTTCATGGCAAGTTGTGTGTTTGTTTTGCAAGTGAATTTACTCATGTTTTAGGCATGTGGCTGGTGGACGCTTTAAGTTTGTTAACTTTGCACTTTATGCTGGCTCCAGCCTAAGGAGCTAAAATGCTATAAAGCCATATTTAGCTTTTTTTCAAGCTCCAACCCATGAAAAAATTGGCTGCCAAATTTGTGAAATAGGATTTGGAGAGCTAAATTTAGCTCTTGTTGGGTGTGGGAAGCCAAATATTGATAAAGAAAAGGGGTGGCTCTGCCCACTGGCCGAGACAACCCCTTTTTCCCTCTCCTTTTCCATTGGTTGTTGGTTTCTACGTTTAAATTGTTGGTTTGTGGATATTTTAAATATAAATGCGAAATAATTGACGTAATGATGAAACTACAGTCATATTTTAACGACACTAAAAAATGGTCATATTTTCCTTTATATATTCCAGCATCATAGATTTTCTTCACTCATTCTCAGCAATGTAGTCAAAATCGCGCTTTAAAAATTAAAAACTTACAATTTTACGTTTTTAGGTCACTTAAACGCTTCTACATAAAATCTCAGTTTTAACAACTTATGTAGTTAAAAACTCCGTTTTAAAACTTAAAAACTTACGATTTTACGCTTCTAGATCACCAAAACGTTTCTACATAGAAACTCGCTTTTGAATGCATTGATTCTCATAGCATAAATCGCATTCTCTCAAAATTCAATTCTTATCGTCTCTAAAATTCCCTACCCATGTACTAATCTACAAAATATATAATGGCAAAACATGGCTTGGAATTCTTTCAAATCAAATTTTGTGGCCTGAGAGTGATTCTAGGAAGGTTATTTTTGTCATTACACCCAGTTCATGTTTATATATTAAAAATGTTATCATTAGAGTTTGAACCTTGGTTCAGTTGAATGAAGAAAGAGCATGATAAACAACTAGGCTACATCTTATTTATTGTTATTTCTTTGATTGAACCCTAGGAATATGTTTGGTGATGATGCTTCTATATTTATATTTTATCTTATGTTATTTATATTTTATAGAAAGATATTAGTTCTGAAATCGGAACTCAAGTAGTATTGATTCAAACATTAATATTAAATTATATGTGTTGTTTAGTTCAGACAAAATACAGAAGTGTAACCAAAACATGGACTTTTGTGATGAGTATAATCATTTTTTGTGACAAATCTACACATAACATAATGATAAAATTAAAAAATGAGAGTCTCATTTCAAATTTCGTGGCCTTAGAGTGATTCTAGGAAGCTCTTTTTCATCATAGTGCCCAATTTATCTTTATATTATGTGTAGATTTGTGACAAAAAAATTACTATATTTGTTACAAAGATTCATGTTTTGACTACACATATGTATTTTGCCCAAATTGAACCACACATACAATTTATTATTTAATGTTTGAATCAATGTTACTTGAGTTCCAATTTCACAATTAATCACTTTCTATAAGATATAATAATTTTAGGTAAAATACTTTTCCTACTTGGTTGAAGAAGTTCTTTCTATAAGTTATACCCAATGTTTTAAGATTTTCTATTTCAAATTTCGTGAAGCGAGAGTGAGAGTAGGAAGAGTATTTTTGTCATCACAATTATTATCTACTTCATGTGAAAAAAGTATCAATATCAAGATTTGAACTATGGTCTCTTCAAACAAAAACAATAATCACAACCAATTACACTAAGCAAAGATTTGAAAAGCAAAGGACTTTTCAAGGTTAGCTAGCCTATTAAATTATCTGAAAAGCAAAGTTTAATACGTAATTTATAATTTTTATAACTTATAAAATGACGGGTAATCTTAAAATTGCAACACAAATTTCATTGTTTGAAATATTGCATATCAAACTACAGTATTGAATATGCAAAGGCAATGTAGAATTCTTTAAATTAATATGAATTTCAGAATTAATACGAAACAATAATATTTTGTACAAACTATAGGTGACTGGTTCTCTAAATTTTTACATGGTTAACTGATAAACGTTAAACTCTTGCTAATCGAGCATGAAGGGACCCGACAATAATGAGTTATATTGAGTTTAATGTGATGTACATTTCGTCAGTTTTGGATCAGACGTGTTGATCAATTTATAGGGAATGAACATATAAATGAGTTATAATTAACATCATTATAAAATTTTTACACTTTATAATAATTAATCTAATCTTAATATTTGCAATGTTTGAAATATTTTATTATGATTTAGAGGTATAATTATTATTTGTCACATTATTTGTAGTTTATTCAAATGTAGTATTTCATCAGGTAGTCAAAATCGAATACTGGGTGCATTTATGACTGTTTTTATCTTGGTGTTGTGAATAGGTAGAAACTTAATTATTATAATCCATATAACTATACCTAGGCACATGGTCGAGCTAGCATGACACAGTAAGAGCATACCATGAAGACAATGTATATGGATCGGTCATGGACAAGCATGAGTGCTTCGTGGGTCGTACCAGGCTTAAACTTCAAGGACTCGCGCACAAGTGCGAGCACCACACAGTCTATATTGGTAAACATGTTTTATGGAGAAATGCGTCATTTGATAAAAATAAAACAAAATATTCTAAAAATAATATATAAATTTTGAATTAATGAGTAGTTTTTCACATCAACGTGTGACGGACCATATTCTATAAGGTTTATCAATTATATTCATTGTTTATTTTGAGACTCAAATCGTTTTAATGTATACAACTAAAAAATTATTTATAAAATCATTCTTGATTAACTTCATAGCTGAAAAGTCTTTTTTATAACTTGCAGTAATAACAAACAACGTCAACAATAACTTTAGAAGTAAGTAAAGTGAAGAAAAAAATTGGGATTTAATATTTCTTTGCAAATGTGTGTGGGGGGGAGGGGGGAGAGATTTTTTGTTTACAAAATTTGAGCAAGGGTTGAAACTCATATATCATTTGTTTGAATATTGAATATTGCATATTGAATTGTAGTGTTGAACATTTTGGAAGCGATATATAATTCTTTCATTAGTATTAATTTTCAGCCCAGTTGGCCAAAAGTCTTAGAATTTTTGCTAATCTGACATGGATACAATAATCATAATGAGATTTAGTTTGATATGGCGTCAGTTCAAAACCATTTTTTATGTATAATGAATTTGTACGACAAATACATGTAAAGTGAAGATGAACCTGATTATGCATTTTGATTCTTTAGATAAATACAATGATTTAAGGTTTTAAGCGATGAACTAACTTTACACTCACTCGATTGGTTTAACGAGTTCTGCTTTTTATCACTTTTAATAATTAGTTTATTTACAAGCTATCAAGCTACTTTGCTCCATCGATGAATAAGCAAGCATCTATTCGTCAGGTTTCAGGTGTTCTGATTCACACTATCGACTGTGAATCAAGAAGAAGCATTTCAGACGCAAATTGGATAAGTAATTGGGATGTTTCTAGGTTTCTCTCGATTCCAAGCGGTGGGAAGAAAGAGGAAGGGAAAAGGGGGTGAGTTGTGAGAAGCAAAGGTGAGAGAGAGATGGAAGAACAAATGGAAAACAAAGAGGAAGGCAAAGAGAGAGTGAGGGAACACATTTAAAAGAGGAGGAAAATGAGGTAGTGTGAAATAATTGCCCTTCTACTTTGATTAGTGGATATTCTTGGCCCTATTCTGTTGAGTTTTGATTTGTTTTAGGAGATAACATTGTATTTGACATATTTTTACCATTTCAATTTAAAATACTAAATCAAAATTCATTTGGAAGATTTTTTTCTTAAAACGATTATTGTAATTTCTGAGATTTAAGGGGTATGAAATAATGTCAATATTTTTGTGGTTTTTTATTTAAAGTTTATATTGAAAGATCGTACGTACCAGCGGTTAGACCATAAAATCTCACATCATAGGCTAAATTGATAGGTGATATTAGCAATATGAAACGGTTGAATCACAGTTAAATTATAAGTTTAGTATAAAATACTCTACTACCAACTTTTTCAATATGATTTTACAATCCTTTGGTTCAAACAATTCTTTTACACTGGTGGAAACAAAAGTTGTAAGGCACATTTTGAACTATCTATGGCAAAAAAGTATAAGTCATCTAGCGATAATGAGAATATGCGATCTCATGCAACCCAAAAGACACTTTGCAACTTCTATCTTTTAAAAATAAATGTATGCTACTCATACCCTCGCTCATTCATCAACTTAATGAGTGACATATATTTCATGTAATATTATTTTCATACATTTTTATTTATCGAATTATTTCATGAAAAAAATATTTGCTTCATGAAAATTACTACATTGTTGCTAGACATGTCTGCGATCTGAGAATAATTTGGGAAGTCCGTACAGAACACATTGTCAAACTAACTATTAGTGACAGCTTAGCATCATGTCCTATATATTTCAAATCAAGCAACTTCATATTCATAACTAACAGTGTAGTAAAAAAGAATGCCCTCTATTGGGAAAATTAAAAGGACATAATAAATTCTATGAGACATTTTCTTTCATCCTAAAGGTTGATTATGTATGTATTATGAGAAGCAACTCTAATAATCAACTATATGATTTAATTAAGTAATGAATGACAATTAGTTATATTTATTTTTTCATTCAATAATTATATGTAATGCTTATACTATATTTTTTCTCTTTTCATGGAGGTCTAAACACATTATACATAGTAATTACTTTCAAAAATGTTATGTGCATAACTAAGCTATAAAACAATCATTTTATGCATTTCAAATCATCTATTAATCTATTATTATATATCATATTCCTCGACAAAATTCTTTCGGCCAACGGGCTGGGCCCTGTGCTAGTTGTTTTAATAGGAAAAGGATGCAAGAGCAATATATAAGTAAGAGAATAGGAACAAAGCTTTTGCTTTTGAGCATTTTTTTGACATTCTTCGAAATTGTCCAAAATGTTACTACAATCCTGAACTGCTTGTTAGTCTCATTCCACCTATGGGGCAAGGTTCCCACAGGTTTTGGTTCTCAACCCTCTCTAGTGGAAGGCCTTGATGACTTACTAGATGAAAGAGCTACGCCTTTCGTGTTGACACTCGCCTTGAAGGACACAACAAACAAAAGGCATCAAAGAAAAAAGGTAAGGTAGTTGCTGAATCACCAAACATATACACTACTCAACTGGTAGAGTTTGGTAATGATATGAGAGAGAGCCAAAAGTCGAGGATGGAGTACGAAACCAGAAAAATGAATGTTCAAGAGAGGATACTGGAGCAGGAGAAAGAGGAATGGGCATACAAGAGGCAAGTGAGGGAGCGTGAAGCGGAAAAGTGGGCTGTTGAGATTAAAGAGAAGGATTTATAGAGGCTGACACCAAGAAATAAGAGATGGTGGAGGCATAACCAGAATGACATCTTGGGGTACGATCAAGATTATCAAACCTCTAATCCAAGTAATGGTAGAGATGGAGATGAAAGTGGCGGATGAGATGGAGATGATAGTGGAGGTGATTATTTTCCTGTCATGGATTATAATTAGAAGAAGGTCTATGCGTACTCTATTGTCTCTACTGCTTTAATGTGTTGTGTGTTGTCTTTGAACTTGTTTTTATGTGCTATGTGTGCTCTTTCAACTTTGAGCAATTTCATGTGTAATAAAAACTAGTGTTATTGAAACTTTGAACTAAGTACTCTTCACACTTTATTGAAACATGAAATACAATCACACACCGAAACTTGAACTGATAAGCGGAAACTAACACAGCGCTCTAAAGAAAAAAGGATTCTACGGGTATCTTCATTCAAGGCGGAAAGACAAGAGATTCTCGAGTTCACAACCAGACTCTCCCCCCATTTCCTTACTAACTAGTCGTGAGGGTTCAAGTCCCTCTATCCCCAGAAAAGGCCTATTCGACTCCCGAGTTATTTATATCATATTCTCTTTTCGTTAACGGTTTAAAATTCCTTATCTTTCTCTCATTGATTGAATTTTTTTACAAAAGTATTTGGGGTAAATTTTTTTATTTTCACAAGTTAAGTCTTGTAATAGATATGATATACATAGAAATGAATATTTTTTATTTGAGCAAAACTTGGGACACCCCCCCCCCCCCAACGCGGAAATTGTAATGATTAACAATCAAAATCATTATTCGGACTGAAACTTAAAAGGTCATTCTTTAAGGATATAAACGTTTCTAACATTGAAAAGAAATTGAAATGTCTTTTTTACCTTCTTTTTTTTTTAATTGACATAGACTCAATCCATTTAGTAAAGTGAGGAAGTCGACGGTCAGAAATGGCCGGGATAGCTCATCTGGTAGAGCGGAGGATTGAAAATTTCTTTTTGCTTTGACCTGTGAAAAGACATACTCTGGTTTTTCTATTCGTCTAAAGAGGAACCGTCAGTAATTTTTACTCGTTCATCGGAAGAAGGATGCCTCAAAGAAACTTTGTTCATAATCGGCATCAAGAAGAGGAAGAAAGGTTTGGTGAAGAATAAGAATAAGAACAACCAAGAGATGATGTGAGAGGCATCATTGACTCCCCTCATGATTCCCTTCATCTTTCTCAACTCTTTTCATCTTTCTCAACTCGCCGTTTGGTCTTCTCTATTGCGTCTCCTTCGTGCAAATAATTGATCCCACTAGACTATAGCATAGTGAGTCAACTCTAGGGAAGCTAGATTCACTTTCCTTATCTAAGTGTTGTAGTCCATAAGTGTTGTAGTCCAACAAGTTTATCATTTAGTAATTGTGATTCTTATATGTATGTGAACAACAAAATAGATATAAAATATCGTTTTCTTTTCATAAAATAAAATTTAATTTATCAGTGCCCCCACGCAGGATCGAACTACGGACCTTCAGTTTACAAGACTGACGCTCTACCACTGAGCTATAGGGGCTCTGATATTGGATATTCATACTTTTTAAAGAAATCCTTACTTTCAATATTTTTTAAAATGTAGTCTATCAATTTTATTATTTAGTAAATATGATTTTAACATAAATGAATAAAAAAGATGAAAAAACAAGATAAAATATCTCCTTCAATTTTAAAATTGTAGTCTATCAATTTTATAAAGCATCTCAAATTATTGTCATTGGTAATCTTTAATATAACGAATTGGAGGCTGAGAGATGACAAATACTAGTGTTTGTCTTTTGGTGTTATGAAAATAACAAGAGGATAGACGAGAGTGACTTGAACTAGAAAGTCAAAATTGAGTTGGATGGGGACTTCTAAGTTGTGAAAGAGTAAGGGATGGCCAAATGTTGTGTGCTATATTTCATGAATTTTTTATTTTTGATATTTCTCGGTATTTCAGTATATACCAATCTCAATCTCATAATCATGAATACCGAATAGCACTCTAAAATGAATATCAATCTCAGTCCCTAAAAAATAAGTTGGTATTCGGTAATACCAAATAGTGATAAATTCAGTACGATATTCGGTATATCCCAAATACCGGTACCAAACTTCCAGCCCTAGATACGAGTGGTCTAATGACAAAAAATTAATTTCATTCAAAAATGGATAAAAAATCATTCATAAATTCATCACTCATTCAACTAAAAAAAATTATATATTTTTTGGTAAAAAATAGTAAGTCTTTCCATTTATTTTTTTTGGTAATCGATCTTTTCATTTCCAACGCTTGCACAGATAGAACTAATAAATTAATATACTCCCTCAAAGAAGGAAGAAGAAAAAATAATATGGATAGAGATCAATATAATATATCATTCATCATGGATTGGGATGACAATTGCCCTACTGATTGATTATGGGTATGGTATTGGTGAAGTAAAGGGTTCGGAGTGGGTTTGAATAGAGTATGAATATTGCTTCCATAATCTAAATGAGCATGGGCTGGGTATGGATATTCATTTACTTGAGGTTGTTTTTAACTACGCGTATTAAAATTAAAATTTGACCTATTTGTAAAAGGGTTAATTTCCTAGCTTGGCATAAGTATCAATTTTGGTCCGAACTTTCAAATAATACGATTATGGCCAACTTTAGAAAATAATAGACAGTTTAGCTCGAATTTTTGGTTGACCGTCAATACTAATGGTCAAATATTTTTATCGTTAATGACTTAGCAAAAAAACTTCTGACGTTCCTGATGCATGACGCCACTATTTTAAAAGTCCCCTTGAAAAAAATTAAAATAATTCCCTAAAATTTACCCTTTTCCTCTTTTGTCTTTTTATATTAATTTTTTTAATTTTTTTAAGAATGAGTAATTGTCATGGACGGCAGATCGGCATCTTTTGCTGACTCATTAATGATAAAAAAATGGTGGACCAATTCCACTAGAAAGCACAAACTATTCAAAAAGTGTTATTTGTGTCCTAAACTATTCAATATGACAAATTTGGCACGAATTATTTTTTTTTTAATGTTGACTGGCGTAGACCATTAGTATTTGACAGAAAATCTAGTCAGCATTTATGTGGTTTGTGCCAGATTTGTCATATTGAATAGTTTTTTTTTTTTAGGGATTTCAATCTACCCCAGGTTACATCAGCGACGGCTTGGGTTGCGAACGTCGGGGAATCTGACAATCCAGGGTTAGAAACAGAGATGGATGGCCATTGATGGCTGGAGCGGTGAGGATTGGCAGCAACCGGTAAGTTGATAGCAAGTGAGATCTATGTCGGATGCTTGTGAACCGGGAGAGGACGGCGACGATGGTTAAAATTGGAGACAATGAGAAGCGATGTCAAAGTAGCTTTTCCTCGTCTAGTTTCATCGGAAAAGGATGATCGTCTCAAAGCCGCACTTTCGTTTCAAAAAATCCACGCTCTCATAATAAGCAATCCACAAATTTGGGGTGCTCTGCAAAAAATTCGCGTTTTGGCGAATTAGAGCAGGATCGCGGGGGCTGTAGAGGCGAATTGGGTTACCTAAATCTAAACAGGCCAATAGAACAACCTGAATTGGAAGTAGTGAATCAATTGTGCGAGAGTCAATCGATTCAGTGCTCTGTACTGGAATCCATTCCAATAGAGAAAATCTGTGTTTACTGCATTATCATCTTATCTCATTTGAGGTTAGTCGCCCGCCAGGTACGGTGCATAAGAGGGATTGGTCAACTTAAGAGATTCCAAACTTGTTTCGGATCTTCCATAGTATAATTATCAATTGAATTGAATTGAATTGAATTGGGTGAATTACAATTTGACCTAACTGCATATTAGGGGAAATCATTTTCTGAGTGGTCTTTCTCGAACTTGAAAACCATAACAATTGACTTGCTTTCTTTCTACTTTTGCTTGCAAACAACTTCACTCAACTTTGACCGCCAGATAATAGAAGTTCATGGAGTAACTAGTACTCCTAGTACTTGGGTTAGCAATCTAAATCGAACCCACTTTACTGCAGTCCCTTGTAGTGGTTATACTTGGCCACTGTAAGGAGTGTTGATTTTAGTGAGTCACCGCCAAGCAGTGTTCCTTATTTATTAATGCTCACCGAAGCTCTTTGCTAGGCGTCAACATTCTTAGGTTTCTCTCTACTACTCCTGGAGTGATCCCTTGTATTTCATAGGCGATGGTGTTTCACCTGTCGTAGAAGTCGGATAGCGACTCCTACCCTCATTGCCTGCAGTTGATGAGGGCCAACACCGTGAGCTTGTGACGTATCAGGGATGCAAATTTAGACGATAATATTATATCTATAACTTTTCGGAGGAAAATTTTTCATCGTGATATATTATATCTATAACTTTTCGAGGGAAAAATTTTCATGACCAATAATATCCTTCCCTTTGTTGGAAGAAGAAATAAATCGATATACTTTGTCTGTTTACGTAATATATAGTAATCGTAGTGTTTACTATTACATACCAGTGGCACGGCTCAAGATAGGGTGCATAACCATGGGTTATGTACTCATCAATAACCAAATCTGGACCCTTCATTTAGAAAATCCAGATCTAAGGATGAAGAATTAAAGGTCATTTTTATTTTTACTAGCTTTCTTAATTGACTCATATCTTTTTCGTTTTAACTCGGATTTTTTTTTTTTTTTTTTTTTTTGCACAGATGGAACGAGTCCATCGTGCTCTACAAAATGAGATCAATTTTCAATATTTTTTGAGGAAAAAAAAATTATGGCTTCTCGGTACCAACTGCATACCATATGGTATCTTCTTCGTTTTTAATTCGTTTTTGAAAACGTTTGCACAGCAGGGACGAGTTCATCATGATCTATTGGATCTACAAATTTCTGGGTGAAAAATTTACAAGACAAAAAAAATACCACACAATACCATACAATACCACCCTGGTACGGGGTGGTATCTTATGGTATCTTATGGTATACAATGTTAAAAGTCGTAAATGACAATTAATATACTTCTACTATCATGTATTCAATCATCCTACAGTTTTGGTTTGTGTCATACCACCATGGTACGCTTTTCAAACCATAGGTATGCTCTTATTTCAATACCAGTCAATACCATATGGTATAGACTGGTATAAAATGGCTCAATTTTTTTTGTTCGAAAAATATATCAAAGTGGATATCATTTTGAAGAGCACAATTAATCTGATCAAACTGTGCAAAAAAAATTAAATTTCGACTTAAAAAGTGTGAGAAATCGTCCGTCAAAGATAAAGGATGGGAAAATTAAAGGCTTTCCAGGAGAGAGAGGATGCTGATGTCATGCTGATGTGGGCGGGTTACTCATAGTTACTCACCATAAGGTTACTGACCTGATCCGTTCCCCAGTTGCACTACCATAAGAAACAAATATTACAAATGATTCCTCTAATTTCCTATACTCTATATTACAAAACCCTTCATAATTTCATTGCATTTTTTTCGGCTTCCTTCAACTTTTATCCTCCGCGGATTTGGTAAAATGCATATATAGAATGCGGGTTAATTGCATGGTTGGTCATTGAGATTACAAAAAGCGTTTATGTTTGGTTACTGGAAATATTTAATTCCATTGATGGTCACTAATTTTAATAAAAACGTTCACATTTGGTCACTCTCCGATAGTCATCGTCCATCTCCGTTAAGTGCTGACGTGGCGGACGGAATCGTCTAATCAGCCCTATTTAACTCAAAAATAATGAGACTCGACCAGCCACATCATTAAGACCAGCCATATCATCTGGACTAACCCAACCTTCTAACCAGACCCGACCTGTGAACCGACCCACACAAATTAAATCCCTAAAATCTAAAACAGATCCACTTCAAATTACTTGCAGTTTCTACGAGTGCCAATGGAGTTAGAGGGAGAAAAACTCACTCTAACCCAAACTTAAACGTAAACCCAACACTAAGATGAGGGTGTAGCAAAAT
Source organism: Linum tenue (assembly GCA_946122785.1). Taxonomy (NCBI): domain Eukaryota; kingdom Viridiplantae; phylum Streptophyta; class Magnoliopsida; order Malpighiales; family Linaceae; genus Linum; species Linum tenue. The sequence goes on along the minus strand of CAMGYJ010000010.1, from coordinate 10,268,302 downwards.
CATATCCTGGAATTGTAACTTAATTGACCTCTGTAAAGCTACATCATATGATCTTTTGAAAAATAGATAAAGAGAATAACAATTGAGCTTACTACCCAACAAAGATAAGGCCGTTGTTGAGTAGAATTGGAGGAAGGAAGAAGAAGTGGTGGAGGGAAAGGGAAGGGCAAGCGGCGAGGCGACTATGAAAATTTATGTGGGGATTTCTTGTCCTTGAAGTATTAATCATTTTTCAATTTCTGGCAGTGAGATTGAGGTACAGGGACGAGAAAGGACTGAAAGAAGGAATAAAGAAGCGGCAGCAGAGAAAGGGAAAAGGAAGGAGGCGGTAGAGGATTTCAGGGAGTAGTTGAGCTTTTCGGGAACGAGATTGGAGGTAGGCACAGAGCAAGAGAGAGGGAGTAAGAGGCGTTGAGAAGTTACTGATCGACAGCTTCAACTTACTCACGATCCTCGACAAATCCCTCTTCACCATATCCCACACGGGCTCTATCAATATGTTTGGAGCTGGGCCAAATCCATATGCTGCGAAATTGTTTGATCCGACAGAGTTCGCAGGCGGCGCAGCTGGCCCAGGGACACAATCGGAAAGCACAGAAGGCGCGCGGAGGACGAAGGGAGTGTTAGAGTGTGATATAAGATCGAGCAGAACCTTCTCCCAACAACTCGAGTTATTGGGAGCAACTGGTTCTTGACATGGTATCAGAGCCTCGAACCAAAAGGTTATGTGTTCGAATCTCCACGACCTTATTGGGAGCAACTGGTTCTTGACAGGGAGAAGGGAAGCTTCGATGCCGTCGTCGTGTGTGGTGGGAGGTTGTACTAGAGGAACGAAGAGGATAGGGATGACAATTACCCACCCATGGGTAATTATACCCAAATCCAAGTAGACCCATTGATAATGGGTTGGGTATGGGTGAAGTGCATATGGGTTTGGGGGTTTGTATATGGGTTTGGGTAATGTATGAATATTGCTTTCATAATCTAAATGAGTATGGGTTGGATATGGATATCCATTTACTTGAGGGTGTTTTAACTACACATGCAAAAATTGGACCTATTTGTAAAACTTGAAAATTTTAGGTACCAAAATGGAAGACCAAAAAAATTTAGATACCAAAACGTAATTTTCCATCGATATTTTGAGGACTTATATGCAAAAAAAAATAAATTTAGTTACTAAATATGCATATCTATTAAGTTTATGTACCAAACTGTAATTTGTATTTGGGCATAGGTACAAACCCAAATCCATTTGTTATAAGCCCAACTCAACCCAAAGTAAATGGGTATGAGTACAAACCCATCAAATTCTACCCATATCCATCTATTTGGATTTCATACCCAACCCAATTGGGTTGGATAGTAAAAAACCAATGGGTATGGACAAAATTGTCATCCCTAGAAGAGGACGAAGGGGATAAGTGGATGTGGATCTGTTCTTAATTTAGGGTTTTAATTTGTGTGGTTTGGTTCACAGGTCGGGTCTGGTTAGAGGGTTTGGTTGGTCCAGATGACATGGCGGGCCGGGTCTCACTATATTTGGGTTAAATAGGGCTGATTAGACGATTACGTCCGCCATGTCAGCACTTAACGAACTATGTTAACGGAGATGGACGACGACTAACAGAGAGTGATCAAATATTAACGTTTTCATTAAAATTAGTGACCATCAACGGAATTAAATATTTCCGGTGACCAAACATGAACATTTTTTGTAATCTCAATGACCAACCATGCAATTAACCCTATAGAATGCTGTATGTATGATGTAGTCCCTGGAATTGATGTCATGCCAATCATAAAGGATGAAGTATTACGAGATCAAACTGGCAATCCAAGGAATTAGGTTTGATCATTTTTAATTAATTATTTGTATTTAGTTATTATTTTTGGATTGTTTGGATTATTTTATTATCATATTTTTTCTAGTCGGGATAAAATTTATAGTAATTATTGTTGAGGATTTAATTAATGTTTCTTGTAAGGGAAGAAAAAGAACTCAAATAAAAAAAAAGGATAAGCAGAGAGGCCAATTTATGATTCTTTTGTCTTCATTCATGTAGTTGTTTCGTTGCTAATTTGGGATTGCTCTCGTTATTAACAAAATTCTCTTCTCGATAGTTTCGAGCAAATTCATAGTCCATAAATCAAAAATTCAGTATTCAGTACGTAGAAGTCATCCCCGAAAGCGCAAGAAGCATCTACTTCGTCGACATTGTTCTTTTCTTTAGTGTGTTGCGTTGAACAAGTTCGTTGGAATGGGAAGGTTGTAACTAATTTAATGCTACCAGTATAATGTTACATTCCAGCAGCAACCAATGCCTGCCGTCTCATTCTTTAATGAACATAACCATGGCTGAAGTTGAGTGACAATACCATCATCCAGAAATGCGATAACTCCACTGGGAGATCAAGACAGCATAACCAATACACTGGTAGGAACAGTTTGCAGCTGCTCAGTGGTAAAATTATTTCAATTTATCTATAACCGAATGTGCCAGGACAGGAATAACATTTACACGCTAACTTAGCTTTGGTTGGGTCGTTAGATGGACAAAAAAAAAAACTAAACATTACCTTAAAAGGATGGTTGCTGGTTTTTCCCATGTTACCATCCATCCACAAGGGTTCAAAACAACCATTACGCTCACAATTCAATCAGCTGCTCCTTTCTTGGACCTCTCTATCTAAAGTATCCTCCCCTACTGTACATTTCCCCCAGCTACTCGGCCTATACCAACACCAAAGGAACAACGATAAGCACTAACCGAAATGGACCAGGTCGTGTGGTCAGTCAAAAACGAGCTGCGGCTGCTGCACAAAATTGAGGCATGTCTACTCGATTAATACCGCCAATTATGTCAAGACATCCGAGACCTCTTCACATTTCAGCAAGGTGGGTTTTCTTGGTTCCAAATGATGGATGGAAGGAGACTTCACTGCCGCCAAACTTGAACACCCCAAAATTCAGAGTACGGCTTCTGTCCCCCAAAAAATTGATGAAATAATGATATCAAGGCCCGCAGTTTGCCTATTCAGAGTCCGTATCAATAGAAAGGTACAAGCGCTGCCTCACAGAGCGCTTCTGTCTAGGGAACGAGAAAGGGCTTTCAGTTCTCGGGCGACTTGCCTTTTCAGATCTGCCCCCGCCATTCATCCCAAGAAGTAATGAGGCTGCAAAACAGACACAGCAACAACCACCAGTGCACTTATCAGAACCCAAATGCTAGAGAGAAGCGGAATTACATAAATTGCCAAAACAGACCAGACAGCTTTCCTATGTAAGCCTCGTACATAAGCAAGTATATCAATTTTGCTACCCATTTCAGCAACAAATTAGTTTTAATTGCATAATAGTAATTGAATCAAGCCTTTCATGGAAAAGAACCAACTAACCTGTATCAGCCAAAGAATCCATGGTACCATCTCTATTAGGAGGCATTGACTGTCTTGAAGTTAAGCTGCCATTTGCAAGAGGAACAGATTCAACATGACCACCACCCCCGGTAGTTGCAGCACTGCCCCCCAGCCTAAGAGAGATCCAATCCTCAGATCGGAGCCCACCATTATTAGACGAAACATCAACCTGATGATCTCTCACATTGGAATGCATCGATGAATCTGAAGGCCTGGTCGGAAGAAACAGTTGTAGAGAAGGATCTTCCTCGAAAGCCAATGGATTATCAACCAACCCATCATTCCCGTCAGATCTACCCACAGAAGTATCTGGTGGGACCAAATTAACATGTCCCATGTCAGTATCGGGACCCAAACTGTATCCATTAATTGATGTGGGACCATGCTGCAAGTCACCCAAAGGATCTGAGACATCTGAACTAAATAACTGGAACCCAGGGCCGCCCTGGGATGGTGGCCAGAGGGGCAAACCTCCATACTCATCATCATTCTCATTGAAAAGACCCAAGCAGGAAGTTCCAGCAGCAGTGACAAGATTAGGATCCTCAGGATAAGATGGTTCAGGAATCCCAGATCGGGCGGCCTCTGAGAAACCAGCCACACCAACATCATTCTGGTTGTTGTTGAAGCCAGTCCCTGAGGACACAAGGATGTCATTATCGTCATCATCTGTATCACTAAGAACAATGATCTCGGCTGCATCCCGTGCCACTGGAGCAGAAATATGTTGTGCACCAAACCCAAACGTAGGATCTATATTGAGAGCTAATGAATCGAGTTCCATTCCTCCACTATTATTGTTAAAATCCAAATTCCCATCCTGATTCACACTTGGATCCTCGCCTTCATGGCCACTGCCAGTTCCGCTGCTAGTCATGGGAATAACTTTCTGCCCAAAGTTCTCCGGCTGCAATCTCTTATTCCCTGAAGAACCATTCATACCCTCATGTTTGCTGACTACCCAAAGCCCATCACGGTTCTTCCTAAGTCCAAGTTTCAAACCATTAATAGTACCGTGACCTTCAGAATTACCTTCCTGCTTGACTTGCTTCCCTGTTTCCACAACCTCTGACTGAACCACCTCATTTGGTATGCTACATAGAGTACCGTCAGGATTGTGCCACTGTGCAAGTTCTCCCACTTCTCTACGCTCAGCTTCAGTTTTCGTTTTCACGCGCCATGAACCATTAGGCTTTACTTCAATCTCTGTTATATCCTCGCCACAGTGCCTCATCTGTAAACACAACAGAATAAGCAAAACATAAAGCTAAGGTTCATGTCCGCAAAACACAAAAATATTTACTAGAATTCTAAACAGGAAAGCAATACCTTAGTGGTGACGCGATTGAAATAAGGATCGACGATTATACTATCCAAGGAGTAGTTCTTGAGACAAATGGGGCATTGCCACTGCACAGAATCCACACACACCATTCAAAGAGACATAAGAACAAATAATTAGAACCCTAAAAAAAGAAAAACAAACGGATGAACGCTAGTTACTTGCCTTCCTAGAGCGCTGATTAAGCTCAACAAAAACATCAAGGTCAAAACAGCCCATGTGAACACACGGTTTAAATCTTCCAGCAACTTTCATTCTTGAGCCACTCATCTGTGAAAAGGGGACACCACAGAATCCACAATTTGATAAGAGCGTGGCGGGCAGTGTAAAAAATCTAATAACTAAAGGACCGATGACATACAAAACAAAAGTTTGGATGTCCAGTACTGAAGGGAACAGCTATTCAAAGGTCCATTACATAAATCTCCTGTAACTCCCACCACTTCAATGCTCCACAAGAAATAATAAAAAGATCACTTACAGGACAACGAAGATTGACAGTAATAGAGTCTGCGACAACTTCTAAATCGCTGTCACTGTCAGCACCGTCAGTTGGAGCTCCACCACCAACACAACGGCAAACACGAGCAAGTGCGTCCTCAAAATGTTCACCATCAGACTCTTTAGGTATTAACCCAAGTATCTGAAATGATAACATGAAATAATACTTAGCAGAAACATACATAATAGAGCAGCTCCCTGTTTTATTAAAAGTGTGAATAAAGCTCTGATTAGAATCAGCTCAGTGCTTAGAAGAGAACTTCACACATCAAATATAAGAGACAAGAATTAATGAGAAATTCAAAACTATATACATTGTGGGATACTTCTGACCATCAAACGCACTCTTCTGGTATTATATTACAGATAACAAAAGTCCATCATCTTGAGAAGATTGGAAGCATACAAATTGAACGCTTACCTGTTGAAGTGTACGCCGCTTCACTATCCTTACCCCCAAGCAGAAACTCCGAGCATCACATCCAGATAATGATATTTTATTGATCCCATCCTTCGTACATGGCGTGATCTAACCGACAATAAAGATGTTCAAAGAAGGTTGAAGATGTTAGCCAAACTACAAAAAAAAAAAAAAAAAAAAAGCTTAAGGCTCTACTTGGCCAATGACTCTGCTAGACTGGGAATAGAACCACCCTACAATAATTCATACAGCAAATAATTATAATAACAAATATCCCAAGAACAAAAGCAAAAACTCACAATTGGACCATCATCACGGCCATTTGCCCCGAGCAGTTGCGAGCCAGGTCTATTGATCGCACGAACAGGTACACCTGTTTACCCAAACAAATTATAAATCTCATATTAAGAAACCAAAAGTGAGAAAACTAGTTAATAGACACATCCATGAAAGAGTGAGTAATTATCATACCATTGACTTGTAAATCAGCATATTGAGGCCACTGCATCCTAAATGGGACTTTGTCATGCAAAAGCATGCACCATGCCTAAGATAGGTGGGAAATAGAAACAAAAAATCACTTTTTACATATATCTGAACTCCTGGAATGAAAATTTGAAGAAAAGCATTAAAATCAATCAACCTGCACATCAATTTCTGGCTTATTCAATAGGTCCTTATCTGCCCTCGTCAGGTGAAATGACTTCTCTATATTCTGCACTGGATTTGTACTGGACAATATTGAATATAAGTCACTACAGTAGGCAGATGAAATGTACAGCATACAACTAGATATGAAAGCCTATCAATTAATGGCAAGACGAAATTAATGCAAGTAAGACAGTACTTTATTTGGGCTTACATAGTCAGAATTCCTAAAGCTAACAAGCAGCATTTCTCCCAAAATATAGTATATGCCCACATACCCCAAATATAGAATTACTGTGCATGAGAACTATATGAAAAACTTACACACCAAACCCTACAACAGCAAAATGCAAACTAGCTTATTTCATAGAGTTTATTGGACAAGTACATACACCTCAGATCTAAATGCAAAGCATCTTAAGGAAAAGAAATGAACAGCACATTCAAGCTCCTCGGAAATCACCAATACAATAACGATAAACCTACCCATCAGTTGGGATATTTGTAGTGGCCAGCTTCACAGGAGATAGTGGATGTGCCATTGCAGTCCAAAAGCTGCAGATAAAGTTTACTTCATATTAGAAGGAAACACTAATGTGATGTGTGGGAGCATAAAAAGAGAGTTGAAGTTTTAACAAAAGTATTAATAGAAATCAGACCGACATATTACTAATGTTGCAATAGACTAAAACAAGAAATCATAAGAGATAAAAGGAACCTGCATTCAGCTCCCGACACAAGGCAACCATTGAACAATGGAGATGGAGGGTAAACTATGTATTGACTGTATCTGGATTAGTTTTGCTGACTCAGTAAAACTTTCACTGTCTACTACAGAATATTCCAAACAAAAAGTTGTAAACGAAGTCAAATCTTGTTCCCACTACAGGATTTTCCTCATGTCATCTTACTGATCTCCAAAATTTTCAATGTCAATTAATCTGCTTCAACATCTGTCATTTCAAAAGTTCGGCTCCACACAGTGGACTGTACAGGAAAAACAAGTTTGCCACTATGCTCATGAATACTTGCCTTAATAACACCAAGAGAAAACAAAAAACTTAACAGCGCCACAGTTAAAGCTTTCACCTAGTCCCCCTTTCCTAGTTAGGCATAGTTATAATTAACCATTAAACACAAGGATAAGTTCCTAAATAATCCACCCCGAAGTTTGGCCTATATCACGAGCCACAAAGGCACCTCAAATAAAGATGTTTGCAATAACAAAGAAAAAGGAAAGGTATAGTTAAAGCTGCTAGTAAAAACACAAAATAACCCGTTAAAGTAGGCGTGAAAGAGCTAAATAATTTTTTTTACAAAAAACTGAATTCAGCACCACAGTTAAAACATAACAAGCGAGTAGATAAATGATCCGTACGGGTCAGCTCGGCTCAGTCGACAAATCTCACAGTAAAACACTTCTGGAACTTGGGGACTTCCTTCCATAGGTTTGTCAGCAACTATAACACAACCAATATGCTGCCACACCTGGCATCTGGGATCCTCACACTGCAGTGGCAAAAATATTGATTCCGCATATTAACCACAATAAAATCAATCTTAGGCGATAAAAGTGGAGCCTTGTTCAAGTCCTTCCACTCTTCACACGCTTGTGCAAGAAAAGTGTGGAACAATTGAAAAGTGAACTTAATACTTCCGAAATGGTTATCATGCTGTGATTAAATAATCAATAGACTACAAATGGTTGATAACAATATTTTGTAAGCAAGATATTACAGCAAAAAATAGGTTGAAAATAAATGTGAAGGGTCATGCTCCTCATACCCCAAGAGACGCTGATCCATGCACAATAAACTAGGTGTACATAGGAATAGCAAAAGTGCCAAACAAAATCAAAGAAAACTAAAACTCCATAGATTTAACAAATGCAAATCACCTTAATCATTGACTCTGTTTCCAATGTGCTGCCACAAGGACACCGAACTTTTGTATTGCTGGGAAAAGAGTCCTCGGGTTCTCCTTTAACAAGTTTCGTATTTGAATTGCTGCTATCCAAAACACATTGCGCCTTTGACGCTAAATCAGTACCTGAGACCTGCATTTTCCTGAAGATGATGATAAGAGTACATTTTAGTACTTGATCGGTGAGGTATGTGTAAAATGAACGAAGTTAATAGTAGAGATGATCAAAGCTGACTTGCTTAGACAATTATTCTCAACATAAAATGCCTATATGGAAATACCTAAGCTATCAGGACAATCTGGAAAATTAATTTACAAGTCAAGAGATGCCATTAAGAACCTGTAAATGTCGTCAACGAGTTTTACTGCTTCGTCCCTTCCAACAACACCCCTCTTTGGCCACGCCTTGGAACCTGAACATAGGTAAACAATCATTAATACCAAGCAGTGGATGATGAAATAAGTGTGAGAGACTAAATGTACATGATCGACAAACATTATATTTCAAGCATTATAAGAATAATAATGCCTACAACTGACAGCACCTGTAGTGTGACAGTAGTAAGACTAATATAGTTCAATTTCCATTCAGTTTTGTGTAACTAATCTAATTGAGCAGGTACTTTCCCTTTGAGAACATGGTTTCAGAAAACAGCTACAGTGACATAGTACACACAAATACTAGGAAAAAAAATTTCTATCCTCATCAACAGCCAAAATGAACCAAAAGTCACAATGACAGCCACAGAAGGTAAAGTACGAGACGACCGGAAGCAGAGAGGTGAGTATGCAACAGTGGGGAAGCATTTTACCTTGTGCATCGAGCAGGACATTCAATATGCGATCAACCAGGTCCTGCACAGTACAAGTAACAGCAACAAAGAAACAACATCATGATCAAGAGCACTTAATGCTAATTAGCAACGAATGCCAAAGCTCAGTACGAAGAATGATCATGAACTAACCTGCTTTTTCCCCTGTTTTGAAAGCCCTAACTGAGTCAGGACATCCTTGAGTTCCTTTATTCGAAAATATGCCAACTTTTCCTACAAGAGAAATGGTATCTCTCAAATCCGTCTGGCGACAACAAGTGCAAGAAATTGAGAAAATCTGATAGCAGATATGTGTAGATAAAGAGAGCACATAACACACTGAAAGTTGGATAGAATAACTCCAAATCTAATCCCAAGACTATCGTACTTCAGCCTGAGTACAAACAAGATGTGGTAGCCACCTCAGTCAACTATTCCATTTCAGATACTATCTGCTGCAAGGAAAGAACAATCCAACCAAACTCCAATCCGTTCGAGAAGACCATGTCACAGATGCTCAAGCGGAACAGCAGTAATGCAGAAGCATATCCTACTTGGTGGTTCCCACTAAGTGCAAAATAAGATTGTGAAGCAACTGAACAAATAGCACAACACAATTGTGAATACGCGGTTCCACATTGCTGCATGCTTCAGCAAACCTCTGAAAGGGATTCCTTTTTACAATTAAACAGTAATACAAAGGGCAGAGAGACAATTCTAACGACAAACAGAAATTAGCTGCAGCCGAGAAGGGGAGATTTCAGCAACGAATAACACTGCTGCCTCCATAATTCAAACCAATTTACCTTACAACTATTCACCAAATCCATCTTCAACAACCTCCTCCCCTAGAACGCCTCCGCCCAAAAGAATCCCCAGCAGCAACCAATCCGATAGCTAAACCATCAATGATTGCCGAGCAACAACACCAGTCCGGAAACAGCAAGTGATCTACTCAAAATCTACCGCAACAATTCGACAACGCCACGGAGGGAAGAATTGAAATCAACCACGAAACACCACCCAAATCGAGGAAGATGGGAAACACAGCCGCATCAGAAGCATCCCAGGCACTTATGGCGGCTGCAACAGAACCGAAACAGAAGCAGAAGAAAGAAGAGAGAAGGCCTAATTAGGGTTTCGACTGCGGGGTGAAACCTTCAACCGCCGACTCCTCTCTCTCTCTCTCTCTTCTTCCCTCGGTATAGTGCTTCGTTGTTGTAGCGTTTTCCCTTGGAATTTTTTTTTTTTTTTTAACAACTCTTTATTGACCGGAAGAAGGGAAACGAAGGCGGAGCCTATCTCTCAGCTCAAAAACGGGGCCGGACCTATCGGCGATTCTAAATTCCGGTTAATTGGACGAGAAACGTCCGGGTTTTGCTCCGCTGCTTCTCGCAGGGTGGCCGGTCCAGGTGCACTGTCGTGTCACGCATAGGCCTGATAATCGGTTCGGTTGCGGTTTAACCGAACCGTTTCGTCGGTTAACCGCCACAAAAAATGAGCATTTTCCACCAACCGCCACCGAAGCCGAGAAGCTCTGCGGTTAGCCGCCACCGAAACCGCTAACTGCGGTGCGGTTAATACCAAAACCGACCCCGACAATTAAAATAAAAGGAGGGGAACTTTTGGGATTGTCTCTCTCTTTCTCTCTGGAAATTTCCAAATCAAACTCACGTATCTCTCTTTCTCTCTCAAAATCTCATGCAATCTTTGAGATTGCCATCTCTGGGTCTGCTGCTCTTAGCCTCTTACCCTCTCACTTTGCGGCGACGGTGAGCTAGCAATTGGCTCCGACGAGGAGCGCCGGCGAGATAGATGGGAGGTGGCAACGACGAGGAAGAAGACAGGGCAGCGACCAATGAAATTGCAAGGCGATGCAGGGGACGATGACGGCGACGACAACCGAGGATCGACTTGCTGCGCCTGCCGACGACAACAGAGGATCGACCAAATCAACCTACTTCTACTGCCGCCAGGCCTTGGATCTGGAAGATGAGGAAGGGGCAGCGATTGAGACAACTTTTACTCTTTCCAGGTCTCGTCGACCTCCGAGGATGAAGAAGGACGGGATGGCGACGACGACCGACGATCGATCTTCACTGATACAGCGACGACGACCGACGATCGATCTTCACTGCTACAGCGACCCCTTCTCCTTCTTGGCCTTCGTTAGCTGGATCTCGATGGCGGACGGGCAGCGATTGAGGATGGAGGGGCAACGGAGATTCTTCGAGAGAGAGCCATGAAGGGGTTGGGACTTGGGATGGGAGGGGGATTAGCAGATTAGGGGAAAAAGAAGCGAGCGGGGCGGTTATTCGGTACACCGAGTTTTATCTCGGTTAGCCACCGACGGTTGCCGGTTAACATAATTCCCCAAAACAGCCCACTGACACCGCCACCAAAGAAAATTTATCGGTTTTCGGTTTGGTGAATAACCGCTCGGTTCAGATCGGTTTTCGGTTTAACTAAGAAACCGCCAACCGATTATCACCCCTAGTCACGCACGCCCTTCCTTCAATTTTTTTGGATTGTTTTTCTCTCTTTTTTCTGTCATAGATAAAATAATAATAGATAGTTAGATTACAATAGATTACAAAAATAAAAGAGCTAGACCGCCAGTCAATACTAATTGAACTGTCGATGAAATAGTCGTTTTCGCCATGTAATGGGCAATTTCAGTGGTAGGGTTGGGCATGTGAGTGGGTCACCCGCGGGTTTGGGACGATTCGTCCGCATTTGACCCGAATTTCGTTATGTGGGTGGGTCTGTGGCTGGCTGACGTGTTGTGCTCTGAGGCGTCCGTCGGGTTGTGAGTGGGTTGTGGGCGGGTGCGCGGGTGACCCGCTCAACCCAACAGCAAAAGAACAAGGTTGTTGGCGCTGGAGAATGGAGACGCTAACGAAAACTAGAGTTACTCTTGGAGATTGAATCTCAAAGCCAATCTTTCAAATCTAGACTTTCCTCTTCTTCCCTTTGTTTTTTCCTATGATTCTTGTGCCCAAATCACATCTCTTTCCTCTTTTGAATTATTTTTCTTAGTTTCATGCACCAGATAATCATCTCCATCCGTAGAAAACTACTCAATAATAGAATTTCTATCCAATTTCAAAACGAATTCGATATTTTTTCTTCCTATTTCATCTTCTTGTTTCCGCCCGATAACTATCCACTCACTTGAAGTGAATCTCAAATTTGGAGGGTGAATGGATGTTGAAATGGATTTTTATTTTACATATCGACATTATACAGGGGGTTCTGGAATATAAATGAATCATGTCAAGTTGACTCCTTTATATTATGTACATTGTGATGTGGGTGAACCCGCAAACCCATCTGCATCATCCGCCATCCACCCTACCCAACCCGAGACTAAATATGGGTGGATGGTGGGTGAAAAATTGTCAATCTGTTTAAGCGCAGGTGGGTGCATTTTATGGTCAAAATCCACCCAACCCACACCCCTACCCAGTGCTTGGTACTTGTACACAATAGGGTTTTCTTTGAGTCCGGAATTTATTTGTCCCATGCTTAGACTTTTTCACCTGACTCGTCACCAAGATCTCGTCTCTCGATCTTCTCGAGGAGGATAAGATGACTAAATGGGGTGCTTAGTCACTTAACTAAATTTCTTCCCGACTTTAAATATAAACACGCAAATTTAATGATTAAAAAATGGGAAATTTTTATAATTAGTGACAAGATTAATTTTGGTATCATGAAAAATTACAAACTATACAAATCGGACTTACAAACAATACAAACTAAAACTATAAAACATACAAACAGATTTACAAACAATACAAAACATACGAACTATACAAATAATAAAAACTAGACCAAAAAACAATACAAACCATATAAATTGGAAAAACAACCAGGTTGACTTTGGAGGCTTTGTACCTATATAGAGGAGTTTCATCCAAAAGTCAACACATTTGTTTTTTAGACATACAAACATTACAAACCCCTGGTTTGTGGTGGGCTCATACACAGAGGGCAGGGCAGGATTCGTAAGAAATAGACTCTGCCTTTATTTGGTGGCTTGGGCTACTGAAATACAAAGGATTTTGTCTCCTGGGTCGCTGATTGTGGGAGCTCTGGGTTTTATCCCATGTCACACACACACAAATAAATATACAAAAACGAGAGAAAAGAAGTACGAGAAAAGAAAAAAGACAAAGACAAAGAGAGGGATAAAACTCTTACATAATTCACTTTTCAACGATTAAGAGAGTACTCGACAACGGCGTCAAAATTTTGTCTTCAATTGTAGCAGCGGAACAGTTTGATCGAATGATGATTGATCGAGTAGAGCCGCCATGTATGGTCTTGCTCTAAACGACAACAGTTTCAGTACTTGCAACACGAAGGGATTCAAGCTCAATTATGCTTTCATCCAAACCAACAAGAAATAACATAGAGGAAATCATTCATAAACGATAATAAGATGAAAATTAGTCATATAAAATACCAAACATCGAGTTTTGCAAATCCAGAACATTTTGGTTTCGCACATCTATGCAACTAAGGGATTAGGTGGCCATGGGGGCGAGTTATGCGGAGTCACCAATTGAAACAAAGATCCCAAAAGGCCTCTATAATTGGTGGCCGTAATAGAGAAATAGATCCTTAGAGTGCTCATTTTGTCGTCGATTCCTTCCTCGATACAGGTCTCACTTCGTCGATATAGTAACGACCATCTAACTGCCTCCTATCACTATCTATCAAGTTATAAACCCTAGAGACCTTTGTAAAGGTGTTGGATTAGGGTATTCTAGGAGAGAAACTCTAACGTGATGCGTCATCCCACCAATCAGAAGAGTCCTTCCATGCAACTACTACTTTAGGATAATTTATGGACGCCTTCTTGATGAAGTTAGCACTTCCTGAAATCAGCAGTCACAACATTGTTTCTCATCATGGGAAGCCAAAATTTGCACCATTTATGGGCGTAGGTTACATTCCTCGAATCCTTGCTCCAACAACTAGGCTTTGATGTCCCACGAGCTCCAAAGTGGTCAATTGGCATGCTTTGACCTGAAAATGCACATAATGGTACTAAAAGGGTAATTTGGTAATAAAAGCAGTGTCAATCTCACTTTGGGTATTCTCGTAGAAAATCCAACGTATAATGACGATAAAATAAGAAATAAATGCACTTTAGATCATAATATGGGGGTATAAAATAGTGTGTTTCACGTGTCATCAACAGTGCTCCAACTCAGAGAAGAAGAACGTGCCTAGTTCTACTACAAATAAGTCCAAGGATCTTGGTGAGTTGATCTTCGTTTCTTTCTAGATTTTTTCTGCTCTTTGTGGTTGGTTTTTTATGGAATTGTGTTTTAGGAATTTTATTGGTTAACAGCTACAACAAGAGAGAAAGGGAAGGTTGCTAATAACATCGTATTTGCACATGTTTCCCATCCATTTCTTGATCGTTTATCTTGGTGACTGATCATTCGTTGGCCTGTTTTATGCTACTTTTTGCTTATTTGATGTATTTTAGGCCCTAACAAGTAAATGAAGGCTTGTATGCAAGTTTCGGGGCAATCAGAGGTCAAACGAGCTCAAGCGGAGTTTAGGAATGGGTGCTGAAAAATGTGCACTGCCGCGCAAATATATGCACGGCTGTGCAACATTTCTAGAGAGTTTTCACGGTCAAAATTCAATTTTCATGGCCATGGATGGTCCCTCATCGCATTCAAGTGAAATGATGCATTTTGGTGTGCACGAACTGGAAGGTTGGTTTGCACAGCCGTGCACTGCTTGTGCAACCGCACAACTACTAATTATAACCCAATTTTGGGAGCTTGAGAGGGGATTCGAGTTTTAGGAGCAAAAATAGAGTTTTAGAAAGAAAGTGACAAAGAACAAGACCTAGAAGCTATCTAGAGCTTATTTCTAACTATTGAAGCTTGAATTTTGTCCCAAGGAGTGAAGATGGACATCCCAAAGCAGATTATACATATCTCCATGAGTATGGTTGCTTTGTATTTGGTTTTCATTTCTCTCTCTCTCTCTCTCTCTCTCTCTCTCTCTCTCTCTCTCTCTCTCTCTCTCGAGTAAACCTCCTTCTCATTTGGGTATGAATAACCCTAGTTTCATGTGTTAGGGATCTCGTAATGACCTTTGGATGCTATATTGTTTGGTTTTAATAAATTGAGGCATGAATTGTTCAGTCAATTGGATCTTGATCACATATTTTTTGTTTCTGCTTCAACCCATGATAGATAGAATCTGATTGGGTTAAGAGAGCTTCTTCTATTGATAGTAGTGAATTGATTGTACGAGAGTAAGTCAATTCACTACTTTGTACTGAAATTAATTCCAAGTAGTGGAGATTTTTGTGAATTTCCTTAGCATTCTATTCTAGTGAGGTTAGTCGCATGTCGGGTATTTTGTCTAAGAGGGCTTGGTTGGCTTAAGAGATTCCAGGTTATTATCGAATCTTCCGTAGTTTAATCCACAGTAAAATGACCAAAAGAAATTACAACTTGGAACTAACTGAGGAGCTAGGTCTCACCCCCTAAGCCACGACCACTCTAGCAATCTGAGTATTCACACGTTTGCATTCTACCAGATGGCCAGGTCGAGTTAGCATGCACTGATGGTCCCCTCCGTGTGCATAGCCACTATCTGAAGCTGTACCTCAATAGTGATGTGGATCTGCTCTTGGAGACACCTATTTATTTTCCTTTTTCTTTTCATTTTTTGGTATTTGAGTCATTGTGTTTGTCTTAAGTCTATCTTGAACATATTCTATAGTCGTGGGTGGCATGTTTTTGTCTGTGGTTGTGTGGTTTTTCAAGTCAGGGCACGGATGGGGGTTGAATGTTTGAAAATGTGGTGTTGAGGGTAAGCAGAATAGGCCGCGGCATAAAAAAACACGAACGTGTTTCCAATAGTGGTCTCTCCCCCTCATTTGTGACCGTGATCCCCTTTTATATCTGCGGAGATCACCAAATCCTCTCAAATCTGGCGTTATTTTGGCCAAGTCTCCCTCTCTCGACCTCCAAATTAAAAATCGCGACCACCCCCGAGTTCCTGGCGCCCGTTCCCCAAAGATTTGGTCTTGTTTGGAGGCTGATGAGGTCACCGGCAGTGAAATTCCAGCGAGTGCTCCGAGTTGTTTTCTTGTGATTTTTGTTGGTGCTTTGTCTATTCCTCATATTCCTCGTGGTATCCACTTGAGTCTCTAGGTGTGCTTCTTTTCTATACTGGTTAATTTTGGAGAATTGATACCTAGATTTCTAGGTGAGGAATTTGGGATTTGTGTTTATATTGAATGGATTCAGTAGGCCTATGGATTTTGCATGCTGGGGTTTTGTGCTTCAATTGAATTTGATTAAGTCTGCCTAATGATTGCACGCTTAGGGTCCCATGGGTGTTATGCTTGAATTGTGGATAATTGATATGAATGTTTGAATGTGTCTGTCCACTTGGAGCCTAGTCCACTGTCTAAATTATTCGATTTGAGGGCTTCAAGTGCGGCCTTACCTTCTTCTAATCGTTGACCTTGCTTCCATGAATGGCACATTTGCGTTATTTTTGGTTGCTGGACAATGCATGACTACCTTGCCCTGATCACTCACGATCAGCAGAAGAACATGCGTGAGTTTAAGAAAAGGCGCTTCTTTGAGCATCACCACCTCTACTTCGAGGTCTTTGAGGAGCTGCATGCTCCAGAAGATATGGAGGTTGTCATTCTCAACTTGACATGGCGGCGCCTCCTCTGCCTCTCTAAGTCGATGTATCAGGAGCTGGTCTGGGAGTTTTACTCCACCTTCAAGCATTATCTGGCTCGCTAAGGCATACACTCCAACGTCATCTACTTCACTCTCGGCGGTGCATATCACTCCCTCAACCATGATTATTTCACCCGGGCACTTGAACTCTTCCCTAACTTTGCTATGCACCTCGCAATTGAGTAGCCAGATCTAGTTGCCTTCAACAACCAGGGATTCTTCGAGCGAGTTTACCTCCCGGAGAAGCTCGGCATCGTGTTTCGTCCGGGACAGACGAGGGCCTCCACACTATAACTTGAGTGGCGCATCCTTAAACAATTGCTCGGCAAGTCCAACTAGCCCAATAGCACTCTACGAGCTAGCATGGCCTCCGAATGCTATTTTTCATGCACTTTATAGGACATGATGAGGATAACCTTCATTTGGCATCTATCATTGCTATGACGATCGCCAAGTATACTACTAACAACCGTCCTCTCGTATGTGGCTTGATAACGATATAATTACATGATTTTATACCCCTATTTCTTATCCATTTGCGGAGCATGGTTGTGTGTTTTGGCCTATTTTACGCCGGGTTGTGTTACTTTGTCCTATTTCAGGTCCCAGGCGTCAAAGGGAAGGCCAAGCACGAGTTTCGGATCGTTTGCAAGTCGTTTGGACGAGCCAGGGCCAAAACACGGGCAGGAGGCCCTCAGAACACGGCCGTGTTCCGGTGACCGTGCTTTTTAGGCCGAGGCTTCCAAGGGTGGCGTGCACAACCTAAAAAACACGGGCAGGCCTGAGGAAAGCACGGCCGTGTTTTAGCCTGAACACGACCGTGTTTTCAAGCTGCCCGTGGCCGTGCTTTTAAGGCTGAGGCAAAACACGGGCGGGCTGAGGCAAAACACGGCCGTGCCCTCGACCGTGTTTTGGTCAATGATGCCCTTTTAGGCAGATTTCAGCCAAATTGAGAGGGGATTCGAGTTTTAGAGAGATAGAACGATTCCTAGAGAGAGAAAGCGACGAACAAGAGTCTCCAAGTGCCCTAGATCGATCTTCAACACCATTGGAGCTTGGTTTGAGCTTGGAGAAGTGCCGATTCAACGTCCAGGAGCAGAAATCCATCTTCACAGTATGATTTCCGCGTCTGATTCTGCTTTTGCTTCTCTCTCCATGGAGTAGTTCTCCCATTCATCTGGGTGTGGGAAACCCTAGTTCTGTATGTTGAGATTGATTGTATGAACCCAAGTACTGATTCTGTGATTGATTATATTCGATTGAGGTTTTATGATTGAATGACTTGAATCCTGATCAAATTCCTGTTGTTTCTGCTTTAACCTAGAATGAGAATATCTGCCTAGGTTAATAGAGTATCCTTGATTGAAGGTAGGGAGTTGGTGACTTTAGTCGAGGAGCCAACTCACTATTCTGTACCGGATTTACTCCGGTAGTGGAGGTTTTGTTCTTAGGGCCTCAATCTGTCGACTCCGGTGGAGGTTAGTCGCCCGCTAGAGAGTCAGATTGAGAGGGTCTGAGGACCTTTAGTCGAGACTTCAGGCTGTTTAAGAACCTTCCGCAGTATAATCTTCATAGAAACTGAACTTGGTAATTACAATCCGGCTTAACTGCAGACTAGGGGGAACCATATCCGGGTGACCTCTTTAACCTGAATACAACCAGTTTACTTGCTTTGTTTGTTTGGTAGTTTAGACTTGCACTCCAGTTTTATTGCTAGATAACAAGAACTCATTGAGTAGTCAGCAAATCTAGGACCCGGGTTGACATTGAAACCCAAACCCGCTATACTACGCTTTAGGAAGTGGTTACACTTGGCCATTTTCTAGGGTGACAGTAGAGTCGAGTCAAGTTTTTGGCGCCGTTGCCGGGGACGGCTAGGTTGTTGAAGAAAAGTGATTTCTGTTAATTTAGCTTTTCTTTTTGCTTTGTTTGCTTTGTCCCACTTGTGCCTTCACGGGTTTGCTTGCTTGAGTGTGTGCAGGTAGTGCATGACCCGTAGCCAGTCAGGAGGTTTACTGCCGTTG